>CM035441.1:9334666-9819666 GCA_020310875.1 Ceratopteris richardii
AAAACCAATAATTCTTGTAGTGTCCATGAGAGCTATCCAACCATGTATAACCCTTGTATGTTCGGCACCAAAATCAAGGTCAAAAGTCAAAACCTAATTTCAAGTCATAATCTGAAAAGCACATGCAGTTGTATGTATCTAACCTATGAACTTGATCCAAAGGCTAAAATAGACACAAATTGGTCGAAAAGCATGGGTGAATTCAACTAAAAGACTAAATAAGCTTTTGCATGGAAACCTAATGAAAAAGCGCACTTATCTGATATTGTAATTTTGCCTTCTTCTACAAAAGGAAGAGGTATTACTAATTAGACATAACAATCACTTGTGAGAGAAGCTCTTCTCTAGCGCATCTTGGTAGTGGTCTTCTTCAACTTGGAGAAGGTGTCTTCTTCAACTTGAAGGTGTGTAGCAGCTTACATTTTTGGAGGAGACCATACATTAACGTTGAAGATTGATGGAGTTATTGGACAGCTTATAACAGCATCTTGTATATCAAGCATATCTTTTATGCTTTCTTGTAAATCCTATCATGCGGTGATATAATTATATTTGGCTCCTTAAGGTAGAGTGCAGGAGCAAATCTATGATTACTAAATCCAAATGACGGTAAGATCCAATACATGAAAATGTATGGAGCTACAGACCACAGTAGAATAAACTATACAAATCTTTGTCAAAACAAAGTCAGAAAGTTTCCAAGGAAAGTTTGTGAACAAAACATACTCTGTTTGAGTGCTGCATTTTCCTTTTTTCTTGAGCAGATGCATTAGAAGCAAAACATGGAACAGGTCTGCACTACAAATTCACAATTACTTCTAAATCAGTCCTCCATCACATATGAAGGCACAGACAAGGCTCACAATTTCTGTATCCGTCAGAAACAAGCACCGACGGTTACATTCAAATATAATTTAGAGTCCCTGTAATCGACATGGAAGACAATGCACGTTTCACCACGTAAACTACGCAGCATGTTGAATGATACACCCGTCCCACGCAAAGTTCACCCCACAACGCAAAAGATAGAAAAGGAATGCCGCTCGAGCTCACATGTACCACCACCTAGAACCTGATGAAGAGATCTCTGGCGACCAAAGAGGTGGAAACGGTTAGACGCGCCCCCATCAGCTGCACTTTCTGAGGCAGGGAAATCATGAACCCTGTTCATTGCAGGATATGCAACGCCGTCGATCGAACAAGAATCGCTATCTTCTGCTGCCATGGTCTACAGAAACGGCGGCGGCCGCGGTACGATCAAGAATTTCGACTCCAGAGTACTCGACTCTGCTGTTTGCTGTGCCGCGGATGTCTCAGTGCAGGTGAATGCAAGCTCCTCCGGAAAAACGAATGAAAGGAAAGCGTCAGCGAACTTTTTGACTACGGTCTACAATCATCGAAATCTTTTTTTTTTTTCCCTATACAAATAACAAATAAGTTGCAATGAAGAAAACAAGACATACCTGTCCACGTTCCGGCAGTTGATTGAGCTTTGATCTCTTGACGCGGAGGTTCAAGGTTCAATCTTTGATCTCTTGAGGCGGAGATTCAGAGTTCAAGCCTTGGGTTTACTATGTAGGTCTTTGGCCAGTTGAACCAGTTGGAATGTTGTAACCTTGTCTAATCCTTACTTTGTGAGATATGAGGGGCCCCCCGAATACTATGTCCATTCACTTGTACAATTGCATTTTCAAAGTTAAAGCTCGGGGGAGTAGGCTTCAATTGAACCTCCATTTTAAAAAAAAAAGACACTCATTAAAGATTTGAAGTGCTTTTTTTTCCTAAGTAAACCTTTCTAACTATTTTGAGATTCAACAAAAATGTATATTATAGATCATAATACATAGATCTATACACATTTATCCAAAATAAAGGGCCTTTGCCAAGGCAATTTGGGACTCTAGTAATAATTTATATCATGCTTTACTTTCCAAGATCAACTACAACCCATATTAAGACTTCTTTGTATCCATACTAGATTCCAAGTCTCTTTGAGTCAAAGGTGGGATTGGATCATCAATATTGATTGATACCAAAACAAGTGGAAGTAGTGTCAACTTAATGGTGTGACTAGGGATACGGCCATCAACACTTTGGTGGTCCCTTTTGCCCATTCTGCCACCTCATGTTGGAGACTCCTTGAGAAAGACATCCAAACTTGAGGTGATATGTAGGAACTTCCTTTGGAGCAATGATCTTCTTCAAATAGGCATTCATAAGATTCCCAACAACATTTTCTATCTTCCAATAGATGGAGGGGTGTGGGGCATCCTCAACATCAAGAGCACAACTAACAAAGTTGGTCAAGAAGTAGATTATCGCGGTTGGTCAAGAAGTAGGTTATCTTTATAAATATGGATGTTTTCTTATGGAGTGAACTCCATGTTGGAAAAATCATACTAATAGCTCATGGAAAACCTAAAGCAAAGTTGAAGATATATATCTTATCATTGAGTGGAAGTGAATGATAGGAATGATAATGGGACTTCTGTTGATCATGCATGAAAGGCATCAATCAAATAGAGATTTTCCAATTCAAAGGTGATGTTCATTCTAATGTTATATTCATAAATGAAGGTAACCCCATTGCAGACACATCTTATAGAAAGTGTGATCTCCAAATCATATTGAATAAAAAATGGAAAAGGAAGCAGATCAAGGTTGGGTATGGCCTAAACCTCAAGAGTTATGGAAGCCATTGATAGAGAAAAAGAGAAAGTTTTTCTTATGTGGTTGATTCTTCATATGAGATTTAGACCAATCCCAATGCTTTGAATATGAATATCATCCTCCCTTGGGTGCAGGGGCTTCTTCAAGAAGGTCAAAGATCTAGAGCAACTCTTCTTCGCTTTCTCCAAGGATTTCCATATCTATCACTACCTTTTGAAAGGATAACTTTTAGAAAAGGAGATTATTTAGAAGCAAATTTTGATGGCAGGAGGTTGTGAGGTGTTGAAACACCCTCGAGAATGCTATAGAAGATGAGTGTGCTTTCAATTGAAAATACATCATTCTTTGCTTTCATAGGATACACCCATGTATGGTGAGTAGCATCATCAATGAAGGTAACAAAGTATACATGCTTCCCAAAAGATGGAGTCTTGACGGGACCACATACATATTACCACTAGAATGTACAAAGATAAGTAACCCATTAGGCCAATAGGTGTATATACAAGCCGGGGGAAAAAAACCTCCTAAAGAGGGAAAAAAGTACCCCAATAGTCCTAGAGTGTTCACACATATCACTACCTAAATATATCAACAAATCCCCCTTGGGAGTGATGTGGTGAACAAGGAGCTCGAACTCATGTATAAGAAAGTGCCACTGGAAGTGGCCACAGTAGGCTGATCCTTGCTCAACCAAGATATACACGAACTACCAAGCATGAAGGAAAAACAACTCGTGGACACACGAGTGTCATAGCAACCAGCCCAATCACTATCAGAAAAAGCATGCAAATCTGGTGGTAGGGATCCCCCCTTGGGATAAAACAATCTAAGTAGTCAGGTACCACTAAAGTAGCGAAAGATGTGCTTAACGGCCTGCCAATGCTTGACACTTGGGCAATGCATAAACCTGCTCATCTGTGAGACAACAAACTGAATATCTGGTCGAGTAATGCATAAGTAAATCAAGCATTTAACAGCCTATTGATAGAGAACAGCATCAAATGCATCTCCAGCATCATGAAGACTCAATCGTAAACCTGTCTCCATAGGAGTGGCAATAAGCTTACAATCTTCAATGCCAAAACGCTGCAATAATGTGTCAATATATTTCGTTTGACACAAAGCCATTCCACCATCAACTTGCCTAAACTCAATGCCCAAATAGTGATGGAAATGCCCCAAACCAGACATCTCAAATGAGGCATGCAAATTAGCCTTAAAATCAGCAATATGTGTGTCATGAGGACCAGTGAGCAGCATGTCATCAACATACACCACAATGATCAAAAGCACATCATTAGCACGCTTAACATATAAGGTGCTTTCAGTTGGACTGTTCTCAAAACCATGTGCAATTAGATAGGCATGTATCTTTTCATACCAAGCACGTGGTGCTTGCTTTAAACCATATAATGCCTTCTTTAGCCTGCACAAGTGGTTTTCATGCCCTTTTTGCACAAAGCGAAGGGGCTGAAAAACATACACTTCTTCATGCAAGTCACCATTCATAATTGTTGTTTCAATGTCCAACTGGTGTACATTCCAACCATGATGAGCTGCAAGTGCACAGATGCTACGAACAGTAGTCATTCAACAAGTAGGAGAAAAGGTTTCATCAAAATCAATGAATCTTTCCTATGCATAACCCTTTGCAACAAGCTTAGCCTTATACTTGTCAACTGTTCCATCAGGTTTATGATTTAGCTTGTATACCCACTTAGTTCTAATGGCCTTCTTGCCAAGAGGCAAGTCACATAAAGACAGGTACCAATTTTCATGATAGCATCATATTCAGATTGCATTGCAGCCATCCAATATTCTGAATTTTGTGCTTGTTTACTCTCATCACAGAGACTAGAGGCAGCCATAGCATAGCAATCTAATGCAAAAGAGGCACTTTGAGAGCCTAAACGAGTACGAAATTACAGAGATGCATCTAATTTGATGTCATGCAAAGTCTGTACCAACCATTTTGGCATAGTTTTGCCCTGTTCAATATCAGCTCTCTCATCAACAAGTGCATCATGTAAATGTGCATCAGAAATGGAATAATTTGCATCATCACATGAAACCTGCAAAGGTTGAGAAGTTGCCTCATTAGGATCAACACTAGACTGTCCACCTGTAAAAAGAGGCAGCAAAGTATCATACATGTCTTTGGAGCTAACAGATGTCTCCTTAGTACATGAAAGTAAGGGATGAATAACATCTTCCACAAAAACAACATCACAACTAACCAGAATGCATTTAGTCTATGGATGATATAGACGATAGCCTTTGCTTTCAAAATTGTACCCAACAAAATACATGTTATTGCTTTATCATCCAATTTTTTGCGATGTTGTTTAGGCACTAATGCATATACCAAACAACCAAAAACATGCAGATGAGCAACACATGGCTTGCGACCATACCAAGCTTCATATGGAGTGATAGACTGCAGCGCTTTAGTGGGGCACCTGTTAAGTACATATGTTGCACACATGATAGCCTCAAGCCAGAACCTATGTGGTAAAGCCTGACTCTTGACCATACACCTCACCATCTCCATGAGTGACCTGTTCTTCCATTCAACAACTCCATTCTATTGAGGTGTATATCGCATTGTACACTGATGTTTTATCCCATGTTCAGCCAAAAATGCATTAAAGTCAGAAGACATATATTCCCCCCCTCGTTCAGAACGGAGGGTGCCCATTTTACATGCTGATAAATTTTCAGGCAAAACTAAAAAATGTTTGAAGCACATAAACACTTTGTACTTTGCCTTCAATGGATATATCCATGCATGCCTAGAAAAATCATCAATGAAAGTCACGAAGTAAAGATAGTTCCCAAAAGAAGGTGTCTGCATAGGACCACAGACATCACTATGTACAAGCTACAATTTCTGAGTAGCCCAAACTAAACCATCTTTTGGGAAGGAGGAATGTTGCATTTTTCCCAAAATACAGTCTTCACAAACATGTTTTCTGAGTGCCTCAAGTTTGGGCAAAGAGGACACCATTTTAGATTTCTGCAGGCATAACGAACTAGCAAAATTTAGATGACCAAAGCGTGCATGCCAAATCTTTGCATCTCACATAGCAAGAGAATCATGTACTGTACATGTTGAATCATTTACAGATCTTTCATAGTCTATGAGCTTATACAGCCCACGACATAAAATGCCAGAAGCAATAATGATGTCATCATTGGACAGACCATGAACTGTACATCCGTCATCAACAAATTTCACAACCAAACCAATTTTGGCTAATGCACAAACTGATAACATATTTTTCTTGATCCCTGACACAAATAAAGCATCTAATAAATTGAAAGAACTACCATCAGCAGTAGTCAAAATGATCTTACCAACTCCCATAACACGATAAGAGGAGTTGTTGCCGCATGTAACAGTATTCCCTGTAGGGACATGCTCGAGTGAAGAGAAGAAACTGCGCTGCGAGGTAATATGTTTGGTCACCCCACTATCAAAGTACCAAACATCTGAGTCTACTGCAGACATGCACTGCTCATGAGAAGATGGGTCAAAACTGCAAACAGTAGTAAATGCCCATTCTTCATCCTGCACAAGATTAGCAGACTCTGTTTTTGGTGTAGAGGCCTCTGCAACAACCATTCCGGCCTCTTTCTTCTTTGCCTCTTTAGCAGCCAGTTTTGGACAGCTCTTAAACATGATCAGTTGCTTTACAATATTTGCAAAACAATTTCAGCGTTTTTTATTTCTTCTCATCTTTTTCTTCCTTCTTCGAATGCATAGCATTTGCAGATTTCTGCTTACTAGTAGAAGAGCTCCATTTACCTTTGCCTTTCTGACTAGGTAGGAAAGCTTGATCTGCAACACATATAATAGACTTGTTCTGCTTAGACTGGTCTTCCTGTAACAAAACAAAAACTAACTCTTCAAATGTTAAGGCATTTGGTTTGCCTTTTATTATCAAACAAAGAGTAGAAGCAAAACTTTGATATGAGTCGAGAAGACCATTCAAAACAGTCTACACAAGTGAACTTTCAGGAAGGACTTCATCTGCAGAAATCAACTGTTACTTTAAATCCTTGATCTTTGTCAGAAAATTGTCCATAGAATCATCTTCATTCATGTGTTCACTCTCCAACTATTTTCGGAGGTACGCAACACGAGCCTCATTCCTAGCTTGGTACAATGTGGTAAGTGTATCACAAGCATCCTTAGCTATTCTCCACGAGCGAATGTGAGGAATAATGGCACGTTTGACAGACAAAGCTATCAATGCATGTGCCTGAGAATCTCTGCCATCCCAACAAATTTGCTCTATAGTAGATGCAACAGAAACAACAACACGAACAGAAATCTACAGAATATCACCATCTGCATCAGCTTCAGTACCTGTATTTGTAGTACTTGTATTCGAAGGTGTAATAGGACGTCTTTCAACACCCTGCACAATATTCCATAGTCCTTTTGTGACCAATACATGATGCATCATATAAGCCCACAATGGGTAATTAGTACCATCCAACTTATCCTCAACAACCAACATACAAAATACATCACTACTTTCAGCCATGGCCACTAACTAAAATACCGTGATGCAGAAAAATGATTGTATCTAAAAAAGTTGAGTAGAATTACCTTGAAAAATTCTACTAAACCTGTAGCAGACTTCGAGATGCTTATACTAGCAAGCCAAAACTGGTATATATCTTTGGCAAAAAAGATGAAATAGCCTGCACAAGCACTACAATAGTGCATTCGAAGGCCGAAACGAGCTCAGATTGTGATTTCGGCACCACAGAGCGAAGCAGTTTTTATCTCTGAAACAGCTTGAGTATGCTTACCAAATTTCATGTGATTCTGAGACTACAACCAGAGAGGTGTCGACGATGCCCTAGATGAAGCGGTGACCTGCTCTAATATCAATTGTTGGAGTTAGATGTCTATGGAAGCACGCGAACAACACAAGGAAGAAGAAGAAGCTTGAAGTACAACACACAATACTGAGTGTATTACCACTAGAATGTACAAAGATAAGTAACCCATTAGGGCAATAGGAGTATATAGAAGCTGGGGGGAAAAAACTCCTAAAGAGGGAAAAAAGTGCCTCGACAGTCCTAGAGTGTTCATACACATCACGACCTAAATATATCAACAATCACCATTGCTGAAATCATGAATCATACAGTTATCATCAACACAGTGTACATGAAGTACAACTTTGGCAATCAATGGAACCAAAATTAAGTTCTTATTTATATTGGGTACATACAATGTATTTTTCAAGAGAATCACACCTCCATTTGCAACTGTAAGCTCAATTTCTCCTACTCCAATGATATGATAAGAGGCATTGTTTGCAAACACCACATGTCCTCCTTTTGGTGCATCTTTCAAAGATGCAAAAACCTTTTGCATGAAGTTATGTGCTTTGAAGCACCACTATCAAAGAACCAATCCGAATCAGCTTTACTCACAATCATATATTTAGAATGCAATGATGCATCATAATGACATATAACAACACATGCCCAAAAATATTGATCCATGTTAGCTTCATCATTCTTTGCATTTGTTGAATGTTTAGCAATAGACATGCTCGATTCCTTCTTCTTTTCATTGTGCTTAACAAGCTTTCTACACTCATCAATAGTATGAGGAACCTTTCGACAATATTTGCAGCTCTTCTTCTTTTGCAAATCAACAGCATTAGATGAATGAATGGAAGAGGAAAGTTGAGGCTTTGGTTTTGATGAACCCAAAGTTGAACCATACTTGCTTTTCCCCTTTTGTGAGATAGCAAGTGCTTGCATTCCCTCAATCAAACCACTCCTATTCACTCTAGATTGCTCTTCTTGCAAAAGAAGAGACACAACCTCATCAAATGCATACATATTGGGATTCCCTTTTGCAACCAAACAGAGTGTAGTAGCAAAGCTTTGAAAAGATTCTAGCAATCCTTTCAACAATATAGAGATGAGTGATGCATCCAGAATAATCTCATCTATGTTTGCCAATTGCTCTTTCAAGTCCTTGATGCATGTCACATACACATCCACATACTCATTTTCAACCATACATACATCCTCACGTATGCAACACGTGCTTCATTATGCATGGCATACAAAGAAGCAAGAGTGTCCCATGCATGTCTTGATGTAGAACATGATCGAATGTGTGGAACTATATGATGCTTCATAGAAAGCACAATCAATGCATTAGCTTGAGCCTCTTTCCATGTAAGATGCTCCTGTGTAAATGGAGAAGGAGAAACCACTATACTTGAAGAAGAAGCTCCATCTGTGACAATAGACTGTGAAGTAGAAGAACTTGTGGGTCTTCGATCTACATCTGCCACTATGTTCCAAAGTTGTTGTGCAACAAGAACATGCTTCATCATGTAAGAACACATTAGATAGTTGGTCCCATCAAGCTTATCTTTAGCTTGAGGCATGCCAAACAAGTCATTGCTGCCCACCATTTCACTAAAGAACAAGATGTGACAAAATCTTTACTTTGACAAAAGTTGAAATGAATGTTGAAATCTCAGCTCACAAGCCATCACTGTTATGGTGATTTTGACTGCATGAATGGCATCAAAATGGGCACAAAACAACAGTGCAATAGGTGGAAATGTTTATTGGCTGCTGAAATTCATTGTTCTATGCTCCGAAGTCGATTTGCACTGTTAAAAATGCATGCATGCCGTGACATGAAAAACCAAAACTTGAGAAGGAGCAAAACTTGACATTCTTATGGTTGATTTGCAACATACTTTTGGGTCACTTATCTTGGTCTTTTGAGCTACTATCTTGGCATCCAATTTGTATCCGTTGAGGGGGGAATTCTTATGCATCAAGCAAAGTATGTTGAAAAACTACTTCAGCATTTCGACTTTGAGGATTGCAAGCCAGTTTCCACACCAATTGAGACAGGATTTAGGTTCTCAATTGAGGATTCCAATGATGCATTTGACACTTCTCTTCATCAGCAAGTTGTGGGATGTCTTATATATGCATGCAACATAAGATCGCATATATATACAGTATGCAGTTTCCCAGTTGAGTCGATTCATGCATAGCCCTGACACTAAACATTGGCAAATGGTGAAACATGTGTTTAGATATCTCAAAGGCACTTTGAGCTTAGGTATCTTTTATGGAAGAGATATTCATACATGCTTGCATGCTTTTACAGATAGTGATTGGGCTAGTTGTTATGATGCTCATGTGTCCATTAGTGGTAATTGCTTTTTCCTTGGAGATTCATGCATATCTTGGTTGAGTAAGAAGCAACCTACAGTGGCAACATCAAGTTGTGAAGCTACGTACAGGGCAGTTTTCACAGCTACGATGGAGCGTATATGGTTGAGATGCCTATTGATGGATCTTTGCATGGACATTGATGCTTCTACACATATTCTCACTGATAGTCAGAGTGCATTGGTTGTTGCACAAAACCAAGTGTTTCATGCACAAACCAAAAATATTGAGGTGCATTATCACTATCTGAGAGAGCGCCTTCATGCAGGAGATATTGATTTGGTATATGTGCCTACACAAGATAATGTGGCAGACATATTCACCAAATCTCTTCCACAAGAAAAGTTTGAACCTTTTCACAAAGCTTTAGGATTATTACCTTGTGGGGACTTATCTTTCACTCCTTGTATGTGTTCACATCATTTGATCTAGGTGGGTTTGTTACACTTATGTGTTCCTTGAGTAGCTTTGATGTGGACCTTTTCCCTAGACATGGGAACTTTTTACTCTAGTGTTGGCTAGAGGTTTTTTCCCCATGTTACCACATACATGATTCACTTATATGTGGTGGTACTTTGTACTTAGGGATATTATTCAGCTCTTACTTTAGTTCAATTCATCATCAGTAGAGAGAGCTATTGTAGCCATCCATCTTCTCGGTGTGTCTTGCTGTGTTTGTGCTCTTTCTGTGTGCTGCTTGTGTGTCTCTCACACTTCAACACACACCCAATAGATTCACTCACTCTCTTCTCTTGTTGTAGGGAACAATGCAAATGAAGCTCTATTTATACCCAAGTTTGGCGCTGATACCTGCTATGTGGGATAAGTGAATTGCTACGTGCTCATTTTGAGCAAAAGAAGCTACAGAGGCAAAAAAAAATTTCCAAGTGATCTTCCTAGTTTTTTCATCAAAGTCTCTCTATAAGAGCATATCTACACAACCCTCTTCCACTAAAATGGCCATTGCTCTCTTAGTTCTCAACCAAATTGAGCGATTCCACTCCCTACAAAATTCTTACTTAGAGAGCTATCCTTTGAGTGTTGGAAGCTACCATTTGACCTCATCTACACAACTATATAGAGCTTTGAAGTTGATTGTTCAACATCAACTACCCTCGTACAAAGACTTTTTCGATGCAAAGACAGTCAAGATCCACTTGGAGACGCAAGAGGAGTATATTCTAGATATTTCTAGCACCTATACATACCTACACATGGACGTTTTAAACCCCAAGGTAAGCTTTCTTGTGATTTTCATGCATTTCTACTCTCTTTATGCATTGTTTAGCACTTAAAACAAGCATAACGCATGGCATATGCATCATATGTTTGTTCGTAGGCTTGTTTAGCTCTTCATTTTTTACACAAATAGGATGCTAGTGTTTTCTTTTGTAGGTATCGCCAAGAAGAAATAAGAACATTCAATGTTCTATGCACATTTTTGGTTTGCTTTCCATATTGACAATGCTCACAAAATGAAAAATCAGAGAAAGATAACACATGTAAGTAGCCAAAACGAGAGATATTTTCCATTCCACTATGAGATATATGGCCCAAACGACCATGCCAAATACAAGCCATAGGTTGTTCAATAACAGCTAACAAGTGTTCTTTCTGTGATACAAATAAAGGGTAAAGTCAGCCAACTTTGCTTCCTTTTGCAATAACCATATTTCCCTTTGATATACGAAAGGACTAAGCATAGAAGACTACCTTGTAACCAAGGTCATCAAGTTGACCAACTGACATCAAACTGCATGATAACTGAGGTACATGGTGTATGTTATGCATAATAAATTTTGAACCATCAATGAACTGCACAACAAGATCTCCAATCCCCACAATGTCACACTGGTAAAAGTCATCAAGTCTCACGGTACTAAGAGACTTTGGTGCATAATTAGAGAACCATTCTCTATGTGGTATCACATGGAAAGAAGCAACAAAATCTAGTAGCAACATGTGGGAAAGAGAATCAGCCATAAGAGCCTCAGTTGGCACAATACTACCAAGTGTTAACACATCAGCATCATCAAAAATAGCATTAATTTCTTCAATCTTCATAGTCGAAGTAGATGGTGTAGGTAAATGTTTAACATGCCCATCAACATTTTGTCCTTTACCTTTAGCATTCTTTAATGCATAACAATCTTTCTTCATGTGTCGTTTCTTATGACAATAATGGCATTCGATATCCCTCTTCCTTGATTTACTTCTACTCTTATTTCATTGACCATTCTTTTCCTTGTTCTTGCTATTGCCATGTTGTTGATTCTTTCCTCGGTAAGAATCATGAACATTATATGCATCTCCACTCTGAGTGCCAACCATAGATTTTCTACAAATCTCCTCACTCAAAGGTGCTCCACATATGTCATCATAGACGAGTTTACCACCAGGTGCGCTAATAGCTATGCAAAACATATCCCATGATGATGAAAATGTGCATAACAACAATACTACTTTCATTTCATTATCCATATCCATTTTCTGAGCCTGTAATTAAGAGAATATAGCATCAAACTCATTTAGATGAGCAACAATACTATCTGTGTCCTTCATGTGAAGGTCACACAATTTTCTCATCAGATACACTTTATTTGATGCTGTCTCTTTTTCATATGTATTGCATAACTTCTTCCAAAGCTCCTTTGCACTTTCACAGTCTAATATTGTAAAGTAAACATTATCTGCTAGGTGCAAGTGAATGGTAGACCTAGCCATTTCATCTAACTCATCCCAATCATCTTCATCCATGTCATCAAGCTTCTTTGAAATCCCATTTATTAGCTTCCATTGCCTCCTTTGAATCAACACATCTTTAATCTGATTCTTCCATAGAGCAAAGTTTGTGCCATCAAGTTTTTGGATCTCAAAGTAGTCTTTGCCCTGCAAGTTATAGCTCCTCCTGAGAACACTGGCACTAGACCCTGATCCACCAGATGTGTCTGAGACCTCTGATGCCATGATGATAGAGAATTGAATAGAATGATAATGGAGCTAGAAGAGTCCAAACACCAATGAATAAGTGTATCAAGGAGTAAATTGACCACTATATAGTTGACAAAACCAAAAAATATGGATAATTTTTACCAGAGTATCCTCTACAAAATGAGCATATGACCAATGTCAAAATATCATAAAATTGCAAGTACTGGCATGTTTACCTGCATAGTGAATCATTGACTCCACTGCATATAATCAATTACCCAATAGAAGCCAACTAGGCTTATCAAGCACCTATGAACAACTATCATACATCTCCTATGGCAAGGTTGGGTAAGTCTTCCACCTGCATCACTAAAGAGATCTCGACATCTAGGTGTCTCCGAGTTTTCTAAACAAGAACATTTGTAGACTGATCTGAGTGGACATTCTTTTGAACATCCCTTTGTGCAACAATTTTATGCATGCTCACTCGGGGACTACTATCCTCAAACACCACTCTTCTCACTTCAACCCCTTTAATGGGCTGTTCATGCATCTTAGACTCATTGAAAATGACATCACTACTTTTGATCACTAACCATGTTTCAGAATCCCATAAGCGATATCCAATTTGTCCTTCTCGATCATATCCCAGAAAAATGCATTTCTTTGACTTATGGTCCACTTTTTGTCTAAGATTCTTGGGTATATGAATATATGCTTCACACCCAAAAAACTTGAAGATGATCATGATATGGTGGCTTCCTATTCCATAACTCTCTTTCCACTTTTCAAACCTTTGGCAGTACTAGGTGAAAGGTTAATCACCTAAAATGCAATCAATACTAGTTCTACCCAAAAGCCTTGTGAAAGGTTTGCATGATGCAACATAGAAACTACTCTACCTTGAATAGTTCTATTCATCATTTCAGCTACACCATTTTGTAGTGGGATATGAGGAGTTGTAAACTCTCTACGAATTCCTCTAGACTAACAAAAAAGGTTGAATTCATGTGAGGTATACTCACCCCCATTATCTGGACATAAAACTTTGAGCTTAGTTCCTTGTTCAGTCTCAACTGAAACAAGCCATTTTTTGAAGGTAGGGAATACCTCATCCTTCGATTTGATAGGATATACCATGACTTTTCTAGTAGCATAATCCTTGCAAGTGACAAAGTAAAGAGAACCACCTAATGAAGTTGTGGGAATTGGAACACACATATCTATATGAACGAGATCTAAGGGAAGAATTGAAGAGTCAATGTGCATTTTCTGCACATTCTTAGTTTGCTTTCCATATTGACAATGCTCACAAAATGAAAAATCAAAGAAAGATAAGACAAGTAAGTAGCCAAAATGAGAAAGATTTCCCATTCCACTACGAGATGTGTGGCCCAAACGGCCATGCCAAATACAAGCCATAGGCTATTCAATACTAGGTAACAAGTGTTCTTTCTGTGATACAAATAAAGGATAAAGTGAGACAACTTTGCTTCCTTTTCCAATAACCATATTGCCCTTTGATATGCAAAAGGATTGAGCATAGAAAAGTACATGATAACTGAGGTACATTATGCATAGTAAATTTTGAACCATCAATGAACTACACAACCACATCTCCAATCCCGACAATGTCACATTCGTAAGAGTCACCAAGTTTCACAGTACCAAGAGACTTTGTTGCATAATCAGAGAATCATTCTCTATGCGGAGTCACATGGAAAGAAGCACTAGAATCGAGCAAACACATGTGGGGGAAAGAGAATTAGCCATAAGAGCCTTAATAGGTGTCACGAGGAAGGAGATAAGGAAGAGAGCTCACATACACACTCTCACTCTCAAGGAGAAGCACACACACAAATTGAGGCAAGGAAGAATGATCTTCTTCTTCTATTACATAAAAAGAAATGTACAAGAATGACCTAAAAACAAGAATACAAGTGCAATATATAAAGATCAGTGCATAAGGAAAAACCAAATGTCCACGAATGAGCGAGCTGGCAAGGAACAAATGTGCCATCACTCTCGGTAGATAAATCTAATAAAGCTCAATGAAGTATCCCTGACATATATCGGCGTGACCACTATACATGTTAGAGAAACAAAAAACTGGTACGTGTCATCCTGGATCATCACATGTTGAGCTTGATATCTCATCACTCCCCCTCAAGCTCAATGCCATATCCTGTAATCCAAGCATCTCCCAAAACTTCTTCAACTTCTCAACTCCAAGTGCTTTGGTGAAAATATCAGCAACCTGCTCATCTGTTCTCACATAAACAAGATCAATATCACCTGCGAATACCTTCTCTCTGATGAAGTGATAATTGTGGAGAATGAGTTCTCCTATGCGCAACGGAAGTGTGTAGTGAACCCTTCTATGTCGAGCACTTGGACAAACATCTGCACCTTAGATAGCTTGCTGCTCTCAGTACAAAACTCAAATGGACTTGAGACTTTAGTCAATCAAAGTAGACAAAGAGAGATTTCTAAGAAGCTATAAATGACTTAATTTGGACAAGTTTTGATTAGGAAACACAACTATCAAAGATGACCTACCTGTCCACACAGATATGCTAAAGAACTGAGCTTCACTCTCGGACTGATAAGTCTATGAATATATATCCTTTGAAAAAGATATTTGATACAAAGAAATTAGACACAAATAGCTTTCCAACAAGATAAAAAACAAGTAATTTGGATGAGTTTTGATCAGGAAACTCAACTCACCAAGATAGACCACCTGCACACATAAGTACACTATAAAACTAGACTTTACTATCTGATAGATATCTCACAAAATATAAATGATATAAATGAGATATTTGAGACAATGAAAGTAGATGCCAAGAGTTTTCCAACAAGACAAAAATCACGAAATTTGGATATGTTTTGGTTGGGAAACGGAACCGACCAAAATAGACTACCTATCTACATAGGTATACTAAAAAACTGGAGTTCACTCCTTCACTGATATCTCACAAAATACATAAGCTTTCAAAGAGATATTTGGTATGCAGAAAGTAAACGAGATAAGCTTTCCAATGAGTGCTCAAATGCACAAAATGGTTACATATGCACTGAGATATGAGCTCTGCAACAGAGCTGTGTACAAACTGATGTGCGGCTGGAAGGAGTGTAAGGGAAAGCCAAAATGACAAAATGGCTAGATCCGACTACTGGGAGCTCTTGCCTCTTTCTCTCCTTATTTTGAATGTGCTCCCACTTCACTTTTATAACCAATGAGCATGTGAAGAAGTTTGTGCCTTCTTCTTAACTCACCACTTTCTCCACTACATGCTACTAATTACAAGGCAAGATATTGTATCTCTTACTCATCATGAATTTTGACTAGAATTTTTCTTTTATTATTTTTTCATTTTTTTCCTCCACTTTTTTTTTATCTTTATATTTGGTAAATTTATCCAAGCATGGCTCATATGAAAATGAGCTTGTACATTTATCTTCAACACTCCCCCTCAAGCTCATTTGGGAGTTATCTTCATCCATGTCCTTCAATTTTATCGCATACTTGAAACCTTTGAGTTTAGAAGCATCCAAGAACTTTGTAAATATATCTGCAACCTGCTCTTTGGTTCTGATGAACTTCACCTCCACATCTTTGCTCAGCACCTTCTCCCTTACATAGTGGTAGTGGACCTCTATGTGCTTGCTCCTTGGATGAAACATAGGATTGCTTGCCAAGTAAATACTTGACATGTTATCACTGTATATAGGGATGGTTCCAACTTGCACTCCAAGATCAGCCAAAAGCTTTTTAATCAACATTGCTTCACATGTGGCAAAAGCTAATCCTCTATATTCAGCCTCCATAGATGAAAGTGCAACAGTAGGTTGTTTCTTTGAGCTCCATGTGATAGGTTTGCTTCCTATCATGAACACATAACCTGAGGTTGATCTTCTATCTTCCTTTGAGCATGCCCAATCAGCATCACTAAAGCCTTTGACCTGCAATTCTTCATCAAACTTGTAAAACAAAGCATGATTAACTGTATGCACACTCTCTTGGCTGAATTTAAGTGTTCACTTGTCGGGGCTTGCATAAACTGAGAAAGTACACCAACAACATAAGACAAATCAGGTCTTGTAATGTTTGCATAGATCAATGATCCTACAATGCTTCTGTATGTCGTTACATCTTCCAATGGTTCTCCATCATTTGAACAAATCTTTGTATTTGTGTCCATGGGTTGAGTGAGTGGTTTGCATTCACTCATTCCAAATATGAAAAGAACATCCAACAGGTACTTCCTTTGCATCAAGTAGATGCCACTCTTTCCATAAACAACTTCAATTCCTAAAAAATATTTCAGCTCCCCAAGATCTGAAATTTTAAACTCCTTACCAAGCTTCCTTTTGATATCTTTAATCCCTGTAACATCGTTTCCTGTTATGATGAGGTCATCGACATATATGCAAATATATACCTCTCTATTTTCTTCCTTCTTCATGTACAACGAAGGATCTGCACTACTTGGGTTGTATCCACACTTAGTTAGATACTCTACCAATCTCTGATTCCATGCTCTTAGTGCTTGCTTCAAGCCATAAAGTGCCTTCTTCAACCTGCAAACAAAATCTGGATGGTTTTCATCTTCAAATCCAACCGGTTGACTCATGTATACCTCTTCTTGTAGTTCTCCATTGAGAAAGGCATTTTTGATGTCGAGTTGATATAATGGCCATCTCCTTGAAGCACCAATTGCTATTAGGGTTCTGATAGTTCCCATCTTTGCAACAGGGCTGAAAACTTCATCATAATCTATGCCTTGTGTTTGTTTAAATCCTTTGGCAACTAATCTAGCTTTATATCTAGCTAGTGAACCATCAGCATTCCTCTTTACTTTAAACACCCATTTGTTTGGAACAGTCTTCATACCTTCTTTCTTTGGCACTAGCTCCCATGTGTGATTATCTTTGAGAGCTTTGATCTCCTCTTTCATAGCTTGCTTCCATTCCTTTTGTGTGCAAGCTTCTTCATATGTCTCAGGCTCTTTGTCTTTGATAACCTGCATCATGTATGCAAAATGTGTCGCCATAAAACTATCATAAATCAACCTTTGAGTTGGATACCTTGTCCTTGAAGATCTTCTTTCATTGCCTTTAGAGAGTTGCTTCTTTAACCTATTTAGCTTTAGCATCGGAGTGATTACCTCTTCATATTCTTCTTCACTTGCAACTACCTCACTGTTTGGAGTAGCACTTGCCTCTTTGGCTCTACTATGAGCTGAATTTGGAGACAAAGAATGACTCCCCCTCCATGTTGAACATTCTTCATTTGATGTAGATGCCTCTGGACCTGAAGCCTTTGTGCTTGATTGTTGAGCTTCTCTTTGATTTGTTCCTGCATAATCATCACAATCTTCTTCAAGAACCTTTTCCTTTCCTTTATCTTCATACCATGGTCTTAGTTCATCAAAGACCACATCTCGCGAGACTCTTAATTCCTTTGTTCTAGGGTTGTAGCACTTGTATCCTTTTTGCTCCATCGAGTAGCCGATGAAAATGCATTTTTCTGACCTTGGTTCCATCTTTGTTCTAACTTCTTGTGCAATGTGAACAAAGCAAACACATCCAAACACTTTGAGGTGTGTAAGATCAGGTTTCTTATCGGAATATACCTCTTTTGGAGTCAAGTGATGTATTCCCGATGTTGTGCACCTATTCATCAAGTAAATGGCGGTTGTGGTAGCTTCAGCCCAATAGTACAATGGTACCTTCATCTCGTTGAGCATGCATCTTGCAATTTCAGCAATTTGCCTATTTTTCCTCTCAGCTACTCCATTTTGTTGTGGTGTATACCTACAAGTGAATTGCCTTTTGATCCCATTCTCTTGTAGAAAATCTGAAAATTCTTTGGAGAAGTATTCTCCTCCACCATTGGATCTTAAGGTTTTGATAGACCTTCCCGTTTCCTTTTCAACTTCAACTTTGAATCTTTTGAATATAGAAAACACCTCTGATTTTTGCTTCATGCAAAACAGCCATACCTTTCTTGAGTGATCATCGATGAAGGTGACAAAAAATCTATTACCAGCCATTGATGCCTCTTGGGTTGGTCCCCATACATCTGTATGTATCAAGTCCAAGACATTTGGAGCCACATAATTACTCCTCTTGAATGGCTGCCTCGTTTGCTTTCCTAGTTGACAAGCTTCACATAACTCATGTAGTCCAATGCTATTAAATTTTGGAAGACCTCTTACCACTTCATGTTTGCTCATGTCCTTCAGCTTTGGAATGTTGATGTGTCATTCTTTTGTGCCATAAGTCCAGCTCTGAAATCTTCTTGTTCCCACATTGAATGTACATGACCTTTCCATGTGGATGTTGGACATCTAAAGTGAACATCCTTCCTTCTCTTCTGCCTCGAGCAATGAACTTGAAGCCTTCTTTTGGATTCTTTATGAAGCACCCATTCTCATTGAATATGACATGATAACCCTTCTCTACCATTTGTCCTACTAAAATCAAGTTCTTTGAAATTGTAGGAACATGAAGAACATTAGATAGTACCTTTGCTCTGCTTGTATCTCCAAGCCTTATATCTCCAATGTGTTCAATCATGTGTTGAGTATCATCACCTGTTTCAACACATCCTTTTCCACTTGGTACCTGTAGATCAGTGAACAAACTTCCTTGGCATGACATATGGTTACTACAACCTGAATCAATGTACCATTTTTTGTCATCTTCACAAGAGCTTCTATACTCATGTCTCATTGCAAGTAGTGTGTCCTTGCTTCCTTCACTTGAGGTGCTTGCATAGTTTCTTTGGTTCCTTTGCTTACCTCCATTTGGTCTTCCATTCTTCAGCCAACAATCACTAGCATAGTGTCCTACTTTACCACAATGATAGCATGTTATACCTTTATGAGAATTGTAGGAGCTTCGACCTCTTCCTCTACTTCTACCTCGACCTCTTCCTTGTGTGTTGGCATTTGATTCATCCTTGTTGTCTTCCGAATTGTTTTGATTGTAGTTGGAGTGGTTGTGACCTCTTCCTTTTCCTCTTGAGCCTCCTCTTGAGTTTCTTCCTTTACCTCGACCTGCATATAACATTTGGTTGTGGCTGTCCTTTCTTTTGGGACCACCGAAGCTAAGCTCTTCTGTGACAAGATGAGGGATTAGTTGTTCAAAACCTGGATATACATCTTTCAAGTTAATGGAAGTTATAAAAGGCTTCCATCTTTCATCTTCTCTCAAGCCATTGAGCGTATAACACACAAGATCTTCGTCTTCAACCGTTGTGCCAATAGAAGCTAAAGCATCGCTTAGCTCCTTAATCTTCAAAGTATATTCAGCTATGGATTGACTCGAACTTTTCTTGATTGTGTTCAACTCATTCTTGACACCTAAACCTGCAAGTAACATCTCCAGCCATGATGCCTCACCTGATGCTATTGCAACACCTCCATACTCAGCCTTTGTACTCAACAAAGCAATAGTGGGTTGCTTCTTGCTGCTCCATGTAACAGCTGCACTCCCAAGTGAGAATAGAAAACCACTAGTGGATCTTCTATCTGGAATGCTACCAGCCCAATCTGCATCAGTGTATCCATAAACCTGCAAATCTACACCAGCCTCATAAAACAATGCATAATCCAAAGTAGCACTCACATAACGTAGAGTGCACCTCAGAGCATCCAAATGTGACTTCATGGGAACTTGCATAAATTGACTTTCAAGTCCAACAGTATAGCTTAGATCAGGCCTTGTAATTGTGAGATATATAAGACTTCCCACAATTTTCCTGTACATAGTAGCATTTTCCAATGCTTCACCTGATGTATCTAACTTCAAATTCCGATCTAATGGCATAGAAATTGGCTTACAACCAGCCATACCATACTTTTGCAACATATTCAAGGCATATTGCCTTTGTGACATCCATATACCTGTTTCTGTATGTATAAACTCAATGCCCAAGAAATAGCGAAGCACATCAAGATCTTTCATGTCAAATTCCTGCATAAGAAGTTGCTTTACCTCTTTTATGCTTCTTTCATTATCACCACCTATAATCAGGTCATCAACATAAATAGCCACAATAGTGATGCCATCATCAACCTTCCTTGCATATAGTGAGTGATCTGCATCACACATAGAAAACCCAATGTTGGTTAAGTAATCAGCAATCCTTGCATGCCATGCATGGGGGGCTTGCTTCAGCCCATACAAAGCCTTTTGCAACCTGCAAACATATTCTAGATGCTTTGAATCTTCATATCCTTGTGGCTGGTCCATATATACTTCTTCCTATAACTCACCATGTAAGAAAGCATTCTTCACATCCATCTGATGCAAAGTCCATCCGTTTGCTCTAGCTAATGCAACAAGTGCCCTGACAGTAGACAATTTAGCTACAGGGATGAATGTTTTCTCATAATCAATGCCATATGTCTCTGCATATCCTTTAGCTACCAATCATGCTTTATACCTGCTTATGTTACCATCAGCATTATGCTTTACCTTGTAAACCCATTTGCAACCTATGGGTTTCTTTCCTTGTGGCAATGGAACCAACTTCCATGTATCATTTCCATAAAGTGCAGCCATCTCCTCATCCATAGCTTTTTCCCAATCTGCAATTCCAAACGCATCTTCAAAGCAAGAAGTTTTAGCATCTTGTATTACTTTTGTCATGTAGGCACAATGACGAGCCATGTAACTATCATACGTCAATCATTGCACTGAATTCCGCATCCTCCCAGATCTTCTTGGTCCTGGGTCACTTCTCCTTGTATCATCTGCATGTGCCCTTCTTACTCCTAGAGTCTTCACAGAGGGCAATCCAAGTTCCTCATCAAGACTCTTTTCTGAACCGCTTGAATCTCCATCAACGTCTTCAAAACCTGCACATGTTTTATGACCATCAGAAATCTTTTCTTTACCTTTCTTGGATGTATTTGATGAATTTGCTGGACTGAAATTTCCACGTAATCTCCCACTCCATGGATTTGAGTTGGAACTATTGCTTGGTGATGCATTCGATCCACTCAAAACCTGAGATTCTGCACTTCATTTTTCAACATTTTCTTTGTCATTTGGTTCAAGACTCAGTCCTTCTTTGGCATCTGCATAGAAGCTTGACATTTCATCAAATACCACATCTTTGCTCACCTTTATCTATTGTGTGAGTGGGTTATAACAGTTATATCCCTTTTGCTCAAGGGAGTATCCAATGAAGACACACTTTCTGCTTTTGGATCAAGCTTCATCCTCAATTCATCTGGGACATGTACATATGCAATGCAACAAAAAACTTTCAGATGTGATAAGTTTGGCTTTTTAGTTGTAAACTTCTCTTCAGGTGTAACTTGATGTACAACAACAGTCGGAGTTCTGTTCATGATGTATTCAGTAGTATGCACAACTTCTGCCCTATAACAATGAGGCATATTCTTCTCAGCCATCAAGGCTCTTGCTATTTCTGCAATATGTCTATTTTTGCATTCAGCAACACCATTCTGTTGTGGTGTGTACCTGCATGAAAACTCACGCCAAATTCCATGATTTTTTAGAAAACTGTTGAACTCATTTGACATGTATTCACCTCCTCCATCAGATCTTAATGTCTGAATGTACTTCCCTGTCTGCTTTTCCACCATATCTTTAAAATTTTGGAAGTGAGTGAACACCTCGCTCTTCTCTTTCATGAAATATACCCATACTTTGCGTGTATGGTCATCAATGAAAGTAACATAAAACCTGCAACCGCCCATAGATGTGGTCTTTGCTGGACCCCAAACATCTGTATGTACTACTTCTAGTACATTCTCACTAACATGCATGTCATGTGGAAATGATGCTCTTGACTGTTTACCAAATTGACATGCTGCACATACCTTTTGCATTTCTGCAACTTTGAAATTTGGTAGTGCATGGACAATCTCCTTTGACTGCATCAATTTCAGCCTTTGCAAGTTTGCATGTCCAATCCGTTTGTGCCACATCTCTATATCTGCAATAACTCATGCACCTTTTGCAAACATGGTTGCACTCATTTTAGGAATCTTCACATTTAAGGTGAACATCCTACCCACTTTGTTTCCTTTGGCAACCAATCATCCATCTTGCTTGTACTCTTCTACATATAATCAGCATTGAACCTGACTTGTAATACCTGGTCAAACATTTGTCCAACAGAAACCAGATTCTTTGTTATATTTGGAACATGTAGCACATTAGCAAGATGTTTTACCTTCCCATCCTCCATAGACAATGCTATGTTTCCTGTATGCTCAATAGGATGCGATGTATCATCACCTGTTTCAACATATCCAGGAACTTGCATTTTCTGCAAACTACTAAACCATTCTGCATGAGTGGTCATATGATTTGAAGCACCTGAATCAACATACCAGACATTATCATTTGATTTTGAAATACCAGCAGACATCGTATTCATCATGTGATGTTGAACCATGAATAGCTTCTCAGAATCATCTACACTTGTGGATGCATAGTTTTTTTGCTGCCTTCTGTTATTTTGATTCTTCAACTTGGAATCACGTTCAAAGTGTCCAGGTTTACCACAATTTCAACATCCTTTACTATCATTACCTGAATCATTTCTTTGGAAATTTTTGCGACCTCTTTGGCTCCCCCTGCCTCGAAGCTGTCCTCTTCCTCCTGCATGATTTTGTTGTTGACCTTGGTCTTGGTTATTGTTTCCTCTTCCACTTCCCAAGGCTCTACCTCTACCTCTTCCTCTGCCAGAGTAGAATACCTGCTCAGAACTGGGATTTCCTTGGGAGTTTGAATCCTCACCAAGATTCTTTTCTTCAATAATCAGCATAGATACCAGATTAGCCAAATTCGGAAAATTTTCCCTGGTTTGTATGGAAGTTCTAAACTGCTTATATGCAGCTCCTAAACCACAAAGACACACTTCCACCTTATCATCATCATCTACATTCACACCAATAGATGCAAGTGACTCACATATGCTTTTGATTTTCAAGGTGTATTCACTTACCGACATGCTCTTCTTCTCCAATGTATGCAGCTCGTTCTTGAGTTGCACTTTCCATGCCTTTGTATTGGTCTCATACAATGTGACCAAACTATTCCAAGCCTCTTTTGGAGTCTTCGCATCCTATATGTGTCCAATCATGCTATATTCTTGTATGCTAACAGATAGCCAATACATTACCTTTCGTGCTCCTCGATTCCATTCCTCATATGCTCTTTCCTGATCTGCAGTCCGATTCCTTTCTGGTAACTGCTGAGCATTTTCATTCTCTCCTTCGATGTACTTCCAGTAGCCTTTTCCCATCAAGAAATTCGTCATTCTGAATCTCCAAGCATGGAAGTTGTTCTTGTCCAACTTATCGCTCATAAGCTGACTCATTCCATTTGCGTTTGCCATTTCTGCAGCAATTCACGACACTGCAAAACACTACAAGCAACACTTCTTCTTGAACACTGTCGCACTATGACGTGACAATTTGATCTCGGAAAAACACAATTTTCGTGTATCAACAGTACACGGAATCGCTTGAAATTCTGGACCTAGAATATATGAGTGTTGCCGAACACAACACAAGTTACAGTTTCTTAAACTGACCTGGTTTTTTTGTGGGCCCCACCTTGCGGGCTTGAAATGGAGGTCGAGATGGCTCCGAAACTTCGATCTGACAAAAACAAGTGACCCTAAAGGATAACTCCCAAAAATATTTTGAGGTCTTCTACCTTCACACCGATTTTTGTAGCAAATGGAGGTCGTTTGTGAATCGCGTTTTCTCCATGCCTTGCTGCGTACTCTTCACCGTCGCCTTCTCCACGAGCTCTCTACAGCCATGCTGGCTCTGATACCATGTCACGAGGAAGGAGATAAGGAAGAGAGCTCACACACACACTCTCACTCTCAAGGAGAAGCACACACATAGCTTGAGGCAAGGAAGAATGGTCTTCTTCTTCTTCTTCTTCTATTACATAAAATCAAGCTTTCCTCTAATATGTGAAGGGATGTGTGCATAAGCAATGCACCCAAAGATCCAATGGTCCAATGTGGGTCTTGTACCATTCCATGCTTCATAAGGGGTCATTCCATCTAGAGACTTGGATGGAAGCCTATTGATTAGGTAAGTAGCTGTGCAAACAGTTTCTGCCCATAGATAATTAGGGAGTTTTTTCTCATTCAACATTGGTCTTGCAACCTCTACTATTAAACTATTTCTTCTCTCTACCACTCCATTCTATTCAGGAGTGTACCTTGTTGCAATCTCTCTCTTTATGCCTCTATCCTGTAAGAAGGAGTCAAACTCATGTGAGAAGTAGTCACCACCTCCATCAGATCTAAGCCTCTTCAAACTTTTACCTATTTGATTCTCAACCTATGCCAAATAATTCTTGAAACAAGTGAAGACTTCATCTTTATGATTTATAAAATAAAATATTTTCCACCTACTATAGTCATCTATAAATGAAACATAATACCTTGGCCTTGAAATTGATGGCTCTCTGCTAGGACCCCACACATCTGTGTGTACAAGCTCTAAGTAATCTCATACATGTATCCTATTTTGTTGAATGCTTGCCTATGTGACTTGCCAAATTGGCATGCTCCACATTTGTAAATCATGTGTTGCTTGGAAACATTTGGGATGCCAAGCACACTTTGATCCCTGCATATTTGCTTCAATGTCCTTTCACCTATATGACCTAGTATCTTATGACATATCTCCAATTCAGATAGGGTTTGGTCCTTGTAATCAAAGAGAGAGTGATGTTTCTTGTATCTTCAACTTCAAAGGTAAAAATTCTACCAATTTTCTCACTTTTTTCAATCCTCTTGAAGCCTTGTTGAGGGTCCTCCACATATGCTCCATGTCTTGTGAATCTAACTTGTAAACCCTTCTCAATAGTTTGTCCAACATGGATTAGATTTTTGGTTATTGTTGGCACATACAACACCCTGCTTAGAAGGTTCATATTACCATCATATGCTTTAACATTTCCAATTTTCTTTTCTGAGTGCCTAATGTCATCACCTGTTTGGACTTCATGCTTCCCTTTAGGTTCTTCAAGGTCAGACAATAGTGCTACATTGCCAGCTACATGATTGGAACAACCAAAATCAATATAGGATAGGTATTCATCATCTTTACCTTGCTTGGCTGTCATATTCATTAGCAATAGAGAATCCTCTTTGTCATCTGTATAATTGTTGTAGTCTCTCCTTCCTTTGAATCCTCCTTGATAGTTGTTGTTGAAGCCTTGGTTGTAGTTGTGATGGTAGTTGTTTCCCCCATTATTGAACCTACCTCTTGATTGTCCATAGCCTCCTCTGTGGAAGCCTCTTTCTCTTTGATTCATTGTGCTCCTAAAGCATTGATCTGTGGTATGATTGGTCAAGCCACAAATGTTGCAAGGTGAAGCATTATATGGTCTCCCCTTGCCTTGCTTTCCTCCTCTACCCCTTCCTCTAGTACCTCTTCCTTTACTTGTGAAATTCACTTGAGAGGTACTTGCATCTTCTTCATTCTTCTTACCTTTTCCTTTATCTTTATTCCTATTGTTATCTGTGCAAAGGGTAAAAGATTGATTACCTCTAGAAATATCTCCATTCTTTTTGAGCTTTGTCTCATGTGTGAAGAGTTTGCCCATCAATGTATTGAGGTCAGATATCTGCATGTCCATATATAGGTCCATTGCTATGGTGAAAGACTCCCATTTGTCATCAGCCTTGATGCTATTTATGATCTACCTTACTATCTTCTCTTCTTCTATTTCTTCTCCAATAATCCCAAGTTGGTTAGCTACATCTTTCATCTTGGTCACATAGTTAGCTATACTTTGCTTTGGTTTCTTCTTCAAGCTTGTAAAATCCATCCAAAGCTAGCTCTTTCTGACCCTTGTATTTGATGAGAAGTATGAAGATAGCACATCCCAAGTCTCTTGGGAAGCCTTACAATTCCTAATATGAGGTAACAAAAAATCAGAGATTGAATTGAGTATGTAAGACCTGGCTAGAGCATCCTTTGCACACCATGCAGTTAGTCTCTCTTGCTCCTCTTTTGTAAGTTTTTTTGCTTCTAAAGGTTGGCATTTCTTCATCTCCAAAGATGTATCCATACAAACTTCTTCCTTGGAGGTAAGCCTTCATCCTTAGGGACCATGCTGGATAATTGCCCTTACCCAATTTATCAATGAATGATGTGGATCCATCTCCCATTTTACCTTGATATTGCTCTGATACCGCTGTTAGAGGAGATGGTGAACACCCTCTAGAGATGAGATGGTGCTACAAATTCCTGGTTCACATGAGCCAAGGTTGAGTTCACGAGTGCAGAGCACACCCCTTGAGATTTCTAGGAAGTACAACCAATCACCTAAGTGCATTGGAAGATGATTCTCAAATCGTTGGATCAAAATAGATAACATTGACATTGACATTGACCTTGAACCAAAAACTTTCTATTTTGGTCACTATACCTACTCAGAGAAATGAATAGTTCTCTTTCTCTGCTAAGAATTGGACAAAATCCTTTTGGGAATATCTAATTAACTTAGATACCTAGCTTCCACAAGTTATTTAACTCAAAATTATCAACTCAGCAAGGAGAATGATCTTTAGCAAGTATGGGGTGTATCCCGACTTTTTAGGAGCTAAACACAAAGCATAGCAGAGAGTAGTAATTCAAAGATTGCTTGAAAATGGCTGAAGCAATCAAGGTGAAAATTTGTAATATATAACTAAATTGTCAATGAAGCTATACCAATTTAAATCACTCAAAATGATTAAGTACATGCTGAGAAATAGCTCTGAGAAATTCACTATTTTGAGTAGCACTTGATAGAGTAGAGACAAGAGAACATGATCAACATGTATGTATTACTGCACATAAAGTACAATCATATTGTCAATGAATGATTGCACAATATGAGGGCAATGGTAGAGCTATAGTGTGAGATCAATACCCAAGTAGAATCCCTATGAAATATCTTCCAAATCGGGCTCACTTGCACATGACTTTTTGAGTCATCTTTATAGCTAAAGTTGGAGCCAATTTTGAACTTTTGAATTTCAAACTCTACCAAAAAATGTAGTTAGCACTTCATTTCTCATCAATTCTCCACCAAAAATCTTGTAATTGATCCTGCAAACTCCACGTGAATGTAAGTGCCTTTCTTACATATGCACTTTTACAAGGAGTAAAACCAAACTTTTACAAGTGGGTATTCATATGTGACTTCATGTGTGTACATAGAAGTGAATAGGTAATTGTCCAAGTATGTAGGCTTGGATCTATTTGCATCAATATCCTAGTTAAGAAAACCTCATTAGAAACCTCTTTATCAAATGTAAAAGGCTTTATGCAAAACCACTACTGCTATATCAATGACCACATGGATGTACATAAGCAGTATCCACAAAAGCATACATAATGTGTATGTGCTCAATATATGAAGTAAAATGGCACTGAAAAATGCTGAATTCATAGCCCAAATGCTAGTCAACAACACCTACAAGTGTGTATCAAATGTGCTCTTAGACTAAAAAAACCGACATAGACTTGTGGTGGCTACTCCCACCACAGCTAAAAACTTTCAAAAAACCTATAGATTTACTAGTGTGGCTGAAAACACAGCCCAAAAGATGAATATTCATTGTCTATGAAGTACAAAGAGCAGTCTCCTTGATGTCCTTGAGCCCGTGTAAAGAGAAATATGCACAAAAGTACTCCAAAATGGCTCCAAGAATCACCCCAAAAATGCTTCAAAACAGGCTTCGAAAGTAAAGAATGAAGCTTTGAGGGCCCAAAACATGTTCAAGGTAATGTTAACATTAGTCTTTCCCCTTCTTTAAACACCACAAGAGTGTATCTTAGTGGCAAGGAATTGCTCGTTAAGCGAGCTCCAGGGGGAACAATATTGGGATGGGTGATCTCTAGGGAAGTATCGAGAACCTCTATCTTTCTTGATCATTGAGGTCCTCTTTCATGCATAGCCAATGGCACCAATGGTGACTTCAATGACTCTGATGACAAGGTCTATGCCTTGGTCACCGCCTTAATCATAAGCCTTGGGTGGGCAATCGTTTTGCTTGCACAAAAGGGACAAAGATTTTGCATCCGAATGCTCTGATACCAATGAAGTATTTTGATAGCAACACAAAAGAGTGGAATATCTTTCAGCATATTTTTGAAGCATTTTTGGGTGTCTTTTGGAGCCATTTTGGAGTACTTTTGCACATAGTTCTCTTCACACAGGTCCAAGAACATCAGACATTTGATATGAAGGATTTGGGGGATGCCAAACATATTCTTGGCATGCACATTACTCGTGATAGGAGTAAAAGATGCATATACTTGTCTCAAAGTGAGTGCATATCCAAAGTACTTCACCAGTTCAATATGTAGGGTGGAAAGGCATTGAGTAGACCTTTTCCCACATATGTGAAATTGAGCAAGGATGATTGCCCCAAATCAGATGAGGAAAAGGAATTCATGACCAAAATTCCCTATCAGTCTGCTATTGGTAGTCTCATGTACGCTATGGTACCTACGAGACTAGACATTACATTTGCAGTGGGAGTTGTGAGTAGATATATGTCTAATCTTGGCAAGAAACATTTGGAAGCGGTAAAGATGATTTTGAGATATCTGAGTGGCACTAAGGACAAGTGTATATGCTTAGGTAGAGGGAAAGCATCCATTATTGGTTACACATATTCTGATTATGCAGGTTGTGTAGACAATCGTAAGTCTAAATGAGGGTACATTTTTCATTTTGTTGGAGGTGCTATC
The DNA here is from genome assembly GCA_020310875.1 of Ceratopteris richardii. Taxonomy (NCBI): domain Eukaryota; kingdom Viridiplantae; phylum Streptophyta; class Polypodiopsida; order Polypodiales; family Pteridaceae; genus Ceratopteris; species Ceratopteris richardii. The sequence continues at coordinate 9,364,291 of CM035441.1, forward strand.
TCTTGGAGATCTCGTCTTCAAGAATGTATAGCTGTTTCCACCACAGAAGCAGAGTATGTTGCAGCAAGTGAGGCATGTAAGGAAGCATTGTGGCTTTCTCGTCTTGCTTGTGATATTGGTTTACCTCAGCATGTACCTTGCTTGCTCAATGATAGTCAGAGTGCCATTGCTTTGGCTAAGAATCCGGTCTATCATGCAAAGACCAAGCACATTGAGGTGAGGTATCATTTCATTAGAGATTTTCTTAGCAACTCAACACATTATTCTTGAGAAGGTTCAAACTCGAGATAATGCTGCAGATGCTTTGACTAAAGCTCTACCACAGGATAGCTTTCGACACTGTTGTCACTTGGTGGGGGTTACTTGATTCTTGATCTTACACAGTCACTTGTATACTGTGTAACATGCCCATCAAGTGGGAGGTATAGTTTGTATACTTACACTCAGGTATTCTTTATCATTCTTTATTTTTCTCCCATAGTTACTTTGGCCATGTTGGCCTTTAGTGGGAGATTGTTACCGTTAGTGTCCATGTGAAAGGCCAAATGGCCACCGTACACTTCCTTGTATATGTTCTTTAATAAAACATATAGTGGCCTGGTCAGTCACATACTGTAAGTTGGACCGCATTTGTAAGACCTAAGAAGTCTATCTTCGTGCTCGTTGTGTACTGTGTTTTCTGTTGATATATTTAGGTAGTGATCTGTGTGAACACACTAGGACTGCCGAGGCACTTTTTTCCCTCTTTAGGAGGTTTCCTCCCCCCCCCTTTGTATATATGCCTATTGCCCTAATGGGCTACTTATCTTTGTACATTCTCTAGTAATACATTCAGTATTGTGTGTTTTGCTCCAAGCTTCTTCTCCTTCCTTGTGCTGTTCACATGCTTCCGCAGATGTCTATCTCCAACAATTGGTATCAGAGCAGGTCGTCGCTTCATCTAGGGCACCATCGACACTCCTTCGGTTGCAGTCTCAGAATCGCACGAATTTCGGTGAGCATACTCAGGGTGTTTTCTAGATCAAAACAACTTTGTTTTGTGGTGCCTAAATCGCGATCTGAGCTCGTTTCGGCCTTCGAACGCACTATCGGAGTGCTTGTGTAGGCTATTTCATCTTTTTGTGCCAAAGGTATATACTAGTTTCTGTTCGCCAATATAAGCGTCTCGAAGTCTGCTACAGGTCTAGCAAAATTCGTCTGGGCAGTTATGTTCAACTTTTTGAGATAGAATCAATTTTTTGCATCAAGGTATTTTAGTCACCAGCCATGGCTGAAAGCAGTGATGTATTCCGTATGTTGGTTGTTGAGGATAAGTGGATGGTACTAACTACCCGTTATGGGCTTATATGATGCGACATGTATTGGTTGCAAAAGGACTGTGGAACATTGTGCAGGGTGTTGAAAAACGTCATATCACACCTGCAACTATTACAACTACAGGTACAAAAGCTGAGGCAAAAGGTGTCAAAGATGATGATATTCTGCATATTCTTGTTCGTTCTTTGATTTCTACTGCACCTACTATAGAGCAAATTCATTGGGATGGCAGAGATGCCCAGGCACATGCATTGATAGCTTTGTCTATCAAACGTGCCATTATTCCTCACATTCACTCTTGCAGAACAGCTGAGGATGCTTGGGATAACCTTACCACATTCTACCAAGCTAGGAATGAGGCTCGTGCTGCTTACCTCCGAAAACAGTTGGAGAGTGAGCACATGAATGAAGGTGATTCTATGGACAATTTTCTAACAAAGATCAAAGACTTGAAGGAACAGTTGATTTCTGCTGATGAGGTCATACCAGATAGCTCACTTGTGTAGACCGTTCTAAATGGTCTTCCTGATTCATATCAGAGTTTTGCTTCTACTCTTTGGTTGATGATGAAAGGCAATCCAAATGCCTTGTCATTCGAGGAGTTAGTCTCTGCTCTGTTGCAGGAAGATCAGTCCAGGCAGAACAAGTCCATTATGCATATTGCAGATCAAGCTTTCTTGGCTAGTCAGAAGGGCAAAGGAAAATGGAGCTCTTCAATTAGTAAGCAAAAATCTGCAAATGCTACACATTCGAAGATGGAAGATAAAGATGAGAAGAAATCAAAGAAACAGAAATTGTTTTGCAAGTACTATAAAGGGAATGATCATATCATAAAGAATTGTCCGAAATTGGTTGCTAATGAGGCAAAGAAGAAAGAGGCTGGAATGGTTGTTGCAGAGGCCTCTACACCAAAAACAGAGTTTGCTAATCTTGTGCAGGAAGAAGAATGGGCATTTACTATTGTCTGTAGTTTTGACCCATCTTCTCATGAGCAATGCATCGGCAATAGACTCAGAAGTTTGGTATTTTGAGAGTAGGGCGACCAAACATATTACCTCGCAACACAGTTTCTTCTCTTCACTCGAGTTTGCCCCTACAGGGAATACTGTTATATGTGCCAACAACTCCTCTTATCCTCTTATGGGAGTTGGTAAGATCATTTTGAGTACTGCTGATGGTAGTTCTTTCACTTTGTCAGATGCTTTATTTGTGCCAGGGATCAAGAAGAACATGTTATCAGTTTCTGCATTAGCCAAGATTGGCTTGGTTGTAAAATTTGTTGATGATAGGTGTACAGTTCATGATCTGTCAAATGGCAATGTAATTATTACTTCTTGCATTTTATATCGTGGACTGTATAAGCTCATAGACTATGAAAAATCTGTGAATGATTTGGCATGTGCAGTACATGATTCTCAGGCTATGTCAGATGCAAAGCTTTGGCATGCACGCTTTGGTCATTTGAATTTTGCTAGTTTGCCATGCCTACAAAAATCTGAAATGGTGTCCTCTTTGCCCAAACTTGAGACACCTGGAAAACATGTTTGTGAAGGCTGTAAATCATGGTTGGAATGTACATCAGTTGGACATTAAAACTGCATTTTTGAATGGTGACTTGCATGAAGAAGTGTATGTTTTTCAGCCCCGTGGCTTTGTGAAAAAAGGACATGAAAACCAGGTGTGCAGGTTAAAGAAGGCATTATATGGTTTAAAGCAAGCACCACATGCTTGGTATGAGAAGATACATGCCTATCTGATTGCACATGGTTTTGAGAATAGTCCAACTGAAAGCACCTTATATGTTAAGCGTGCTAATGATGTACTTCTGATCATTGTGGTTTATGTTGATGACATGCTGCTTACTCGTCCAGAGGCATATTGCTGATTTTAAGGCTCATTTGCATGCCTCATTTGAGATGTCTGATTTGGGGCATTTGCATCACTATTTGGGCATTCAATTTATGCAAGTTGATGGTGGAATGGCTTTGTGTCAAACGAAATATATTGACACATTATTGCAACTTTTTGGCCTTGAAGACCATAAGCCTATTGCCACTCCTATGGAGACAGGATTACGATCGAGTCCTCATGATGCTGAAGATGCATTTGATGTTGTTCTCTATCAGCAGGCTGTTGGATGCTTGATTTACTTATGCATTACTCGGCTAGATATCCAGTTTGCTGTCTCATAGATGAGCAGATTTATGCATTGCCCAAGAGTCAAGCATTGTCAGGCGGTGAAGCGCAATCTTTCGCTACTTGAGTGGTACTCGGCTACTTGGGTTGTTTTATCCCAAGAGGGGATCACTACCGCAAGATTTGCATGATTTTTTTGACTCTGATTGGGTTGGTTGCTATGACACTTGTGTGTCCACTAGTGGCTTTTGCTTCATGCTTGGTAGCTCATGTATATCTTGGTTGAGCAAGAAGCAACCTACTATGGCCACTTCCAGTTGTGAGGCTGAGTATAGGGAAGCTTTCACAGTGACTGTTGAGTGTGTGTGGCTCAGACGCCTTATGGCTGATTTGGGCATTGGTTAGTCTTTTGCCACCACCATCTTCACTGACAGTCAGAGCGCATTGGCAGTTGCGAGGAACCCTGTGTTCCATGCTCGCACTAAGCACATTGAGGTGCATTATCACTATGTCAGGGAGAAATTCTCTACTGGGGAGATCAGCTTGGCATATGTGCCCACACAGGAGAACATTGCAGACCTTTTCACGAAGGCTCTGCCTAGGGAGAAATTTGAAGCTTTCCGCAAAGCTTTGGGCTTACTTCCTTTTGTGGAGTGATTTCCACATAGCTTGGCACTTCCTTATACATGAGTGCCAGCTCCTTGTTCACCGCATCACTCCCAGGGGGGATTTGTTGATATATTTAGGTAGTGATGTGTGTCAACACACTAGGACCGCCAGGGCACTTTTTTGCCTCTTTAGGAGGTTTTTTTATGCATAGCCCATATCTCTCAATTCGACTTATGTGCCTACACAACATAACGTTGTAGACATTTTCATAAAGGCTCTGCTTAGGAAGAAGTTTGAAGGTTTTCACAAAGCTTACACTTACTTCTTTTTTTGGATGATTTCATTCCACATAGTTTGAGAATTCCTTGTACATGGGTGCCAAATCCTTGTTCACTACATCACTCCTAGGAGGAATTTGATGATATATTTTGATAGTGATGTGTGAACACACTTAGGATCGCTAGCGCACTTTTTTCCCTATTTAGGATAAATTTTCCCCCTGGCTTGTATATATGCCTATTACCCTAATGGGCTACTTATCTTTTATATATTCACTTGGTAATACACTCTGTGTTGTGATGTTCTTTAAGATTTTTCTTATTCGTTGTGTTGTTTGCATGCTTTTGCAGTCCTCAAACTCCAACAATCATTTCATTGGGACAGTAGTGGCATTGACGAGGATTGTGTATGAATGTTTAGTAGAGAAAACACAGTCCAATTATTATAACGATTCAGAAGAATCCCAAGCCTCACCTACTAGAGTAGGGAAGAAAATTTTGAAGTCTACAACACAGATAGAGGTATAAGAGACATTCTAGGGAATGTAACGAAGAAAAAATAGACACATTTGGCTCAAGCCAACCACAAATACCACTTAAACCCACTACAAAATACTACAACAATACTACTAACACAAAAGAACAAAGAAGTCCATGTTTGTGTCACGATTGACACAACTAAACTAGAAGAAATAGAAAAAGAACAAAAATGAAGTCTCAAGGAAGAAGGAAACAAAGTTCACACAACATCTTAATTAGGTAGACTCGTCTATCACCTTTTCTCACTTAAAATGCTCACCAACAAAAGATCAAAGATCATCACAATGGAGCTCAAAGAGCTACAAGGAATAAATCATGCGCATGATGAAGAGGTAATGCAACCTATGCTTGAACCCTTAGCCTCCACCCCACCCCTCTTTTCAACATCCCTCTTGATTCGTGCAATTCATATTTTCCTCATTCTTTTCTCATCACTTTTCCGCTCCCTACACCATCACATGCACCCATCACCTCTTCATCCTCCCATGCACAAATCCATACCTCCTTGGTGGATATTTAGAGAAGGCAAAGTTTGAAGAGATGAGTAAGTAAGTATAGGTAATTCATAAAGAATGTGAGGAGATGAGATTTCAAACAAAAGTGATCACTTCTTGGGGAACTCTCTATAAGAAACAATTGCAATTTAAAGAACATAAGGCAATGAGACTATGCTAAGAGCATGATGACATGCTACAATACTTTTTCATTGGATGATCGGTGGCGTACCGTTAAATATGGAGAACTCCACACGAACCAATAGCATATGTCAACACAATCAAGAATCAATATGAAGAGCAACTCGAAGAGAAGAATGAGGAGTTTGATAATAAAGAGAGAGAGAGCTATATTGAGAGTTACAAGATGGACGCGCATGATGCAACTCATAGTTACTTGAAGAGATCAGGGGATTAGTTGGATGGATACTAGAGTTAGCAGCTCTTGTGTATGAGAAGAGAGACATCTATTAGATATAAAATACGGATCCAAGAGTTAAAAGTAGAATTATGTAAACCTTTTTTTCCTTATCTGACCTTGTCCGATAAGAACTAGGGAAGACAAGATAGGTTGTCAGGGTTCTTAGGGTGGCAAAATCTTATAAGTAGGATCCCTGGTATTTTGGTATTTTCCCACTTCTCCTACTTAGGATATATGTTAAACCAGTACACCAAATTATAGTACCACTTCCAGCATAATCCCCTATAGTAACTCATCGGATTATATTTAATCTTAAATTCTATACTTCACAGTATGTTGATACTTTGCAATTCCTTATAGATTATCGCCAAATCTTGTCACCACTTCACTTCAACAATTAAATGTTATCACTTCACTACCGCATTCAATTACAAAATGATAGTACTTGTTAGGCTTCCAGAATTGGATTGTATTTGTCATATATCGCACGCAATGAAAAGGCGTAGCGAATAGTTGTAAACTTTTATCCATTAATGAAAGGGCATTACGGTCTGCTTCGACGAGAGACAGGTTAGCCAGACTATCTGTCTAGGCGACCGTGCGGAGATGCTGTGTGCAGACTTGCAGATATCTTGAGTACTGTTATTCTGTTCTTGTTGAATTGCAGTAGTTCATTATTAACACAGTAACATTGTCTTAACATTAATAAGTTTGTGCGATGTTGTGACTGTTAATTCGCACGCTAATATACTGTGTAGCGATAAGTTGTTGCCTTGGACGTATAAGTTACTGTTTAGTTGAATAGTTAATTTGGGAAAATCAAATAAAGGGCCTCTGCATTGTCAGACCCCTAACCATCCCCAAGAACCCGAAACGAGATTAAAAGTGACTTGACAGAAGTGCTTTTAACACTGGTTCCGTCTGTGGGAAGATGGAAACAGATTGGGAATAACCAGTAAGGAAAGAGCAGTAAGCAAGGTAAGCAGTGGAGAATAGTAGCCACTAGTTGAAGAAGTGATATATACCGGTTACTCGTTCCAGCGAGTCCTATCCAAAGTATAGGAGAGATCAACATCCTTGTGCAGTTCCAAATTTATTAGGGACACCCCCCGGTGGTAGAAGTGCAGGCCAACTAAGTCCAGTTGCAGAAGGATCGGAGCCAGTCAGTAGTGATTCCGGTGCTAGTTCGATGACACATGATGAGATTCCGGTGAACTCAAAGGTGTGAATCCGGTACTTCCTGGAGAAGGTAGAGTGACGTCTGGTTGTACAGAGATGCAGTGCGACACTATCTGGTTAGAATTCGGCCATTTTCGATGATAAAGTTGTGTTACCAAGTGAGACCGTTTCCGATGAAAGGGTAACCTCGTTCGGTGAAAGTTCGACAAGCTCCGGTGGAAGTTCGATACAACTTGGAGGGAATTTCAAGTTTTTTGGTGATAGTGCGGTGTTACCTGGTGAACCCCTATTACGTTCACCACTTTTTGGTACAAGCCTACCTAATTTCGATACCAAAGCCGAGGAAAGGCTACTTGATTTGGAGTTAAGTAAGAGATTCAATGACATTTTTGAACCGGAAGGTGAGTAGGCCGATAATACAGATTCTGAAGGACAAGAGACAACCCCTCAACATACAGATAACAACAATACTACCCACAATAGCACCGTGAGTGGTTCACAGTCACAGTAGCAAATACCCCCACAGCCACAACCGCAGTTTCAGCCGCAGCAACAGCAGCAGCGCCAGCCAATCATTCCACCTTGACCGATTCCAACCGGAGTGACATATACAAAATTTGGTGGATTTCTGGGAGATGACCCCGATGCACATGTTCGCACATTTGAGATCAATTATGCAGTGTTGAATCATCCACCGGATCTGGCGTACAAGGCCATTGTATTTCAGGCCACATTGGTTAATGAAGCAGCAAAGTGGTTGACTGAATATGATATTAATCATTTCGGTAACTATGATGATGTGAGAGACGTGTTTTTATAGAGGTTTCGTTTGAAGAAGAACCCTGCAGAAATCTTTGAATATTTGCAAAACAATCGACAGAAACCACACCAGAGTGTTCAGGAGTATGCGACATTGTTTAACTCACTTAAGGCAGCTGCCTCCGACACATGCCAATCTGCCCGATGATATCATAACACAATGGTTCATTAACAGACTGAATCCACAGTTAAGACAAATCATGATCATTCGCTGTGTGGGCAGAATGACATTGGATGCTGTAATTGCGATGGCCTTACAGTTAGAGCACAAAGTTGGAGGTTTTACGGAGGACCTGGAATGGTTGAAAGCAAGTAAGAACGTAGCTGATGATCCGACCAAAAAGGTGTATTGTACTAAGTGCAAGAATCCAGGTCACACTAGTTCTACATGTGCCCTCAACCAGATGCATTGTGCCATCTGTAACACAACAGGACACTCAACAGAAACTTGTGCATATAATGCAAAGGTGCAGGATAAAGCGGCCATAAACGCCATAATACAGGAACTAGGTCAGCTAGCAACCCATTATGTGCCGCCACAGTTGCGAACCAACCAGCGGCAAGGGTATAGGAACTACCGGGGTCAGCGTAATAACAATTTCAATCCAAACCGTTGGCAGGCATGTACATCGGCGGAAGGTACTTCCCTCCCACCCCCTCGGTGCCATTTTTGTGGCGAGGTTGGCCAAATCCGTAGATTTTGCAAGGAAGCAGCCCCCAACTAAGTCACAAGCAGCCGTAGTTCAGACAAGATCAGGTAAACAGTTGCAACCAGCAGCTGATGTTTTCGAGCCTGGAATTACTGAGCAGCAGCGGATGTTTGCAAAGGCCATTCAATGGACAGCTAAGGAACCAACTATGTTTCCTGATCCAATTCCAGTAATGCAGGTCCCTCTGCCACAAGCAAGATCGAATGAACATAATTATGCCCCAACAACATTAGAATCACTACCAGAATCGGTGCTAACCACCACCCAAACAGATCAGGTGTGGGACATCCTATCTAAGGCTTCCATCACACTTCCTTTGGGACAGTTGCTCGCCTTAGTTCCAGGAGTCAGACAACAATTCCAACAGCAGGTTAGTCCCCAACCTTCATGTACTCCGGCGACTGCGACCATACAACCGGAGTTGGATTCTACGGTGGATCATTCAGTCCCATTGATCAACGTCTGGTATAAAAACCAGAAGATTACTCAAGTTTTAATTGATGGCGGGTCTGGTGTGAATATTGCAACAGCTACACTCTATAAGAAACTGGGTTGGACCCAAATTGAACCAGTGTAGTTCTTTGTGCGAATCGAAGACCAATCACGCGTCCATCCGGTGGGCTTAGTACGTAACATCCCGATAACCCTACAGGGAACCACATTTAAAATGACTTTTGTAGTCCTGGAGCTACCCAAATCTAGCCTCGACTACAACTTACTCTTCGGTCGACCATGGCTAAAGCAGGCCAAAGTCGTACAGGATTGGTCAGCTCAAGAGTTAATTTTCAAAGACAATCACTAAAAATATGTAGATAAATTGGATGCTATGCAACCTTGTGATCTTCATGCACGGCCATATGTAGCGGAGCCAGTCCATATGTTGGATGGGCTATCTGATGATGAGGAGGAGGCTTTCCTTAAAACCAATAAGGACCTCATCTCATTAGGTACTGTAGACTTACAGTCGGTAGCAGATACCTGGAGTCCGACAGTTTGTACGGTCATACCAATGACCGAAGAAGTAGAAGCAGATGATGGCATAGCAATGGATGAAGCGACCATACAACAACTGTTGTAGCCAGCTAATGATTTGGTAAAGCCTCGACAATCTTATGTACCGGAGGATCAGTTGGTAACATATAATTTGGGAGATATGGTCAACCCGAGGCCGGTCAAAATTAGGGCCGGATTAGCAGAGAAATTCCAAGAAGATTTGGTATAACTCCTGCGTGAATTCGGAGACGTCTTCGCTTGGGATTACAGAGACATGAAGGGTCTTGACCCACGGATTTATCAACATAGAGTGGTACTAAAACCTGATGTGAGGCCTATTAAACAACCTAGTTATAGGATGAACCCTAATTATGCGGCACAGGTGAAAGCTGAACTTGATCGTTCATTGAAGGTGGGATTTATTGTACCAATTGAGCATGCTGAGTCGATCTCTCCAATAGTGTTTGTCTCGAAGAAAACTAAACAGTTGCGTATCTCTGTCGACTACCGGAAACTCAATGCCGCCACTATACCGGATCCGTTCCCTCTCCCCTTTCTAGATACAATGCTCGACAGGGTAGCAGGTCACGAAATGTATTCTTTTCTGGATGGCTACAGTGGATATAATCAAGTGAGGATGGCAGAACAGGATATACCGAAGACAACATTCATCACTTATTGGGGTGTCTATGCTTGCACCATAATGTGGGTCGGTTTACGGAATGCCCCGAGTACATTCCAAAGATGTATGTAGGAAGTCTTTTCACCCTACTTGACCACATTTATGCAAGTATATTTGGATGATTTTTCCTTATTTGGTGCCACTTCAACACACCTGTATCATTTACGGTGTTGCTTTGAAAAGTGCCGAGAGTACCAACTATGTTTGAATCCTACCAAATCAGTTTTTGCAGTCTCCTATGGCAAACTACTTGGTCATATCATTTCTAAGCAAGGAATACAGGTAGATCCGAACAAAGTAGCAGCCGTGTTGGAGGCACCAGTCCCAAAGACACCGAAAGAAGTTATGCGCTTTCTTGGTCAAATTCGGTGGCATGGCAGACATTTACGATGGTTAGCTCATTTAGCAACACCACTTAATCGGCTTATGACTAGCGCTCCGCGGACGTACGAATGGACTCAGGAGTGCCAAAGTGCATTTGATCGGTTGAAGGTCTTATTGATGCAGGCCCCAATCCTACAACCACCTGATTGGGAACGACCGTTCCATGTCTTCATGGATGCGTCAGATATTGCCATTGGTAGTGTTCTCATGCAACAAATTGACAAATGGTTTCGGCCTGTGTACTATGCGAGCCGTTGATTAGCTCCTGCAGAGAAAAATTACTCGGTGACAGAACGAGAATGTCTTGGATTGGTATACTCTGTTAAGAAATTTCGGCATTACTTGCTGGGCCATAAATTTACTTTCCATGTGGATCATGCTGCACTGGTGTACTTGGTTCGGCAGCAACATTTAGGTGGTCGATTGGCAAGATGGGTTTTACTATTACAGGAGTTCGATTATGAAGTTATTCATCGACCTGGCACAACACATGCCTTGGTGGATTTTCTATCTCGACTGGATTCCGGTGAGTCTCCGGTAGGTGTTGATGACACTACACCGGCGATTTGCGTCACCGAGACAACTCCTGAAGCAGCAGCAGAACCTCCTGTTGCTCCTACCTATTACGATACGTTAATGACTTTTCTCACTGACGGTTGTCTTCCTCCTAATGCTCCCATCACTCTGCGTCGAAAAATTGCAGTCTACAGTCGACGATTCCGGTTGATTGTGGGTCAACTGTATTACATAGATCATACTAGTGTCTTACTTAGATGCATTCCTCCACATGAAGCGGAATCGGTCATTGCCATGGCTCATGCATTACCCTCTGGAGGACACTTCGCAGCCGATCTTACTCACCGAAAAATTCTGCAAAGTGGGCTATGGTGGCCTACAATGTACAGAGATGTGGTTCAGTTTGTGCAGCAGTGTGATGTCTGTCAACAGTCTGGACAGCCATTGCAGCGACACTTCTTTCCTCTTCAACCTGTCTTACCTTTGGAACCTTTTCAGAAGTGGGGCTTAGATTTCATTGGCCCAATAACACCACTAGCGACCCTCACCAACAATCGATACATATTGACTTGTACAGATTATGCCACTCGATGGGCAGAAGCTTGGTCTTTACATTCTGCCACAGTTGTGTCGGTGGCTAAATGTTTGATGAAGGATGTCTTCCCGCGATATGGATTACCTGTGGAGATAGTGACGGACCAAGGAACACATTTTGTCAACAACTTAATGCAAGTGCTGACTCAAACTTTTCAGATTCTGCATAAATTCAGCTCACCGTACTATCTGCGTGCTAATGGTTTGGCTGAAAGTACCAATAAGACTCTGACGAATATGCTTCGTAAATTGATCTTGGAATGTCCGGAACATTGGGATCAACTCTTACCTACAGTATTATGGGCATACCGGACCACATACAAAGTGGCAACTGGAACAACTCCGTTTAAACTTGCTTACGGTATAGAAGCTATTGTGCCAATGGAAGTAGTGATACCGAGTCTGCATGTTGCCTTAGCTCAGAAATTGCTGCTGGAAGAATCTTTGCCATTTCGGTTGGATGCGCTCAGAGCACTAGATGAACACCACTGGGAAAGCTTCATGACTCTCCAAGAGGTTCAGCTTCGCCAAGCCCGTACTCATGACCGCTTCCTAAAAACCAGTGTCTTTACGGTTGGCCAACTTGTTTTATTCTATAATGCTAAAGCCAATCCTGCTGCTAGAAAATTTAAATTACGGTGGTTCGGTCCATACCGGATTGCTGAACAAGTGGGACCAGCAACTTTTTGGTTGGCGACCTTAACTCGTGTTCTTTTGCCAAAAGTAATTAATGGTTCTAAGCTTCGTCCATATCACCAGTCGTTTGATAACCGATGATGTGTACTTAGTCTTTTTCGTGTGTCACTAGTTTTTCTTTTTATCCCCGTATTTCGGTTGACGCCTGACCGTAATCTTCCCGTTTTCATATCTAAATATGATTAATCGCTGCCATGTGTTACTGTTTCTGCTCATGCATGCATGCCGTAATCATGAGGGATATCTCTCCAATACTGCACGATGATTAGGGTTTTTGGTGCCTAATGTTGTCCGTGCTCTTACTTAATCTTGTTTTTTCCACTGATAGTCGCTATTGTGTTTGTATGATTGTGCGTTCTTTGTATTCTGTGTTCTCGTGTTTACTTGTGCGCCATGGAAGCACTCGTGAATGTCGCAACCTTCCAGGCAGGCCTCACTCCCAAAGTGAGTGAGTATTTGCGCACTCGTGGTCTGTTGGCCTTCGCTGAATTGCCTTGGCATTCAGTGGAGTGTCATCCATTCCATGCGCAGATCATTTCTGCCATCGTCGCCACACCTGCTACAGAGCAGTGTTGGCCTATTGCTTGTTTACCATCTCGTGTAGTCATTACTTTAGCTACGTTTGCTGAAGCTTTTCGACTCTAGCGGGAAGGATTGGAGAATGGTCCAGTTCTTTCCGTGGCCACCATGAAAGAATTGTTCCCCCGACACTCATCTAATGAGTATGTCATTTTGTGTAGACCTGAACCAGAGCGTACACCTCTGCAATTTTTGGTAGCCACCCTGAATTTACAGAAACGCACATATGGTATTGCTTGACCATTCTATTCGATGATAGATACCGCTTCCCGTGACTCTATAAATTTCACATCCTTCTATTTCCGTTGCATTCACCGTGAATGTGTAGCGGTTATCAAACAAGTCACTAAGGGTGACCTTCCTCGTTCCCATTTACCCCATATCCTCACTTTCCTCTTTCCGGTGATCCAAGCCGTGCAACCTCCTCCAACCGCTCCCTTCTTGTTACATGAAGAATCTACTCACATGCTCGAGGACGAGGATGATGACGATGAAGATCTGCTTCAACTTTTTCGTCGAAAATGCAGATGCATTAGCCCCTCTAAAAGTCAGGTGCAGGGATCCACTGCCGGTCATGAAACTGACGTCTTCCACGACACTGCCACTTCCCTCCATGTCGAATCATCAGTTCCTTCTTCTCCGCTCAACCAGCAGGAACATGGTGCACACCTCGAAGAATCCGAAGAAGTCTCTTCTCAGGCGGATTCTCATCAGCAGGATGAGGAAACTGTGAAAGAAATTGTAGCCGAAATCATCACAAAAGCGATTGCCAATGCTGAGGTCGTGATCGAAACAGCTGAGGTGACAAATCAGAATACAACCGGAATAGTCTTGGTGCAGAATACTCTTATCCCTCTTCCTCCGCCAATTAACCCTGTTGAGCCTGTTGTAGTACATTCTGCAATCGCCAATGTAATTCCCGATGCACCCACTCCTCCATCCTCTTCTCCCGATTACTCTCTGCCACCCTCTCCTCATCTGTTTTTTGCCTCTTCCTCTCAACCCCTTCCTTTTATTCCTCCTCCGCCCGTTATGTTCCGCGAATTAGAATCTATGGGTCGCCTTCTGATCCAGTTCTCTCAGCAATTACCTCTTCAAATGAAGCTAGCAACTGAGAATATCCGACAGGAATTGCAAGGCAAAGTAGACTTGCTGGAAGTAGACATTGCTCCGTTACAGGAAGAAGCCAATGCAGTCAAAGCAGAGAACCATGCTCTACAGGTTCAGCTACAACTACTCCAAGAGCAACTAACAGAATGGGACACTCTGATTGCCCAACGTGACGCCGCAATTGCTGAATTGAAAGAAAAGAACGTTCTTTTAGCTGATCGTGATGAGGAAATATCTCAGTTGGAGCAAATGGTGCAAGACAAAGAAGATGCTCATGTGGCGCTCGACAATTTGCTGGAAGAAACTCGTGTCGAGCTTGCTAAGGTAGTGCAAAAAGGACAGGAAATGGCTGACCTGGCCATGCAGAATACTGAAGAATTGAAGACAGTGTCTGCCGAACTGTTTCAGAAGAGCCGTGATTTGGAAGTGGAAATTGGCAGGACAATACAGTTAAAGAAAGAACTTGATGGTGTGCAGAGAGAGAGAGAAGCTTATTATAAAACAATGCAATTCCAAACTGAAGAGTTGGAACGAAGAGAGAAGCAATTAGGCTTTCAGGCAAAAAGGCTATCGCGGATTGATGCAGAAATAGCTGAAATGAAGATCGGATGCGATGCTGCATTAGCCAATGACTTTTATTTGCAGGAATCCTTTTTGCAGACACAAAGAGAACTATTGATGAGTCAAGTTATTGCGGCTAGTTCAGTCCGAACAGACGCACAACTGGTCGAGCCAGACACATTGAAGATTATGCTGGATTCCCTAAAACAAAAGATCACCCGAACATTTAAATTAGCCAGAACCCTATATATACAAGGCATCGTTGATGAGCCTTAGTTTTATTTTTCTTTGCAGGTTCGAGTCCACCGTGCGTGCCAGTGTTATGCCGCCGGAATTGGATTGTATTTGTCATATATTGCACACAATGAAAAGGCGTAGTGAATAGTTGTAACCTTTTATCCGTTAATGAAAGGGCATTACGGTGTGCTTGGGCGAGAGACGGGTTCGCCAGACTGTTTGTCTGGGTGACCGTGCGGAGATGCTGTGTGCAGACTTGCAGATATCTTGAGTACTATTATTCTGTTCTTGTTGAATTGCAGTAGTTATTATTAACACAGTAACGTTGTCTTAACATTAATAAGTTTGTGCGACGTTGTGACTGTTAATTCGAGCACTAATATACTGTGTAGCGATAAGTTGTTGCCTTGGACATATAAGTTACTATTTAGTTGAATAGTTAATTTGGGAAAATCAAATAAAGGGCCTCTGCACTGTCAGACCCTTAACCATCCCCAAGAACCCGAAACGAGATTAAAAGCGACTTGACAGAAGTGCTTTTAACATACTACAAACTTAACCTTCAATTTGGACTTGTACAGATAACTTCGAACTGCATCAAATATCGACCACACTAAACTTCATAGGGATTTAACTTTAAGTGCACATTAACTAACTATTAATCAACAATACACTGATAGACAATTGATTCAAAGATACCGAACAAGAACGATTAAGGAACTTGGTTTGCATAGCGTTCCTCTATCGTGAACGGCCCTTGTGGGCTCATCATGTCAGACTCACACAAATGCGAATCTTTCTTGTATTCATGAAAGGATTACAATGGTTGGTCAATATGTCACTTCACCGGAAATATGGATAATTACAAATAATCGCATTGGTGGCCTAACACTGGCACACACAGTGAACCCAAACCCTAAGCCAAAAAATCATAATCTAACGGGCCTTGGATATACAAGGTTCTGGCTTCTTCAAAACTACGAAGAGATAGATTTGTACTTGATGAAGATGAAGTGGTGCCCCAAAAACTTTGCACTACACCAGCCAAACGGACTATAGAGGCATGTGATGGGCCCTTTTAGCTTGCCAAAGGATGCATTAGAAACCCTATGTACCTTGGAAGATCACTCTCAAAAAGTTCAATCAAAACAGATAAGTTGGAGTAGATTCAAGAGCCAAAAACTTGCTATTTATGTTCATACACTTGTCCAAATTTTTGAACAATTCTCTAGCCATAGCAACAATTAATTACTTAATTCCTTTTGGGGAACTCTTACTAGCTTAGTAAGCTAACAATAAAGAGTTATTTCAACAAAAATGACGGATTACACAAGGAGAAAGAAGTTTAGCAAGTGATAGGATGACCACGATTTTCCCGGGCTGCAACAGTACACAGACCCGTGCACACTAAAATAGAGATATCTCACGATAAAGAATCCAATGCTCATGAAAAATTGTAAGCATATACTATACATTATGCGGATTCTAACATGCTTTAAATCATGGAAAATGGTGAATTACACACTGAGAAATAGCTCTGACAAAATGATTGTTCTGAGAGAGTGCTGGCAGAGAAGAAGAAAATGAGGTGACATAGTTGACTTCAAATGATCATAACTGAAGATTTAAACATCTAGATAGAATGCAAATTGGTGAGCATACAATAGAATTAAAGAGCTAACCTTACCAAGTTGAATCACTGAAAATGATGCACCAATCTTAGAGAAATCATCTCTACAATCTGACTGAGAAAATTAAGGGATATGGCAGTGAACAATACACTTCACAAGAACATGAAAATATGAACTCAAATGATCATGAAAATGAAAGTATACTGATTGTACAATACAATGATCTTACTGATACATATGTGTTCCTTGAAACCACACCTTGATATGGCATAAAGCTCAGCTCTTGGAGGTCTTCTCTTAGCCACGACTAAAACCACCATGCATTTATAGTTGATCTTCGGAGCCTAACTTCCTACAATCACCCTCCAATCTATTAGTGATTGATTTGATTCTCTAACTACCATCAATCACGGATTCATGGCTTCTCTTTCCTCTTTTGATCAAGTGGACGCAACCACTTTAGATTGCCTTTACTTTTACATCAAGTAAAGACTAAAAAATTACAAGAGGTAGTTCACAAGTGAACTCTAAATTGACTTCATTTTAAAGCTTCTTCTGTGACTTTGTGGGACTCAAGCCAATACTTAGGCTTGTCATAGAGTTGCTCCAATAGCTCCCCCTCAAGCCAAGTATGCTTGAGGTCTTCAATCCTCCAAGATTACCTGCAAACCTATCATGGCTTTGAATTTGCAAAGCTTTGTACCATCCAATGCTTTGGTTAGAATATCTGCACATTGTTGATGAGTGGACACATATGATATTTGAATCTCCTTGCTCAGAATCTTTTGTCTTACATAGTGATAATGAACTTCAATATGTTTAGTCCTTGCATGAAAAATTGGATTAGAAGCTAAGTGAATAGAGCTCATATTTTCACCAAAACTACATCATGCATGCTTAACATGTAAGGTTCTCGCAATTGGACTATTCTCAAATCCTTATGCTAAGTAGACATGTATCTTTCATACCAAGCATATGTATCTTTCATACCAAGATGTGGTACTTGCATCAATTCATACAATGTATTTTCCAACTTGCACACTTAGCTTTCATGCCCTTTTTGCAATAAATATGGAGCTGAAAATATGTACACTTCTTCATGTAAATCACCAAAAATGCAATTTTAATGCCCAATGGATGTACATTTTATCAATGATGAGTTGCAAGTGCATATATGCTATGAACGATTGTTATTTGGCATGTGGGAGCAAAGGTCTCACCAAAATCAATGCTCTTTTCTTGACCATAACCTTTGGCAACAAGCCTAGATTTGTACCTATCAGTTTTTTAGGACAATGTTTCAACTTGTAACCCATTTAGTGCCAATGGCCTTTTTGCCTAGGAAATCACATAAAGACCAAGTACCATTCTTCATAATTGCATCATATTATAATTGCATATTAGACATTCATTTTTTAAATGTTGTGCTTCATCATAAGAAACAAGATCCTTCTCATCAGAAAGGCTAGAAATAGAAATTGCATAAAAATGCATAAGAAGCATTATGAGAGCCTAAACAAATATGTTATGACAAAGATGCGTCTAATTTGCTATCTCTCAATGTCTACAATAGCCATTTAGGCATATGTCTTTCCTCTTCTATGTTACCTCTCTCGTCAATCAGTCCATCATGTAAATCTACATAAAAAATAAAATGATATGCATGTTCGTTTGAAACATGTAAAGGCTGAGAAATTTCCTCACTAGTGTTGAAGATATATGTGCATGCTCATTTTCATATGAGCTATGCTTCGGTAAAGTTAACAAAATTAAAGGTAAATCTAAGTCTGGGGATGAAGAAATTTAGTGAGCAATCAAATAAATGTGGTGAATTAAGAAGAAGGCACTAACTTCTTTACATGATCATTGGCTATAAAAATGGCCTTGAAGTACATTATCAACAACAAGAGAGAGAGGAGGAGGAAGAATAAAAGACCCCCAATGCGTTGGATTTGTGCTTATAAGCCATTTCGTTGCCCCATATACTATTTCTAGATGCACATCACTTTGTACATGGTCATACTGTGAGGTTCATATCTCCATTTATATCCAACCAGTTTGAGTTTTTAAAAAATCATTGGAACTCTTATCTTTTCCCTAATCTCTTTTTCCTAAAAAGTGCCCATGTATAGGGAAAAGGTTCACATCAAATCTACTTGAGGAACACATAAGTGTAACAAATCCCCCTGGAGCAAATGATGTGAACACATACAAGGAGTGACAGATCATCCCCCACTAGGCAATAAGCCTAAAGATTTGTGAGAAGATTCAAACTTTTCCCATGGAAGAACTTTGGTAAATATGTATGCCACATTATCTTGTGTAGGCACATATACCAAATCAATATCTCTTGCATGAAGGCACTCTCTCAGATAGTGATAATGCTTGTCAATATGTTTGGTCCATGCATGAAACATGGATTTTGTGCATTAGCCATTGCACTTTGGCTATCAATGAGAATATGATAGTAGCAACATCAATCTCCATGCAAAGATATATGAGTAGTCATCTCAGCCATATACCCTCCAATGCATCTGTGAAAATTGTCATATACTCAACACCACAACTCACTATATGTTGCTTCTTACGAATGCATGTCTCCAAGGAAAAAGCAATCACCACTAGTGGAGACACAAGTATCGTAATGACTAGACCAATAACTATCAACAAAAGCATGCAAGAGTATGTCATCAATATAAAGAACAAGTATTATAAGATCAGCCCCGTCTTTGCATACATATAGTGTGCTTTCAATGGGACAACATGCGAAGCCAAGATCAATCAAGTGCTTATATTTTGTCATACCATACACATGGAGCTTGCATGAGACCATACAATTCTTTTTCATGGCAAATTGAGGAGGTTGCTTCACATAAACCTCTTCTTACAAATCACCATTCAAGAAAGATTTTTTTGTGTCCAATTTATGCACTTTCCAACCTGGTTGGGAAGCCAATGCAGCCACATTACAAATGGTAGTCATGCATGAAGTAAGTGAAAATGTTTCCTTATAGTCAGTGCCATACTATGGCATGTATCCTTTTGCAACCAATCTAGCTTTCTAGTGATCAATGTTACCATCTCACTTTCTCTTAATCTTGTAAACCCAATTTGTATGAATGACATTTTTTTCTTTTGGCAATTCATATAACTACAAAGTACCATTCCTATATATAGAATCCATTTTTTATTGTGTACCACTAATCTAATGTGGATCATCACATGCATCTTCAAAAGTAAGTGGCTCTTCATTACATGTTATTCAAAAGACCGACTTATATAACCTTAATCATGGATAATTTGGAACATCCTCCAAGGTTTTTGAATGGTTTCCTTATGAATCTTTATATTTTCTTGTGATCATGACTCATCATGAATTTAATTACAAAATGTTCCTTGTGAATCTTTTCAAAAGGTTGTTGTGGCAATGAAATAGTATTTTGATCTTCATTTCTTCTCAATTTTCTCAAGTTGATTTGAATCTTCATAAAGTTTTGAAACTTCATGACATCAATTCTTTTTCTTACTTCAAAGTATAGAGGTAAAGAAATCTCTTTGACACCATTGTTTTTCAACATGCACACAACATTTTTCATTGAAATTCAAGTGTCCATATCTCTTGTGCCATAACCCTATAGGCATAATTGAGGATGCTTTATCACTAGCCATTGCTGAAAAATTACACAGTCTTCTCCCTCTAATTTGAAAATCTTTCCTTGTGTGTTTTTCATTGCAATCACTTTCTAGGAATTCTTTGGACCTTTGATGAGGCATTGTTGGCCTTTAAACTCTATAAGTTTAGTCCCTTATCAATCATAGATCCAACTAAAAGTAGATTCTTTGTAAGAGATGGTACCAAGAGAACATTACTAAGTGTCTTATTGTCCTATCCCCAATTGAATGGGTATGTCAACTTTGGTTGTATTAGAATTTAGGGTGCTCTCTTCAATATTAAAAGTATCATTATGAGAATCATCAACATTAGACAAATATTTAGCATGAGAAAGTAACATTATGAGAATCATCAACCATTGTTCCTTTTGGGATCATGTGTATGAGATGCTATTTCTTCCAAAGATACAAGCGAAGAATCCTCTTCAAAGTGATTCGATTATTTTCCACCTTCTCCATCCATGATCATCCTATCCCATTATCTTGTTTACACCTACAAGCTTTAGCAAGATGTCCATATCTAGAGAAATTGTAACATTGTATAAAATAGTACCTACTTTTATCTTTTCCTCTTCCTCTACCTCTAGAGAAAGGATGTCCTCTTTCTTGGAAAGATTGATTGCCTTCAAATCTTGTCAATCTTGGTTGTCGATTGGTTGATGTCTTCCTCTTCCTCTTTATGTGTTGAATCTCCCTCTTTCCCTTGATGAGAAGAGTGCTTTGTCATTTGATGTTGCTAACTTTCCACCATCATTTATTGAATTAATGTCAGCCTACCTTTGATCTTCATCTCTAAAACTTTTATGAGATTTTTTCAAGAGATGGCTTCCCCCTAAAGATGATGAGGCATTGAAGTAAACCTTAATAACCATCTCTTAATCCATTTATGATGATTGTAGAGAGCTCACTATCAAACATCTTATCGCCAAAACCCACTAGTTGTTGATGTAGATCCTTGACTCTCTTGATGTAGCTTGAAGTTTCCTCCTTTTGCTTTCTCTTACAATTGTTAATTTCATGCTCTTGGACTTATAAATATTCTTCAATGTCCATTATGTCTTCTTGGGATTCTTCACATCAATGAGATTGTTGAGAATGTCATCTTTGATACTCAACCATATCATATGAATAGAAAACATGGCCTTCTTATGTGCCTGATTCCTCTACATGTCCACTTGTCTCTCCGTTCAACCTTAAATCCCAAAAATGTCAAAAAAGAAGCAAGAACTCCATCTTTACCTTCCATGTTGCATAGTTTTTTCCATCGAGCTTCTCAAATCCTTCCAAGTGTAGGTTGTGGAAACTTAGTGCCATCTTCAAGTGCAACAAGTTGAATTCATACTCTTTCATTCACTCAAAAATGCTCATACTAGGCATGTCTAACCTAGGAGCTCTAATACCATTAGAAAAAATAAAGAATTGAAATTGAGCACAATCTGAAAGAATAATTTGGATGAGATATGAGAGACAAGATAAGTGAGCAAACCTTTACTCAACAAGATTAAAAAGTTCAACAGACCCAAGCTCAAACTATTTGAAAATAATCAAAGCTAATAGATCTATCAAAGGAGCCTTATAATAAAAATGAAGCCAATGGAAATGGCCAAGAGTGTATGGATGAAACCACTCCAGTTAAATCCCAAGGATGCACTTCATACCTCAACAAGATGAGCCTTGTACATAGACTATATTCAAGCTCTAGCTCTCTGTCTATTTACCTACAAAAGTGTTCACATGCGTTTGTTTAAATGGCTATAACTCTTTCATACATAGAATTTTGGCAAAACTATTTTAGCTCAAGATTCTCAATGAGAAAAATAGGAAGTTTCTTGAAGACATTGTTTTGAGATGATGCATGCAATTTGAGATACAATATTCCAAATTTGGCTGGCTAGATGCTTGCTTAAGTTTACGAATTCTTTACCTACCAATTTTTCGCATGTATAACTTGAGATTGCAGCTGAATTTCGCAAGATAGTTTTGATGGGATACTCTTCATAGTGTGTAGACCATTTCACTCTTTTGCATCTAGCAAAAATGACGAATGGGTAGAGAGATATGGACCATGAAGAATTGTCTTTAGAAAAGGTGTGTTGTCTTGATTTTTCACCTAAGTTGTAGGAACACTTTTCCAACTTGGCATTGACTTCAAATGTGAGATATTCATGTCCATTCTTGATATGGAAAGCATACTAGATCACTATAAAAACATAATCAACCATAGTAAAATATTCATCATATTAATCATATAAATGATGAAGATCTCTTGAATAGTTTTTGGCAAAAGGTCGAGGACTCAAAGGAGAAAATACTTGTCATAGATGATTTCTTTTCAAACACTTCACTTGTGTGGATTTTCTTTAATAGGGTGTTTGATTTTTGAGAGTTTTTTTAATTTTAGTCTTTGTTTCTTTGATGAAAGCCAATCCCATAGTTTTATTGTATTGAGAGCCAATATTTGTATTTTTGTAAAGAATCAATCTAAGCAAAACACGTCCGTTTTGTGTGTTCTAGATCAAACTTTTGTTGCTAGTAAGAATGATAATGATAAATCTCTCACCTTACCCATCATTTGTTGGGAGGGAATATGTATTATAGGGGATAATGATCATGTAAAGTTGTTGTTCAGGAGGTATTAAAAAAAAAAGACGTTGGAATGGTTCTTATAGGTGGTTTTCTTTCTCTATGATTGAGTCTATGAACTTTGTGCAAGATGAGAAATGAGATTTTTATACCCAGTATAGTTTAGACCACCCTTTCATGCTCATTTTATGTTTCCATTTCACTCAGATGTTTAGTATTTTGACAATGATGAAGCCAAACTCATCATCTTATGGTACAATTTCTTCATTTGGATCTACTTCTATAAGGAATATTATCACATGTACAAGCAGATCTTATCCTATTATAGAAGTTGTGAATATTTTCTTTATTTGTGCTAGCAATACCTTCACATTATTGAATGCTTTATATGTTCCAAGGATACAAAATAAATTTCTATCTGTGTTAGCATTTTCTTGAATTGGCTAAGAGACTAAGTTATTTCATGACAATTGTGCAATTCATGATCTCTTTGATGGTGAAAAATTTTATTTTCTTTGATATGATATATCATGGATTGCATAAGTTAAAAAATAATGAGAATTCAATGGGGATTTATCATCCATAGTTCAGGATCTTTATTCCTTTTTAAGTGTAAGATTTTATGCATGTCTATTCAATTAAAGTTTATTAGTTTATTATGTACAAGAAAATATGATATACTGCCTTTTGAGCATCAACTTGAGGGATGCTCTCAACCTATACTCGCAGGTTTCATTTCAAGTGAAATTGTTGTTATTACTTCTAAAAAATGGTATAGTGAGAGCTAAACATGAATTGTAGCAAAGATTTCTTCATTATGACAAAATATATATCCACATGTAAATTTGGGTTGTTATTTTGTTTAAATGTAGATTATATGGCTCTTTATTTTAATGCATTTCTTGTTGATCACTCTATAAGTAGTACACAATGTTATAATAACCTCAAAGAAAATGTTCATCTGTTGAAGCTTGAACAATTCACTGGGAAATTCTGCTTGTTTTTGTGTGTGGTTTTTGTGCAGGTCAAGGAGACGAAAGGAGTTTTTGGAAATAGTGTTTTTGTGGTGTGCAACAACAGTAGGAGGTCTTCTTCTTCTTTTTCCCATCCTCGGTTCTATACTCAGTGGCTGGGTGGAAGTATTTAGTTCCTTTGGTGGATCGATCATCTAGCAAACAGAGTCCACGAAATTTGTACAACAACTTGGTGTAGAAATAGGTAATTTCTATCGAGGGCGACGTGAGAAGCTACATGATGAGCGTAAACCTTGATTCCATCTTGAAGTGCAACATAGTACTTGAGTTCTGATGTCACCACTCTTTGGCTCAAATTCAAATACCCACTAGATACAACATGGTGTACAACTGAAGCAAGTTCAGTCCTTAAGATGGCACCGTGAACAATCATGGTTTGTTGCCAGGCCCACATGTGAGCCGGATGGTTCTTTAAACTTGATGCTTTGGTAGTGTAGCAATCCTGGTAAAGCTAGACAGATTGGGAATGTGGTTATTTCCCTCTTACTATCCGTTTCAGTGGAGATTACCCAAGTAAGCCTCCCAAATGCAAGTTTCCCCAGGGGTTATTTCATTTAAATGTGTATCCTTCTGGAACAGTCTGCTTATCAATACTCAATGAAGATTATGGTTGGAGGCCTACCATAATAGTGAAACAGATACTAGTGGGTATTCAAGACCTTTTAGATGCACCAAATCCTGCTGATCTTGCTCAGGAATGAGCCCACTCGAGCTCTTTGCTTCAGTATTAAGCATAGTAATTCAGGGCTGCACATGCGTAACAAACTGTTGCCTAACTGCTACCATACAAATATTGCAGGAAACAACCTCTTGTAGTCGCGCTAATCTTATGCTTGAAACTCCTGCATTGCTATACACACATATGCCAATGCTGTTGAAGCAATGATAACTTTATTGAAAGTACTTCACGTTTAGAAGATTGCAAGGACGTAAAGTATTCCTAATCACATGACCCTCAGAGAACATAAGTTCATCTGCGCATCTGATGCCTTTTTCATGAATAAATTCTGTTATGCATAAAATCCCTTTACTGTCTTATGTTCAGAAGTGAGCATTTAGATGCGCATTTATCAACATTGAATTGGAAGCATGCATCCCTTCAACGGTGCTCATCACTGTTAATACAATGCGCAAATCGATGACTCTAAAATTAAACTCTCATTTCAGGAGCAATCCAAAACATTGACAATCACTGTAAAGTACACCTACAGCACACTTACTGGAAGAAGGGAATGAGACCTCTAGCTTTGTACAACAATGGAGCACTTGGTTTCTTGGTTCAAACAAGATACCTATGCTGCTTTTTCTTCCGTCAACACTATCCCAAAATGGAGGAAATTCCCCTGCATATCTACGGTTCAAAGTTCTGAAGAATCTTCCAAAACTACTCGGTGACCATCCAAGCCTCTCCCAATCATTGTACACGCTCTCGATTATTGATCAAAAGTTGAATAAATGCCCCTTCCCTTCTTGTAGATCCTGGAAATGCCTACGAATAGTCTGTTGTCGAAGATAAGGGCTCCGATTCAAGGTGCTCCTATCAAAGCATTACTTCAATCTTCAAGTAGTTACAGCTAGTACTCAAACCCATACATGGCTACCCTTGTAATGCATTGAATGAATAATTTCTCCTATGTCACTTGCAACTGTGTGTCTAACTTCCTCCGTTCTCCCTTAAAACCAGTAGCCCCCTGCTCAAAGGAGAGGGAGCGCTTAGATGGGAATTCCCAAAAACAAACTCCAACAAAGACGGTCGACTTCCAAGACTCCCCAAACGAAGCATGAAATGCATCACTTCCAATGTGCCCCAAAACACAAAAGCCCTAAACGGTGTCTGATCTGACGCTCAAAAACTTAAAGAGGTTTACTCGTGATCGCACCAAGGATCTAAAAACTGGAATGAACAATAGATGGGGTGGTTTCATTATGTGTATGTGTGTGTATATTCATGACATGGTGCAGTCCTGTATGTTCATAAATTCGTTGACCTGATTGTTGTGTATCTTGAATATTGGTGTTTACTTACATCTTATGGTTTCAACAACAAGAGGGCTGTCATAGCATCTAAGGGAGTTATTTCGGAGGGAAATATGGAAGCTCATTCATAGATAAAACATCATGAGGGTTGCATGCATGATGCAGCCAAAAGACTTAATTAGCACTTCACCGGCTCTAAGTCGAGATCCTCTTGTATTGACTTGGCATGTGTGTGAGTGAGAACAAGTATGAGTGTGTGTGTGTAAGTATAGGTGTAAGTGTGTGTGCGAGTAAGTGCATGTGTGAGTATATGCATCGGTAAGAGAGAGTGGAGAGAAAAAGTGAAATATAATGAGTGAGAAAGTGTCTCTGTGTAAGGGGTTGAAGGAGAAAGAAAAGGAGTGAAAGTAAGAGCGTGGGCTAAAGTAAGGGAGTGGATGTGAGTACAAGTGTGTGTGTGTGTGTGTGTGTATGAGTGGGTGAGGGTAAGTGAGAGAGGGTGCATGAGAGTAAGAGGGCTTGGGAGAGCGATAGTGCGTACATATGAGCATGTACGAGGTAGCGAATAAGAGGTACAAATGTGGCTCCATGTGATACCAATTGGCCAGTTTCGGGTGATCTGAGCAAAACATAAGCGCGTATAAGCATCGATTCTGTGGGGAAAGGATGCATCAAACATAAGCCTAAATATCTCTTTGCATAGTCGACCACCATAATCCACTCTGTAAAATCTTTCTATAGGTCAGATCCATAGAGAAATGACCATGGAAAGGTGTAGAGTGAGCCATTACAATCACAAATTGAACTTCATTTGTAGAGATACACCAAAGCCAAACACCCGAAGTGTCAGAATAATAGAGCTGGCCAACAATGATGCAAAAATGCTTACTGTATAGGGCTATCTTTTGCGGAGTTGTAGTCAAGACAGAATCGGGTGGAATGCCCGTGGTGAGGGAGATCATTAGCATAGCATAATATGAATTAATAATGGACAAGGGAACGGGTGACAAACTAGGAGCTGTAGTAGTATAGATAGCAGGTGAAGAATCATCAATGCCAACCGGAGCTTCATCGAAATCCAAACAAGATAGGAAATCGGCAATAGCATGTGATGTGCCAGGGCGGTGAACAACATCATAATAAAACTCTTGTAAAAGTAAGACCCAATGAGCCAATCGGCCTCCCAAATTTTGCTACCGAACTAAATAGATTAAAGTAGAACGGTCCACATGAAAAGTAAACTTATGACCCAATAGGTAGTGCTAAAATTTTTTAATGGAATAAATCAAACCCAAACATTCCTCCTTGATGACTGACTGATTCCATTCAACATGAGCAAGACATTGACTAGCATAATATTTGGGATGATACCACTTGTCATGTTGTTGCATTAAGACACTGCCAATGGCAATATCAAAAGCATCGACAAAAACGGGAAAGGGCAATCTCCAATTAGGTGCGTGCTGGATTGGAGCCTGTGTGAGAAGTAATTTGAAGCGCTCAAAACTAGTCTGACAATCTTAAGTCCATTGGAAATAGCGAGGAGCCATGGTTTTAAGTTAGGTGAGGGGGATGGTCAAATGGGCTGGCCATCAAAGATGACGGCCATGCCAGCAAATTTGGCCCAAAGACCGCATAACGTCTATTAGAGTTTTTGGTGGTGGAGCATTCAAGATGGCTTTCACTTTGTCAGGGTCAACTTGTATACCTTGTTTCAAAATGATATGCCCCAAACGTTTGTTGTAGGTAATGACAAAAATAGACTTATGAGGATTTAGGCACAAGCAATACCCTTGAAACTTGAGAAAACAACGAAGGTGCCGTAAGTGAGCATTAGCATCTCGAGACAAAGAAAAATCATCGAGATAGACTTGCATAAAATTGATCAGGTAAGAGGAAAAAATTTCTTGCATGCACTGTTGGAAAGTACTTGGTGCATTACGCAGTCCGAACCACATAATCGTGCACGCATAAACCCCCCCAATTGGTGATGAATGCAATCTTGGGTACGTCAGCCTCGACCATCCAAACTTGATTATAGCCGCTACATCCATCTAGGGATGAATACATTTCTTGTCCAACAACATCATCACATATTGTTTAGGAATGGTAACGAGAATGGGTCAAGAATAGTTGCTGAATTCAACTTCCTATGGTCTACATAGATATGGAATTGTTTATTCTTTTTAGGTACAATAACAATTGGTGATATCCATTCGACATGTTCTACTAGAACAATGAACCTAACACAGAGTATCCTAATGGAAGAGTGATTGGTGCCTTAGCCAGAATGTCCCATGCCATGCTGGGGTTTGCCAATTCCGACATGATGTCCTATGAGGCCACTGGCTCTGATGCCATTGGTTCTTGTACAGGTTCCTCTGGCTGATCAACCTTTTGCCAGGTAACTAGTATAGGATCAGAAAGATTAGATATTCAGTCTAAGCCCATTTTGATGCTTTAGCAAATGTACATTGTTGCTCCTTAAAGCCTACTTCGAATACTTCTGCAACTAGATGGAGTATTTTTCCGGATCATGTTTGGATGGCTACTGTCTGGGTGTCCATGGCTGTAATGTAAACCATGTTAGCCATGGGGTTTTGCATGTCCTTTTTACATTTTTCATACCCTTGAGCATCCTTGCAATGTCAACGAATATGTCCAACTTCTCACAAAAGTGACATCGTGATTGAGGTGCTATGGTACTGTTGCTAGCTTGGCTCTGGTTCCACCGAGATTGATTGTAGTTCCCTGTTCGTGGTGCTCGATAATTGGTATAGTTGGGATATGATATGTTTCTATGGAATGACATATTGTGTTGCAAATGGCACATTGGATTTGATTTAGTGCACAATTAGCTACCACAGGACCAATATTTTTGCATTTGGTGCAGAATATATGCTTCAATGGATCATCACTTCGGGTTTTGCTAGATTTCAGCCATTCAAGGTCTTCTATAAAACCACCTACTTTATGTTCTAATTGTAGTGCCATCATAATGACAACATCTAGGGTCATCCCGTCGATGCAACAGATAATCATGACCTATCGCAATTGTGGATTGAGGTCATTGATGAACCATTGGGTGATGACATTGTTGGGTAAATTTGCATTCACTTGGGGTAACTGTCGTAGATGCATACGAAAGATGATGGCATAGTCCTACACACTTTGGCTCACCTTTTGCCTATTGGTTTGCAGAAAATCAAATATTTTGGCAACGTTATTCTTTAATCGGAAGTGCTGCAAAAATGCATCCTTAACATCTTCATATCATCGAAAATAATTTAGATTGAATTCGGTGAGCCATCTCGCTTCTTCATTGACTAATGTAGGCTGGAACACAATGGCATTGTATTGTGGATCATCTTGGTTGTTTAATACAATATAGTTGATTTCAAAAGTGCGAACGTGCGCATTTGGGTCATCACCTGGGAATCCACCAAATTTAGCATAAGTCACTCCCGTAGTCAGCTGTCTTTAGTAACCTCCTTGTTGTCATGCCTACTCATCATTTTCTACATCTACTATTGTTTCTCCATGTGCATCTATTATTTCCTCATAATCAAAGGTACTTGCTGGCTCAGGTTTGTTGTCAGCAAATAGGTTTTTTGGAAGTTGGATGTTTAATTTTTTAATTGGATTCAACTCTTCGGATGGGAGAATCTTTCTGTCACTCCACAACTTTGGAATTTTTGCTTCACTACGGTGTTCAATAGGGATACTCCACCTTGCACTATGACCTATTGCCTTCAGTAAGCTTGTTAATATCCATAATAATTTCTTATGTTGTTTCAACTTGTATCGGATTGCCACCGAGTTTGGTGTTCACATCGAACACCGAACCAGTACTAGAGGGTACCGAGTGGATTTTGGTATGTTATGCAGGAAGCAATGAAGCTATGATTGAATATGTTCAAAGAAGACTCTTCAAAGAGTTTGAGATGAAGGACCTTGGTGACTTTCATTACATTTTTGGCATCAAATTCTTTCGAATGAGAAGGGATAAATATTTCTCTCTCAACAAAAGTACCTCTTTTCCATTCTTAATAGGTTTGAGATGACCAACTCTAAGTTGGTCTTTACACCTATGGAATCAGCTCATAAACTCATACTTCTTCACTTGGGATTCTTAATGGAGGAGATACATTGAATCTTCATGAATTCAATGATTTAAATTATGCAACAAATTTGGTTGATAGAAAGAGCATAAGTGGAAATGCCTTCTTCCTAGGAAATGGAGCTATTGCCTGGAGTTCCAAAAATCAAAATAATATCAAATTATTCTCTATAGAAGCTAAATACAAAGCTTTCACAACCTCAACTTGTGACGATATTTGTTTCAAAAGATACATGGAAAAAAATTGGGTTTTGTGAAAACCAAACTACAAGTATTGTTTGTGATAATGTTTCAGTTGAATCTTTGGCAACTAATCTAGTCATGTCTCAATGAATCAAGCATATTGAATTAAGAGGGCACTTCATCAGGGAAAAGATACAAAATGGAGATATAATC
The DNA here is from genome assembly GCA_020310875.1 of Ceratopteris richardii. Classification (NCBI taxonomy): domain Eukaryota; kingdom Viridiplantae; phylum Streptophyta; class Polypodiopsida; order Polypodiales; family Pteridaceae; genus Ceratopteris; species Ceratopteris richardii. The sequence continues at coordinate 9,394,559 of CM035441.1, forward strand.
TTACACCATTGCAACATGAAGAAGAATGTAGTTGATATCTTCACCAAAGCTCTTGACAAGGAGTTGTTCATCAAGCATTATTTTGCTCATCATGCATCTCAAAAGAAATTAGGGAAGAATCATCACCATATTCCTCCAAGAATTGTTTCATTTCAATTTTTCCGTTCATTTAGATGATGCTAGACTTGAGGGAAGGTTTTGGAATATGCAAGTCGACACCATCTCTTCAAAGAGGTGGAAAATAATATTTTATTATATGATAAAATTTTTACAGTGGTTTATTATGTTTTAGAGTGATTTAGAATGCTTTGCACATCAACAACTGATGTGAATTACTCACATTTGATATCAATGCCAAGCTGGAAACATTTTCCTACAACTTAGGAGAAAATTTAGGACCACCTTTTTTAAATGAAGTTGTCCACGGACCATATCTCTCTATCCCCTTTGTCTTTTTTGGACTCTCTAAAAAGTTCAAATGGTCTAAACACTATTAGAATAACTCACTGAAAAGATCCTACTAATCCAGCTCCAATCTCAAGTTATATAGGTGGAAAGATCGTAGGCAAAGGATTAAAAGATTCTTGTGAATAACCAATAGGCCAACTCTGGAAGCTTGTATCTCAAGCTATGTGCATCATCTCAAAATGGTTTCTTGAACAAATTGCTCCTCATATGATGGAGAATATCATAAAACATTTCTATCACGAAACAATTATAGCTATTTAGACAAGGGCCTTTGAATGTTTTGGAGACAGATAGATAAAGAGCTAGAGCTCAGAGATAGTCTGTGTGAAAGGCTCATCTTGTGGAGCTATGGAGTGCACCCTAGGGATTGAGTTGGAGTGGTTTAGTCTAGACACTATTGGCCATTATACATTCACTTCATTTGTATCATTAGGATCCTTTGATAGAGCTATTTCCGTCTATCATTTTCAAATAGTTTAAGCTTGAGTTAGCTTCTATTTTTGAACTTTGTAATCTTGTTGAGTTAAGGATTTCTCACTTGTTTTGTCTCTCACATCTCACCCAAAATTATTCTTTGAGATTGTGTTTAAGGTAAGCTCCATATTTTTTCTCATATTTGAGTTAACATTTTCTTTTTTTCTTCAATTCAAGATTAGTTCATATCCTTTTTTCATGTTCCAACATACTTGATATATTCATGAAGGACAATGTTGTAAAGTAAGTTATGTCATTGTTCGCCCTTATGTGTGAATAAATGGGTGGAAAAATGGTTGTTGCTTTTTTATTTTTTTTTACCATTTTGAGGTTGAATTCAATCTTTCTTGCGCTTCTTCGATTGTCCTTATGTGAAAATATCTAAAACATGTAATATTGTCGATTCCATCTACATCAAATACATTTATTATGTTTGTAACATCAATAGCATATATTTCAACACCTTGCAAAATGTTCCATATGTCCCTCCTATTAGCACATGATGCATCAAGTATGCCCACACCACATAATTAGGACTATCAACTTATAATCAACAAACAACATACATAATACATCACCAATATCATCCATAATTGAATACAAATTGATCGTTTGCTAGAAAAAATAAACAAAAATACCCTATGAAGCTATGCTATACATGTTTACATCTTCAAAGCACTTCTTGTAAGAGAGGCACACCACAATAGAAATAACTATAGTAAAAGAGAAAAATAAGATGTAGAAATGTTTTGATTCGTTTCTACCAAAATCAAGTAAAAAGATGATAGCACTATCTATCAATGTGCTCTCAAAGTAGAGTTTCAATATTGAGTAGAAAAATCTAGATGAAGGGTATAAGTTTGAGGCATATCGATTCGATTTCATGCTTGAGATTAAACAAAAGTTCCCTATAAATAGATAATTGAGAAAGTAGATCTACAAGAACAATTATGCATAGAGAATTGCGCTTAAGCAACCACCACCCATTTGATGTACCATCCATATGTGATCCAATACACAAGATCCACCAACATGCCAAACTAAAGGAAAAACGTCATAAGTAACATAATAAGAGCAAATAGAACCTTTAGGACTCTACATTCGGAATTGTGATCATGGATCATATTGTCAATCTGAAGTCATATGAGCCACAAAGTGGGGCTCACATACATACATGCATGTGTGTGTAAACTTAGTTAGCTACGATTTTTCTATGGGAAGCTAGAGATACAATTGGTTTTGGTAGAAACCACTTCTAATAGAGGTACAATGCTCATACATGCTTCACATATTACGTTTTTTATATCTTGTATTTGGAATCATGCCACTCATCTCAATGATGAGTGACGCAAACATGCATATCATCGTTTCATAGCTTACTAAAAGAGTCATTTCCTTTAATGGATGCATGTATGTTTTGTAGTACTAGGCATACCTCCAACATGTAAGATGCTGTAAGCCAGAATACTTAGTCCATGGATGTTACATAGTTGAATCAAATAGATATTCCATTCATTTTTTTTAAATTTTAATTTTAATTTATTTATTAATAATATTATTTTAAAGTGTATGCATGCAAGAACATAATTACGTATCGATTCGGTCTACAATCTTCGTATAGCTTAGGCTCATTTCAGATTGGGGCTCCGGAACAATAGTCTTTTTTTTTTTTTTTTAAATGGAGGTTCAGCCGAAGCCTACTCCCCCTGACTTTAACTTTGAAAGTGAAACTGTACAAGTGAATAGGCATAGTACCCACGGGACCTCCCACATTCCACAAAGCAGGGGTTAGACAAGGAGACATGGTTACAACCGAAGGAAACATGGTTACAACTGGTTTAACTGGCTTAAGCCATAACATGTCCAACCCGAGACTTGAACCTTAGACCTCCGCCTCAAGAGGCCAAAGCTCAACCAACTGCCCTACGGAACGTGGACTCCGGAACAATAGTCTTGCATGAGCATCTTCCAGGTGGAATAACAAAAAGCATAAGTGGAATAACAAAAGCTGTAAAGCTCTTCCACCTATGCATTCACATAGGGCGGCGGAACTTTAAATAAAATAGTGTTTTAAAATCTAACGTGATAGAGAAAAACCTCTTGGGGTTGGGGGGGGGGGTGTGTCGGAACAAAGAAGAGAGATTTGTTCCGTGACATGACGATGTGGCATATTATCATTGGATTTCATTTCAATAGATATGGGGTCACCGCTCAGTGTGAATTGAACTTAACTAAAGGGATATTTAAAAAAACAAAAGGTATGTTCACACATATGTACGTATCTCTGTACACGTGTGCATGCCTTTGTTTGGTACGAGGATATGTTTACTAGCAAAAATTGTACAAGTATAGCTTTTGATCACTTCATTAGCGAATAACTCCTGCAATAGTAACAAGCTTCTTTAGTTGTTCACTTGTCCCAGGCACAATATATTATTGCAGCATCAGTGATTATGCGTCAGCAGGGGCTCAAAATTCTTTTGTCCTTAGCTTGTATTTAAATATATATTACTTGCGTGATTAAGGTGATCGGTCGCTCACAATACAAGACACTGCAATGCACGCAGACACGCATAAGTTAAAATTGCTCTGTTCGAAAGAGTGGACTATACTCGAATATCCCTCTTGTTGCAAGATGTACTATGAAACAACCCTCTTATTGGAAGGAATAGCGTGGCTCATTCATCCTAGATCTCGCATGCATATATTATCTAAACACATTGCAAGCCACATGAGTTAAAACAAGGAAAAGATGTAAACAATCCTACTTACATTGTACTATTACCTTGTGATATGTGATATCTATAAGGATGTACAATAGAAACTAAAGAGGCGCCTCAATGATCATATGGGTAATCACAGAGCACAACAAATTGCTCAAAGTTCTCTGTACTGCTCTAAGACAGCTTCAATTGCTTCAAAGGAAGTATCGAAATCGTCCATGCTTAACCCATGCTTGGCATACTGGTAGAGATAGGCCTTGGAGGCATGCATGGCCCTTGCCCTTGACAAAGCGTGAGCTGCAGGAGCTATTGCAGAACTACAATTGCTTAAAAGACTAGCAAAAATATGAAAATCACCTAATGGGGCCGTATTTGTAGCAACCATCAGTGGGTCCTTAGACCACACTGGATAGAGTGCTTTGTCTTCCAACAATGATACGTCTGCATCAGATGAACCCTTACCTCTAAGGACAAGCAAATTTGCGACACAACGATCTATCTTCCGAAATGCAGAGTAATCTGATGTACATTTATGTCCATGGACAGACGATGTTGACTCCATCGCCCAACTTGGTTCCATATATAACATCTGCTTGAGCTGCTTCAGGTGTGATTTCCATGGGTGAGTTGTTGAGTTGTCCAGTCCTGTAGGTACCTGGAATGATCTCTCTCTCTCTCTCTCTCTCTCTCTCTCTCTCTCTCTCTCTCTCTCTCCCCCCCCCCCCCCCCCCAAACACACACACACACACACACACACACATTGACACCTAATGCCCCTATACCTATACCTATTTGTACCTCTGCCTCTACCTCCTCTACATGCCTCTACCTCTATGTCTTTCTTTACCTATGCCTATTCCTCTACGGTATACCTATATCTATATCTATATCTATATCACACTCACACACACCCCGCGAAAGAAAACACAACACGAACACTATGCATGTATACATGCATGGTTGTTATCAAATCAATTCTAGGTGGGATTAAATTGTTTTCATTGAGAAGAGAGAATCCAAATCTGCTGCATAGAACAACCATAAGCATAAGCATGATCTCAAAAGCATATCCTTTGAGTATAATTCCTAGAATAAAGACAGACGTCTAAAACTCTCTCCCCTTTCTAAAGATCATCATCATCAATGATCAATGAGGGAAAGTACTTGTGATCAGATCAGCTTTAGATTCTCAAGTAGAATTTGTAAGAGGTAATCCTCTCCATGCTACTAGATAATTATGGATCACACAGTTCCTCAACCGCTTCTATCTCCTATCTAGTATCCTATACGGAGAATGATCTATGCTATCACTTTCGTGCAAAGAAACAATACTATATATTAGATTATCCTCTCAAAAAATATACTTTCTAAGTTTATCAACATGAAACATTGGATGGAGTCTACAATCTGAAGGAAATCTAATCCGTATGCAACATCACTAAGCTTTTTAAATATCTTCCAAGGTCCACAAAACATTGGTGAAAGCTTAGTGCACTTCCCTGTGGATAATGAAGTTGACCCTTGCTCGCACTTGAAGAAAGACTCTATGTCCTTCCTTAAAGACTGTAGGAGATCTCTTCTAGTCTTCATATTCTTTAGCGCTATCACCCCTATCAGTTGTGTGTTGCATCTATAGTTTATTTCTAAGTTTGCTTGGAGGTTTGCTAAAACCTCCGTAGCACTAGGACATTTTTTTGGCATTCTTGGTACTAGAGGATTGGGATTCATGCCATAATTCGTCTCAAACTGAGACATTCAGTCACCTTATGAGGTCTAATGTTATATGAAAACTCTACTAATGACGAACAAATATCCCAATTTGTCTTCCTCTATGATACATATGCCCTCAACATGTCCTCTAATATTTGGTTGACTCTCTGAGTCTTACCATGAGTCTCTCTCAGTGTGACTATGAGTTTGTGAATGGTCACAACTACTCATTTTTAATGAGACTTGAAGCTTGTAAAAAAAAAAAAAAAAAAAAAAAAAAAAAATCAAATCCAAATGTGTCATATGAATCTAATATCTCTATTTGAAACTATGGATATAGGAAATCCATGCAATCTGAAGACATGCACGATAAATAGGCCAACTACCTGCGAAGCTTCTACCATCTCCTATGTGGGTATAAAATGAGTCATCTTGCTCAATCTATCTAGCACTACTAGGATAGCATCCCATTTTCTTTGGGTAAATAATAACCCCACTATGGAGTCCATGGATACACTATCCCAATTATGCTCTTGAATTTCTAGAGGGTGTAGTACACCAAGTGTCTTAAGCCTTTCTACCTTGTTGACGTAACACATAAAGTAGTGCAAACATATGTGTGGACATCTTTGCCTAATCCAATCCACCAAAATGTTCTTCTGACTAGTTGCATCTTCTTGTCAACACTATCGTGTCCTCTACAAGGAACACCATGGTTCCTATGCATAAGTTTTCTTCTCAAACATCGTGAATTTAAAACACAAACCTTTTCTTTCCATTTAACTATTCCATTGTCCATGGAAAATCGGATTACAGATTTGATTTGTTTTCTTTATTAGGGGAAGAAGGAGATGGAGCTTCCTCGTTTCCTATAATAGAGACATAACTGATGGCTCTAATAATCTATAACAAATGTGGATCTTCCACTTATGCTTCCTTTATCTCTTGAAACAATGAGCTTTCTAGAACTTTAAAGTTCATTTGGTACATTATCCGAAATAATGCATCAATTACGATATTCTCTTTGCCTTTTGTATATAAGATTTCCATATGAAACTCCTGTATGAGCTGAGCCCAATGAACATGTTTGCCTCGAAGATCTGGTTGACCACAGAAATACTTGTGTATGGTGATCTTTGTATAGCTTCAAGTCTCCATCATAAAAATAGTATAGCCAAACTTTAAGAGGATGCACCATTGCATACGATTCCTATTCATGCATTGACAAGTTACACTCTGCACTAAATTTTTTATTTTCAAAAGTTATGAGCCTACCATCTTGGCTAAGAACAACCCCTATATGGCTATGAAACTAGTATTTGTCTTCAATCGAAATGGCTTCTCTGGATCCACCATTTTGAGTATGGGAACTTTTGAAATGATTTGTTTCGAAGTGCCAAAAATATCTTCTTATTCCTGTTTAAATGTAAATGGAACTTTGCTTTGAAACACATTTGTCATACGCATTGCTATCAACCAATAAGATGAAATGAATTTGTACTAGAAATTGAAAAGTCCTAAAATTGACCGAAGCTATCCTCATCTTGAAGAGTTTGCTATTTTAGAATAATAGAGACCTGATTTGAATCCATCTTAATCCCATTGGCTGAAACTACATGCCCTAAATACTCTATTTTTTTGTGGAAATAATCAAGTTTTATGAAGATTTACATACAACTGATTTTCTTTTAATTTATTTAATACTAATATGAGATTACTTTCATGTTCATGCACTGACTTACTATACAGTAACAAATCATCCACAAAATCCATAATAAATTTGCCAAAAAAGGATGCAATGTGTCATTCATTGAAGGATGCAAGATGTCAAGGAAGCACTAGGTTCTCCCCTCTAACTAGACTTCAACAAGATTTCAGAAATATGCTTTTGACTACAGGATCGTCCACACAGAGGAAATGATACAAGAATACACAACTATTACAAGAAGTCCCACAACTTGGGCCCGATAGATATGGATAACTCGACTAGATAGGATAAAAGAGATCCAAGAACCCGGGATCATAGGTACGAAACAAGGTATCTGAATTAAACAAACTCCCTTGAGGGAGATGGACTAGGTACAAGAAATAAGTTGACAATATCTCATAATACAATGTTACAAGATTACAAAAAGACAAAACTAGATGTCCAAAAACTAGACTAGATAGGACTAGAACAAGGAACACGGCAAGAACTGGAACTTGAACTTGGAAAGTACTTACTTAGAGATCGAGACTCTTTGAGCTCCTAAGACTTACATGGGCACTTTTTACTCTAGTGAAGGCTAGAGGTTTTTTCCCCATGTTATCACATACTTGATACACTCATATGTGGTGGTACTTTGTACTTAGGGATATTATTCAGCTCTTACTTCAGTTCTGATCATCATCAATAGAGAGCGCAATTCTAGCCATCCATATTCTCCGTGTGTCTTGCTGTGTTTGTGCTTCTTGTGTGTGCTTCTTGTGTGTGCTTCTCGTGTGTGCTTCTCTTGTGTCTCTCGCACTTCTACACACCCAATAGAAATATCAGAGAAGGTTCAGCTTTTTCTTCAAGTTTCGGTTTTTTGCGTGACGGCATGCGCACGCTTTTAACCGTGCAAATCGAATTTGAAGCATAGAACAATGAATTTCAACAATCAAGAAACATTTTCACCAATTGCATTGTTGCATTGTTGTTTTATCCCTATTTCGAAGCCATCCGTGCATTCAGAATCGCCATCAGAGTGACTATTTGTGAGGTGAAATTTCAGCATTCATTTCAGCTTTCGTTGAAGTAAAGATTTTGTCACATTCTTGTTCTTTAGTGAAATGGCGAGCAATAATGACTTGTTTGGAATGCTTCAAGTTGAAGATAAGCTTGATGGGACCAACTATCCAATGTGGTCTTACATGATGAAGCATGTTCTTCTTACAAAACAACTTTGGAACATAGTGGAAGATGTAGATCGAAGACCAAAAAGTTCTTCTACTTTGCATTCTACTATCAGAAATGGAGCTTCTTCTTCAAGTACAATAGTTACCCCTTCTCCACCTACATAGGTGAAGCTTAGATGGGATGGAAAAGATGCTCAAGCTCATGCGTTGATTGCACTTTCTGTGAAGCGTTATATAGTTCCACACATTCGGTCATGTTCTACATCAAGATATGCATGGGACACTCGTGCTTCTTTGTATGCCGTGCATAATGAAGTAAGTGTTGCATACTTGAGGAAGCAACTTGAGGAAGCAACTTGAGGATGTATGTATGATTGAAAATGAGTCTCTGGATGTGTATGTGACACGCATCAAGGATTTGAAAGAGCAATTGACAAACATAGATGAGATTATTCCGGATGCATCACTCATCTCTACATTGTTGAAAGGATTGCCAGAATCTTTTCAAGCTTTGCCACTACACTCCGTTTGGTTGCAAAAGGGAATCCCAATATGTATGCATTTAATGAGGTTGTGTCTCTTCTTTTGCAAGAAGAGCAATCTAGAGTGAATAGGAGTGGTTTGATTAGTGAATAGGAGTGGTTTGATTGAAGGAACGCAAACACTTGCTATCTCACAAAAAGGGAAAAGCAAGTATGGTTCAGCTTTGGGTTCATCAAAACCAAAGCCTGAAACTTCCTCTTCCACTCATTCCTCTAATGATGTTGATTTACAAAAGAAGAAAAGATGCAAATATTGTCGAAAGGCTAGTCATACTATTGATGAGTGTAGAAAGCTTTCTAAGCGCAATGAAAAGAAGAAGGAATCAGACATGTCTATTGTTGATTATTCCGCAAATACAAAGAATGATAAAGCTAACATGGCTCAAGATTTTTGGGCATGTGTTGTTACATGTCATTATGATGCATCTTTGTATTCTAAATGTAATGTTGTGAGTGAGACTGATTCGAAGTGGTTTTTTGATAGTGGTGCCTGAAAGCACATAACTTCATGCAAAAGGTTCTCTGCATCTTTGAAAGATGCACCCAAAGGAGGACATGTGGTGTGTGTAAACAATACATCTTATCCTATCATTGGAGTAGGAGAAATTGAGCTTACGACTGAAACTCGAGGTGTGATTCTCTTAAAAAACGCATTGCATGTGCTTGGTATCAAGAACTTAATTTTAGTTCCATTGATTGCCAAAGCTAGACTTCATGTACACTTTGTTGATGATAAGTGTATGGTTCATGATTTCATCAATGGTGATATTGATGTTCGGTACATTATGTAATGGTTTGTATTGAATGGATACATACAAGAGGGCTTCCTCGAATGCCTTGGTTGCTCATACTTCTTCCATGGCTGAAACAGAGCTTTGGCATTTTCGTTTTGGTCACCTGAAGTTCAATAGTTTGCTTTACTTGCAAAAGAAAGACCTGATTATTGGTTTGCCAACACTTGAGTCCATTGAAAAGCATGCATGTGAAGGTTTCATTCTTGGAAAAATGCATCGTGCTTCTTTTCCAAAAGATAGTCATACACACACTACAAGAAAATTGAAGCTTGTTCATAGTGATGTATGTGATCCCGTCAAGACTCCATCTTTTGGCAGGCATGTATATTTTGTAACTTCATTGATGACTCTACTCGCCATACATGGGTGTATCCTATGAAAGCAAAGAACGAGGTATTTTCTTGCTTCAAAGCATTTTTAGCTATGGCTGAAAATTTTTCTTCAAACAAGCTTTTGACTCTACGCACGGATAGTAACGGTGAATACGTGTCACATGAGTTGAATGCTTTTCTTCGTGAAAGAGGTATTTCATACCAATGTACGGTGCCATATACACCTCTGCAAAATGGTGTTGCTTAGCGTAAAAATAGAACTCTTCTTGAAATGGAACGATGTATGGTTAAAGGAAAGCAACTTCCTGATAAGTTTTGGATGGAAGTTGTCATATGTGCAAACTATGTGTTGAATTGCTTCCTTATAAAAGCATTGAGAGTCATCACTCTTTATGAGGCTTGGAATGGATATAAGCCTATGGTTAATCATATGCACGTGTTTGGTTTTTTGACAAATGCTCTTGTGCCATCACAACAACCATAGTTGCAACGCAACGCGTTGCGTAGCGTCTGCAACGTTCGCAACGCAACGGAGTTGCGTTGCAGACAAATTTTTTTGCAGACAATGAATAAGATGCAGCATGTCTAGCAATATTTCAAATCAATTGATTTGAACCTAATGGTTCAATCCAACAAATAAAACTGTATGAATAAATGAGAGCTTGAATGTATAAAATTTAACATTCAGCTCTCACTGTATGAGTGAATGAAAGCAAAAATGTTAGATGTTTTTGTACATATTCGCTCATTTATTCAGACTCTGTTATTTGTTAGACCTGCTCATTAGGTTCAAAAAGATTAATTGAACCAACTTTTGGGCATGTTGAGTCCGATTCATTATGATGAACTAGTTCGTAACAGGATAGTAATTTGGTTATAAAAGTCTGACTTATAAAATCCACCTTCTTTCTGTGAAAGGCAATTATTTAGGGCCGAGGGAAATGCACAGAATCTTGTGAACCCTTTCATATCAAATATTTTTCATGGTTATTTCATTGGGAAGAAATCTAGTTGCCTAGTGCCTTTGCAAATAATTAAGATTCCACTTCTTCTTCTTCTTCTTCTGAATCCACAAAGTTTTGAGCAAATATCTTTTCTCTCCATTGTAAGCTCGGTAATTTGTAGTGAATTGTACATGTTCTTGGTTGTTCCGAAGCCTTTCCTTCTAAGAACCAACTTTCAACAAGGGGAAAAATATCATATCACTAGAGTCTTCCTCTGTATCATGCAGAGATGCCTATTTGAATCTACACTCAATAGATGTTCATTCTTCAAAATGATAAAAGGTATCATAGCATGCAACTCTATTATTTATGATATATCTTATATTGTAATAAGTATTTTATGGTATATATAGTCATATCCCACCTTATTACATATCATATGACCCAAAATATGTGAAAAAAACATATAAAAATTTTGAAAAATAAATCACTTTATCGAAACTCCTAGGTCTAGACGTTGCCCTCGTTGCTAACCCGTTGCCGTTGCCGTTGCGAAAACGTTGCTTTCCACTATGACAACAACGTCACAAACTTGATAACAAGGCAAAGAAATGTATATTTGTTGGTTATGGTGCTCAAAGTAAGGGATATCATTTGTACCATCCATTGACGAACACAATTATTATGAGTCGAGATGTGGTATTTGCTGAAAATTCAGTTTTCCCTCTACTTGAATGCAAAAAACAGCCAACAGTTAGCTCACATGATGTGCTCGATACACTCATGCCTTTGTTTCAAAGTGGTTCACTTGGCTATGGCCATGTAGTCAAGCCAACCGAGGCTCAAAGGGCTGAAAAATTCTAGCAAAATAGAGCTGAAAATTCAGAGAATTTCCAACTAAACATGGCTGAAATTTTTCAGCCAAAAATTATCGAAACAGCTCGAAATTTCTAGCCATGTATGGTTGAACATTTGCATCAAAATATGGCTAAAAATAAGCATGAAATTTAGCTCACACATGATGTACATGTTGATGATGTATTACATAATACATATTGAGCTCATGTTTATCAAGAGTGCACAAAGTATGCCAAAGTTGCTGAAACAAACTTTGCAGGACAGCAAATTGAGTGCACCTTTACTTGGTAGAGCAAGGCAAAGCTCTCGCCATGCATCAAGTAATTTTGTGGATTATTCTCTTATTGCAACAACATTTAATGAAGAACCACTTACTTTTGAAGATGAATGTGACGATCCATAATGGATGAGTGCTATGCAATCAGAAATGGATTCCATACATAGGAATGGTACTTGGGAGTTATGTGAATTTCCAAAAGGAAAAAAATGCCATTGGTACAAAGTGGGTTTACAAGATTAAAAGAAAGTTTGATGGTAGCATTGATCGCTACAAAAGTAGATTGGTTGCCAAAGGATATGCACAACAATATGGCATTGACTATGAGGAAACTTTTGCACCTACTTCACGCATGAATACCATTTGTACCGTGGTTGCATTGGCTTCCCATAAAGGTTGAAAAGTGCATCAATTGGACATTAAAAAAGCTTTCTTGAATGGTGATTTGCAAAAAGAGATCTTTGTGAAGCAACCTCCTCGTTCTGCTATGAAAGAGAAAGAGCATATGGTTTGTCGCTTGCATAAAGCCTTGTATGGTCTCAAGCAAGCTCCACGTGCATGGTATGACAAAATCCATAAGCATTTGATTACTCTTGGCTTCACATGTAGTCCAATTGAAAGCACACTCTACGTAGGCAAAGATGGGGCTGATTTGACAGTGCTTGTTCGTTATGTCGATGACATACTTTTGACTGGTCACGTAATGCAAAACTTGACATTCTTATGGCTCATTTGAATCATACTTTTGATGTCACTTATCTTGGTCTTTTGAGCTACTATCTTGGCATCCAGTTTGTATCGTTGAGGGGGGGAATTGTTATGCATCAAACAAAGTATGTTGAAAAACTACTTCAACGTTTTGACTTTGAGGATTGCAAGCCAGTTTCTACACCAGTTTAGACAGGATTTAAGTTCCCAATTGAGGATTCTAGTGATGCATTTGACACTTCTCTTTATCAGCCAAGCTGTGGGACGTCTTATGTATGCATGCAACACAAAGCCGGATATACAGTGTGCAATTTTCAAGTTGAGTCGATTCATGCATAGCTATTCAGCCATGTTTGCATGCTTTTACAAATAGTGATTGGGCTGGTTGTTATGATACTCACGTGTCCACTAGTGGTAATTGCTTATTCCTTGGAGACTCACGCATATCTTGGTTGAGTAAGAAGAAACCTACAATGGCGACATCGAGTCGGGAAGCTAGTACAGTGCAATTTTCACAGCTACAGTGGAGTGTATATTGTTGAGATTCCTATTAATGGATCTTTGCATGGAGATTCATGCTGCTACGCATATTCTCACTTATAGTCAAAATGCATTGATTGTTGTACAAAACCCAGTGTTTCATGCACGGACCAAACATATTGAGGTGCATTATCACTATGTGAGAGAGCACCTTCATGCAGGAGACATTGATTTGCTACATGTGCCTACACAAAATAATGTGGCAGACATATTTACCAAAACTCTTCCACGGGAAAAGTTTGAAGCTTTTCGCAAAGCTTTAGGCTTATTACCTTGTGGGGACTGATCTTTCATTTTCTGTATGTGTTCACATCATTCGCTCCAAGGGGTTAGTTACACTTATGTGTTCCTCAAGTAGCTTTGATGTGAACCTTTTCCCTATACATAGGCACTTTTTACTCTAGTGTTGGTTAAAGTTTTTTTCCCCATGTTACCACATATTTGATACACTCATATGTGGTGGTACTTTGTACTTAGGGATATTATTCAGCTCTTACTTCAGTTCTGATCATCATCAATAGAGAGAGCTATTCCAACCATCCGTCTTCTCCGTGTGTCTTTCTGCGTTTGTGCACTTTGTGTGTGCTTCTCGTGTGTCTCTCTCATTTCTACACACATCCAACAAGACTTGCATTGGAAAGACTGAGAATATATGTGGCCAAGTTCTCCTTATATAGGTGTTTAAGGGCGGTTTCAAATTGATGATGTCAACAATCCAAAACAAGACCTCTAGATGTCAGAATTAGGAAAGTAGACAATTGACCTTAGGGTTTTGGCATGTTCTGGACACAATGGTACCATTAGTTTCTCCAAATTCTAAATCAATCATAAGATGTAGGAAGTCACATGAAATCTAAGGTTCAAGATAGTTTCCTTTGTGTCCATGACAAACGCAATGTATCATTCATTAACATCATAAAAGTAGTAGGTGCATTAGTAAGGCAACATGGCATAGCCAAATACTCATAATGAACAAATCAGGTCCTAAAAGTTGTCTTATATACATTTTGCTCTCTTGTTGTAATTTCATGGTAGCCACTTTTTAGATCTGGCTATTAAACACGATTGCTCCACCTAGAGTATCAAGTAGATCATCTATTCAAAGCATGGGGTATCCATATTTGATGGTGATCTTATTGCGTACACGATAATCTAGGCACATCTGACACGATCCATCTTTCTTCTTCACTAAAAGAATTAGCGCTAAAAAAGGCAAATACATGAACCTTTTCTCCAAATAGTCGTCCACGATCTTGCGGAATTTGTTCTCCTCCTAGAGTATAATGCAAAATGGTGGTCAAGGACTTGGACTCTCTCCTAGCACAAACTCAATCCTATGCTCAATATTCCTGCTAGGAGGCAAACCAAAAGGTAATAGAAATAAGTCCTTGGAATTCTTCTCTCACCTTTGCTTACATTGCTTGAGCATTCCAATTAGAACTTCTTTGATGCTCAAAATCCATCACAACACAAAACGAATACACAAAAAATAGAAAATAAATGTACTTACAATCAATTTTAAGAAGCTTGGGGTGTGGTCACTAATTGTGTCCCTTGGACACTTTCTTTTCTCTCTTTCAATCCTTGATTCGTTCACCAAGTACCATATACTCTACTATTGTGTCCTCTTCTATTTCTTCCTCTCTTTGATTTTTGTCCACATTTAGTGCAAAACATGGGAAGGTCTGCACTTCCATCATCCATTGCAAAAAGTCTCCAACCTTTAAGTCTGTCTTGGTGTCTTCCTCTTCTTGTGTGCTACTTGGTCGTGGTGGTTGATTAATAATAACATGGGAGGTTGCTACCTCTTTATTGGCTACACCCTCTAATAGGAGTTGCCTCATAATGGTGTATGGTGAAGCTACCCACAAGGTGTCACTTCCCTAGTCATGGACTTTCGCCTTGTTGTGCCTTGGCCTCAACCGTGTCTTTTTATGAGCAAGGGGAAGCTACCTTTAACCTTGGGCACAATTATCATCACAAAATCTAGAAGAAAGACAAATCCTTGCACTATGTACATTTACTTGTACACACTGTATTTCTAGAGGGGTAACTTTGCTATGTTCTACAAAGACGAAAATGATATTGGCTGGTCTAGTGGTCTTAAGCTTAACAAAGTCATGGTATAGTCGGGCATGAGATTAATTTCGGAGTCCGCAACTACAATGTAGCTGGTCAGAGTAATGCCTTGATGTCCAAAGTCAACCTTGGGCTCTTGAAATCAATCATTGGGGTAGAAGCTACCATATAGTGATTTGTGGAGGGCACTGGCACTTGAGGTTCAAAAGAGTTTGCTTGCCACTAATAGGAAAGGTAGGAGCCAAATTGTTGATAGAAGAGAGCACATCACTTTGGAAACTTGGGCCTAGGTTAAAAAGGTCATAATGTCATATAGGGATATCTTTTGGTATGTATTTTGGAAAATTTTCTTAGTAGAGATGGAATGGATCCTTATGATTCCCTCTTGAAATTGTTGTAAATCTTCATCTTTAGGAAGGTTTTATCAATGGGGTGTTCTAGAAGATATCGTTTTGTCTCTTAATCTTTCTCTTGAGAAGTTTTCCAGGATTCGCCTCATATAGCCCGGCTTGCTCTATGCCTTCTATCTTTCTTCCTCATTGGTTAGGCCAAGTTTGGTTTAGCATGGTTTGAGCTTCCTTGTTCTTCAACCTTCATTATACTTTCATGAGCTTACAGATGAGTCACCTTTTGTTTGTCTTCCTCCCTCTTCTTTTGTGCTTGAGTCATTATGCTTTAGAGCTCCTCTAGCTGTACTACTCTAGTGCTAGGTGAATGTTCTAGCACCATATTGACATCTTGATTTTGATTATAACTCTAATCATGTATAAGATATAGGAATTACCTGAAGTGCTCTTGCCGGGATTTGTCTTTGGACAATCCTTAGGGTAGTGGTCCTTCGTCTCTCAACAATTTTTGCATGGAGTGCTTGCTTGCACCAAAAACCAAAGGGGTGAGCTCTTGCATTAGGGGAGAGAAAGTAGAGAGAGAAAGCTTCTTGTGCAAAAAAATGAAGAACGTACAAAAATTATAAAAGTCCCTGTGTTGGAATGTGAGATAGAACCTTAGTTTTATTGAAATGAAGAATTTGATCATTTCTCAAATGTGAACATGTCAAAGTGACCACAAGTCACTACAAACATAAAAATGCCTATATCTCTCCAATTTGGGGGCCAAAAGTTACAATAAAAACATATATATGAAAAGCTTTGGAAGAGAGCCATCACTTGGAAAGGACAAAATATAGAAAACTAGAGCCCTTAGGGCCTTTATCCCTAACAATCTTCAACTTAAAAGGCCAAAGAGACTCCTTTAAGCTAAGTAACATCCACCATCTATATACATAGCTGACATTGTGCCTCGGGTAGACACTTCATGAGAGCATCTACAAGATTTTGTGAAGTATTGATCTTGATCAAAGTGACGAGTCCATCCTCCAGCATCTCCCTGATGAAGTGTTATTTCACAGCAATGTGCTTTGCGTGAGCACTGAACATGGCATTCTTTGCCAGACATATGGCATTTTGGCTATCGCAATCAAGAACAAGTGCTTTATCAAGCAAATGAAACTTATTGCATAAACGTGCTAACCAAATGGATTGTTTGAAAGCTGCGGTGACACAAATATATCAGCTATTCATCCCTGTAATAGATAGTGCTCCGATCCTCTAAAGTCTAGAGCACCATGAAATGGAACCTCCTCCAAGAGTGTATACATATCCACTTGTGGATTTATGTGTAGCCACATCATATCAGAATCACAAAATCCTTTAAACTCCAATGGACTCTTTCCATAACATAGGCATTTACTTTTGGCCCCTTTCAAATACTTCAAGATAAATTTAACTCCATCCCGATGAGCCCTCCCTCGATTAGCCATAAATTAATTCACAACTCCCATTTCATGAGCTATGTCAGGCCAGGAGAAACTATAGCATGCATAGGTGAACCACAAGCTGATGCATATGGAACCACTTCCATGCCATTGGTTGCTTTGTCATCGTTTGGGCAATCTGCCTTGGAAAGCTTCATGTATGGCTGCAATGTCACTCCAAGAGGCTTTGCATCAGCCATGTTAAATCTGTCAAGCACTTTTTCAATGTATTTTTCTCGTGAAAAATACAATGTGTGCTCTTGTTTTTGCCTTTTTATCCTCATACCAAGGATATGTTCAGCCTCACCAAGGTCTTTCATTGAAAATGCAGTCTAGCTGCTGTTTCTAGTGCTCTCTTTCTTCCCATCCAGCAGTATATCATCTACATGTATCACTACAATGATTAAGCTGTCATATCATCCTTTTTGGTGTACAAACAATCATAGTACAAAGTAGAGATTTAAATTGTAGATTTAAATCGGGATTTAAATCGTTTAAATCATAGAGTTTTTAAAAATAAAAATAAAAATCGAGGTTTCTATTCATCAAGAGATTTTTATTTTTTCTTGTATCTAAGGTATGCACAATACCTATTCAACTCATATATACTCCAATTTTGGACAATAGTGAAAGTAGTGAAAAATTTATATGCCCTTGATGCTTGTTAGTTGTTGCACTTCAGTCATATGTGAATGCCACCAAAGAGTTTTTGATAACATTGCAGTCATATAAACTCTATAATGTCATTCAACTATAGGTTGGTACACATTCATATTGGACAGGGACTTAATTTGATGCCAAAAAATGTACATATACAATTGAAGGAACTTGGCTTTGTAGCTCTTTAAGCTCACAGTGCTATACTACTTAAATCATTGAGCATCGATTTTAACTTAATTTAGTTAGTCAAATCTCTAATAGGCAAGAAAATAGTATAGTTCTACCTAGAGAGCAAAGTGATAATATATGATAGACTACTAGCAAACAGAAGTATCACAGCGATCAAATTTTAATTTTAAAAACAGATCTACCATATGAAACCTTATTTAAAAAAAAAAAAGGAATAAAAATCGTTAAAAACGATTTAAATCACGAATGCGATTTTTACGATTTTTATATAATAAAAATCGTGCGATTTTTTTTACTATGCAAACATTGGCTTCCTTTGAACCCATGTTTGAGCATAAATGCATCGAACTTCTTATACCATTGCTAAGGGGCTTGTTTCTGTTGGAAGTGAGGTAGGTCCAATAATAATTCCACATGATCATTCCAATACTTAAACCTTGAGCGCACACACCTTAAACCAAATGAGATGGATAAATGATTACAAAAATAGATAAGAGACAAGAGACAAAAGAATGTAAATGAGTAGCTAAATGTTACTCTACATTTAATCTATTTAGGCTGAATGTAGAAGGGTTCTAGGTACAAATGTAATAAAGAGATGTGCCTAAGAGCTATAAAGAAAGTGAATGTGTGATGAAAGTAGAAGAAGAATAGGATTATTATGAGAGAAACAACCTATGTGCTTGAATATGCAACGCAGCCACAAAGCTTCTCCCCTTGAAGTAGTAGGTAATAAAACGTGGTAGAGAAGAAAGACTTGAAGAATAACTGAATATATTTCGACTACTTACAATATTCAGCATGCACACACTTGGGAAGTGTGTGAAGAAGAAGAGGGCAGAAGAAAATCACTGAAAATCAACTCCAATAGCAGCTCCAAGACCTACTATGGAAGCATCTCCACATAGGACCAGTTGAGAAGTGATGAAGTGATGCTTTGTGTACCCTATGGGTGTCTTTATATAGCCTTGAGCTGAAAAAACATAGCTTTCCTTGATGTGCTTGAGAAGCTCTACAAGATGGTGTACTACATTTTGAAATGTTCAAATATAAAGAATAGGATTCGGTTTTTGGAGGGATATTAGGTCACAAATGGTCATGTGTTATATATCAATAGATAGGTCTTGATGAGAACTATTAGAATATGCAAAAACATTTTTGACCATTTCAGCAAATTAGGGTTTGCTGGAATTTAGGATTACAACCCTCAATGGGACATTGTTTTCCAACAATCCCCTCTCAACATCATATTAGCGTGAAATTCAATAATCTTCATAACTTTTGATGTTTGTCTCTGGATAATGACTTAGTAAAAATGTCTTCAACATTCTCACTTGTAGGAACATAGATAAGTTCAATGTGCTTCTTAGATAATGATAATGTATTTCTTTTAATCATAAACTCTTTGGATTTATTCGGAAGCCTATCAACTAGAAATCCTTCCCTAGTCATGAGCTTTGAGCTCCATGTAAGGTTAGATTCTCAAGCTCATCCAACATCCTCTTAGTTGATTACCTGGCCGGAAGGCTTCCATGAACTCTGCCTTCAAATTCTCCCATGTCTGAAAATGGTTCTCTTCATACTAATTGTACCATTTATTGATAGCCTCTCGTGAGTCGATGAGAAGAGGGCCAAGAATTCGTCTTATCTTTGCTTCAATCCTTGGATCTTACAGAAAGAAAGAAATTTTCAAACACAAACTTTAGGGTCCTCATGAGAACCACCTCAAAAAGAAGGAAATCGCATGTCGATTTCAGACAGAAGTGTCAAAAGTTTTTCTTCCATTTCGTCAAGATGATCCTTCACAAAAGGGTTCAAATGTAATTCCTTGCTGAGTGTGGTTTGGGGTTTCATGTCTATGCAGTAGCAAACTTTCTCATGATGTTGTCTAAAGTAGAGTCATTTAGTAGATTGCAATAATGGGAAGCCTTCTACCTCTAGTAGCTCTCAATAGGTGCCTTATTTGGGCTTAGATGACCTTCTGTTTGGTATCTAATGTGTCATGGACCATGTAACAGGACATGGATCTCATAGTCATAGTCTCCAGAGTTGGCAGGTGTTAAGAGATGGACAAATTCCTAGTAGGGGGAAGATGTCGAAGTTGAGAGAAGGTGTCCGAATTCATAGTTTCACAATCATCTTCGTTGGTGTCAAATGGGAGAGTGAGAGATGCCCAACATACAAAAAGTGTCCTTGTTGTTGAATGCCCTAAACGACAAAGTCAAAAGGCACAAGCCAAAGAGGTGAATAAAGAGTGTTCCAACAGTCAATTCACACAACTTGGGCACACAAAACTTGGCATGTGCCAACTAGTATTGATGGCAAAGTACAAGCAGAGTCACTTTGGCTTGGGGAGGGCCAACTTCCAAGTTAGGAAAGTAGTCCTAGTGAAGGAAAGTCACTTGGGGTGAATGCCAACTTGCCTAGCGAGGGAAAGTCACTTGGGGTGAGTGCAAGGTGGTACGGAATGTTTGGTACGACACGTACGGTACGCATACGGAACGTGGTGCCGTACCAAATGGTAGGATATGGAACGGTATGGAACGTTATCATATATAAATATATATAAATATATATATATATATATATATATATATATATATATATATATATATATATATATATATATATATATATATATATATATATATATATTCAAAGATACATATATGCACGTGCCATTATCCATGCATGCATGTGCATTTCATACATGCATGTGTGTGTAATGTGTGTCATATTTTATATGCATGTGTGTGTCATGTAGCATATATGATGGAAACTTTAATCTGAGTATATATGCATGTGTGTGTTATATTGTATATATATATATCCATTATATATATGTGTATTTATGCATGTGTGCATGTGTCATATTATATATATGTATTATATATAAATATTATATGTAGGCATCATATATAATAAAAGAAGATTTTTTAAATAAGACCATTTTTTTTTTTTAAATGAACACGTTCCAAACGTTTTTTGGAACGCACGTACCGTACGGTAAGTGCCGTATGTTCCAAACCCGTTTGGAACGCGTTCCAAACCTACCTTGGGTGAGTGCCAACTTCCAACTTGGATGAGTCAGCTTGGGGAAGGGCGAGTGTGGCACCTTGGCAAGGTATAGAGATGCCCACTTGGGCAAGTGCCTGATTGGTGGAGTATAGTGGAGTACAAAGTGGTGGTTACACATAATGGACACCACAAATGATGTAAGTGCCTTAGTTAAAGTTGAACTCAAGGATCCCTATCCCATTATGCATGGCAAATTTCACCTATAGAGAGGTGAATAGTAGGTGGTTCCTTTGGCAATGCAGTATGCACATCTCCTCGAGGTACACTTGAGCCCTTGTACACTCTTAATACTTACACATGACTTGAATCAGTCTATGCATTCCACAAGCTCACTTAGATTAACTAAAGAGACTAAGCAAGGAGAACAATGCAAATCCAGAGAAAACGCAACACATTTCCCTTCACAAAAAATGGCAATACATAACTCTAAGCCAATGTGGACACTCAAAAGTCTCTCCTACCAAGGTTACCGTAAGGAGCTAAGGACTTCCTTGTAGGAATAGAAAGCTTTTATCACATAGTATGGCTAGCAAGCATGGGTCACAAGTGCTTGCAAAATGTGCATAAGAGTATCAATAGGTAGCAATCAATATATTTCCAGCTTGAGTGGACACTTCTTTATATAACCTTTGAGTTGGATCGGGGAGGCCTAGATATTTGGGAAGCTCTCTATGCCATGAGCCCCCTTGGCCAAGAGATGAGTGGTAGTCTAGCTGAGACAATTTCATTGGCAGAGTAAGTGGTGCTCCTAGGCAGCTACCACTTCTCAGAGAGGTTGTCTTGTAGTGACTCCTTGTGTGTGGCCCAAGTGGGTGGTGGTCCAGCCCAGTCGGATGGTGGTCCAAGGTTGATAATCCATGCATGCTACAATAGTCTCCCAAGTGTGGAGGTCCATCGAGATGTATCTGGCGGACCTTTTCCCTTGCCTTTACCTTCCTTGATTGTTGGCTATGCTCTTTAAGTTTTTGCCTTGCTATCTATTAATTCATTCTATTCTTACTTTAGCTTATGTGATCAAAACAATTATTTTTGATCCTATAGGCCACTTCTTATTAGAATGTTCTTCTCCTATGTGTGGACTTAAGTGCAACATGTACAAGGAGATGGGGCTACTCAAAATTTGATAGTTGGTGGAAGGAACAATTCACACTTGTTTGGAAGAAAAGCCTACCATTTTTTTTGGTGGCAAATAACAGTGGAGATGATATTGTCTCCTAAGTGCTCATTCACTGACTCATTTGCGATTTCCATGGCCAACATGCAGTTCAATGAATGAAACAATGAGACATACATTCTAAGAATAAATATGTATCAAAAATTGGTGGATGATCTTCTACGTCACGTGCAAAGAGTAGATCCATGGCTTTCTAAGAGCAACCTCACCTTTGGTTTGCACTCGTGAACAGCCCGAGTTGCTTTTGAATTGTGGATCAACTGCAGTTTTGGATTTGATGGCTGATTCGGCAATCAAATAATGCATTCATCTTTGAGAAAAGGGATTTTTTCAGGTCCACCATTTGTTAGACTCAAGAAATGACATGCAGGAGATGGTTGAACCACACCCTAAGAGGGAGGATTAGGAAGTAATCCTCAACCATGGCTTTTGGGGCAAGTGGTTAGCCCATCGTACTTCCTAATCCTCCCTCTTAGGGTGTGGTTCAACCATCTATTGCCTTTCATTTCTTGAGTCGAACACCATTTCCCTTGCTTTGCTTCATAAATGCCTTCTTCTAGAAGTCTTTGTCTTACCTTTAGAAATTAAGCTTACAATAACTATCATCATCAACACTATTCTTTAGACTATTGGTCACTTTCCAAGAAGTTCTTCTAGAGGGCGTTTCTTGTACATAATGGAATAAGATAGTATTTTTTAAAAGATCTAAAAAAGTATCAAACCACCCTCAAATCTTAGAGATTGGAAATCCATTCCCTGAAAATCTCTGTGTGTGTCTGTGTAAGAAGACCCACACTCTCATTGAAGACCTAATTATAACAAGTATTGACTATTTAAAAACACAAAATAAGATAAAAATTGATAATATGCTTTTCAAATAATGATAAGTGGTAAGGAATAATAAATATTTCATTCCTTTAGAAAAGTATAAAATATAGTCATATTAAATATATACAAAATACGAAAGATTATTCCATTTGATTGAAATAGAGGGTTCGAACATAGGTCAAATAGTTTCAATCTTGTAACCAAGGTCCAAATCTGCATCCACCATCAACATCAACGGGTATCAATTCCAAACTATGTTCACACCAAGACAACATAATGCATAGTTGAGTATGTTTCATAGATGTATATCCCCATGTGACTGCACAGCCCCATGATTTCACCAATTGGAACAAATGCATACGTTTTAGTTTATGCAGGCAGTGGACTACGAGGTTGAGGAGATGGACAACCAGATTGAGGGGATGGTCATCTTGTTTTCGAATTATAACAGATCGTGGAGATCAGATGTTCATTCCTCCCAATAAACATATGTATGTTTGTATCTAGTTACCTATATATGCAATTTCTCCTAAGCATGTGGTGTTTACCTAATCAACCACAATGTCAGCCTATCAAGGCAAGAATGTTGAGATCGATTAGTGACATGTACTCACTGCTCAAGTTTACGGATATCCATTCTTTTTCGCAGGTGCATGACAAGATGTGGTAAGCCAAACCATTTTCATAATGAGGAATTGTTTGGATTAATTTATGTTGAGAGCTTCATTCGATTTCAGAAGAGTGTTTGTACCAGCTCTCTTTCTACTGTCAGTTTTTCCACTTGTTGGAGGAATATATTCTTTCTGTGCATTGAAGAGATGGAATTTGCCAAAAAGCTAACGTTGGTGGTGCCCCTATGGGCTTTTGGTATGTTATTGAAACCATCAACCGTTTCACCTATGTTATCTATCCAAGGCATCCTTGTTTGTTTATGTGGAAAGGAATTAGATCAGTACGAAAGAACCTCATGTAACAAACATAACAATTGCAGAGAATTCTCTCTCTCTCTCTCTCTCTCTCTCTCTCTCTCTCTCTCTCTCTCTCTCTCTCTCTCTCTCTCTCTCTCTCTCTCTCTCTCTCTCCATCTATAGGGCTCACGCTCCACCAGGCAGCAGCACAGAGAGCACGGCGCCGACCACGCAGGGGCACATATCATCGACCACGACTATATCAGGAGGATATCTCATGCATCAGGACAGCCTACGACCACATGATGGAACATAGGCGCATCACCACTCCATGGGTTGTCTTCCTTCAAGAGGCACTCAGACCACCCCCGATGTACCACATACTACACCCACCTCCACCCATTCACCGGTAGCTAGGGTGTTTTACTCACACTTTTACTCACATGTCCCCCATGTATTAGGTGGCCACTATCTGCGGAGTCAGAGCCACATCTCCCCATCCTTTTCCAGCTTTATATATATCTTTCTGTCGCGATATACCTTTTATTTCATTTCATCATCTACACAGGGTTACTACACTTGTACATGGTTTTTGTCTCATAGGCCAAGTTTGGCCTCCAGAAGACGTTAATATGACTTTCTTTCTTTCTTTCTTTCTCATGGCTCCCAAGCTGGAGGAACAGTTGGCCACCTTAGAGCATGCCCTCCGAGAGTTGATAGGAAAACACAAGAAAGAAGGAGATTTTGCACTAAACGGGGTTACCTGTAGAGTTGTCGCCCTCGAAGCCAAGGTGGCAACCTTGGAGAAGGAAAACGAATCCCTTCGGGAAGAGCTTCTCGCTACCCGCAAACAGCACTCACGGGACCTGGAGGAGTTGCACACTGCGCTTACTGATATGAAAACGAAACTGGATAGCATGCACGAGGAGGGGGAGATCGCTCCACATCTAGAGGACATTCGGGTGACTATCAAGAAGGAGTGTATGGAGGTGGTGCAGAATGAGCTTGAGACTAAGAAAGAATGAGCTTGAGACTAAGAAAGATGGATGGGTCGAGGTTGTCAAAAAGAACCTTCCACAGGAGGCAAAGAAGAACAACCACCATGAGGAGATCCACATAGTGCATACCACCATTGAGGAGGAGCGGATGCGACAGGCCCGCAGGCTCAATGTTCGTGTCTCCGGCCTCACAGAGACAGACGGATCAACAGAGCAGGACGGGCGTCGCTTGTGCACATTACTTGGATACTGCGCGGATGAGCCTCTCCCTTTCACCAGAGTATGGAGAGCAGGACGGGACACCACACGGAGCAGAGCACTTATCCTTCAGTTCTCAGATGAGGCCAGGAGGAGAGACTTTCTCAGACGACAGGCGGTACTACGCACTACACCGGGCACCCCCATCTATTTGGATGACGACCTCACACGGATGCAGGTAGAGCACAGACGGGCATGCATGCCACGTGTCCTCCAGGCAAGACGAGAGGGACATCGTGCCCTCTACAGAGACGGTCGGATCATCATTGATGGACGGCCCATTGACTAGGGATTCGCGGCCTATGAGACAGCACACCAGGAGGTGCACATTGCAGTCTGGAACTTCAATGGATCTTTATGGACACATCCAGGGCGCCTCGAGGAGGTGATGGAGGGAAGAGACATTATCTTCTTGATAGAGACACACGAGAGCCCGGGGAGGAGCCTACCGAGGATTGAGGGCTATATGTGGGAGTCAGCTCACCGCCGCCAGATGAGACAGCACACCACACGGGGATCAGGAGGAGTAGCCGTGCTCTATAGACAGTCATTACAGCACAGGGTACAGGTGGTAGCCAGAGACCCAGAGGCACGTTTCATGTGGATACGCTTGCAGCTATTAGAGGAGAGAGCAGCGTACTTCGCCGTATGCTATATTGCACCCATTGGTTCACGCTTCACACATTCCCCTGAGCAGCTATCAGGAGGGGAGGGACCAGACACCACATCGCCATATGACTACCTCAGTGACACGATTATGGAGTATACCGGGATGGGTGAAGTCTTCCTTGTAGGAGACTTCAATGCCCGCACTCAGAGCCACCAGTGTGATATCTATGACTTTGACGACCCTGAGATGCTTCGTACCATAGAGGACATGCCTACACTCAGAGCCTCAGCCGACACCGCCACACCCACCTTATATGGCCGACACTTACTCCTGATGGGAGCAGCACACCGTCTCGTTATATATAATGGGATGGAGAGCTGGCCCACCTCGCGCGGTCTCACCTGCATTCCACCCACGACACCACAGGGGGGCAGTGTGGTAGACTATGTTATCGGACCTCCGGAGGCGACACATCTGATCACCTCATTCACTATCCCACCCTTACCGATTGGAGCTGATCACGCATATCTTGCCCTATCCATTCGCGGCTCACCATGCATACCCCATCCCGTCACCATACAGCCACGAGCCCGTACCACCATTCACTTTAGACATGAGCTAGCACATATCTATAGCTCCCATGTTCGAGAGCGCATCTACTCCCTTTATCCCTCTGCCTCCTTGGACACCCTCACCGCCCACCTCTCCTCGATCCTCCATACATCCGCTACTCTCAGCTTCCCATACACCACCCATAGCACTGCACATCCGACACGGCTGGGGCATACACCCCAGAATAGATGGTACGATGAGGAGTGTAGGCGACTATACCGACATCTCAGAGCACAGAGTATCTTGGGATCCATCACAGAGAGGGAGGAACGACGACAGATGCGAGCCCTCACACGCCGGAAGCGGCGAGCTTTCCAGGAGCGACAGGAGGGAGAGTTGATCGACCTTCTCATGAGTAGGGATTGTGCCACCGCGTGGAGGGCACTACGTGAGCCACGTCCACCTACACCCATAGAAGATCCTTCGACTTGGCACACCTACGCCCAGAGGTTATATGACGTTCCAGGACAGCCACCATTACCGATTCCTTCCACACCGCGTCCGGTGATATCCACCCTCTTCACAGCAGGCATGGTACGACAGGCCATCCATAGGCTACAGCATGGCCGTTCTGCAGACCACACGGGGCTACAGGGAGAGCACTTTATATACGCAGCAGATGTAGTTTCCCACTTGATCGCCCATCTCTTCAACCGTGCTTTGGTCGAGGGATTACCCGACTCATGGACTATGCATACCATTACGCCTATCCATAAGTCCGGCGATATGATGGACCCAGGGAACTACAGGACTATTATGATAGGCCATATCCTGTCCAAGATCTATGGGGCAGTACTAGAGGCAGAGCTCAGTACACACACTGAGGCAGCGGGGATCAGAGCACCCGGCCAGGCAGGCTTCCGCCGCACTTTCTCCACCATCGACCACATCTTCGTGCTTCGTTGCTTGATTGAGAGCGCGAAGGCGAGGACGCAGAGACTATACTGTTGCTTTGTGGATTTCCGCAAAGCCTTCGACATGGTCCCTTGAGAGAGATTACTACGGAGGCTCCAGGAGTTACACCTTCCATCAGACATGCTATGGGCCATCCACGCTTTGTATGCACGAATCACAGGCAGGGTACGCTGCCCCGACGGTCTATGAGACAGCCTTGTTAGCACCATTGGTGTGAAACAAGGTTGCCCTCTCTCACCCACTCTCTTCGGTCTCTACATCGACGAGATCACGGAGTATATACAGCGAGCAGGAGGGCGAGGAGGAGACCTCGGAGGTACGCCAGTACATATCCTATTATATGCTGATGACATTGTCCTTCTCTCAGAGTCACAGGAGGGGTTGCAGTCACATTTACAGGCGCTCGATACCTTTTGCATGGAGAGAGGACTCACAGTGAACCTTGGCAAGACCAAGGTCATGATCTTCCATACCTCCAGGACAGTACGCCATCGCCCCTCTTTCACAGCAGCTGGAGGACAGATAGAGGTAGTGGACTCCTACGTCTACCTAGGTATCACCTTCTCGGGCAGCACAGGGGTATTCTCCATGGCACAGGCTGCGAGAGATAGATTGACGCGAGGTTATGCGGCACTTGCAAGATTGGAGAGACGCTGCTTTCAGACACATTTTCAGGAGCCCCGGACTAAGGGGTGGCTCTTTGACACTCTAGTGACACCCGCATTGATGTACGCAGCAGCAGTATGGGCACCAGGGATCACAGAGGCGATGTGGACGCAGATTGAGAGGCCCCAGATCACCATGATATAACGCTTGCTGCGCAGCAAGCCCTCCGTTCCACATGACATTATACGAGCTGAGCTTGGCACACCACCGATGCTAGTGGAGGCCCTCTTCCAGTTGGTGACCTTTATTCTGAGAGTCAGAGAGCTCCCCACTAGCCGACTCACCAGGCTTGCATTTGAGAGCTCTAGACATTTGGCAGAGACAGGGCATGAGAGAGTATGGTATGCACAGACTTACCGATGGTTAGCAGACCATGGCATGAGCATTACGGATCTCCCCCCTTTTCAGTATGACCTCTCTTCCCCCCACATTACCCTCTCTCGTTCGGAGAGGAATAGGATCATCCGTCAGGACCTACTACAGATACACGTCAGGGAGACATGGATAGCACCACGGGGGCCTCTTCCCACAAAGAGGCAACACTACAGAGAACACTTCCTGACTGTGACAGCGGATGGTTTCATTCAGAGACCACGATACATGGATACATATATGGCACCAGCTGAGAGAGTGGCCATTGGGCAGCTCAGAGTATCATCACACCAGCTCGAGATTGAGATTGGGCGAGCCACACATACCCCCAGGGATGAGCGATTATGCAAGATATGTAGAGAGGAGGTGGAGGATGAGGAGCACTACACATGTAGATGCCAGGCATATGAGGACATCAGAGACCGCTACCCACAGCTCTTCAGGGGGCCTAGAGAGATCAGGGCTTTATTGGGGACAGAGGAGTCGTTTCCTAGTAGAGCTCCAGCACCGTCGCACATCACTCCTCCAGCAGAAGATGGAGATACACCTGACCCCCCCCCCCCTCAGACTTATATTACAGATTTTTTCAGACCCACATACACTCGAGGGCCCAGCTCGATGCGGGGTGTCACATTACACAGAGTAGAGGAGCTTAGACGACAGCGTCGACGACCGAGACCCCTTGTCCGGAGAGCTCGTCCACATCAGAGAGAGATTCAGGCGATTCACGCACGCCATGACATGGAGATACAGAGACGTCAGCAGCGCACCCCTATCGATTCGGACGCCCAGAGCATTTTGAGGATCGCCATGATGCCTTACCCACCGATGCATTATATCCTACACTCACTCCAGGCATTTAGGGGGTTGTGATACCATCGAGCCTCCCCTCCCTATGCATATCATATTTGTATCTCACCCATTGAGCATATAGAGTGCATACCCATAGCACCCCACACCCTTGATACCAGCTACTATCCCTCCTTTTATACCTGTTTGCAGTACTCACACTTTATTTTCGTTTTGGATCACAGTGGATTGGATCATACTGATGTATATGTTTTGTCTCATAGGCCGATTTTGGCCTCTAATAGACGTTAAAAAGTCTTTCTTTCTTTCTTTCTTTCTCTCTCTCTCTCAGTCACTCCAGTTGTGCATGACTATGGGAGACCAGCGACGCTTGGGGCGCTTCCTCACAGCGGCATACGAGAGGCGAGAGCGGTCACTACAGCCCACACATCAGCTACGGGTGAGTACACAGCAGACCATTACCCAGTTCTTTTAGCGAGCTCAGCTACACCAGAGAGGCCCTTCTACTGGGCTCACACTCCACCAGGCAGCAGCACAGAGAGCACGACGCCGACCACACATGGTAGGATATCGTCGAACGCGACTATATCAGGAGGATATCTCATGCATCAAGACAGCCTACGACCACATGATGGAGCATAGGCATACCACCGCCCACTGGGTTGTCTTCCTTCAGGAGGCACTCAGACCACCACCGATGTACCATATACTACACCCACCTCCCTCCATCACCAGTAGCTAGGGTGTTTTACTCACTCATATTATGGATCCCCATGTATTAGGTGGCCACTATCTGCTAAGTCAGAGCCACGTCTCCCCAGCCTTTCACCAGCCCTAGATAGCTTTGTGTTTATTTCATTTCATTTTCTACACATGGTTACTAGACTTGTACATGGCTTTTGTCTCATAGGCCAAGTTTGGCCTCCAGAAGACGTTAATATGACTTTCTTTCTTTCTTTCTTTCTTTCTTTCATACATCAGCACAGGTACGCAGACATAGTGTGTTCACAGCAGCAGGTGGACCGATCGAGGTGGTCGGATCATATGTTTACTTGGGGGTGACATTTACAGCCGCATCAGGGATCTTCTCTATGGCTCAGGCAGCCCGTGACCGCATCACACGTGGGTACTCAGCACTAGCTTTGATGGAGAGACAGTGCCACCAGGCATATTTTCAGGAGCCCCGCACAAAGGGGTGGCTCTTTGACACTTTGGTTACGCCAGCGCTCATGTATGGGGCAGCCATATGGGGACCAGGATTAGCTACATCAGTATGGACAGCATTAGAGAGGCCACAGATCCTCATGATTGCCAGACTTATCCGCAGCAAGCCTTCAGTACCACATGATATCATTAGAGCAGAGCTCGCTGCACCACCGATGCTAGTTGAGGCACTATTCCAGACAGTATGCCTATTACACAGACTTCGGAGCATGGATACAGAGCGCATTGCTTATCGAGCTTTCGAGGCATCACGTGATATGGCATTAGCAGGCGACACCTCCTCATGGTATGCACAGACACGAGACTGGCTTGCCCACCATGGCTTTGACATAGACAGGCTACCACCACTACAGTACGACTCACATGCACCCACCTACTCGCTCTCTCATCAAGAGAGGAATAGGATCATTCGTCAGGAGATATGGCATACATACATACAGAGGACATGGGTGAGCCCTAGGGGTACATTGCCACCGAAAATGCTCTACTACCGCGAGCATTTTCTACATATATCGGGCACGGGCTTCATCGAGATTCCGAGATACATGCAGACCTACCTTCCCCACCACCTACGAGTCGTCATTGGGCAGCTCCGGGTTTCATCACATCAGCTCGAGATTGAGAGGGGTCGGTCCAGGGGAGTCCCCCGTGAGGAGAGGTGGTGCCCAGTATGCCAGACAGAGGTAGAGAGTGAGGAGCATTTTGTTATCAGATGTCCAGCATACTTAGACCTACGAGCACAGTTCCAGATCGAGGAGTCATTCCAGATGTGCATGACTATGGGAGACCAGAGACGCTTGGGCCGATTTCTCACAGCAGCATACGAGAGGCGAGAGCGGTCACTACAGCCCATACATCAGCCACGGGTGAGTACCCAGCAGACCATTACGCAGTTCTTCCAGCGCGTTGAGCTACATCAGAGAGGTCCATCTATAGGGCTCACGCTACACCAGGCAGCAGCACAGAGAGCACGGCGCCGACCACGCATGGGCGGATATCGTCGACCACGACTATATCAGGAGGATATCTCACGCATCAGGATTGCCTACGACCACATGATGGAGCATAGGCGTACCACCACCCCCTGGGTTGTCTTCCTTCAGGAGGCACTGAGACCACCACCGATGTACCACATACTACACCCACCTCCACCCATCGCTAGTAGTTAGGGCGTTTTACTCACATTTTGGATTCCCCCCATGTATTAGGTGGCCACTATCTGCAGAGTCAGAGCCACTTCTCCCCAGCCTTTTCCAGCCCTATATAGCTTTGTGTAGCGATATACTTTTTATTTCATTTTATCTTCTACACAGGGTTACTACACTTGTACATGGTTTTTGTCTCATAGGCCAAGTTTGGCCTCTAGAAGACGTTAATATGACTTTCTTTCTTTCTTTCTTTCTTTCTCTCTCTCTCTCTCTCTCTCTCTCTCTCTCATGGCTCCCAAGTTGGACGAACAGTTGGCCACCTTAGAGCATGCCCTCCGAGAGTTGATAGGAAAACACAAGAAAGAAGGAGATTCTGCACTGAACGGGGTTACCCGTAGAGTTGTCACCCTCGAAACCAGGGTGACAACCTTGGAGAAGGAAAACGAATCCCTTCGGGAAGAGCTTCTCGCTACCCGCAAGCAGCACTCACGGGACCTGGAGGAGTTGCACAATGCGCTTACTGATATGAAAACGAAACTGGACAGCATGCACGAGGAGGGGGAGATCGCTCCACATCTAGAGGACATTCGGGTGACCATCAAGAAGGAGTGTATGGAGGTGGTGCAGAACGAGCTTGAGACTAAGAAAGATGGATGGGTTGAGGTTGTCAAAAAGAACCTTCGACAGGAGGCAAAGAAGAACAACCACCATGAGGAGATCCACATAGTGCATACCACCATTGAGGAGGAGCGGATGCGACAGGCCCGCAGGCTCAATGTTCGCGTCTCCGGCCTCACAGAGACAGACGGATCACCGGAGCAGGACGGGCGTCGCTTGTGCACATTACTTGGATACCGCACGGATGAGCCTCTTCCTTTCACCAGAGTATGGAGAGCAGGACGGGACACCACACGGAGCAGAGCACTTATCCTTCAGTTCTCAGATGAGGCCAGGAGGAGAGACTTTCTCAGACGACGGGCGGTACTACGCACTACACCGGGCACCCCCATCTATTTGGATGACGACCTCACACGGATGCACGTAGAACACAGATGGGCATGCATGCCACGTGTCCTCCAGGCAAGACGGGAGGGACATCGTGCCCTCTACAGAGACGGTCGGATCATCATTGATGGACGGCCAATTGACTAGGGATTCGCGGCCTATGAGACAGCACAGCAGGAGGTGCACATTGAAGTCTGGAACTGCAATGGATCTTTATGGACACATCCAGGGCGACTCGAGGAGGTGATGGAGGGCAGAGACATTATCTTCTTGACAGAGACACACGAGAGCCCGGGGAGGAGCCTACCGAGGATTGAGGGCTATATGTGGGAGTCAGCTCACCGCCGTCAGATGAGACAGCACACCACACGAGGATCAGGAGGAGTAGCCGTGCTCTATAGACAGTCGTTAAAGCACAGGGTACAGGTGGTAGCCAGAGACCCAGAGGCACGTTTCATGTGGATACGCTTGCAGCTATCAGAGGAGAGAGCAGCGTACTTCGCCGTATGCTATATTGCACCCATTGGTTCACGCTTCACACATTCCCCTGAGCACCCATCAGGAGGGGAGGGACCAGACACCACATCGCCATATGACTGCCTCAGCGACACGATTATGGAGTATACCGGGATGGGTGAAGTCTTCCTTGTAGGAGACTTCAATGCCCGCACTCAGAGCCACCAGTGTGATATCTACGACCTTGACGACCCTAAGATGCTTCGTACCATAGAGGACATGCCTACACTCAGAGCCTCAGCCGACACTGCCACACCCACCTTATATGGCCGACACTTACTCCAGATGGGAGCAGCACACCGTCTCGTTATATATAATGGGATGGGGAGCTTGCCCACCTCGCGCGGTCTCCCCTGCATTCCACCCACGACACCACAGGGGGGCAGTGTGGTAGACTATGTTATCGGACCCCCGGAGGCGACACATCTGATCACCTCATTCACTATCCCACCCTTACCGATTGGAGCTGATCACGCATATCTTGCCCTATCCATTCGCGGCTCACCATGCATACCCCACCCCGTCACCACACAACCACGAGCCCGTGCCACCATTCACTTTAGACATGAGCTAGCACATATCTATAGCTCCCATGTTCAAGAGCGCATCTACTCCCTTGATCCCTCTGCCTCCTTGGACACCCTCACCTCCCACTTCTCCTCGATCCTCCATACATCTGCTACTCTCAGCTTCCCATACACCACCCACAGCACTGCACATCCGACACGGCTGGGGCATACACCCTAGAATAGATGGTATGATGAGGAGTGTAGGCGACTATACCGACATCTCATAGCACAGAGTATCTTGGGATCAATCACAGAGAGGGAGGCACGACGACAGATGCGAGCCCTCACACGCCGGAAGCGGCGAGCTTTCCAGGAGCGACAGGAGGCAGAGTTGATCGACCTTCTCATGAGTAGGGATTGTGCCACCGCGTGGAGGGCACTACGTGAGCCACGTCCACCTACACCCATAGCCGATCCTTCGACTTGGCACACCTACGCCCAGAGGTTATATGACGTCCCAGGACAGCCACCATTACCGATTCCTTCCACACCGCGTCCGGTGATATCCACCCTCTTCACAGCAGGCATGGTACGACAGGCCATCCATAGGCTACAGCATGGCCGTTCAGCAGACCACACGGGGCTACAGGGAGAGCACTTTATATACGTAGCAGATGTAGTTTCCCACTTGATCGCCCATCTCTTCAACCGTGCTTTGGTTGAGGGATTACCCGACTCATGGACTATGCATACCATTACTCCTATCCATAAGTCCGGTGATATGATGGACCCAGGGAACTACAGGACTATTATGATAGGCCATATCCTTGCCAAGATCTATGGGGCAGTACTAGAGGAAGAGCTCAATACACACGCTGAGGCAGCGGGGATCAGAGCACCCGGCCAGGCAGGCTTCCGCCGCACTTTCTCCACCATCGACCACATCTTCGTGCTTCGTTGCTTGATTGAGAGCGCGAAGGCGAGGAAGCAGAGACTATACTGTTGCTTTGTGGATTTCCGCAAAGCCTTCGACATGGTCCCTCGAGAGAGACTACTACGGAGGCTCCAAGAGTTACAGCTTCCATCAGACATGCTATGGGCCATCCACGCTTTGTATGCACGAGTCACAGGCAGGGTACGCTGCCCCGGCGGTCTATCAGACAGCCTTGTTAGCACCATTGGTGTGAAACAAGGTTTCCCCCTCTCACCCACTCTCTTCGGTCTCTACATCGACGAGATCACGGAGTATAGACAGCGAGCAGGAGGAAGTGGAGGAGACATCGGAGGTACGAAAGTACATATCCTATTACATGCTGATGACATTGTCCTGCTCTCAGAGTCACAGGAGGGGTTGCAGTCACATTTACAGGCGCTCGATACCTTTTGCATGGAGAGAGGACTCACAGTGAACCTTGGCAAGACCAAGGTCATGATCTTCCATACCTCCAGGACAGTACGCCATCGCGCCTCTTTCACAGCAGCTGGAGGACAGATAGAGGTAGTGGACTCCTACGTCTACCTAGGTATCACCTTCTCGGGCAGCACAGGGGTATTCTCCATGGCACAGGCTGCGAGAGATAGATTGACGCGAGGTTATGCAGCACTTGCAGGATTGGTGAGACGCTTCTTTCAGACACATTTTCAGGAGCCCCGGACTAAGGGGTGGCTCTTTGACACTCTAGTGACACCCGCATTGATGTACGCAGCAGCAGTATGGGCACCAGGGATCACAAAGGCGATGTGGACACAGATTGAGAGGCCCCAGATCACCATGATATCACGCTTGCTGCGCAGCAAGCCCTCCGTTCCACATGACATTATACGAGCTGAGCTTGGCACACCACCGATGCTAGTGGAGGCCCTCTTCCAGTTGGTGACCTTTATTCTGAGAGTCAGTGAGCTCCCCACTAGCCGACTCACCAGGCTTGCATTTGAGAGCTCTAGACATTTGGCAGAGACAGGGCATGAGAGAGTATGGTATGCACAGACTTACCGATGGTTAGCAGACCATGGCATGAGCATTACGGATCTCCCCCCTTTTCAGTATGACCTCTCTTCCCCCCACATTACCCTCTCTCGTTCGGAGAGGAATAGGATCATCCGTCAGGACCTACTACAGATACACGTCAGGGAGACATGGATAGCACCACGAGAGCCTCTTCCCACAAAGAGGCAACACTACAGAGAGCACTTCCTGACTGTGACAGCGGATGGTTTCATTCAGAGACCACGATACATGGATACATATATGGCACCAGCTGAGAGAGTGGCCATTGGGCAGCTCAGAGTATCATCACACCAGCTCGAGATTGAGATTGGGCGAGCCACACATACCCCCAGGGATGAGCGATTATGCAGGATATGTAGAGAGGAGGTGGAGGACGAGGAGCACTACACATGTAGATGCCAGGCATATGAGGACATCAGAGACCGCTACCCACAGCTCTTCAGGGGGCCTAGAGAGATCAGGGCTTTATTGGGGACAGAGGACCAGCGCCCTCTAGGTCGTTTCCTAGTAGAGCTCCAGCACCACCGCGCATCACTCCTCGAGCAGCAGATGGAGATACACCTGGCCCCCCCCCCCTCAGACTCATATTACAGATTTTTTCAGACCCACATATACTCGAGGGCCCAGCTCGATGCGGGGTGTCACATTACACAGAGCAGAGGAGCTTAGACGACAGCGTCGACGACCGAGACCCCCTGTCCGGAGAGCTCGTCCACATCAGAGAGAGATTCAGGCGATTCACGCACGCCATGACATGGAGATACAAAGACGTCAGCAGCGCACCCCTATCGATTTGGACGCCTAGAGCATTTTGAGGATCGCCATGATGCCTTACCCACCGATGCATTATATCCTACACCCACTCCAGGCATTTAGGGGGTTGTGACACCATCGAGCCTCCCCTCCCTATGCATATCATGTTTGTATCTCACCCATTGAGCATATAGAGTGCATACCCATAGCACCCCACACCCTTGATGCCAGCTACTATCCCTCCTTTTATACCCGTTTGTAGTACTCACACTTTATTTTCGTTTTGGATCACAGTGGATTGGATCATACTGATGTATATGTTTTGTCTCATAGGCCGATTTTGGCCTCTAATAGACGTTAAAAAGTCTTTCTTTCTTTCTTTCTCTCTCTCTCTCTCTCTCTCTCTCTCTCTCTCTCTCTCTCTCTCTCTCTCTCTCTCTCTCTCTCTCTCTCATTGATGAGATAGTGGATTTCATACAGCAGCAGGGGGGAGATGGCATTGAGGTACACGGGTCCACTGTCCATATTCTTTTATACGCTGATGATATTGTATTGGTTTCAGAGTCTGCAGAAGGTCTACAGCATCATCTACACGGCCTAGATGACTTTTGCAGACACGGAGGGTTATCTGTGAACCTTGGTAAAACCAAGGTCTTGATCTTTCATACATCAGCACAGGTACGCAGACATAGTTTGTTCACAGCAGCAGGTGGACCGATCGAGGTGGTCGGATCATATGTTTACTTGGGGGTGACATTTACAGCAGCATCAGGGGTCTTCTCTATGGCTCAGGCAGCCCGTGACCGCATCACACGTGGGTACGCAGCACTAGCTTTGATGGAGAGACAGTGCCACCAGGCATATTTTCAGGAGCCACGCACAAAGGGGTGGCTCTTTGACACTTTGGTTACGCCAGCGCTCATGTATGGGGCAGCCATATGGGGACCAGGATTAGCTACATCAGTATGGACAGCATTAGAGAGGCCACAGATCCTCATGATTGCCAGACTTATCCGCAGCAAGCCTTCAGTACCACATGATATCATTAGAGCAGAGCTCGCTGCACCACCGATGCTAGTTGAGGCACTATTCCAGACGGTATGCCTATTACACAGACTTCGAGGCATGGATACAGAGCGCATTGCTTATCGTGCTTTCGAGGCATCACGTGATATGGCATTAGCAGGCGACACCTCCTCATGGTATGCACAGACACGAGACTGGCTTGCCCACCATGGCTTTGACATAGACAGGCTACCACCACTACAATACGACTCTCATGCACCCACCTACTCGCTCTCTCATCAAGAGAGGAATAGGATCATTCGTCAGGAGATATGGCATACATACATACAGAGGACATGGGTGAGCCCTAGGGGTACATTGCCACCGAAAATGCTCTACTACCGCGAGCATTTTCTACATATATCGGGCACGGGCTTCATCGAGATTCCGAGATACATGCAGACCTACCTTCCCCACCACCCACGAGTCGTCATTGGGCAGCTCCGGGTTTCATCACATCAGCTCGAGATTGAGAGGGGTCTGTCCAGGGGAGTCCCCCGTGAGGAGAGGTGGTGCCCAGTATGCCAGACAGAGGTAGAGAGTGAAGAGCATTTTGTTATCAGATGTCCAGCATACATAGACCTACGAGCACAGTTCCAGATCGAGGAGTCATTCCAGCTGTGCATGACTATGGGAGACCAGAGACGCTTGGGACGCTTTCTCACAGCAGCATACGAGAGGCGAGAGCAGTCACTACAGCCCATACATCAGACACGGGTGAGTACCCAGCAAACCATTACCCAGTTCTTTCAGCGAGTTGAGCTACATCAGAGAGGTCCATCTATAGGGCTCACGCTCCACCAGGCAGCAGCACAGAGAGCACAGCGCCGACCACGCATGGGCGGATATCGTCGACCACGACTATATCAGGAGGATATCTCACGCATCAGGATTGCCTACGACCACATGATGGAGCATAGGCGTACCACCACCCCCTGGGTTGTCTTCCTTCAGGAGGCACTCAGACAACCACCGATGTACCACATACTACACCCACCTCCACCCATCACCAGTAGCTAGGGCGTTTTACTCACATTTTGGACCCCCCCCATGTATTAGGTGGCCACTATCTGCAGAGTCAGAGCCACATCTCCCCAGCCTTTTCCAGCCCTATATAGCTTTGTGTAGCGATATACTTTTTATTTCATTTTATCTTCTACACAGGGTTACTACACTTGTACATGGTTTTTGTCTCATAGGCCAAGTTTGGCCTCCAGAAGACGTTAATATGACTTTCTTTCTTTCTTTCTTTCTCTCTCTCTCTCTCTCTCTCTCTCGGGATCACAGTGGATTGGATCATACTGATGTATATGTTTTGTCTCATAGGCCGATTTTGGCCTCTAATAGACGTTAAAAAGTCTCTCTCTCTCTCTCTCTCTCTCTCTCTCTCTCTCTCTCTCTCTCTCTCTCGTGTAGCGATATACTTTTTATTTCATTTTATCTTCTACACAGGGTTACTACACTTGTACATGGTTTTTGTCTCATAGGCCAAGTTTGGCCTCCAGAAGACGTTAATATGACTTTCTTCTTTCTTTCTTTCTCTCTCCCCGCCCCCTCCCCCTCCCCCTCCTCCCTCCCTCTCTCTCTCTCTCTCTCTCTCTCTCTCTATGCTTGACTAACCTTTCTAGAAAACAGTACAAACTTAATAAAGAGCTGAGGATGTACATGAAATATTGAGAGTGATAGCATACCTGTGGTGTATTGCGTAGTGCCAACATGCGATACTTTGGATGCGAACAGAGACCTGTTACCAGGTCTGAGAGAATCCGAACTTGAGTAGAAGACATCATTTGAGATTGACAATCACTGCTCTTGACCTTGCATGTTGTTGCTGCTGAGGACGGATAAAATTTTTGCTACTGTGTCATGTCAGGAAAACTTTGAACTTGAAATCATGCTGATATCACTGAATGAATATGCCAATATAGGATGAGGATGAGCTCATCATTCTTATGTTGAGAAAACTCGTTTGTATTTTTGTTAATGATATGGATGAATAAAAATGATCCACACTCCTAGTAATTTTCAAATGCTCATAATCGATTATCATTGATACATATTCTGCTGATTCAGGATGCACAAGAGTCGAGCACTTTTTCCTGCACGAAAAGTGCAATCTGTATATGCAGTTGATGAAATCTTTTAACATAGGCATTTTTCATTCAACATGCAAGCATAGAAACTAGTTCAAGTCTCCAAGATTTGGTCATTAACTTTGTTCATATTAACAAATATGAAACCAATAGATGCTTCTCTTGCTACTTCTTAATAAATATGTTAAGAGGAGTCCTCATTGGCAAAGAACAAACATACCTTTCCCAGAGCTTTTAAGTAGACCAGTCAACTTTGGCTTTGTCTGATAATATGCTGGCACTAGTACTGATGCAAGGGCACGGGCTCCTACTGTGTTCATGTCATCAAATGAAGGCCTCTGAATTCCTAATGCCTTCTTACACGTGCTCATTAAAGTCTCGTTCTTCACCAAGAGAAGTCCATCTACTACATCGCAAAGATGAGCAATGGAAAGTACTACATTGTAGTACTGAACAGTACATTCTCCCTCCAATGGCCAGATGCAGTGGCTAAGAGTGTTACACGATGGATATTCATCTTTCAACACTTCTAAAAGATAAGAACCTGCTTACATAATCATTTCAACAAATTTCAATAAGATAACGAAGTTCACATATTCAGATGTATAAATCCAACATGCCTGTCTTGAATGGTAAACAACCCATCACAAGAGACAATTAACAATGCATAACAGCAATGTCCAAAAGGAAAATGCTAATGATTGAGGGTTCAAAGTAAACAGATGCTTCTCTTTCCTTTGGCAATCATTTTAGACTGAGATATGACTAAAGCAATAATCTTCTCATTGTGAGTGAACAAAGGCATTTATGGATATATGTAAGGCATGCATCGAACAGTGATTTAGATTGAAGCCTAAAGGAATTGCAGCTTCCAGGTTAGAGTGGCCATCAGCAGTCGCCGTAAAAGGTGGCCTTATGTAAGGGAATACACAGATTGCGAATTAACCATGGAATCTGCAAAGCAATGTGTGAAGAAACTTTGAAATAATTTGGTATAGAAACTAACTTCATAATAACCAAGTATATGGTCCTACAGACCACAATCATCAGTCAATGTATTTGTACTGCCTCATAGAGATAGGCTGTTTAGCTGCAGAAACTCTTAAAAAGTTTGATGAGAAGTTAGCATCCCTACTTGTGTGTAATCCAGGGCCTCTCTCCCAAAGAAAATTCATCTGCTCATGTATACCCTTTATCAATGTCCATTATATTCAGCAAAAAAATTAAAAAGAAACAACCAAAACAAGCCTCTTTTCATAAAGGTGGGCATACTCAAAACTTTAAGGCTGTAGTTCCATAAAGAGCTAAGACTGATATTTAAAACACATGTATCTGGATATTTAAGTTGCTAAACCACTGAACACAGAAAAGAAACTATCCACATATTTGATATCCTATTAGTAAGTACGTTCAATGGAATAAAGTCATCCCTCAGTGCAGCAAGGAAAGCAGAACGTTTCCAAGTGAAATACGAAGAATGTGTTCTACATACTGCTGGATTATAAAAATACACACCCAATACAACAAGAACACACTAAATAGGACTTTCAGTTGAGAGAGATGAAAGCTTTTTACCGATGCCTGCACCTGTTCCACCTGCCAAGCTTTGTGAAGTGATGAAACCATCGAAAATGTCACACATTTCAACCTGTGAAGGAGAATTTAAGTCTCTCTCTCTCTCTCTCTCTCTCTCTCTCTCTCTCTCTCTCTCTCTCTCTCTCTCTCTCTCTCTCTCTCTCTCTCTCTCTCTCTCTCTCTATAGGGCTCATCTACTCAGACTAGGCTCTCGACATAATCTCGTTATTTATAACGGG
Organism: Ceratopteris richardii; assembly: GCA_020310875.1. Taxonomy (NCBI): domain Eukaryota; kingdom Viridiplantae; phylum Streptophyta; class Polypodiopsida; order Polypodiales; family Pteridaceae; genus Ceratopteris; species Ceratopteris richardii. The sequence goes on from CM035441.1 coordinate 9,435,911, forward strand.
ATGGCTCAGTGGCCTACCTCAGAAGGATTGACATGCATACCACACTCTGTCACAAATGGAGGGGGAAGTACAGTAGATTACGTCATGGGATCTAGGGAGGCCACCCACCTACTCACTTCATTCACCATCCCACCCTTACCCATTGGGGCCGATCACACATACCTCTCGCTCTCCCTCAAGTAGACACCCCCCACACACACACAACACACATCAAACACACTACCATCCACTTCACACATGAGTTGACCCACATATATGCGGCTCTGGTCGAGAAGGATCTTCTCTTGCTTCATCGTGGAACTCCACTACCCCTACTCACCTCAAAGATAGCATCCGTCCTTGAGACATCAGCCATCAACTCCTTCCCACACACCCCACACTCTCCTCAAACACCTCCTCCCAGGACTATGCCACAACATCGCTGGTATGATGAGGAATGCAAAGATCTCTACCGTAGACAACGAGCTCAGCGAGCATTGGGAGAGATCACAGAGATAGAGGCCAAGAGACAAATGAAGACCCTCACGCGTCGGAAGAGGTGAGCGGTGAGCCTTTGAGGAGGCACATGAGCTTGAGCTATACCGCCTCTTTATGAGTATGGATAGTGATGTAGCATGGCGTACCCTATGAGAGCCATGCCTGGCCACACCTATTGGGGATCCACATATATAGCATGATTATGCTCAGAGATTATATGAGGTACCTGGGCAGCCTCCCATTACCCAGCCACCGGAGCCTCGCCCTACTAGTTCTTCTCTCTTCAGAGCAAGGATGGTTGAAACTTGAGAGGGACATAAGACGACTAAGACATGGATGTTAGGCAGACCACAAAGGATTGCAGAGCGAGCACCTCATCTATGCAAGGTCCACTATAGCCTCATTGATTGCACATGTCTTCAATAGGGTAATAGGGGAGGACTTCCCTAGAGGAGTGGACTAAGCATACCATTGTGCCTATCCACAAATCTGACGATACCCTGGACCCAGGGAACTACATGACCATCATGACTGGCCACACCATGGCCAAACTATATGGCGCCATACTTGAGGCAGAGCTCACTCATATGCAGAGACTGAGGGGCTACGGACATGAGGCTAGGCAGGTTTTTGACGGGCTTTCTCCACTATTGATCACATCTTCATTTTGTGCTCCCTCATTGATGGGGCAAAGGTGCGGAAGAAGAGATTATAGTGCTTCTTTGTGGACTTCTACAAAGATTTTGATACAGTGCCACGAGAGAGGCTCTTCTTGCACCTCCAAAGCTTGGGAGTACCATCAGAGATGATTTGGGCCATCTATGCACTCTATGAGCAAGAGATGATTTGGGCCATCTATGCACTCTATGAGCAGGTGATGGGGAGGGTACAGTGTCTAGGAGGGTTGTTTGAGGCCATTGCTAGCACCCTCAGTGTTAAGTAAGGTTGTCCACTCTCCCCCACTCTATTCGGTCTCTACATCGACGAGATTGAGGATTACATTCTCCAAGGTGGAGGAGAGGGTGCAGACCTTGCAGGAACACATGTTCACATTTTATTATATGCCGATGACATTGTATTGATTTTAGAGCATAGTTGACCCGGTTGGCAAACTGTATCCCCCAAAGGTACCATTCGGCTCGGTTCGAACCGAACTTTAAAAGTTCAATCGGTGCTTTTCAAATAGTAATCAAAATCGAACCGAATTCGGTTCGATTCAATTCGTTTTGGTTCCATTCAGTGCATTATTTACATTCAGTACCTACCCACCACCTCCGAGTCGTCACTGGGCAGCTCAAGGTTTCATCACATTAGCTTGAGATTGAGAGGGGTTTGTCCAGGGGAGTCCTGTAATAAAGTAAGTCTATGATCCAAGGGTCCAGCCGGTCCAGACAGATCTGAAATCGGACACCGTTTGGTCACCCGTGTGTATGACCAAAGATCTCGAGTCTAGACTTACTAGAAGGTCATTTACTCTTGTAACCAAGTGATCCACTTAGCGTAGTGGTTAAGACTCAAGGATGTGAAGAAAGAGGGAGGTCTTGGGTTAACCCCCATGGGGTACATGGGGAGAGTGTTTTGCCCAAAGAGCTCTAGAGCCTTCTAGAAGCATCCACTTGAGTTAACTTTGGTTAACTGGGACACTTGGCACACATATAATTACATGGCTAACACTTGGATGGTTAGTATCCACATGCCCAAGAAGGCGGTCCCCTAGAGAGGGCTATATATAGAGGCATTTGGTTGGGAGGAGAGTCATCTCTCTAGCAAGTGGTGGTCGTAATCTTGTTCTCTTGCATTATGAAAAAATGACATGGACACCAAAAAGGGCTCAGGCGAAGATAGAACTCAATATGAACCATACGCCAAATTTATCATGGGGAAAACTCTCGCATGAATAGTTGAGATGCACTACATATATGAAAAATGATCAGCTCTCACAAGGTCTCCATGAAAGCTCATGGCTCTGATACCAATGCAAGAGAACAAGATTACGACCACCACTTGCTAGAGAGATGTTTGTGCCTAGATTGCACATCGAGAAATTGTGAATTGTCCATGGATGTTTTTAGATCCACCCTTATTATTCATTCACTACTTTGTACTTTGACTAGTTTATCAAAGTGCAAAGCGAGATAGTGTTTTGAATCATTTGGGAAGGGATGCCACCACAGAGATGAGACATGTTTTTCGAGTTCTAGAACATGACCATGTTCTTTCAGTTTTAGAGCATGAGGCTCAGGGGTTACCTCTAGTAGATATATAGCTCTATTTTCGAGGGCGAAAATATTTTCCAAGGGCGGAAGAATGTAATAAAGTAAGTCTATGATCCAAGGGTCCAGCCGGTTCAGACAGATCTGAAATCAGACACCGTTTGGTCACCCGTGTGTATGACCAAAGATCTCGAGTTTAGACTTACTAGAAGGTCATTTACTCTTGTAACCAAGTGATCCACCTAGCCTAGTGGTTAAGACTCAAGGATGTGAAGGAAGAGGTCTTGGGTTCAACCCCCATGGGGTACATGGGGAGAGTGTTTTGCCCAAAGAGCTCTAGAGCCTTCTAGAAGCATCCACTTGAGTTAACTGTGGTTAACTCGGACACTTGGCGCACATGTAGTTACATGGCTAACACTTGGATGGTTAGTATCCACCTGCCCAAGAAGGCAGCCCCTAGAGAGGGCTATATATAGAGGCATTTGGTTGGGAGGAGAGTCATCTCTCTAGCAAGTGGTGGTCGTAATCTTGTTCTCTTGCATTACGAAAAAATGACATGGACACCAAAAAGGGCTCAAGCGAAGATAGAACTCAATATGAACCATACGCCAAATTTATCATGGGGAAAACTCTCGCATGAATAGTTGAGATTCACTACATATATGAAAAATGATCAGCTCTCACAAGGTCTCCATGAAAGCTCATGGCTCTGATACCAATGCAAGAGAACAAGATTACGACCACCACTTGCTAGAGAGATGTTTGTGCCTAGATTGCACATCGAGAAATTGTGAATTATCCATGGATGTTTTTAGATCCACCCTTATTATTCATTCACTACTTTGTACTTTGACTAGTTTATCAAAGTGCAAAGCGAGATAGTGTTTTGAATCATTTGGGCAGGGATGCCACCACAGAGATGAGACATGTTTTTCGAGTTCTAGAACATGACCATGTTCTTCCAGTTTTAGAACATGAGGCTCGGGGGTTACCTATAGTAGATATATAGCTCTATTTTCGAGGGCAAAAATATTTTCCAAGGGCGGAAGAATGTAATAAAGTAAGTCTATGATCCAAGGGTCCAGCCGGTTCAGACAGATCTGAAATCAGACACCGTTTGGTCACCCGTGTGTATGACCAAAGATCTCGAGTTTAGACTTACTAGAAGGTCATTTACTCTTGTAACCAAGTGATCCACCTAGCTTAGTGGTTAAGACTCAAGGATATGAAGGAAGAGGTCTTGGGTTCAACCCCCATGGGGTACATGGGGAGAGTGTTTTGCCCAAAGAGCTCTAGAGCCTTCTAGAAGCATCCACTTGAGTTAACTCTGGTTAACTCGGACACTTGGCACACATGTAGTTACATGGCTAACACTTGGATGGTTAGTATCCACCTGCCCAAGAAGGCAGCCCCCTAGAGAGAGGTCATTTACTCTTGTAACCAAGTGATCCACCTAGCCTAGTGGTTAAGACTCAAGGATATGAAGGAAGAGGTCTTTGGTTCAACCCCCATGGGGTACATGGGGAGAGTGTTTTGCCCAAAGAGCTCTAGAGCCTTCTAGAAGCATCCACTTGAGTTAACTCTGGTTAACTCGGACACTTGGCGCACATGTAGTTACATGGCTAACACTTGGATGGTTAGTATCCACCTCCCCAAGAAGGCAGCCCCCTAGAGAGGGCTATATATAGAGGCATTTGGGTGGGAGGAGAGTCATCTCTCTAGCAAGTGGTGGTTGTAATCTTGTTCTCTTGCAAGTCCCCCGTGAGGAGAGGTGGTGCCCAGTATGCGAGATAGAGGTAGAGAGTGAGGAGCATTTTGTTAGCAGATGCTTAGCATACTTAGACCTACGAGCAAAGTTCAAGATAGAGGAGTCATTCCAGTTCTGCATGACTATGGGAGACCAGCGATGCTTAGGGCGCTTCCTCACAGCACCATACGAGAGGCGAGAGCGGTCACTACAGCCCACACATCAGCCACGGGTGAGTACACAGCAGACCATTACCCAGTTCTTTCAGCGAGCTGAGCTACATCAGAGAGGTCCATCTATAGAGCTCACTCTCCACCAGGCAGCAGCACAGAGAGCACGGTGACGACCACCCATGGGCGGATATCGTCGACCACAACTATATCAGGAGGATCTCTCACGCATGAGGATAGCCTACGACCACATGATGGAGCATAGGCGTACCACCACCCCTTGGGTTGTCTTCCTTCAGGAGGCACTCAAACCATCACCGATGTACCACATACTACACCCACCTCCACCCATCACCAGTAGCTAGGGTGTTTTACTCACATTATGGATCCCCCATGTATTAGGTGGCCACTATCTGCAGAGTCAGAGCCACGTCTCCCTCCCTTTTCTAGCCCTATATTACTTTGTGTAGCGATATGGTTTTTATTTCATTTCATCTTCTACACAAGGTTACTACACTTGTACATGGTTTTTGTCACATAGGCCAAGTTTGGCCTCCAGAAGATGTTAATATGACTTTCTTTCTTTCTCTCTCTCTCTCTCTCTCTCTCTCTCTCTCTCTCTCTCTCTCTCTCTCTCTCTCTCTCTCTCTCTCTCCATACATAGATATCGCACTCCATACACCCCCCACCACTTTCATGGGTATCCCCACATGCATACTACGGAGATCTATATCAGCTTAACCAGTTTCTTTTCAGCACTTTTATCTTTTCTGATTGACAGAAGATACACCCATGTACATCGATTTGTCTCATAGGCCGAGTTCGGCCTCCTAATAGACGTAAAAACACTTTCTTTTCTCTCTCTCTCTCTCTCTCTCTCTCTCTCTCTCTCTCTCTCTCTCTCTCTCTCTCTCTCTCTCTCTCTCTCTCTCTCGCATGGAGATAGCACAGGGGAGGTGGATTTACATTGCTATATGCTACTTCCCACCAGGCGGGTCTCGATACGCAGGACAGGATCTTGGGCGACCGACCAGAGACAGAGACTCACCATACACAGCGCTTTCAGAGGAGATACTACATTACAGCACACTAGGTGAAGTCTTCCTTATGGGGGCCTTCAATGGCCGCACTCAGTCACATCAGTGCGAGGCATATGACATGGATCACCCACATCTCATGAGGGCCAGAGACCCGGATGAGATGAGCACCAGTAGAGTATCGGCAGATATGGGTCAGGACACCACTGGCTATGGTAGACATCTACTCGAGCTAGGCAGCCGACATCATCTCGTTATATATAACGGGATGAATCGTTGGCCAGGTTCGGGCGGATTTACTTGCTTCCCCCATGGGGGAGGTGAGAGCACAGTCGACTACATTTTGGGTACCACCTCTGGAGCTTCACTCATCCCCTCACTTAGTATTGGACGACGTCCACTTGGTGCTGACCATACATTTATCACACTCACACTCTCATCTCCGATTCCATTAGACCCTCCCTCACCCACTGAGACACATACCACGATACACTTCACACACGAGCTCTCACACGTTTATGCACACCATTTGCACACCCGCCTACTCTCCCTCGATCCACTCTCACCTTTGGACACACTTACATCACAGATCATCACCATCCTACAGGACTCTGCTCTCCACAGCTTCCCACACCGCACACATAGGCACCCTCCACGCATAGGATCCATGCCCCAGAACCGTTGGTATGATGCAGATTGTCGTGAGCTACGGAAGCACCTCCGGATTTTAGAGCATAGGGGAGATATAACACACACACAGGCACAGCGTCGCATGCAGAGCCTTACTCGCCGCAAACGGCGAGATTGGGAGGAGAGACAGTATTGGGATATTTACCATTTGCTCATGAGTCGAGACAGTGGAGTGGCATGGCGACATTTCAGAGAGAGGAGACAGCAGACACCTATCCGAGAGCCGAGCACTTGGCATAGCTATGCACATAGTCTATACGAGATCCCAGACCAGTCCCCCATCCCCAGACCGCAAAGCTCACGTCCTACTACCTCTGACTTCTTCACACCCACTATGGTGGGACGCGCTATTGCCCGGCTACAGCATGGCAGGGCCCATGACCATTTCGGTTTACAGGCAGAGCACCTCATCTATGGAGGCACGACTCTCGCACCGCTCATTGCCAACCTCTTCAACCGTGCATTGGTTGAAGGGTTCCCGGACTCATGGACTGAGCACACCATAGTGCCCATTCATAAGTCAGGTGATACTATGGATCCAGCTACATACCGGACGATCATGATTGGCCCTATATTGGCCAAGTTATATGGGGCAGTACTAGAGATAGAGTTGAGTACTCTCGCTGAGAGGAAGGGTATCAGGGCTCCAGGACAGGCAGGTTTCAGACGAGATTACTCTACTATTGACCACATCTTCACTCTGCGATGCCTGATTGACCAGGCAAGGGTGAGAAAGAGGAGATTATACTGTTGCTTTGTGGACTTCCGCAAAGCATTTGACACTGTTCCCAGGGACCGACTCTTTAGACGACTACTTGATATTGGAGCTCCGGAGGAGATGATATGGGGGATCTACGCCTTATACGAGAGAGTATCTGGTAGAGTTAGATGCCCAGGGGGCTTATCTGATCCACTTGCTAGCACTATCGGGGTGAAGCAAGGATGCCCTCTTTCACCCACCCTCTTTGGTCTCTACATTGATGAGATAGTGGACTTCATACAGCAGCAGGGGGGAGAGGGCATTGAGGAACGGGGAGCCAATGTCCATATTCTTTTATACGCTGATGATATTGTATTGGTTTCAGAGTCTGCAGAAGGTCTACAGCATCATCTACATGGCCTAGATGACTTTTGCAGACACAGAGGGTTATCTGTGAACCTTGGTAAAACCAAAGTCATGATCTTTCATACATCTGCATAGGTACGCAGACATAGTTTGTTCACAGCAGCAGGTGGACCGATCCAGGTGGTCGGATCATATGTTTACTTGGGAGTGACATTTACAGCAGCATCTGGGGTCTTCTCTATGTCTCAGGCAGCTCGTGACCGCATCACACGTGGGTACGCAGCATTAGCTTTGATGGAGAGACAGTGCCACCAGGCATATTTTCAGGAGCCCAGCACAAAGGGGTGGCTCTTTGACACTTTGGTTACGCCAGCACTCATGTATGGGGCAGCCATTTGGGGGCCGGGATTAGCTACATCAGTATGGACAGCATTAGAGAGGCCACAGATCCTCATGATTGCTAGACTTATCCGCAGCAAGCCTTCAGTACCGCATGATATCATTAGAGCAGAGCTCGCTGCACCACCGATGCTAGTTGAGGCACTGTTCCAGACAGTATGCCTAGTACACAGACTTCGGAGCATGGATACAGAGCGCATTGCTTATCGTGCTCTCCAGGCATCACGTGATATGGCATTAGCAGGCGACACCTCTTCATGGTATGCACAGACACGAGACTGGCTGGCCCACCATGGCTTTGACATAGACAGGCTACCACCACTACAGTACGACTCACATGCACCCACCTACTCGCTCTCTCATCAAGAGAGGAATAGGGTCATTCGTAAGGAGATATGGCATACATACATACAGAGGACATGGGTGAGCCCTAGGGATACATTGCCACCGAAAATGCTCTATTACCGCGAGCATTTTCTACATATATCGGACACGGGCTTCATCGAGATCCCGAGATACATGCAGACATATCTTCCCCACCACCTCCGAGTCGTCATTGGGCAGCTCCGGGTCTCATCACATCAGCTCGAGATTGAGAGGGGTCTCTCCAGGGGAGTCCCCCGTGAGGAGAGGTGGTGCCCAGTATGCCAGACAGAGGTAGAGAGTGAGGAGCATTTTGTTATCAGATGTCGAGCATACTTAGACCTACGAGCACAGTTCCAGCTAGAGGAGTCACTCCAGTTGTGCATGACCATGGGAGACCAGCGACGCTTGGGGCGCTTCCTCACAGCAGCATACGAGAGGCGAGAGCGGTCACTACAGCCCACACATCAGCCACGGGTGAGTACCCAGCAGACCATTACCCAGTTCTTTCAGCGAGCGGAGCTAGATCAGAGAGGTCCTTCTAGAGGGCTCACACTCCACCAGGCAGCAGCACAGAGAGCACGACGCCGACCACGCATGGTAGGATATCGTCGACCGCGACTATATCAGGAGGATATCTCACGCATCAGGACAGCCTACGACCACATGATGGAGCATAGGCGTTCCACCACCCCCTGGGTTGTCTTCCTTCAGGAGGCACTCAGACCACCTCCGATGTACCACATACTACACCCACCTCCCCCCATCACCAGTAGCTAGGGTGTTTTGCTCACTCATATTATGGATCCCCCTGTATTAGGTGGCCACTATCTGCTGAGTCAGAGCCACTTCTCCCTAGCCTTTTACCAACCCTTGATAGCTTTGTGTTTATTTCATTTCATTTTCTACACATGGTTACTACACTTGTACATGGCTTTTGTCTCATAGGCCAAGTTTGGCCTCCAGAAGACGTTAATATGACTTTCTTTCTTTCTTTCTTTCTCTCTCTCTCTCCCCTGAGCAGCTTCGCCTCACCTCCACTTCCGAGGCACCCACACGCGTCCTCTACCCCTCTAGCACCACATCCAAACCCTTTCAATGGGCAGCATTAGGTCAAGATGAAATCCAATTGATTATTGAACTGAAGTCTATGCACAAGTTTAGATAGATAGAGAGAGATCTTGTAGGCCTTTTTCTAGCTCTTCCTGAGACACAAAGGTGTCCACTCTCACTACACACATTTTCATATTACGCACATACACAATGTCACACACATACACTGTCAGGCGTGCGTGCACACACAAACACTCTCTCAGTTATGATTATCTCAAATTTCATTGTTCGGTCATGTCTCACTGCTGAGTCACACTAAGTCATTTTTGAATTTATGCATCATGAATTATGATTAATGCATCATAATTCATGCATCATTTTCTATGCATTAAGCATCAATGATTTTGCATTATGATTTTGCATTATGCTAGCAACTTCATGCATTATATGCAAGATGCATCTTTCATGATTCATGAATCCTGTGTAATGTACATTGCATAATCATGCAGCATGCATCATCATTGATAAATGATCATGCATGCACATTGCAACATCCCTGCATCATGCATTTTGATTTGTATATGATTTGACATGCATGTTGCAGAATGATTTGACATGCATGCAGCATGTTCCATCATGCTGTTGCATTAAATTTGGTGCATGCATCATTGCATCATTATGTGATGTGCACTAATAAATTATAATTGGTTATAGTTGAAGCTTCTATGAATTGCAACAATTAATATGCTCAATGTTGCAACTTGCATACAACATGATTGATGCATCATTATGCAATGTGCATGGTGCATCTTGCAATATGATTCATAATTCATGAATCATTATACATATTAGAGTCACACACGTCACAGTCTACTACTCCTTCACATACACGTGATACAGGTCACATATTCATACTCAGTAAGTATTCAATATTGTGTTCAATATTGTGAAAATGGTAATTATTAAGTATTAAGTTATGATGATGTGCACTCAATAATGAATTCAAAAGTATAGATTATGGAACCTATAGGCCTAAAGCTACTACCTATACACATAGTAAAAAAATCGCACGATTTTTTTAAAATAAAAATCGTAAAAATTGCATTCACGATTTAAATAGTTTTTAACGATCTTATTCCAAAAAAAAAAAAAAATAGGTTTCATATTTTAAAATTAAAATTTGATCACTGTGATACCTATGCTTGCTAATAGTCTATCATTTATTACCTCAAGATAGAACTATATTATTTTCTTGCCTATTAAAGATTTGACTAACTAAATTAAGTTAAAATCGATGCTCAAAGCCAAGTTCCTTCAATTGTGTATGTACATTTTTTGGCATCAAATTAAGTCCCTGTCCAGTATGAATCTGTACCAACCTATAGCTGAATGACATTATAGAGTTTATATGACCAATGTTATCATAAACTCTTTGTTGGAATCTCACATGTGATTGAAGTACAACAACTAACAAGCATCCAGGTCATATAAACTTTTCACTACTTTCACTACTCTCCAATATTGGAGTATATATGAGTTGAATAGGTATTGTGCATACCTTAGATACTAGAAAAAATAAAAATCTCTTGATGAATAAAAACCTCGATTTTTATTTTCATTTTTAAAAATCTCTACGATTTAAACGATTTAAATCCCGATTTAAATCTACGATTTAAATCTCTACTTTGTACTATGCCTATACATATAATATATACTAGTAAATATTATGTTTATAATGGATTATGGAACGCACCTAATGCACCTTTCCTCGAAGGGAAGGTAAGGTTCTTGCACTTTAACCGCACCTAATGAACCCTAAACGAACCTTACACACCTTACCCCGGCCACAAGGTTCGGTCTTCGCATCTGAAACGCACCGAACGCACCTGACCACCTTGTTTCAGAGTCACTCGAGGGATTACAATGCCACCTTGCTTCCTTGGATGAGTTTTGTACATAGAGGGGCTTGACAATAAACCTTGGCAAGACCAAGTTCATGATCTTCCACACCTCCCCCATGGTGAGAAATGCAGCAGATTCACCGTTGCTACTCCTAGGGGGACTCTCAAAACAATACAATATCATCCGTGTGTAATAGAATGTGTATATGTGTCCCTATGAGGTCTCCTCCCTCTCTCCCAGCCCGTAGGATGTAGTCCTCACTCTCATCGATGTAGAGCCCAAATACAGTGGGAGAGAGTGGACAACCTTGCTTAATACCGACTGTGCTAGCAATGGACACGGATAATCCCCTTGGATATCATCCTCTCCTAGTCACTAGCTCATAGAGTGTGTAGATAGCCCAAATCATCTTTGATGGTATCCCAAAGCTCTACAGACATCTTAAGAGCTACTCGCGTGGCACAGTATGGTATCGAAAGCTTTGCGGAAATCCACAAAAGAGCAATAAAATCTCTTCTTCTGCACCTTGGCCCCATTAATGAGGCAATGAGGAACGAAGATGTGATCAATAGTGGAGAAAACCTATCGGAAACACGCGTGACCATGTACTCATAGACCGTAAATCTCCGCATATGAACTGAGCTCTTCCTCGAGAACTTCCCCATAAAGCTTGGCCATGATGTGACCAATCATGATAGTCCTATAGTTCCTTAGGTCTAGGGTGTCATCAAATTTGTGGATGGGCAAAATGATGTTCCAAGTCCACTCCTCTAGGAAGCCCTCTCCTATAGCCAAGTTGAATACATGTGCAATCAATGGGACTATAGTGGAGCATATATGAGTGTTGGCAGTAGCCAGAGGCACAGAAGACGCGGAAGCATGTAAAGACAGAGCATGGAGCCAGTCGAATCAATTTTTCAAAGATTTATGTTTTATAAATATTCTTCAAAACCTCCAACAGTGATTTTCATCACTATTGTAACATATGTAACATAGAAAAACCCTTTTTTGTAATCCATAGCTCCATTTTGCGCAAGTTGAGTCGTCCTCGAGCTTGAGGAGCTTAGGTAGAATGAGCGTATCAATTTTGGTTATTTTTAGACACCGTTTACCCTCTCAAATAGCGCATAGGACCTATTTTTTAACTATGCCGGTCACTAGATGTGAAACCGGTCAAAATTAATCTAGAATCTATAAAAAGAGCTATAGAGCTCATTTTTGAAGTTAGTTAGTGTGAGCTTAGAGCTATTTGAGCTTGTAATTGAGATCTTGAGCAATAGAGTTGATTTCTCACCTTCCATTGTGTCTTGTTTGTCTCTTCGTAGTGTGTGTATGTGTGTGCATCTCTATGCTTCTCACCTTCACTCTCACTTCATCTCACATTCACGATCTTCATATCACTCCTATCTCTTCCGCGGATTGACATTAAGGAGGTGGAGCTTCTTAACGTGGTTCTCACCATTGTGCTAGAGCAACACCAAATTTGGCGCCGTTGCCGGGGATCGAGTCTAGGACGAATGTGTGATGGTAAGAGTATAGCAAGAAGTGGCATTGGAAGGTAAAAATTTCAGTTTTTGTTGTTGTTTTTAGTTAGTTTTTAGTGTTTTTCACCTCCCCCACACTCCATCTTCATCAACGCATCATCATCTTCATCTCCAAAAAAATCAAAAAATTCACCATATCCACCCATTCTCCTCATTTCCCCTCATTTGTGCATGTGCGAGAGAGAGAGCGCTTTTGTGCTTGTGTGTACTTGTTTGTTTTTGAGTTTTCTTGCAGGTACAGAGCTCCAGTGCATCAGGAAAGCTTGGAAAAGGTAAAATTTTACTTTCTGTCAGAGATCTGCTGAGTGTGTCAAACCATCGCGATGGTCTGCCAAGTTCGGTAATTTTGGTAAGCGACCACACCACGAGATAGGCGACACAAGCGTATGCACGAATCCACAGACGCATTTCAAAAATTCACACTTTGGTGAACCATCGCGATTGGCTCAGACCATCGCGATTGTGTCACACCATCGCGATTGGCTCACGCCATCGTGACAGCTCGGCCGGACCATCGCGACAGTCTCACGCCATCGCGACGGTTCACTTGAACCATCGCGACGGTCCTTGACCATCGCGACGATCCCGTCGACCCACGCCATCGCGATTGGCCCATGCCATCGCCTCGATAGTGCCACGTGGCAAGCTAGACCATCGCGATTGCTCACTAGCCACGCCATCGCGACGAGACCCTTACACCAACACGATAACTCAAAATTTGGACCATCGCGATTGGCTCACGCCATCGCATCGGTGACCATCGCGACGGTTCACTTCGGACCATCGCGACGGTTCACTTCGGACCATCGCGACGGTTCACGTTGATCGTTGACTGATGCCATCCCGATTGTTCACTCAATCGGACCATCGCGACGCCTCACCCCGACCATCGCGATTGCTCACATTTAGACCATCGCGACCGTGCACTTCCGACCATCGCGAAGGTTCGCGCATCACGCCATCGCGACGGTTCGCCTAGACGATCGCGACGGTCCCAGACCATCGCGATCATCTCAGACCATCGCGATTGCTCATCCCAAACGCAAATTTTAGGGTTTCAATTTTTGGCCAATTTTCGGGCTATTTTTGGAAAATTTTTGGGTGATTAGACTCATAGGGGACCCCTTAGCTCATATTTGGAGAAAAACCTGTTTGTGAGTTTTCACCCCCCAGGGCCTGAACGGTCATATCTTTTTCATCCGAAGTCCGTTTTTGGAGCTTAATAGCTCGTTAGAAAGCTCTTTACGAGTACTACGTGACCTCAACTGTTTTTTTCAAAAAGAATACATTGATTTTTTGAGAGGATATTTTTGAGGTTTACATAGTTGGGACTAGGAAAGAAAGGGTGCTTTGGAAGAGAAGTTGCCAAAAGTTAAGGGACTTTAAAAGTGTATAAACTCAAGTGCTTGATCATCCATTTGTGATATTGGTCTAATCTTGGATTTTTCCAGGTCTAGCAAAGGCAATCAAAGGCATTTAAGGCAAGGCAGTGAAGGGCATAAAGCTTGGGAAGCACGGCTTCTTGGGCATAAGGGAAACCAGAAAAGCTGACTTGAGGTTGGAAGATTACTCAACCCCCTCAGTCAATTCTTAGCTTATTCTAAACGTTAGCATTGTGGATTCAAGACGATAGGAACGCACCAAGTTCGAGAGAATTAAAGTTATCAAGTTCAAGACTAAAGTAAAGGTGTGTGATACGAAAACCTAAAGGAAAGAACCTAAGTCTGACGGAACGAGAACTCAAAGTACCACAGAAAGTCGAATTCTTGACGCATACATTAAGACAAGAATCTAAAGAAATTTAAAAAGAATCAAGAAAGTAATAACAAAGAATCATTGACGATCTAAGCGTGTACTGAGTGTGCAAGGAAGAAAATTCATGAACCTTAGATCGGGCAAACATATAGGTAAGTCAGACCGACGAAGCCTTAGATCATCAAAGGCAAGTGTAGGAACTACCGCACGATCGTGGGCTCAACAATTGAACACTAATTACCCCTATGAGAGCTCAGATACGAGTGAATCAGAAATGGCATTTAGCACAGAAAGACCAGAAGGAGGGTCAAATGTTGCATATTTAGAAAGACCTGAAGGACCCTATAGGACTCAACTAGAGTTTCTCCGAACCAACCGCTTAGGTGCTCGCATCTATGAGGATGGTTTGCGAAGACAAGTGGTGCAAATGCAAAACCCCGATCAACCCATTGGATTGGAACGTCCGGTGGTGAAATTCGAGAGAGACGCATACATAGACAAGGAAGGAACGATGTATATCTTAAGTACGCAGCCAAACAACACCAATGAGTTTGGCGTGATTCAGTTAGAGACGGAAGCGAGATCTTAAGGAAAGGAACCATTAGAAGAACCAAGAACACCTAGAGGGAAATCTATACTGACACGAGTACTAGTTCCAGATTGGACCCCTCAGGACAACAGAAGCATAGAGTTGTTTGTAAATAAAGAAAATTACGAAGCATTTTGGAGGTACAGAACGGAACAACCTAGTGAGGTAGGTTCCATCATAATCTACGAATTTAAGGACCCGGATACACCTGGAAAGGTTGTATACCTGGATGAAACTTCAGAAAGAGTATTTGTGGTGCCAGACCACGCTAGAAACACGTACACATAGAGAGGCGAATTAGTATTCCCTCCATCTAGAACAAACGTAAACGCGAGCCAACAAGGGGCAGGAACTTCCTCCGCCCATGCTTATCAAAGAGAGAAAAATAAAGAGAGACCGAAAGTAAGCTTCAATCATCCCATAGGGAGAGATAGAACGACCATAGACACGGACCGAGTGGAAAGACAAAGAATGCCAGGAGGTAGAGATGATTTTCCTCTACCTAAACCACGTGAACACGCAAGAATACTGAGACCCACTCAATTAGTAAAATCCATGAAAAATTATTTTGATGGGATAGGAGATCCCTATGACCATGTCGCAGAATTCAAGCAAGTACTAAGAGCAGAACAAGTCGAAGACATGTTCACGCAATATAATGCATTGACTAACGTTAAAGAATACTCCTTTAACTTGGTTCCAACCATTGCAACAAAGGCAATTTAGAGACATCCATCACTTTTTAGAGTCATTCATCACTGAATTCTCTAAAAGTGGGATCAGACATGACACGTCTTCGTTGATTCATAGCTTCAAACAGACCCCTCAAGAAACAGTTAGACTCGCAGGACGTAGGTTTAGACAATATGTTGAAAGATGTCCAATGCAAGAGCTCCCCTCACAAGCCAAGCAAGTGTCATTGTTTTTAGACGGCTTGTTGAGCTCTAAACTACGCTCCTACGTGTACTTAAAAGAACCCAGAACGCTAGAGCAGTGTGTAAGAATATGTATAGACATTGAGGACAACTTAGGATACGAGTTGGAACTCTCAAAGGTCTATAAGGACTCGCATTGTTCTTCTCTAGCATCCACAAAATTGTCTAACTCGATAGAGGACCTAGCAGAAAAAGTGGCTCAGAAACTAGGAGTTTATAGTAAACAAATGCCTAGGGTAACAACAAACAAGCGTTGTTACACCTATGGTGGAGATCACATGGCGAACGTGTGTCCCAATACAACACAAACACAAGCAAACCCTAGTGGCCAATACTGTACAATTGAGAGAAGATACACAAATCACACGGCTCAAGACTACCCTTATAACAAACAAGCAGTGAGACAGAACTACCCGCAAGCATACGCACAACCAGGTAGGTATCAAGGCCATTACAATGTCCAGCCTTATTACTATAGGCCTCCTCAGAACTACCCATATCAGGCTAAACAGAGACCTCAACCTGTCTTAGCTCAGCAGCCACCCCCACCAGCGAATGTCATCTCAGTCAAATATGCTGCTGCAGAAGAGAACCTAAGTAGGGCCTTAGTGCCTTCTTCACCTTTGATCACAGAGAGTGACCCGAACTCAAACAGTTTTGACTCTACTCATGTAGATAGTCCACCCGCATATTACACAAAGTCACCAGAACATGTGGAGACATATCATTATGATAGTCCACCAGTGGAACCTAGTTCGGAGCCCGAATACGCTAATGTGATGTACACGAACCCAAACCCACGGCCCCAATTGAGACAGCAAAGACCACAGGGCCCTAGAGGACCATGCTTTAGGTGCCAAGGAGATCACTTCATAAAGGATTGTCCACGTCTTCCGATAGCAGGGCAATCACAGTACTATAACATCCAAGGCTTTTGTGCAGATTGTGGCAAAGAGCACATAATCAAAGATTGTTCTAAGAACCGAGTTAACGCTTCAAATGTGACACCGATCAACGTGATAGGTATTGTACACAATGCAGATGGATCCAACCCTACATACGTGCCTATCCAAGCTATAACTAGAGCCATAGTACAAAGGCAGAGATTTAAATCGCTTATAAAAATCGGGATTTAAACGTTTAGATCGTTTTAATCGTTCCCACCTAAAAAAAAAATCGCGATTTTTATTCTTCACCACCTTTTTTTTTTTTTTTTTTTTTTTTTTTTAAATTAAAACTAAAACATTCTGTATGCAGCATAACATATTAGTAAAAAGACATCCATGACTAAAACCATACTGCATCAATGATCAATCATCATACTGTAAGTGTAATAGTGTATACATCCCGATCATCAATGATGAATCTGATATATGAGTCCAATCACCAATGTCATGGGCCATGGCCCCACGGCTCAAGCCTCATACAAATATCAAAATATATAGACTCTCTAGAGTCTAGACTCTAGAGTCTACATCCTCATCAAGATCCTCATCCTCATCCTCATCGAAAGCGCTAGTCCATGAGGATGATTCTAAGTCAAGTCCAAACTGTGCTGCTATAGTGGCAGCATCCTCGTCTAAATCCTCATCTGACCGTGATTCTGCAGAGATCTCATCCCAATCCTGCGGCCCATCAACGTGCCGACTCGTACTAGCACCCCTACGGCCACGTCCTCCGCCTCGTCGAGATGCAAATTTGCGAGGATGACGAGAAGTGGATGCCTCCATGATGTTACCTTTTGCATAAAAGGAAAAAAAAAACATATAAGAAACTGAATTTGAATTTGAAACATGATTCATGAATGATGAATCACAAATCACAATGTACTCACCACATGCCTTTGCCCTAGAGGTTTTGCTTCGGGTTTGTCGAACAAACCTCTGTTGCTCTTTAAAGAGCATGGAATAAATGTCCCTTTCCTCATGAGGTATCTCTGGAATATCCTTGACATCTGATATGTCAATAGTATCCACATTTACCTATAATTTACAAAATTGAAATACATTATACAAATGAAAGATAAGTTACAACTTACAAGTATTAAGTTATAACTTATAACACATTACACAATTAAAGGGATCATGATTCATGATATAATCATATACCTGAAGTGGATGCGTGTAATTGCCTTTCTTTTCTAGCAACTTGAGATTACAATGGCAATACACCAATCTCTCAAGTTGCTCTGAACTCAACCTATTTCTCTTTTTTGTGTGGAATAGAGCCCAAGTGCTCCAATTCCTTTCCGCCGGGCCAGTGCTACAATCTTGTGATAAGACTCTGATAGCAAGCTTTCTCTACATAATACAAAATGCAAAGTTTAATGTTAGTTCAAGTTGTAACTTGTAATTTATAAAATTACAATTTACATAAATGATAATATAAAAGTTAAATATATACCAATAAAGGTGTGCCCAAGCCAAATCTTTCCCACCATGTCACGGGCGCAAGCTGATTCTCCCGTAAGCGTGCTGTGGGGTTCCCAAAATACTTCTCATTCGTACGAAATGCATATCGCTCTTTCTCTAGCTGATCTATCATGTGCACATCATCTCCTGTCCACATTTTCACATATGTGAGCCAATTATCTTCCAATTCATTATCTAAGTATGCCTCCTCATTACGCCATAATGGATGTAGAAGATGTGCAACTGCATGGATTGGTTTATGAAACCAATCCCATCTCCTTCTCACACATTCTAAGAGCTCATTCTTCCTGGAAAAGAAAAACATAAACATCAATCATCAATGTCCATTGTCCATTTAACATTATCATTAATCATGATTTATGAATCATGAACGATGAGTCTTAAAAATAAAAATTCAAGAGAAAAACAAAAAACAAAAATACTTACTCATTCTCCATCAACCCTTCTATCTTCTCAATGCACTCTCCAATACGATCTACGTACTCATATATAAGGCCTAGAGTGCTTCCTTCCATGTCCGTGATCCTTAGCACACTATGAAGAGGCTTCAAAGCATGCATAATAATCTCACCCTTTTTCCAAAACTGCTCATCTCCCATCACTATGTTGGAGAACTGAGTGTACAATGTGTCACCTGACTTTACTTCTTGGATACTATACCATTCCTCTGCAACCACTGTGCGTAGTAGACCCTTTCGAACCCTAAGTACTCGTTCAAGAACAAGAAACATGTAACAAAAACGAGTAGCTGATGGTTTCTGAAATTGCAATGAAGAGTTTGCCCTGAATATATTTAAAACTTTGGGCTTGCTAGTAACAAATCGCACAATGAATTTTGCTTTCTCAAGCACAACTCTCATCCAAGATAACTGCCCAATATCCTCCATCATCAAATCAAGGCTGTGAGAGGCACATGGAGTCCAAGTTATCTTAGGATACTCTTCCTGTAACATACGGCCCATGGATACACAATTGGATCCATTATCTGTGATAACCTACATGACAAATTCAAAAATCAAGGATCATTTCAAACTTCAATCATCAAAGCTATAGTGTGACATTCACATGTCATTAGTAATTACACATTTGTAATATGGTATACCTGCACCACGTGCTCGGGGCCGATTTCAATAATGGCTTCCCGCACATGTCTATAGATGAACTCACCTGCATGATGCATCATAATTGCCAATTGGCAATAGCACATTAAACATTTACATAACCAATATATGCATTATGCATGCAATGTGCATGATGCTTATGCATCATGCACATTACATGCATGATCATTGATCATTGAGGATTCAATGATACCATAAAATAACTAGAAAATATGTATGAAAGTTGAGACATGTGTCATGAATGATGAATCATACCTGTGACAGTAGTACCGGGCTGAAAAGCAGGTATGGCACGAAGAAACATTGTGCCCTTACACGATGATACTAAAATATTGTACACACTTCTTTTTCTTATATCTGACCATCCATCACACAATATAGAGCAGCCATATTTTTGCCATGTCATCCGCAAAGAAAGCAACTCTGTCTCAAGATTAGACTTTTCTTTCTTTAGTAACTTTGTTCTCAATACTTGTGCGGATGGTCCTTGCCATGGTGCACCTATTTTGCTGGTAGCATTTATCAATCTCTTCCATGCAACGGTATTAGCAACATTGAATGGAATGCCACATTGGATGAAAAATTTCGTCATCTCATGTGTGGCCACTTCCGTTGCTTGCTTTTGCAAGCTTGCTTTCATGCTTGCTTTCATGAATATACTAGATGGTAAATCATATGGAGTGTTCACTTGACTTACTTCGGCATCTGATGGTGTGGAGGATCGAGGCCATGAACCTTTGCTTTCAGTTCGTGCAATCTTAAAAGTACCTGCTGAATCATATTCTCCCACTCCCTCATGTTGGTTATCTTCATTCACCTCTTCCACAACATTACCAACTCCTCTATTGACTTGGAGTTTTGCCATCAGCTCATCAAAAACTTTGGGTGGCACTTTTGTGCATTTCCCAATGCCACCACCTTTCAGCCCAAGCAAATGAGCTCTTACACGTGAGCCTGAACCTGTGAAAGTACCTTCACAATGCTTGCACTTCCATGTATTTTGCCCGATGGTTTGCACATGAGAGCGAATAGGATCGGGCAGCCTTCCCATCTTTTAGAGATCCAACTTCCAAGCACTTCCAACTCCAAGCAATGTAGGCAACAGCCAACAATGACCAAGCGGCGAGCGCAGCTAAATTGCGAAAAAAATCGTCCAAAACAGGGTTTTAAGTCTCTGCCCGAAAAAATTCGTCACCGAAAAAACAAAAAAATCGCGATTTTTACGATTTAAATCGTCCACGATTAAAACGATTTTTTTTTTGCGAAAAAATCGCGATTTTTTTGCACTATGACTAGAGCCCAGGCGCTCTTACAGAACCAACAGCTTAATCAAGAGAAAATAGCCGGAACTAGTGAAGTTGCAGAATCTAGCAGTAAAAAAACGAAATCTTGGAAAGATTCCAGAGAGAGGATCAAGAGAAAATGGAGTAAAAGGATAATTGAGTTGGAAGGAAGTTTAAAGGAATCTAGAGCCAAAATCCTAGAATTGACTTCACAGGAGTTGAATCAAGAGAACCCAACTCAGAAATCAGGATCAGTTTTAGCAGAACCCATACCAAAAAATCTAGACATGATGTTTCGTGCATATCAGGCTAGATTAAAAGAGGGACCTCAAGTAGCTGAAATGAGTAAGAACTACCCTCGAGCAGACTTAGAAATTGAGAGGACTAAACTTTGCATGAAGATGGTAGAATTAGCACAAGCTTTGTTCGAAGCCTCTAGATATCTTAATTGGAATAACATGGCAAAACCTGAACTACACTTTCAAGGTCTAATGGAGAGGCTAGAATACTTGATAGAAAGCAAAGGAAAAAAGGATCAGCATAGGAATCTTAGTGTCCCAGAGACACAGGAAAGGAATGCACCATCCCTATCTCAAGTGCCAAACACAGAAGGGGAAGGCAATTTGTCTTCTATACATAGATATTCACATGAATTTTTGAGAGAAATCCAAGAAGAGAAGTGGAGAAAAGAACAAGGAACCCATCCTCCTATTCAAGAAATAGATGACTTGCAAGAGCAATTTCCCCAAGATATCCCCTCTATTTACGATGATGTAGAGGAAGAACAACTGAGTGAACACACAGGTTTTGAATCCAATTCTTTACAAGAATTACCTCAGTTCACAGGACCTTGGGAAGCAAAGTCTATTAGTATGAGAGCACCCACAATAATAATGAGGAATGAAGAATCAGTAATCCCTAGAAACACGGAAGTAATCAAGAATACCAAAGTACAGTGTAACCTCACTCTAGAGGAGTTGTTAAAGGTTAAACCAAAACTGTGGAAACATGTAGCAAATCAATTCCCTGAGCTTGCTACTACTCCCTCACAGATAGGATCACATAAGAAGGTACCAGAGATACCAGTAGAAAAGATCGAAGATGTAAGTGAAGGAGAGGAAGGTAATACTTATCTTCCAATAACTCATCAGGGCTACACCACGAAAGCCATCTTAGATTTAGGAGCCGGAGTAGCCATCGCTACCACCGCTTTATGGAAACGTTGGGATAAGCAAGCACTCAGACCCACCAGGATGAAGCTACAAATGGCTGACGGACACATAGAAAAACCATTAGGCCTACTAGAAGGCATATCTCTCACCACTTGTGGTGTGGAGTTTGAGCATACTTTTGCCATTTGTAATTTTGCGAAAAATCATGCTTATGAGATGATATTGGGACGACCATTCATGCATCAGTTGCAAATTGTACAAGATTGGGGAACTAATTCTTTGTACCTGCAACATTTAGGAGTGACTACCAAAGTCAATCTTAAAGACTATTCCCATAGGGATATACCCCCAATACAATGGAATACCATCCCATAAGACACAGGTAGAAACAGAATCGGTACACTCATTAGAGTCAGATCCCTCATGGTTGCACGAGGACACTCATTTATGGATGTGTAAGGTAGCAAAACAAGAGGAAGAACGGTTAGAAGCCAGGACTTTAGGTGCGGAACAACACCCAAGAACCCTTCAAGACCCAGCTTACGCACCTGTAGTATTTCCAGACGAAGAGTTTGAACCCCATGGTTGGACAGAAATCCTATCAACCATGGATGTAACCATCAATGAAGAACAATGGACACCCCACTGTGACGAGGATGGCTATGACATTTTAGTTTTCACGATAGAGCCAATCAGGTGTGATGCGATTATAGAAGAATGTGAACCTAGCACTGATGCATTTGAGGATGCAAGTGACTTCGATTTAGAATCAATTATCATGGACCCACCCTTTGCATCAGAAGAAGAATATTTTTACGAAGTAGAAACTCATCCTCAGACACACGAAGAAATTACGAATGAGGTGAGATTAGCCACTCAAGTGACTAACAAGAGTGAAGGCAAGAAAAGAAAGAAGAAATAAACCATGCCAGAAGAAGAAGAATCTTTGTTTGAGGTTCTCGAGAACTTCAAGAAATATGAAATAGAAGATAGAAGAATAATGGTACGAATGCCAAACAGAAAAGCTGATGTTGGAGAAGCATATGATAATCGAGAGAAAACCAAGAAAATAATAGTTGCCATAGAAGAAGAAGAAGAAAAGTGTACATACATTGGGCATGATTTGATGACTGAAGAAGAAGAAGAATTAGTTTCCCTATTGCGCGAATATAGAGATGTGTTCGCTTGGAGTTACAAAGACTTGAAAGGAGTAGATCCAGACATATGTTCTCATAGAATCCCTATGACTCCAGATGCAAAACCGACAAAACAGAAACCGTACACGTACAATGATAATTACGCTGCGAAAATTAAAGAGAAAATAGATCGCTTGATAGAAGCACGATTCATTTACGAAATTGAGCATACTGAATGGGTATCCCCCATTGTGGTTGTGCCCAAGAAGAATGGAAAATTGCGTGTGTGTATTAACCTTAAAAAAGTTAATGCCGCTACAATTAGAGATAGTTATCCTCTTCCTATCACATAACACTTATTGGAAAGAGTTGCGGGCAAGGAAGTTTACAGCTTCCTTGATGGATTCTCAGGCTATAATCAAGTAGCCATTGCTTCAGAAGATCAACACAAGATGGCTTTTGCCACAGAATGGGGCATATTTGCATTTCGTGTGATGCCATTTGGCTTAACAAATGCACCTTCTACTTTCCAGCGACTCATGTGTCATGTGTTCAAGGAATTCTTACGCAAGAATTTGGAAGTCTATGTCGATGACTTATGTGCACATTCAAATGTAAGACAGACACATATCTCAGAGTTAAAACAAGTATTTGACAAATGTCGAGAATATCAGGTTTGTTTGAACCCATAAAAATGCGTGTTCATGGTCAGACAAGGCAAAATTTTAGGACACATTGTGTCAAAGAATGGAATCTCTACAGACGAAGAAAAGGTGAAAGTAATTGCAGAATTACCTAGACCAACTAACGTGAAAGAGGTACAGGCATTTATGGGCCATTGCGGTTATTATAGACGATTCATACGGAGCAGACAGTTGAATGAAGCAGAAAGAAATTACACCACTACGGAACGAGAAGGATTAGGGATGATCTACGCGGTAAAGAAATTCAGGCATTACTTGTTGGCCAACAAATTCAAGTTCTTTACATATCATCAAGCCCTATTGTACTTAGTCAACAAGCCATGTAACACAGGACGATTAATACGTTGGTTTCTATTACTCATGGAGTATGATTTTGAAGTATTAGTCAGGAAAGGAAAGACACATCTTAGAGCTGACCACCTTTCAAGATTAACCACAGGAGAAGCTCCTCAAGGGATAGCGGATGAATTACCAGATGCATACTTGTTTAACCTTGAGATAGCACCAGAATGGGCTAAGCCTATAGTCCATATTCTCACGTATGGACCCAAGAATCCTAGGATAAGGATCAAGGAAGGAGAGATTACCAAGTCTCAGAGATACCAAATCATAGCAGGAAGCATATATAAACAGGATAATCAAAAGATTCTTGCTTGTTGTGTAGATGAATCAGAACATGCGAATTGGTTGCAATTAGCACACGTAGGTGCATTAAAGCAACATCACTCAAAACATCGTACATTGCAGACTCTGCATAGACTAGGAGTATATTGGCCTTCAATGGAAGCAGATGTCTACAAGTTGTGTAAAGAATGCCATGTTTTTTGTGAAAGACCACCTGTAGAACATGCTACATTATATCACGTGTCTCTCACACCAGACTAGAGTGAACCTTTAGTGACATACTTGAGGACGAACACATTCCCTCAAGGAATGACTTTAGCACGACAGCGCAGTCTAGAGTAGGAAGCTCAAGACTATTCACTTATTGGCGATAATCTATACAAACGAGGACGATATGGATACCTAAGACAATGTATTCATGAAAGCGATTATCTGAGCGTACTAGAAATTGCACACCAAGGTGTTGAAGGAGGTCACTTTGGCCCAGATAGGATAATCAAAGCCATCCTCTTTGCAGGATTATGGTGGCCCACTCTTCACATGGATGCACATACCTATGTAAAGAGATGTGATGTGTGCCAAAGAACTCAGTTTCCTACTCGCAGAGATGAAATGCCATTGAAACCCATGATGGGCGGACGTGCATTTTCTAAGTGGGGTATAGACTTTGTAGGACCCATTAACCCCCCTGCAAAAGGTACACATGCGGAATACATTATTGTTGCGACATATTATCTTACCAAATGGGTAGAGGCAAAAGCCACAAAAAAGAATGATGCACACACGACTGCAAAATTCTTGTTTGAAAATGTCTTTACAAGATATGGATTGCCTATAGAGTTAGTGAGCGATCGAGGAACTCACTTTCTAAATTGAATGTTTGTTACAGGATTTTATGGTGATTCAAAAGAAATCCACACCATATCATCCTCAGGCCAATGGTCAGACTGAAAGCACTAACAAGATCCTATGTAATGTACTGACGAAACTCGTGAACAACAAACGTTCAGATTGGGACAAACAGTTACACCACGTTGTTTTGGCATATCGAGTGGCCTACAAGACCGTACTCAATGCAACTCCCTTTCAGATGGTTTTTGGTCAGAATGCTGTGCTTCCTTTGGACTTCTTGATACCGACCCTTAAGGTTGCACAAGAACATCAGTGGACCGGCCATGAATTATCAGCAAGAATAATGGATTTGGAACGATTAGGAGAAACCAAGCTAAAAGAAGCAGAAGGAATATACGCGGCAAAGAAGAGACAGAAAGCATATTTTGATGCACATGTGAAAGATAAAGGCTTGAAAGAAGGAGATTTAGTTCTAGTATATACGCTGAAACAGCACGCACGGAAGTTAGAAAAGCGAGGTTATGGACCTATGATCATTAACAGACTCTCTACAAGTGGAGCAGTACAGTTAGCCACTTTAGAAGAAGATATAATGCCTAATTAGATCAGTGGCTGTAGAGTCTTTATACCAAGAACCTCTTACTGAGGATATGCTTAGACGACTCACGTTGGCAAAGAAGCGTAAGAAGGAAGAAAATAGAATACGAGCTGAAGCTCAGGCAGAAGCTATAGAACGCATTAAGCGCATGAAGTTAAGAAGACAAGGACTAGGGAGAGAACATTATAACCATCTGGAAACTACACCCAGATATCCCATGGCCATGTGTCAAGTAAATCAAGTACCCATCCTAGCATAGTGGATCGGAGACCATTCATTACAGTCAGGCTAGAGCACGGAAACCCTTGCCAAGAGCTCAGAGCTTTAATTGACTCAGGTGCGACTAGTGCGATTAGATGGTCCCACTATAAGGATTCAGGAATAGAAATGCGGCCAATTGAGGCATACCTCATAGGGCTAGGAGGCATGGAAACCCCTTGCATGGGTGAGATAGACCTTCCTATCCTAATAAATGAAGTGACCTTGACAGTGAAACTACTAGTGTGCCATGACGACGACTTGATAGAACCCCTAATCCTTGGCCAAGATTGGCTATACGATCACTCAGTGGACCTAAATCTTAGACAAGGCTCCTTGCAGATTGGAACCTTAGATCAGAAGCGAGTGATACCGCTTGACTTCCCTAATGGCATTCCGACTGAGGTTTGTAGCCAAAGACCCTATGAAATGCATGCGGCGGAAGACCGGAAGATCTTTGGTCAGATCAGTCACGTTACGTCTACACCAATCCACGCGGGCTTGGCGATGGACAATGGTCAACCAGAAGGACGTCGGGGGATTTCCCTTGGGCTTCCTGCAAATTAGAAGGGGAAACCGCCCAACCGCTTGGTCAGGTGGACTTCATCAGAGTCCACATGGGCAAAACACCCTGCGATGCCCATCCTTCCACATTACTGCGGACTGGCCTAGATTAAAAGTACAAAACGGAGCACTTCCTAATGGGCAGGTTTCGCAAGTGTTTGACCTCCCTTCTTTTCCAAAGCAGAGTGTCCATCCGACCTCTCAACCTCAACCACAAAGGAGTCAACCACAACGAAGGAACCCAGACCGACGACAACATCAGACAACACAAAGAGGAAAGCAGTGTCAGCATCACAAAGCAAGCGGCGCAAGACAAATATGGGTGCCAAAAGAACAGAAAGCACCGACTGATTTCAACAATGCATTGATAAGAAGAAGTCAAGGCAGAAGCAGCATCAGTATCCAACATCCCCTCGACCTTCTTCTACAAGTTCGAACATTCGACAAATTTGGATCGCCAAGAAGTACCTTATGAACAGACCCACACCCACGCAAATTTGGGTACCCAAACAGTGTATTATAGCTCAACCCTCAAGCCCTGTAATATATAATCCTCAGAAATCTTTTCAACCCTCCATACCACCAAATCCGATATCATCTTTTGTCCTTCCGCAGAGACCTATCACCCGATCACAAACTCTTAAGAAGTGGATACCGAAACGTATCCAGAAGTCTTCTCCTAATCCATTGTCTAATATAACTCCCACCGCGACTAATCTACAACCATGTAATAACCCATTCACGACTGAACCCTGTATAAATCCACACACTATAACCCAAAGTCATATGTAATAACACCTCATCAAGAAAAGTATGTATCATCTGAAGAATGTAGGTGTCTAGAGACCTGCATTAGCTCTGCAAAAAAATCATTGCATCAATCACTTCACAGCACTTGACTACACGGGTTACACATCGGTTATGGAAAGGGATTGCGGTCTCACTGTAATGGGATCATAATTAATTTCCATGCTAATGTGTTAATCTTTTGTAGCAGATCTTTTCCATTAGCACGACAATCATCATGCAAACCGAAGAAGGACCATAAGAAGCAGGCCCCAGCGCACCTGTAGCACCTATCGGTATTTTACTCGCAGAGTCCCATCTGACGGCTCCACCGCCAGAATTTCAAGGTTTCCCATGACCCATGCCTATTGACGATCCTCCTCGAGGCTATATTGAGAAGATTCATGGTAATTCTCACTGGTTTCAAGGGCTAGCAGGACCCTTGGCGGATGCTGAGTTTATATTTGAGGCTAATTTGACTTTTGATGACCGTACCTGGGGCAAATATCAGTTTCTCTCAAGAGAGTTCGAAGGGCTACAAAACACACAAGACTTAACACATGTTTGGGCAAGAGCCGACTTCACAGAGTATTTCAGTGACCCTTAGCCTAAACCTGACTTCTACAGATGCTATTACTTAATCACCACTTTGATAGCTTCGGAGAATAAGGACCTGCCAGGCACCTTCATCCTTCCATCCTTAGTGAACGATCCACCATATAAAAGGTTTTATCTTTCTAAAGATTTGATTCGAGCTTCCATCAAGATTCATGGAACCCACACGCCCACAGAGCGAGAAAGGTTAGTTCCTGACCCTATGAAACGTGGGGACGTCACTAAGTGGGAGGAGATTTCAGCGATCACACCTGAGCTTTCAAAACCACTACGGATATGTATGCATCATTTTGCTTTCCCCGCTCAGGACAGATTCACAATGCCTCACAAACGAATATGGTTTGGTTTGTATTTATCTTGTATTGGACCCCAGACAGTTGATCTAGTTAGCTGGATCATTGATCATATGTATTTAGCACAACATAGATGGGAAAGAAAAAAAGTCATCAATGGAGCACTGACTAGAATTGTATATATGTGCTTAGCATATGACTTGCCGATTGAGCGAGCATTGACAAGTGAGGAGCTGAAAGCATTTAAAGGAACAACGAAGAAAGCTAGGAAGCCTAGCAAAGGAAGAGCAGGAAAGCGAATGAGAGGAACTATCCCTTGTCTTCAGGTGCCAGAATCACCCTCACCCCAACCATCTCCAGAGCAGTCTCCGACAGAAGCCACTCCATCTGTACAACCTATTCGCATAAGGTTATCGAGACCAGTCACAACGGAGGGCACTACCAGCACAGTCACTACTCAAGCACCCACAGTCCCAGCCTCCCAGGACCTACCACCACTACGGCAGAAGTTCCCACCACTATCGGTGCGGAAGCTTTCTCTTTTCCGATACCCCATTTAGAAGCAGAACAAGCAAATACCACATTTGATTTTGAGATGCAAGACGTATTTTCAAGTGAATTTCAGTTTTCAGAAGGCAAGATCTTCTCTCAGGAATATGAAAGGCCCAACTACCCTACCACACCGCGAGATCAACAACAAGGACAAATAGTGTCTAGCTCTGAAGAGGAAAGAACAGAGACAAACGGACACCCAAGGTGATACGAGCACACACGAAGAAGAAACCTTCGAAGCAGCAGCTTAACACTCGCCATCAAAAAGTTATACCGTACTATGGAAAAGGTTTGGGCACGCAAGAAGTTGACTGACAAAGAGAGCCAAACCCTCATAGAACAAGAGCTTGTCTCGCGCGGGTTCGAAGAAGTATACATCAGAGGTTTCAGAGAGCTTGTCAAATCAATTGGACCCACTGAAGCCTTAAGATATTTGCAGAGAAAACCGCTACCGCAGTATGACCCCCGCAGAATCCGCTTACTAACCAAACCTGGTGAATACATTCGGGTACCCACCGGCGGTCAGTCTTCAGAACAGGCCAGGGAAGCACGTCTTATCCCTGAAAGCTCTTTGGCAGAAGAAGCCATCCTCGTAGACTCCCCACCCTGTACTACCACTGTACATACCACCACAGTCTTCGAAGTACCGACCACCCCAACCGCTCCTCCATCACCTCCCATCCATCCAGTCTCCCCCATACACCCTCCTTCTCCCAGAACAACATCCTCTTTCTCCGGTGGAGTAGCAGAAGTCGTCCTTACTCCCACTCAACCCACAATTCCCGCACCCACTCAACCTAGTCTACCCCCTAACACATCCACCTTTCTATCCAACCCATTTCTCCATCCATCTTTTCCATCCTTTCCCACACCTCCAAGACCCCTTTTCCCATTCCCACCTCCATTAACCTTCTCCCCAGTCTCATCTCCCCGACCCACCGTAACCCCTCTTTCCCCTTTCCACCAAGCCGTCCAAGACAACCCCTCTGTAAATTACTCGTCCACCTTTGTAAACCCTGTATTTACACCCACACACTTACCCACGATCACACCACTATTCACAGTCACGGCACTCGACACCACATCCAACGATATGGATATATCACCCCCCACTGCACCTCCACTCACTTCAATTGTGGCACCACAATATTTAAGCACACCACAATTTTCCACAATCACCACAGCATCCACTTTCCCACCCCCATTCCCCGTTCCCTTTGCATCTACACCCACTGCATCTTCACTTAGCACACCATTAATATTATCACCCACCATAGACACAGCATTTCGACAGATGTTCACGTGTATGACACAAGTAAGAGATGAGTTCACATCTCTTGGAAATAATTATCAGCCGCTGCAAATAATTATCAGCCGCTGCAGAGGACAACCTACGATTTGGAGTCGCAGCTTAATTCATTGTCGATTGAGAATGCATCATTGAATACTCGGTACCAAGAATTACGCGAGGCATACCACAAATTGGAAGTAGAAAGTGAAGAGAAAGCCAAGGAGGCCACTGCTGATCTTGACAATTTGTTAAGGGCCCATACAGTTCGCAATGCGACGCTTACACGGAACATGGGTTTACTCAGAAGACACCTAGCAGCAGCAAGGGAAGAGAACCAGCGGCTACAAGAGCAGAACAGAGAAAATTTAGAAGCTGCTCTCGATCACCCAGACCAACCATTAAGTCCTAGCCGGTTCAAAGTAGTGCCCTCCGAATCAATGAAAATGTCGCTCGATGATCACATCAGATTGCTCGATGACTACGATCGAATGAATGAAGAATATCAGAAGCTAAAAGATGATCATAAGCTACTCCAGCTCAGAGCACCTGCAACACAAGGATTGCAAGCTCCTGCGGACCCATCTCCTGACATCCTAGAGAAACTCAACGCACTACGGGCCCAGGTATCACTCTTGAATCGCGGATAGCTATATATGAAGCATCACCAAGGCCAGATTCCCTACCAGAGCTCCCAACTGATGAAGAAAATGTAACCATTCCAGTGGAGGAAACCTTTGAAGAAGCCTACGAGCCCCAACCCATCCCAGGCGGACGAGTCACGGCTGAAGGCCAGATGACTTATGAACTTCCAACCCCCGCATGGATGAAGACAATTGAAGAGCTTGGAACCACCCACTCAGCACGAGTAGAGGCGCAGCTACACGCAATGGCAATGATTGAGGAAAGAATTTTACAGTCTCCCTACTTCGCTCATTTGGCCCCGCGCAGATATATATCAGGGCATGAGTTACAGTACAGACCGTATTTCATGTTAATGGCAGAATATCAGTTGGCCATAGAGAAAGAAACAGGCAAGAAACCATCTCACGCTACTCAATTTGAGCCTGATGATTTGCCACTGGATGCGCAGCAAGGCGAGATTTATCAACCAGAGTGGCATAAAGATCTTTTACAAGAATATCCTGAGATGATGAGTACTTCGGTAAAGGCACCACTACATTTGAAATACAACCCATGTTGGGGACCAGTGCCACGTGGCCTCTCCTGGACAGCATTTGCTATTAAAGTACAAAACAACAAGCAGTGCCAGGATTGGTTAAATTACCCATATTTCAAGCCACCCATAGAACTACCGACAGTGGGATACATGATGGCCACGATTCGTCACTGGCTCCCTCGCTTGAAACACATGGACGATATAGCAACGCACATGACTGTCAAAATCTTTGACATGATGCAAATGGTTTTCAAAGTCTTCCGTCGTGTAAAGGCACCTCATGTAAACACCCCGGGCTTCGAGCATGGCAATCTAGATCTTGCATATGATATGAGTACAACGCCATCGCTACGGGTGTGTTATGCCTCGCATTGCAGAATTAAATATTTACCGGCGTGCTACAAGCAGACTTTCGAAGAGATGTTCACAACCGGTTTCTGGGAATACCATTCGGAAGTGTTCTTCAGCAGGCCTACACACCTTTTGCAATTATTCGCCTGTGAACAGATGGTATATTCCACACATTATCAACTCCCACCACCCGATGAACCGCAACCAATTGATTGGGAGAAACTCGAGGCAGATTTGGCCCGAGGCATTCGAATATCAGAACACACCCTCGCTCAGGAACTACTACAGAACTACATCCAACAGACCGCACAACAAGGTTCTGTCGAGGACGACAGAAGCGAGAGGGAGGGGGGTGTTGGCAGTAGCCAGAGGCACAGAAGACGCGGAAGCATGTAAAGACAGAGCAGGGAGCCAGCCGAATCAATTTTTCAAAGATTTATGTTTTATAAATATTCTTCAAAACCTCCAACAGTGATTTTCATCACTATTGTAATATATGTAACATAGAAAAACCCTTTTTTGTAATCCATAGCTCCATTTTGCGCAAGCCGAGGAGTCCTCGAGCTTGAGGAGCTTAGGTAGAATGAGCGTATCAATTTTGGTTATTTTTAGACACCGTTTACCCTCTCAAATAGCGCATAGGACCTATTTTTTAGCTATGCCGGTCACTATATGTGAAACCGGTCAAAACTAGTCTAGAATCTATAAAAAGAGCTATAGAGCTCATTTTTGAAGTTAGTTAGTGTGAGCTTAGAGCTATTTGAGCTTGTAATTGAGATCTTGAGCAATAGATTTGATTTCTCACCTTCCATTGTGTCTTGCTTGTCTCTTCGTAGTGTGTGTGTATGTGTGTGTGCATCTCTATGCTTCTCACCTTCACTCTCACTTCATCTCACATTCACGATCTTCATATCACTCCTATCTCTTCCGCGGATTGACATTAAGGAGGTGGAGCTTCTTAACGTGGTTCTCACCATTGTGCTAGAGAAACACGTGCTCGCTTTGCAGTCCTCTGTGGTTGTTCGGATTCCCATGATATAGTCAGTCAATCGATCTTCAGGCCATCTTTGCCGTGAAGAAAGAGGAGCTAGTAAGAAGGGGTTCGATGGCTAGTAGGATGGGGTCCCGGTGGCTAGAGATGGGAGGCTTCCTACGTACCTTATATAATGTCTCGACATAATCATGCCAAATTTGTGGATCCCTGATAGATGCAGTCGGTTGTGGCTCTCGTAGAGTGTGCCATGTTGTTTCGTACTCCATGCTCATAAATAGGCAGTATAGCTCAAGCTCTTGTGGCTCCGCAAAGCCCTGCCTCCTCTAGTGTGTGAGGGTCTTCATATGTTTCCTTGTCTTAATATTTGTGATCTCTCCCAGTGCTCTTTGAGCTCGTAGCCTATGATGGACACCCCTTCAATCATCATCATACAAGAAGTTTTTTACGACATGGTCCTAGAAGGAGGTGCGTGACCAAAGTGGGTAGTGTGTAGGAATGCACTGATGGCAGATATTTGAAGATGGATGCTATGTGTGAGGTGAGTATAGGTAGTGGGGTGTCATGATGAAGAAGGAGAAGATCTTTCCCAACCTGAGCAGAGTATATATAAGCTAGCTTGTGTCTGAAGTGGATGGTGGTATGTGGGGTGTGTGTCACGGGCGGATGTGTGTGGATGTTCCCATTGAGGGATAGCGTGAGATATGTGTGATCTTCCCCAATGGGTATAGGTGGGATGGTGAAGGAACTGAGTATATGGGTGGCCTCCCTGGATCCCATGATATAATCTATTTGTACTCCCTCCTCCATATCAAGGTGGTCATGTGTGTCCGGTTCGGTGCGTTTCAGGTGTGAGGACCAAACCTTACGGTGGGGGTAAGGTGCGTAAGATTCGTTAAGGGTTCATTGGGTGCGGTTAAAGTGCAAGAACCTTACCTTAGATCCGTTCCAGAATCCATTATAAATATAATATTTACTCGTATATAGTATATGTATAGGTAGTAGCTTTAGGCCTATAGGTTCCATAATCTATACTTTTGAATTCATTATTGAGTGTGCACCATCATAAGTTAATACTTAATAATTACCATTTTCACAATATTGAATACTTACTGAGTATGAATATGTGATATGTATCACGTGTCTTTGAAGGAGTAGATTCTAGACTGTGACATGTGTGTGACTCTAATATGTATAATGATTCATGAATTATGCATCATATTGCAAGATGCACAATGCACATTGCATAATGATGCATCAATCATGTTGCATGCAAGTTGCAACATTGAGCATATTAATTATTGCAAATCATAGCAGCTGCAGCTATTACCAATTATAATTTGTTAGTGCACATCACAAAATGATGCAATGATGCATGCACCAAATTTAATGCAACAGCATGATGCAGCATGCATGTCAAAACATTATGCAACATGCATGCCACATCACACACAAATCAAGATGCATGATGCAGAGATGCCGCAATGTGCATGCATGATCATTGATCAATGATAATGCATGCAGCATGATTATGCAATGTGCATTACACATGGTTCATGAATCATGACTGATACATTTTGCATATAATGCATGCAGCTCCAAGCATAATGCACAATCATTGATGCTTAATGCATAAATTATGATGCATGAATTATGATGCATTAATCATGATTCATGATGCATAAATTCATAAATGACTTAGTGTGACTCAGGAGTGAAGCATGATTGAACAGTGAAGTCTGAGATGAATCATAACTGAGAGTGTGTGTGTGTGCGTGCTTGACAGTGTATCTGTGTGACACAGTGTATGTGTGTAATATCACAATGTGTGTAACAAGAGTGGACTCCTTTGTGTCTCCGCAAGAGCTAGAAATAGGCTTGCACGATCTCTCTCTCTCTAAACTTGTGCATAGTTTTTAGCTCAATAATCACTTGGATTTCATCTTGACCTAATGCTGCCCATAATAGTATGATGGAAAAGACGAACCGAATGTAAATAGCACATCGAATGGAACCTAAACGAACCGAATTCGGTTCGATTTTGATTACTATCTGAAAAGCACCGATTGAACTTTTAAGGTTCGGTTCAAACCGAATCGAATGGTACCTTTGGGGGGTTCGGTTCATGAACCGGGTCAACTATGCTCCATATATAACTAATTATGGTATGAATGTCAATCCCCTTTAGGTAGGCTACTCATGCATCCCGTTATAAATAATGAAACGATTTCGAGAGCCGAGTCTCAGTAGGTGAGTAGGTGGGTACCGTAGAGAGTGTGTGTAGAATCACCTGAAGCTCGTGTCGTAGATTCCTCCTCCATAGTGGGAAATATGAGTGGGTCATGTCGGTCGAATGCCACCCATCGATCGTTGCATGTCTTAGCATTGAAGTCTTCCATAAGCAAGACCTCCCCTAGTGTAGAGTACTCTATGATCTCTCTGATAAACATGTATATGGTGAGTCTTCCTCTGGATCTATGATGGAGAATCTCGAACCAAAAGGGGCAAAACAGCATAGTACAATGTAGATGGCCCTCTCTTGTGTGATTTGTAATTGGATCCAAAGGTATCTCGCTTGTGAGTCACGTGCAACAATTTGTATCCTTCTCTGAAGCCCATCTTTGAAGAGTATTGCTACTTATCTAGAACCTCTCGTAGTGTGGTGGAGTGTACAATCTCTATGTGTAGACTCCCATTGGAAACCATGCATCTGAGGTAGGCTCCTATCGGGGCTCTCATGTGTCTCTGTCAACATAATAATATCTCTATCTTTAGTCACCTCCTAAAGCCTCTGTGAATGTATCCATAAGTATCCATCGGAATTGCACACTACAAGATCTATCTCCTTGATTGTCTCACACGCCGCAAATCCCTAAAGGATGGCCTTGCCATCAATGATGATCCCGACCCCTATATGAAGCCTTCTTCCCCTCTTTATAGACCTCATGTACTCTCGGCATGCATGCGCAGCGATGTGCTACTTGCATGGGAGTGAGATCATCCTTGGGAGCGATGCAGTGAACAAGGAACCGATGCCCATGAATAAAGAAGTGCCAAGCTATGTGGAATGATTATATGTGGGCACATATGCCAAATTGATCTCTCCAACAAAGAGTTCGAGTCTCTCTTTGACATAATGATACTGCATCTCAATGTGCTTTGTGTGAACATGGAACACAAGGTTCCTCACAACTGCCAATGCACTCTAACTTTAAGTAAAGATGGTGGTGACAGAAGATTGACCAACACCCAAATCAACCAAAAGGAATCACAACCACACTCACTCCACACTAGTTGTGAAAGTTTTCCTATACTAAGCCTCTCAACTAGAATTGGCCATAGTAGGCTCCTTCTTGCTCAACAAAGAGATGCATGAGCTACCAAGCATGAAACATAGTGGACACACAAGTGTCAAAACAACCCGTGCAATCCAATCTGAGTCAAAAAAAGAATATAAATCTAGTGGTAATGATCCCCCCTTGAGATAAAACAATCCAAGTAACCAAGTATCACTCAAGTAGCGAAAGATGTGCTCGACTTCCTCCCAATGCTTGACACCTTGGCAACGCATATGCTTGCTTATATGAGAGACAACAAACTAAATATCAAGCAGGGTTATTTTTAAGTAAATCAAGCATCCAATAGCCTCTTCATAGAGAACAACATCAAATGCATCTCTAGCATCATGAAGACTCAATCGTAGACCTTCCTCCATGGAAGTGACAAGGTTTCTGAGAATCATGACTTCACATGCTGAATCATTCTCAGATTTTGCATAATCTATGAGCTTATACAACCCACGAGATAGAATGCCAAAAGCAATGATATTATCACCGTTTCCAATCTCTTTCTTTTTTTTGCTTCTTTTGGAGCCAGTTTAGGTCACCTCGTAATGACATGGTCATTTGCCTTACAATACTTGCAAAATTATTTCTTCTTTTTTGTTTTCTTATCATGTTTATCTTCTTTCTTTGATTTTGCACCATTAGAAAATTTTTGCTTACTAGTAGTCGAGCTCCATTTACCTTTGTTCTTCTGACTAACTAAGAAAGCTTGATATGCAATTGACCTGTTTTGTCTAGATTGACCTTCTTGCAACAAAAAAGGGACTAACTCCTTAAAAGTTAAGGGACTTTGATAGCCTTTCATCATCATATGAAGAGTAGAAGCAAAACTCTAATAAGAATCCGGAAGACCATTTACAGAAATCTGCAAAAGTGAACTACTTGACAGAATTTCATTAGCAGAAATCAGAAATCAACTTCCCTATCAAATCTTCATCTTTGTCAAAAATGTGTCCATTGAATCTCCTTTCATTCATATGCTCACTCTTTAACTCTATTTGAAGGTACGCATCACGAGCCTCATTTCTTGTTTAGCATAGTAAGGTAAGAGTATCCAAAGCATCTTCTGTTGTTTTGTATGAGGGAATGTGAAGGATAATGGCACATTCGACAAACAAAGCTATCAATGCATGTGTTTGTGCATCTCTTCCATCCCAAGGAAACTTCTCTTCTATAGGTGCAATAGGAACCGAAGCACGATTAGGAACATCATCATCTTCAACACCACCTGCATCACGTAGGAGGATGCATTTCAACACCCTGTACAATATTCCACAAGCTTTTTGCTACCAATACATGATGCCTCTAACATCGCTATTGGTATTTGGTTGATGCAACAAGTTGTTCGGCTTGCTTTCATCGTGTCTATTGTGTCAGTCGCCAATTATCATCTACAAAAAAAAATATTCTATGATCGAATGGGAAATCCACCCTATCCTATGTTACCTCTGAGATCATATGGCACTATCACACAGACATTCATTTTAAGTTTACACATTTTTCTTTTATTTTCAGCATGACTCATATATGCCCACATGGTTGTATGATTTGTCTGATTGGCCAGTTTTGTTCCCATTAGAGGTGAATATCTATCGCTCGTAGGTATGCACGTAACAATTTGAATTTCAATGTGTATCTAACTGCCAATATATATGCACTCTCAGATACATAAAATGCACACATAGCCATGTGGATATGAACATACGTTAAAAAATCCACGGAAACATATGCTCAAAAACATCCAAATGAGATAATTTACCTCTCGGCGCACAAGATCACTGAGAGCATCTTGCCATGATGGGCCAAGCCTGCAGAAACCTTTCGCCCAATTGTTCCCCGACCCACTGTCTTCAGTGTAAGAACTATACGGGCCGTATCTCCAGTATCCCATAGCCCGTGATCGCCTCTTTACTGCAGCAACAACCTAACCATTAAAGATCTCCAACTTACTACATCCCTGTTTATGTAAGGTAATGATACTGCATTCAATCTTATACGAGAAGAGAGACCTTGGGTTCAGAATCGATGAGAACTGCACGCGCACGAGGGAGATCAGCTGAACGCCGGGGCTCTCTGAAGAATTCATTGGCGAGTGAGGACGTGAGCGAAAAGAGGGCATCGAACAAGCTCAGACCAAACTGGTTGCCTCCTTGCCCCACCTGCAAAACCACTACTCCCATCCTCTCCCTCTCTCTCACACGCGCGCGGACACAGTCGCGCATACAATTCAGCTCGGGAAGTCGATCAGTACATAGGACAACGACTTTTTGAAAAACAGTTGAGGAGGTAGACAACCTCAAGATCGTGAAGTGGTGTATCGTGTATATTTTAATCTTAAGGTGAGTTCAGAAGGAAAGCCGGTAAAGATATTTTTGTGAATTTCTAAAGAATGTTGAATACAAGAAGCCACTTCTTTTTTTTTAAGAGAGCACCTAATCCAAGTAATGGAGAGATATAGTTTGCATCATCTTGTTCCCACAAACAACACAACTTCCATTATCATTAATCTTGGCCTTTTGAGCTGGGCATGGAGACTAAATACCATTGTGGATGATCAATCATTGCAAAATATTTTGCCTACTGGCCTTAAGATAAGACCATGTGCAATTGAATCTATATAGATCCCCTATTTAGAATTCCACTACACTTTTCATTTATCATAAGTTTTCAAAGTAGTTTAGGGCATTCCACTACACTTTTCATTTATCATAAGTTTTCAAAGTAGTCTAGGGCATAAGGACTTTGACATATTGCATTTTTTGTAGATGAGTAAAGCACAATCCTTATATTAAATCGCTTTCCTATTATTCCTCCAATGGTTTCTAAAGACTTGATCTCCTTGTATGTAAAGGTTATTTCATTTATATAAGCCTTAAATGTACAGATCTTGAATAGAGCTGCATTCATGCACAATAGGTAGATAACACAAAAATTAGCATTATGGGCATGTATAAGACCTCCTAAAGAGGTAAAATATTGCCGCAACAATTCTATGTGTTCATGCACATCACGACCATAATATACTAACAATTCTCCCTTTGAAGCAATAGGGTGAATACAAGGATTACACTCATGTATAAGAAAGTGCATATCAACAATTGATGTCAATCTAGAAAAAGGATTAAGCCCAAGGCTTTGTAAAAAACTTCAAACATCTCACGATCCAAAGACTTTGTGGTCTACCACACTATCCTATATGGGCACATGGGGCAAATTGATCTATCTAGTAGAGAGTTTCTCACTAACATAATGGTAGTGCATCGCGATGTTCTTAGTGAGAGCAAGGAACATAAGGTGACTTAGCCACATACATCATTAGTAGTGGTGAAAGCTTCTCCTACTTAACCTTACAAATAGAAGTGTTTATACTAAATTACTTCTTGGTCAACCAAGACATGCATAAATTACAAAGAATCAAGGAAAAAAAACTGCATCTTTAACATCATGAAGATTTAGTCATAAACTCGTCTCCATGGGAGTGATGATGGGTTAATTGTCCTCAAGGTTTAACCATTGCAACAAAGTGTCAATATACATTTTCTTTAACACAAGGCAAATCCTCCGTTGACTTCCATAAACCAAATGCCCAAATAATGATGCAAATGTCCAAGATGTAAGAGTTCAAAAATGGCATGCAAATCAGCCTTAAGCTTAGAGGTATGCATCGCATTAGGATCAACGAGTAGCATATCATCCACATAAACAACAATGATAAGAAGTACATCGTGTGAAAACTTCACATACAAAGTGCTTTCAATAGCATTGTTATGAAATATCCTTGTGGTAATAAGTATGCATA
The DNA here is from genome assembly GCA_020310875.1 of Ceratopteris richardii. Lineage (NCBI taxonomy): Eukaryota > Viridiplantae > Streptophyta > Polypodiopsida > Polypodiales > Pteridaceae > Ceratopteris > Ceratopteris richardii. The sequence goes on from CM035441.1 coordinate 9,475,794, forward strand.
TATTTTCACATATGCTTGTTTTGTTGGAGGAGATGGTGGATAATCACAAGAGATGAGTTGGTCTAGTTAAAACCTGATTCACACTTGCTATGAGTGATGGCTGGAGAGTGTTGTGATCCTCTTTAGCTAGCTAACAAGCATAAGTAATCACATATGTTGCTTGGAAGATGATCCACTAATGATAGGATCAAAACAGATAGGTAGGCCTATGATTCAAGGTCCAAAACTTGCTATTTTGGTTGAGACACCTACTCAGAGTTTTGAACCATTCTTTGAGTACAACAGCAATAAATAAAATTCCTTTTGGGGAACTTCAATTAGCTTAAAAAGCTACCAATCATGAGTGAAATCATCTAAAATGATGAACTATATGTAGAGAATTATGTTTAGCAAGTTAAGCATACATCCCAACTTTTACGGGCCTTAAGAGTCATAGACCAGTGAGTAGAGATTGATTAATATCTGATGATCACGAGAAGCATTATTAATGAAACTTTGTAGAAGTAAAATAAAAAACAGTATGTTTGAGCTATCATGATTTGAATCAAGAGAAATGATCAACTACACAGTAAGAACAAGCTCAGACAAGTTCACTATTTTGATGGAGTGTGACAAAGATATGAGAGTAAGAAGTAATGATCATGTATGTATAGAACCAGATAAAATTACAATGTCATTGGCAATAAATCATTGCTCAATGAGTGAGGAATGAGTGGGCTATGAGGTGAGCTCCTCTTCTCAATGAAAGTACATGAATATGATCTCTGAACCTCGAGATACACGCGGGCATTTCATATCCGCTTTTATAGTTTTTTATTGGAGTCAAAGATTTGAATTCAAATTCAAATCTACACCTAAAAGTAAATCCTAAAGTATAGGATTGATTCTCTCTTGACTCAACTACCAATTGATATGAGATTATATGCTTCCTAACTCCTCGTGGACTTATTTCACTTTTACAATGGGTAACTGTAATGCAAAGTTACAAGAGGTTGTACATATGAAGCCTTCCAAGTGTAATGCTAATACGTCAAGCTTATGTGAGGTGATCAAGTATGTAGGTTTGGGCTTAATTGCACCAACATCTCCCCCTCAAGCCTAACATGCTTGATTTTCATTGCTCCTTGATCTTTTGCAGCCCAATCATCAATTTGAACATGTTCATCTTTGTTCCATCCAATGCTTTAGTGAGTATATCTTCACATTTCAAATGAGTTGATACAAAGGATAATTGGATATCCTTGCTAAGCAATTTTTCCCTAACATAATGATAGTGCACTTCAATGTGCTTAGTCCTAGTGCACTTCAATGTGCTTAGTCCCGGCATGATACACAAGATTAGTAGCCAAATGAAGTGAACTAGTGTTATCTCCAAAGATAATTGGAGTGTAGGAATGTATCTCAAAATTTGCATACAATTGTTTACGCCACATAGCTTCCTGAGTTGCATTTGCCAAACCTCTATATTATGCTTCTGTGGAAGATAAGGCCACAGTTGGTTGCTTCTTGGATGACCAAGATATGAGTTTTGAACCTACAAAAGATAGGTACCCTGAAGTGCTCCTCCTTTATCCCTACTAACTATGAAGACCTTGTTAGTGGGATTGTATAGTCTATATCCCTTTTGATTCTGATCATACCCAATAAATATACATTTCTCAGCCTTAAGGTCTAGCTTCCCTCTGATTTGAGATGGGATGTGTGCATAGGCAATGCACCCAAATAGTTTGTAATGATCCAATGATGGTCTCCTGCCATTCCATGCTTCATATGGTGTTATAACATCCAATGATTTGGATGGAAGCCTATTGATCAAATAGGTGGTTGTGGAAACAACCTCTATCTATAAATAATTAGGTAATTTTTTCTCATTTAACATAGACCTAGTTGCTTCCACAATTAACCTGTTCCTTCTCTCTGCCACTCCATTCAATTCAAGAGTATACTTGGTTGTTACTTCCCTCTTTATGTCTCAATCTTGTAGAGATAGATCAAACTCATGTGAAAAGTACTCACCTCCTCCATCAGACCTGATTCTCTTCAAAGTCATTCCTATTTGGTTTTCAACAAGTGCCAAATACTTCTTGAAGCATGTAAGTACCTCATCCTTATGCTTCATGAAATAGAGAATTGTCCACCTACTGTAATCATCAATAAATGAGACATAGTACCTTGAGCCTGAGATGGATGGATCTTTGCTAGGACCCCACACATCAGTGTGTAGAAGTTCCAAATAATCTTCATGGATGTATCCTTTCCTGTTGAATGGTTTCTTGTGAGCTTTGCCGAATTGGAAACCTCCACATTTGTATATCATGTGTTGCTTGGTCACATTGGGAATGCCAAGCACACTTTGATCCTTGCAAATTTGCTTCATAGTTCTCTCTCCTATGTTCCCTAGCATTTTGTGCCATATTTCCAAATCAAATAAGGTTTGATCTCTATAACTTAATAGTGCTATGTTCCTTGTGTCTTCAATTTCAAAAGTAAACAATCTACTTGACTTCTCACCTTTGGCAATCTTTTTGAAGTCTTGTTGGGGGTCTTCCACGTATGCTCCACGCTTAGTGAATCTGACCTGTAGACCTTTCTCTACAATCTGCCCAAGACTAATTAAGTTTTTGGTTATAGTAGGCACATGCAGAACTTTTCTCAAAAGGTTCATACTACCATCAGAAGTTTTGACATTTCCAACTTGCTTGATTGAGTGTTTAGTGTCATCACCTGCTTGTACTTCATGCTTCCCTTGGCTTCTTCTAGATCATATAATAGAGTTATATTTCCTACCACATGATTGGAACAACCTGAGTCAATGTAGAAAAGATGCTCATCATATTTACCTTGCTTGGATGTCATATTCATGAAGAGTAGAGAGTCTTCTTGATCTTCAGTATAGTTTTTGAAGTCTCTTCTTCCTCTAAATCCTCCTTGATAATTGTTGTTGTTGTAGCCTTGATTGTAATTATGGTTGTAGTTGCCTCCACCATTGTTGTACCTGCCTCTAGATTGTCCATAGCTTCCTCTATGGAAGCCCCTTCCCCTTTGGTTCCTTGTATTTTTGTAGCATTCTTCTGTAGTGTGGTTGTTGAGACCACATATGTTGCATGGTGAATTGTTGTAGTCTCTCCCCCTACCTTGTTTTCCTCCTCTGCCCCTTCCTCTAGCACCTCTTCATCTTCTTGCATAATTGGCATGAGAGGTACTAGCCTCTTCATCATGTTTCTTACTTTTACCTTTATCCTTAGCTTTGTTCTTATCTGTATAAAGGGCAGAAGATTGGTTACCTCTTGAGTTGTCACCATTTGTGTTGAGCTTTGTTTCATGGGTGAAGAGTTTTCCCATCAAGGTGTTGAGATCAGGTACTTGCATATCCATGTAGAGATCCATTGATGTGGTGAAGGACTCCCACTTTTCATCAGCTTTTATTCCATTGATGATCTGCCTCACAATGTGCTCTTCCTCTATCTCTTCTCCAATGCTTGCAATCTGATTTTATACATCTATCATTTTGGTTACATAATCAGCCACTCCTTGCTTTGGTTGTTTCTTGAGGGTTGTGAATTCCATCCACAACTGATTTTTCCTAGCTCTTGTGTTTGAGGAGAAGTATGATGAAAGCACTTCCCAAGTCTCTTGGGAGGTTTTACAATTTCTAACATGTGGTAACAAGAAATCAGAGATTGAGTTTAATATATATGAATTGCAAGAGCACCCTTTGCACACCATGTGGTTAGCCTTTCTTGCTCTTCCTTTGTTGGTTGATGCTTGCTCCTCAAGATTGGAATGTCTTCATCTCCTGAGATGTATCCATATAAGCTTCTCCCTTGAAGGTATGCTTGCATCCTTAGGGACGATGCTGAGTAGTTATTCTTGTCCAATTTTTCAATGAAGGATGGAAATCCATCTCCCATCTTGATTGTGCTTGCTCTGATACCAATGTTGGAGGAGATGGTCGATAATCACAAGAGATGAGTTGGTGTAGCTAAAACCTGCTTCACACCTGCTATGAGTGATGGTTGGAGAGTGTTGTGAGCCTCTTTAGCTAGATAACAAGCATAATTAATCACATATGTTGCTTGGAAGATGATCCACTAATGATAGGATCAAAACAGATAGGTAGGCCTATGATTCAAGGTCCAAAACTTGCTATTTTGGTTGAGACACCTACTCAGAGTTTTGAACCATTCTCTGAGTACAACAACAATTAATAAAATTCCTTTTGGGGAACTTCAAGTATCTTAACAAGCTACCAATCATAAGTGAAATCATCTAGAATGATGAACTGTATGTAGAGAATTATGTTTAGCAAGTTAAGCATACATCCCGACTTTTATGGGCCTTGACAGTCAGAGACCCGTGAGCAGAGATTGATTAATATCTAATGATGGCGAGAAGCATTATCAATGAAACTTTGTAGAAGTAAAATAAACAATATGCTTGAGCTATCATGCTCTGAATCAAGAGAAATGATCAACTATAGAGTGAGAACAAGCTCAGACAAGTTCATTGTTCTGATGGAGTGTGACAAAGATATGAGAGTAAGAAGTAATGATCATGTATGTATAAAACCATATAAAATTACAATGTCATTGGCAATAAATCATTGCTCAATGAGTGAGGAATGAGTGAGGTATGAGGTGAGCTCCTCTCTCAATGAAAGTACATGAATATGATCTCTGAACCTCGAGATACACGCAGGAATTTCATATCCTCTTTTATAGTTTTTTAGTGGAGCCAAATATTTGAATTCAAATTCAAAAATCTATACTTGAAAGTAAATCCTAAAGTATAGGATTGATTCTCTCTTGACTCAACTACCAAATGATACGAGATTATATGCTTCCTAACTCCTCATCAACTTATTTCACTTTTACAATGGGTAACTGTAATGCAAAGTTACAAGAGGTTGTGCATATGAAGCCTTCCAAGTGTAATGCTAATACATGAAGCTTATATGAGGTGATCAAGTATGTAGGCTTGGGCTTAATTGAACCAACATGTTTTTATCCAATGCCTTCTTTAACCTGCACAAGTTTTTTTCATACCCTTTTTGCACTCAACCACAGGGTGAAAAACACACACTTCCTCACACATTCCCATTTTTTATCACTAACTGATGAATATTCCAACCACTGTGAGTCACAAGTATGAAAATATTATGAATGGTTGTTATATGTCACATAGGAGAAAAGGTCTCATCAAAATCAATGCAATTTTCTTGAGCATAATCTTTAGCTACAAACCTAGCCTTATGGAATTCAATACTACCCTCAAACATGTTTTAGCTTATAGACCCACTAAGTGCCAATGGACTTGTTGCCAAGAGACAAGTCCATAAAGACCAAGTACCATTTTCCATAATAGCATCATACTTTGATTGCATAGCAACCATCCAACTTTTTGTTTTGTGTTTTATCAAAAGAAATGTTCTCGTTCTCATCACAAAGGCTAGAAACAACGATTGCTTAGAAATAAAAGGCAAAATAAGTACCATGGAAGTCTGAGCCTGTACAATAAAGTAAAGATAAATCTAACTTACTAACAACAATTTTGGCATAGAATTTGCCTCATCAACATCTATTCTCTCATTAGTGAATGCATCATAAATTTTTGCATCAACAATAGAATGATTTATATCCTCATTTGAAGTGTGCATATTTAGAGAAGTTGCCTTAGTAGGAGATACATCTGACTACCGACTAGTTAAAAGAGGCAACAAGGTGACATTGACATAGTTTGAGCTCATTTGATCCTTCTTGATACATGAAAATAAAGGTTGTATTGCATCATCCACAAAAACTAAATCTTTGCTAACAATAATACATTTGATTTATGGGTGATATGAGCAATAGCCTTTACTATTAAAATTGTACCCAACAAAAATACATTTCACAACCTTATCATCCAATTTCTTGTGCTAGCATGAGAGAACTATTGAATATGCCAAACAACCAAAAACATGCAAATTACTAATGTATATTGTTACCCTCTAGATTTTCCTCAAAGATGCTATTTTAGCATATATGATTTCATGAAATCCCCTTGATTAGTGTTGAAAATATTTAGATAGTGATGTGTCTAAACACACTAGGACCGCTGGGGCACTTTTTTCCCTCTTTAGGAGGTTTTTCCGCCGGCTTGTATATACACCTATTGCCCTAACGGGTACTTATCTTTGTACATTCTAGTGGTAATACATTCAGTATTGTGTGTTGTGATTCAAGCTTCTTCTTCTTCCTTGTGTTGTTCGTGTGCTTCTGTAGACATCTAACTCGAATAATTGGTATCATAGCACATCGTCGCTCATCTAGGGCATCGTCAACACTCCTCCGATCACAATCTTAGAATCACACAAAATTTGGTGTGCATACTCAAGTTGATTAAAATGGCTTCACTATGTGGTGCTGAAATTGTGATCTGAGCTTGTTTTGGCCTCCAAATGCACTATCATAGTGCTTGTGCAAGCTATTTTGTCTTTTTGTGCCAAAGATATATACAGGTTTTAGTTCGCCAATATAAGTGTCTCGAAGTCTACTATAGGTTTAGCAGAAATCCTCAAGGTAGTTTTGTTCAACTTTTTCAGATGCAATCATTTTTTTTTGCATCAGGGTATTTTAGTCAATTGCCATGGCTGAAAGCAGTGATGTATTTTGTATGTTGGCTGTTGAGGATAAGTTGGATGGTATGAATTACCCATTGTGGGCTTATATGATGCATCATGTATTGGTCGCAAAAGGACTATGGAATATTGTGCAGGGTGTTGAAAAATATCTTATTACACCTGCAAATACATGTACTAATGAAGCTGATGCAGACGGTGTTGAAGATGATGATATTCTTCATGTTCCTGTTTGTGCTACAGTTCCTGCTGCATTTACTGCAAAGCAAATTCATTGGGATGGCAGAGATGCTTAGGCACATGCATTGATAGCCTTCTCTGTCAAACATGCCATTATTGCTCACATTCGCTCTTGCAGAATAGCTAAGGATGCCTGGGATACACTTACCACATTGTACCAATCTAGGAATGAGGTTCGTCTTGCTTATCTTCGAAAAAAATTAGAGAGTGAGCACATGAATGAAGGTGGTTCTATGGACAATTTTCTAACAAAGATCAAGGATTTGAAGGAACAATTGATTTCTACTAATGAAGTCCTTCCTGAGAGTTCACTTGTGGAGACTGTTCTGAATGGTATTCTCAACTCATATCAAAGTTTTGCCTCTACTCTTCATTTGATGATGAAAGGCAATCCAAATGCCTTAACATTTGAAGACTTACTTTCTGTTCTCTTGCAAGAAGATCAGTCTAGACAGAATAGGTCTATTATGCATGTTGCAGATCAAGCTTTCCTGGCTAGTCAGAAGGGCAAAGGTAAATGGACCTCATCTACTTGTAAGCAGAAATCTACAAATGCCGCACATTCAAAGAAGAAAGACAAATATTAGAAGAAATTAGAAAAGCAAAAATTGTTTTGCAAATATTGTAAAGGAAATGATCATGTCATTAAGAGATATCCAAAATTGGATGCTAAAGAGGCAAAGAAGAAAGAGGCTCGAATGCTTGTTGCAGAGGCCTCTACACCAAAAACAATGTCTGCTAATTTTGTGCAGAATGAAGAATGGGCCTAGTGTTTGCAGTTTTGAACCATCTTCTCATGAGCAGTGTATATCTGCAATAGAATTAGATGTTTGGTACTTTGATAGTGGGGCAACTAAACATATTACCTCGCAGTGCAGTTTCTTCACTTCACTTGAGCCTCCCCCTATAGTTGAGGAGGGTAAATGAGCATGTAAGAATATCCTAAACTCTTTTTGAGGTTCTTTTGTTGCGAAGCTCTACAAGATTTTTCTCTATGCCGTTCTGTAGTGTTTTGTGTCCTAGACATTTTCAGCGGTTTTTTTCCTGAGTTTGGATCCATTGCTGTCCTATCATGATGATATATGGCTTAACATGATTTTTACTACTTACAATCATTCGTGAAAATTAGTCTTCATGAAGTTGGTTTTTCAGGTTTTCATAAGGAAAAATTTGAACTCCATTTAGGTGGAGGATCTTAAACTTTGCAATACTTTGTAATGACGAAGGTGCCTTTGGATTGGTGATTTAGGGTCATCAATAGATGAAATCTATGCTATTTGAAGTAAATGTTATGTGCACTCTTCAAGTTATTTGAAATCTATGTTATTTGAAGTAAATATGATCCATGAAATGTCTTGCATACGCATATGTCTAAAACCGGGTTAGCAGTGAACCAAACAAAAATAGAGCGGAAGAGACACTCGAATTAATTTATTGATTTGCAAATGTTTTGGAATGATGGTCTTCTGTCTTGAAAATAAGCAACCAGAGTTTGGATGCATCTAAGAAGTTGCATGATAAATGTTAATGATGTTAAAGCCGTATAAATAGTTTTATTGAGAGAGAAAGAGAGTTACAATGTGAGTGGTACTCTTATGTGATGCAAATAGTGTGGGAATGTAGAAAGTGGAACAGATCACTCAGCAGTTATGTGCTTGTATTTGCAAATTTGGTTGAGACATAGTCATTGAGTAATGCTACTAGCATACTCCACTAGGGACATAAAAGAAGAAAGAATAGTATACTCTATAATTATGTTTATTCATGGAAGCTATTTAAGCTAAATCCTTAGTTCCCATGAGGTACTTTGAGCTTTGGAATACATTTTCTATTGTGCCTCATTTGCGTCCACTTATGCAAATATAAATCTAGAACACTATCCTTCTCACCCTCCTTTCCCTGATCCCAACGACATCGTGATGTTGTTTCTGTGGAAGATGCTATTCATCCATTACTTTCATGTACTAAGGAGACATCTGTTAGCTCCAAAGACATGTATGATACTTTGCTACCTCTTTTTACAGGTGGACACTCTAGTGTTGATCCGAATGAGGCAACTTCTCAGCCTTTACACGTTTCATGTGATGATGCAGATCATTCTATTTCTAATGTAGATTTACATGATGCACTTATTGATGAGAGAGTTGATATTGAGGAGGTGTTGTATAAACCTTGGATTAGACCCTCAAATAATAGGGAACCCTTGGTTTAAATTAATGGGTTGGACCCTCCAAGAAGGAGCTTGTGTTTCTTGCTTTTAACCCTTGAGGTTTTATTTCAATGGAAGTCTCAATTGAAGGGTTCTTTACATTAGGAATAATTATTCTATGGTAAAAGAAACCTTTGTCGTGGGAGAAGCTTCTCCCAAAGGACACCTTGACTCGTACGTAAAGGGAAGGCTTCAATTGAAATAGAAGCCATGTGATTTTCTCTGGAAAGTGTCCACATGAAGGACACTTGGAAGGACACATGGATAAAAATTAAGACATGCACCCCTTGGACCTTTGGTATATATATGAGTGGAGTTGGATGGGTGAAGACATACTCACTCACTCTCTGGTGGATGCTAGGAAGAAGCTTATTTCACAATAGTGGTATCAGAGCCAATTTCTTTTTCATTTGCAAGTACTTCTTGATTTCTGTGCAGGTCCTCTTTTTGAAGCCATGGAAAATCTCTGAGTTTTCTAGAATCTCTTCGTCATTTTTTTTTTCATGCCGCCTCGTTTACCCTTCTTGGGAAGCGCACCTGTGTGGAGGTCTTGTTTGTGGAGGGAAAATTTAAAAGGAGCCGACTATAGCAGCCATCTGTGCACTGGCTATCTACAACCGAAGTATGATCATGTCTATCACTTTGGTAAGTGGGCATTAATTGGAGAAGAAGCCCCCCCTAGCCGACCGGCAGCCATAGAGATCCCCCTAGCCGATCGGCAACTAGAGGAGGACCCCCCAGCCGATCGACGGCCAGAGAGCCCTCCCCCCCAAGCCGACCGGCGATGAGAGGAGGACCCCCAGCTGACGGGCGACCAAAGGAGGAATCCCCAGACTGACGGACGACCAAAGGACATCCCTCCAAACCAATGGATGACCAATCCAGCTGACGAATGGCCGACACTGCACAGAAGAAAGTCCTCTTGAAGTGATAGTGGAAATGGAAAGGCTTTCCTCCATATAAAGAAAGTCTGACACCTATTTTTCTGCACATATGGGATAAATAGGCCCCCAAGGAAGCCCATCTACTTATCGACAGAGAAGTATTAGCACCAGTAAGCTCAATTGCCTATAAGATTATTGCCTACAACATTCTTGGAGCCCCAAAGAAAGCCACACGCCCTACCGATTGAACCTCCAAAGAAGGCCATATACCCACGATACCGGCGAGCTCTAATTAAAGAGAAGGGCATATTAAAGATTTTCCAAGATCAATTCAAAGCATAAAATATGAAAGAGATTTGAAGTATGAGGAGTAAGAGGAAGCTTAGTCAAGGCGGTGAAGTGGTGAATTGTCCAAGGCGGCCCAGGCCGACCTACAACTGGAAGAAAATATCGAAGAAATAATCGGGGAAGTACTGGATTTAATTTTCATCTATTTTCCTTCAGTATTAGAAACAACATTTTCTTATTTCTAGTTGATTCCAAAGTATTCACTGAATTATGGAGGATTCTTATGCTAGTAACATGTTATTAGACATACCTAGGCAGGGGGAGGATTATGCACCACAGGAAGGAGGTAGACAGTTAGATTACACTCTGAGTCTTCAGTGAAAGGCCAACAAGAAAGGCAGGAAGTAAATATTTATAAAGAGTTGAATGGTTTGAACGAAAAGATGAACGACACCCAAGCGGATATGTTCATCATTAAGGAAATTCAAAATGAGATGGGCACCCTTCATACTTCAATTAATGAAGTTAAAGGGAAGATGGAACAAATCCTTAATACACTTTGTCCATCTTTACCCTTATCTGCCCAAATGGGTTCCTTGTCTATTCGACCAAGGAACCCATCATCTAGTAAAGGAACAGATGCCCCTTTACCAATGCATAGTAACTTATCTTTAAAAAATAAGAATGATGAAGTAAATCCTCCTCATACTGCCATTAAGTCTAGAAGCCTTTCATTTGCAAAAGACTTAAAACCACCTCAATTTTCAAGGGAAGATAAAGACTGAAACAAAGATGCAGTTCTGACATTTTTGGAAAAATAGCAAGACTTGCATCAGTTAAAAAACACCCCTGAAGCTTATCAAGTCTTAGAAACAAGTTTATCACTTGGACCTAAGGCTTATAAATGATGGATGAGCTTAAAAGAGGCTCAAAGAATCCCAGAAACTTGGAATCAATTCGAAGAATTCTTCAAAAAAGAATTCTTACCAGAAAATGAGGACGAGCGTAACTGGGAAGAATGGGACAAAGTCGTTCAAAGAGGACGTCCCCTCTCTTTATATATTTCTCATTATCAAGAAATAGTACTTAAACTTCAAAACTTGGATGATTTTCATAAGGTAAGAGGTTTTATCCGTGGTCTCGACAAGCAGATTAAACATGAAGTGAAGAGAAGTTCTCCAAAAAGTTTAGAAGATGCTATTAAGTTAGCACAGATCTATGAAGATCATGCTAAAACTGGAACACAACCACTTCATCTTGTCAGAGAAAATAAAAAATTTAAACCAGGTAAAAGAAAGCTAGGCACGTTAAAAAAAGATGACTTTAAAACTCTTAGACCTTCACGACCTAGACTTGACCTTGAGGTTTGGGAAAAGGAAAAAAATAAAAACCTTTGTTTTAAGTGCCTTAACTCAGGACATCTTATTAAGAATTGCATTGCTAGGGGACAACAGAAAGCCACGCGTGAGATAAAAGGAAAAGAAAAGATAGGAATACAGGAGACATTCTGCATGTGTCTCACATCCACATGATAGATATCTTCCAGGTTTAGATTTTGTTATGCTAACAGATGCCAGTGAGCCTTCTTGCTACAAAGAGGCTATGCAGACAAAGGATCATGTCAAGTGGGAGCGTGCCATGAAGAGTGAGTTGGATTCTATTCACAAAAATGGTACTTGGGATTTAGTACCTTTGCCAAAGGGCGGGAAAGCTTTACCATGTGACTGGGTATATAAGCTGAAGTTCACATCAAATAGTGCTTCTCCAAAGTATAAAGCACGACTTGTTGCAAAGGGTTTTAAGCAACAACATGGTGTTGATTTCGAGGAAATCTTCTCTGCTGTGGTCAAGATGACTACCCTGTGCATGTTGCTTGGATTCGTTGCAATGGAGGACTTAGAGCTAGTTCAAATGGATGTGAAAACTGCTTTCTTGCATGGAGATCTTATAGATGAGATCTATATGGAACAACCAGAGGGTTATGTAGTTCCTGACAAGGAAAGTCTAGTTTGTAAGCTCAAGAAGAGCTTGTATGGACTTAAACAGTCCCCTAGATAATGGTACCAAAAGTTTGATGCTTTTATGAAGTCTCAAGGCTATTCTCAAAGTAATGAGGATCATTGTCTTTACACAAAGAGATGCTCAAATGGCAGCTTTATATGCTTGATACTTTATGTCGATGAAATATTGATTGCTGGGAAGTCCTCTTATGACTTGTCAATTCTCAAAAAGAAGTTGAGTCAGACATTTGATATGAAAGATTTGGGGGATGCCAAACATATTCTTGGCATGCACATTACTCGTGATAGGAGTAAAAGATGCATATATTTGTCTCAAAGTGAGTACATATCCAAAGTACTTCACAGGTTCAATATGTAGGGTGGAAAGGCATTGAGTACACCTTTACCCACATATGTGAAATTGAGCAAGGATGATTGCCCCAAATCAAACGAAGAAAAGGAATTCATGACCAAAATTCCCTATCAATATGTTGTTGGTAGTCTCATGTATGCTATGGTAGTTACGAGACCAGATATTGCATTTGTAGTGGGAGTTGTGAGGAGATACATGTCTAATCCTGGCAAGAAACTTTGGGAAGCAGTCAAGATGATTTTAAGATATCTGAGTGGCACTAAGGACAAGTTTCTATGCTTAGGTAGAGGAAAAGCATCCATTATTGGTTACACGGATTCTGACTATGCTGGTTGTGTAGACAATCGTAAGTCTACATCAAGATACATTTTTAATTTTGTTGGAGGTGCGATCTCTTGGAGATCTCATATTCAAGAATGTACAGCTGTTTCCACCACGGAAGCAGAGTATGTTGCAGCAAGTGAGACATGTAAGGAAGCATTGTGGCTTTCTCGTCTTGCTTGTGATATGGGTTTACCTCAGCATGTACCTCATTTGCTTAGTGATAGTGGCAGAGTGCCATTGCTTTGGCTAAGAATACGGTCTATCATGCAAAGACCAAGCACATTGAGGTGAGGTATCACTTCATTAGAGATTGCTTAGCCACTAAGTGCATTATTCTTGAGAAGGTACACACTCAAGATAATGCTGCAGGTGCTTTGACTAAAGCTCTACCACATGATAGCTTTCGACATTGTTGTCACTTGATGGCTATTAATTGATTCATGATCTTACACAGTCACTTGTACACTGTGTAACATGCCCATTAGGTGGGAGGTATAGTTTGTATACTTACACTCAGGTATTCTTTATCATTCTTTATTTTTCTCCCATAGTTACTTTGGCCATATTGGCCTTTAGTGGGAGATTGTTACCGTTAGTGTCCATGTGAAAGGCCAAATGGCCACCGGACACTTCTTTGTATATGTTCTTTAATAAAACATATAGTGGCCTAGTGAGTCACAGATTGTAAGTTCGACCACATTTGTAAGACCTAAGAATATCTATCTTCCTGCTCCCTATGTACTGTGTTTTCTGTGTATTCTGTAGTCGTTGTGCGTAGTACCGTGTGCGGCCTTAGGACCTCGGATTTCTACTCCGTGGATATCAGCGTGGAGCTTGCGAGAAGGAGAGCGCACTGTGGTGCAACACCATCGAATTCCTTCATCTCCTTTATCTGAACATGAAAAGTTTAAATTTAAGTGTTTAATAAATAATTATCGGGACGTTTTTCCAAAAGAACTTCCCCATGGCTTACCTCCTTCTCGTGGGCAAGTCGACCATGCTATAGACTTGCTCCCAGGTATTAAGCCTATATGTAAACCCCCTTATAGACTCCCTTTTTATTAGCAAGCTGAAGTAGAGAAACAATTAAATGAATACCTACTTAAAGGATTCATTCAGCCTAGTCTTTCACCTTGGGCAACACCAATTCTCTTAGTCAAGAAAAAAGATGGATCAATGAGACTATGCATTGACTATTGAGCCTTGAATAAAGTTACGACCAAGAATAAATATCCAATGCCCCAAATTGATGATTTATTTGATCAATTAAAAGGAGCTAAGATATTTTCAAAACTTGATCTCCGTCAAGGATATCATCAAATTATAATGAAATCTAAAGATGTTCCTAAAAGAACTAAATATGGGCATTTTGAATTTTTAGTCATGCCTTTTAGACTGACAAATACCCCAGCCACATTCATGACATTAATGAACACTATACTAAGCCCTTATTTAGGAAATTTTGTAATTGATTTCCTTGACGATATTCTTGTCTATAGCCAAGATGTAGCCTCTCACCTAGAACATTTGAAAAAAGTTTTCCAAATTCTAAGAGAAAATAAATTATTCAGAAAAGAAGATAAATGCGAATTCTTTTCAACAGAAATCAGATATCTTGGACACATTATATCTGAAAAAGGGATTCAAGTAGATCTTGACAAGGTCCAAGTTATTCTTCACTGGCCTCACCCTAAAACTATTACAGAACTTCAAAGTTTTTTTAGGGTTAGCAGGATACTACAGAAAATTTGTACCTAACTTTGCAAAAATCTCAATCCCTTTATTTGAAAAATTAAAGGGTAAACCCAAAAGCCTTAATTGGGAGAAGGAACAGGTTGAAAGTATGGAAAGACTTAAGAAAGCCTTAGTTTTGGTCCCGGTTCTACAGATAATAGATCCAAATGACCCCTTTGTAGTTGAAACAGATGCTAGTGATCTAGCAATAGGAGCTATTTTGAATCAAAATGGTCGACCAATTGCTTTTGAAAGCCAAATGTTAAACCCAGCTCAAAGAAATTATTCTACCTATGAAAAAGAGCTTTATGCAATTGTGCATGATCTAAAAAAATGGAGACATTACTTGTTTGGCACCAAAGTAACTATATTTTTTGATCAAGCAAGTATTAAATGGTTTGCAAACCAATCAGAATTATGAAGTAGAAAAGCTAGATGGGCCAAATTACTCCAAGAATTTGACTATGAACTCAGATATAGAAAGGCAAAATTTAATATTGTTGCAAATGCACTGAGCAGGATGCCCATGTTAAATTCTTCGAGTTTCATACAAATTTCTAATGATTTAGTAACACTCATGAGGGGCAAGTATCAAGAGGATGCCAACTTTAACAAAGCTTGGAAGAAGGTTTCAACTCAAAACACAAACTTATCAAGTGAAGATAAGTTTAAACACTACAATATTCAAGATGAATATCTATTATACAAAGGAAAGATTTGTGCCCCTTGTGATTCCGAACTTGGAAAAAAAGTTTTTTTTGAATGTCATGATGCCCCAAGTGCTGGACATCTTGGAATTAACAAAACTTATGAATTAATCAAAAGGCAATTCTACTGGCCTAGTATACATAGAGACGTACATAATTATGTACTTAGATGCACCAAGTGCCAAGTAAACAAAGTTGAAAAGCTTAAGGTAGGGGGTTTGTTGCATCCCTTAGAAATTCCAAGTGGAAAATGGGAGAGTATTTCCATGGATTTCATTACAGGCTTGCCACGTACCCCTAAA
Organism: Ceratopteris richardii; assembly: GCA_020310875.1. Taxonomy (NCBI): domain Eukaryota; kingdom Viridiplantae; phylum Streptophyta; class Polypodiopsida; order Polypodiales; family Pteridaceae; genus Ceratopteris; species Ceratopteris richardii. Next base: position 9,491,474 of record CM035441.1, read on the forward strand.
GGCCATGATGCCGTTTGGGTCATAGTTGATCGATTGACCAAAATGGCACGTTTCATACCTACTCGAACTACAGTGAAAACTCTAGAATTAGCTAAACTATTCATAGAAAAACTATACAGATTCTATGGATTACCTCAAGACATAACGTCTGATAGAGATAGAAAATTCACTCGTCATTTTTGGAGAGCTGTATTCAGTAGATTAGAGACTAAGCTAAACATGAGTACTGCTGAACATCCACAAACAGATGGTCAAACTGAAATAGTCAATCGAATACTCAAAGATATGTTATGAGCATACGTATCTTCTACCCAAACCAACTAGGAAGACTATCTACCGATAGTAGAATTTGTTTATAATAGTGCAAAGCACTCTGCAACGGAATATAGTAAGTACCAAATTGAGATCGTATGTGTACTTGAAGGACCCTAGAACCATAGAAGAGTGTGTATACATGCGCATCGACATTGAGGATAACCTAGGGGAGGATTAGAGCTTTCAAAAATCTACAAAGATTCAGATAGCTCTACTAGCCTCAATTCAAATCCATTCACATCTATTGAGGAACTTGCAGAGAAGGTAGCTCAAAAGCTAGGTGTCTCTAGCAAACAAATATCGAGATTTGCCCCAGTGAAACGATGTTATACCATTGGAGGAGACCATATTTCTAATGTGTGCCCTGTCATGGCTCAACCCCAAGTGAACCCTAACCTCCAATACTGCACCATAGAAAGGAGACATAACCACCACACTGCACAAGACTGCCCCTATAACAAACAAACTGTCACACAAAATTCAACCATATCCACAACAGGGAAGATACCAAAACCAGTACCCACCACAACAATATGGTAGGCCCCAACAACCCTACCAACCACCCTATCAAGGGTAACAAAGACCTCAACTAGTTCTAGCACAACAACCCCCTCGTTCAGCTAATGTGATTCGAGTGAAGTATGCAGCTGCAGAAGAAAATCTGAATAGAGCCTTAGTGCCAGTAACACAATTGCTTTCAAAAAGTGACCCAAGTGATCATAGTTTTGACTCTACTCATATTGATAGCCCACAGGCTTACTACATGCAGTCACCTGTGCATAATGAATCATATTATTATGAGGATCCGAGCAAACCTAGTTGGGAGCCAGAGTATGCAAATGTCATGTACGCAAACCCCAACTCTAGACCCCAACCTAGGCAGATAAGACCTCCATTTCCTAGAGGACCATGCTACTGATGTCAGGGAGATCACCTCGTTCGTGATTGCCCTATGCCTATACCTACACAACCCCAATCTGTGACAATTCAAGGGTTGTCCAGATTGTGGGAAGGAGCACCTGTTACAAGATTGTCCTAAGAATCCCAAAAATATGCCATCAACCACTCCTATCAATGTTATTGGGTTAATAGTAGACTCTACGGGAAGTGTGACTTCCACTACCCCAGTGCAAGTCATCACTAGGGCTTAGCATTTAAGCAAAACCAAGAGTTAGGCCAAGAAAAGAGTTCTGAGGTTAGTGAGACTGAGGGCCTAGCTAAGAAAAGTTCAAGAGCTTGGAGGGATAGTAGAAAGAGAATAAAAAGTCAATGGGCAAGGAAGATGAGCAAACTTGAGGAAAGCTTGAGAGAAACAAAAGCCAAGATAATTGAATTCATGGCTCAAATGCACTCTCACACAACTCCACTACCACCATTCCCATCACCCTCCAACCCACCACCTTCTAATCCACCTCACACAATCCCACCACCACCTAGAGTTGGATCAGTCTTAACAAATCCCACTCCCAAGGACATAGACATGATGCTTAAGGCATATCAGGCTAGAATACAAGAAGGGCCAAACGTAATGGATCATGAAAAGTGTTACCCTAGAGCTGACCTAGAGCTCAAATGAACTAAACTTTGTGCTAAGATGGTGGAATTGGCCCAAACCATGTTTGAAGCTAGTCGCCTCTTTAATGACTCTAGTTCAGTCGGGACTCAACTGCATTTTGATGGACTATTAGATAGATTGGAGAGGCTAATTGCAAAATCTGAAAAGGACCCCGCCTCTCAAGGAAAGGACAGGGCCAGTGGAAGAATGAGCTTTCCTGCCAAGGATGCTTATGTGCCTAATTCCATTGAACCAGACATCACTTGTTCTATGAATCGACATTCCCAAGAATTTCTAAGAGAAATGGGCAAAAGAAAGTGAAAATCCTCCTCCTATTGAACTTGTGGGTGACTTCCACGACCAATTCCCACAAGACATTCCCTCCATTTATGGAGAACAGGAGGATGCACCATCAAGTGAACGGTTAGACTTCGATTCTATTTCCTTTTAAGAATTGCCTCAGTTCACAGGCCCATGGGAAGCAAAATCCACCTGTATGAGGGCACCCACGATCTTGGTAAGAAAGGAAAATTCAATCATACCTAGGAATAGGGAGGTGGTGAAAAACACTAAAGTGCAGTGCAATCTCACTTTAGAGGAGCTACTCAAGGTTAAGCCAGAATTATGGAAACCTGTAGCCAATCAAGTGCCAGAAGTAGCAAAACCTCGTTCCCAGGTAGGATCTCATAGAACAGTGCCAGAAATACCCTCGGACAAGATAGGGGACATGAGCGAAGGAGAATAAGGAAACACCTATCTTCCAATCACTCACCAAGGATACACAACCAAGGCTATTTTGGACTCAGGTGCGGGAGTTGCAATTGCTACCACTTCCCTATGGAAGCGTTGGGGCAAATCAGCACTCAGGCCTACAAGAATGAAACTACAAATGGCTGATGGTCGCATAGCGAGACCTTTGGGATTGCTAGAGGGAATAACTCTCACCACTTGTGGGATAGAGTTCGAGCACACTTTGCTATATGTGACTTTAGCAAAAATCAAGCCTATGAGATGATTCTGGGAAGACCATTCCTGAGACAATTGCAAGTAGTATAGGATTGGTTAACCAATCCTTTGTATTTGCAACACTTAGGCATCACAACCAAAGTCAATCTCAAGGATTACTGTCATAGATATGTGCTCCCTATGCAGTGAAATCCCATCCATAGAGCTATAGATGATACGGAGTCAGTGCACTCCATAGGATCAGGATCCTCATGGATGCATGAAGACACTCACTTATGGATGTGTAAAGTGGCCGAAGAAGAAGAGAAAAGAGAGAAGGCTAGAGATGTAGGTGTGAAGGAAACTCATAGATCAATACAAGACCCAGCCGATGCACCTGTAGTTTTCCCTGACAAAGAATTTGAACCTCAAGGTTGGGCAGAAATTTTACCAACAATGGATCTAACCATCAATGAAGAACAATGGACACCCCATTGTGACAAGGATGGCTATGACATTTCAGTCTTCACAATAGAGCCAATCATGTGTGAGTCGGTTATTGAAGAATGTGAACCTAGCACTGGTGCATTCGAGGATGCAAGTGACTCTGATCTAGAGTCAACCCAACGTTTGCATCAGATGAGGAATATTTTGACAAAGTAGAAGCTCACCCTCAGAGACACAAAGAAATTATGAAGGATGTGAGATTAACCACCTAGATAACCACCAAGAGTGAAGACAAGAAATGAAAAAAAAGAGAAGTCGCACCAGCAGAGGAAGAATCGTTGTTTGAGGTCCATGAAAATTTCAAGAAGTATGAAGTAGAAGATAGGAGAGTCATGATAAGTATGCCTAAATGTGAAGCATAAGCAAGAAAGCCATATGATAACAAAGAGAAAACTAAGAGAATCATTGTGACCATAGAGGAAGGTGAAGAATGATGCACGTATATAGGACACAACCTAAGTGAAGATGAGGAGAAAGAGTTGATAGCCTTGCTAAGAGAATATAGAGATATATTCGCATGGAGTTACAAGGACTTGAAAGGAGTAGAACCTAACATAGGCTCACATATGATTCCCATGATCTCAGATGCCAAACCCTCTAAGCAGAAGCCATACACCTATAATGACAATTATGCAGCGAAGATCAAGGAAGAGATAGATTGGTTGGTAGAAGCCGGATTCATTTATGAGATCCAGCACACTGAATGGGTATCGCCTGTAGTGGTGCCCAAAAAGAATGGAAAGTTACGAGTTTGCATTAACTTAAAGAAAGTTAACGCAACCACTATTAGAGATAGTTACCGCTTCCTATCACTGAGCATCTACTAGAAAGAGTGGCAGGCAAGGAAGTCTACAACTTCCTTGATGGATTCTCTGGCTATAATCAAGTAGCCATTGCTCTAAAAGACCAACATAAGACGGCTTTTGCCATAGAGTGGGGCATATTTGCTTTTTGGGTAATGCCCAGCTATCTTTCAGAGGTTGATATGCCATCTCTTTAAAGAGTTCTTGAGGAAGAACTTGGAATCCTATGTGGATGACCTTTGTGCTCATTCCAACATTAGACAAACACATATCCCCGAGCTGAGAGCTATCTTTGGCAAATGCAGAGAATATCAAGTTTGCTTGAACCCAAAAAAGTGTGTTTTCATGGTCAGGCAAGGCAAGATTTTAGGACATATAGTGTTAAAGAATGGCATATCCACAGATGAAGAGAAAGTGTGAGCTATTGCAGAGTTACCTAGGCCAAAGAATGTCAAGGAAGTACAAGCCTTCATGGGGCATTGTGGCTATTATCGACGATTCATTCACATGTATGCAATCATTGCAAAGCCTCTGTACTCCCTCTTGACTAACTTTTAGTGGACGAATGAATGTGATAAATCCTTGAATGAGCTTAAGAGACGATTGTGTTCTGCACCAATCTTGACTACACCAGATTTGAACAAGCTGTTTCATGTTCATGTGGATGCATCCAACTATGCCATTGGATGTGTACTAGTACAACCTATTGGTGAAGGTAATATGGATCTCCCAATAGCCTATGCTAGTAGACAGTTGAATGCGGCCGAACGAAATTATACCACAACCGAAAGAGAAGGATTAGATATGGTATATGCAGTAAAAAAGTTTAGATATTATTTGCTTGCAAATAAGTTTAAATTTTTTACAGACCATCAAACACTCCTATATCTAGTGAACAAACCATGCAATACTGGCAGATTAGTACTAATGGAATAGGACTTTGAAGTTGTGGTTAGGAAAGGTCGGACTCACCTTAGGGCAGACCACCTTTCTAGACTAACTTCTAGAGAGTCCCCTCAAGGAGTATCAGACAAGCTTCTTGATGCTTACTTGTTCAATCTAGAAGTAGTGCTTGAGTGGGCCAAGAATATAGTGCCTATTCTAACATTTGGGCCCAAACATCCTGTGTTGAGAACTAGAGACAAGGAAGTAGTCAGGTCTCAGAAGTACCACATAATGGCAGGCAGCATGTATAAGCACACGAATCAAGGCATACTAGCTTGCTATGTAGACAAAGATGAGCACGCCAAATGGTTGCAATTAGCACATGTAGGTGCACTACAACAACACCATTCGAAACTTAGGACCCTTCAAACTCGTACAAAGATTAGGGGTATATCGGCCAACAATGGAAGCAGATGTGCACAAGTTATGCAAAGAATGCCCAATTTGCAGTACTAAACCACTCGTGGAACATACCACTCTTTATCGAGTGTCTTTAGTGCCAGATTGGAGTGAACCATTAGTAGCCTTCTTGAGGATGAAAACATTCCCTCAAGAGACGACATTGGCCAGACAACGGAGCTTAGAACAGGAGGCACTAGACTACTCACTAATTGGAGATAATTTATACAAGTGTGGTAAAGATGGTTACCTAAGATTGTGTGTCCATGAGAGTGAATATCTCAAGATCTTGGAAATGGCTCACCAAGGCGTAGCAAGAGGAAATTTTGGACCAGATAGGGTGATCAAGGCAATACTATTTGCAGGTCTTTGGTGGCCAACTCTTCACATGGATGAACATACCTACGGGAAGAGGTCTGATATTTATCAAAGAACTCAGTATCCGATATGTAAACATGAGATGCCATTGAAACCTATGATGGGTGGATGTGCATTCTCTAAGTGGGGACTAGACTTTGTTGGTCGTATTAATCCCCTAGCTAAGGGTTCACATGCTGAATACATCGTTGTTGCCACAGACTATCTAACCAAGTGGGTAGAAGTGAAGGCCACAATGAAGAACGATGCTCAAACAACAGCTAAGTTCTTATTTGAGAATGTGTTCACTAGATATGGGCTATCGATAGAGCTAGTAAATGATAGAGGCACGCACTTCTTGAATGAAGTCATTGAAAATCATCTCCAAGAATGCTTGGTAGTACATAAGAAGTCTGCCCTCTTTCATCCACAAGCTAATGGAGAAGCCAAGAGCACCAACAAGATTCTATGCAATGTATTGACAAAATTGGTGAATAATAAACGCTCTGATTGGGACAAATAGCTACACCATGTTGTTTGGACATACAGAGTTGCCTATAAAACGGTAGTCCAAGCCACACCCTTTCAGATGGTGTTTGGCCAAGATGCAGTGCTACCACTAGACTTCTTGATACCTACATTGAAAGTAGCACAAGAGTATGATTGGACAGGCCATGAGCTCTCCTCTAGAATCTTTGATCTTGAACGACTAGGTGAAACAATATTGAGAGCAGCTATAGGAATATATGCAGCCAAGAAAAGGCAAAAGGCATACTTTGATGCCCATGTGAAGGATAAAGGCTAAAAGCGGGAGATTTAGTACTAGTGTACACCTTGAAGCAACATGCGAGAAAGCTAGAGAAGTGGGGCTATGGACCCATGATTATTAACAGAATATCAACAAGTGGGGCATTCCAATTAGCCACCCTAGAACGTGACATCCTACCAAGTTACATCAGTGGATGCCGAGTCAAATTATATGAAGAACCCCTCACTGAGGAAATGCTTAATCGACTCAACACTGCCAAGAAACGTAAGGAAGAAGAAAAACAAATTCGCGAAGAAGCACAAGCAAAAGGTTTAGAACGCATCCAAAGAATGAAATTGAGAAGATAGGGTAGAGATGAGCCTAGATCAGATGCATTTGAAGCTCCAAGATATCACATGGCAACGTGTGACACACCAGGAGTCCATTCCCATAGAATAGTTGATCGACGACCTTTTGTAACCCTAGAGGTAGGACAAGGAAATAATGCAAGGAATGTAAGAGCCTTGATTGACTCAAGTGCTGCCACTAGTGCTGTTAGACTTTCTTAATGTCAAGAATTGCAATTAAAAGTCAATCCTATAAAAGCTTATCTCATAGGATTGGGAGGTGTGGAGACCCCTTGCATGGGCAAGGTGGAGCTTCCCATCTACATTCAAGATGTTCTTCTGATAGTTAAAGTGCTAGTGTGTCAAGATGAGGATCTCATTGAGCCTCTTGTCTTGGGTCAAGATTGGATCTACGATCATACAATCAGCATGAACCTAAGAAGGGGACTTCTTCACGTCTGGGTAAATCAAATCGTATCACCATTGAGCTAGAAAACCATGCACGCAAGGAACTAGGAGAGGCACCAACTCCTAGTCCTTCCAGGAGTACACATGAAGATGAAGATGCTATTCTTGTCCAAAACTCTGTGATGAAGAGGGATGATGTTCTCAACAAAGAAGCCACGGATCTGATGGAACTCCCTTCTTTTCCAAAAGTGACCGAGACAAGGCAACCAAAGGAGTACCAAACGTAGAGGAAGCAGACGACCTATGCTCATAGCCAAAGGAGAGTACGAAGCAAGGTGTCTCCGCCATCGAAGCAAATATGGGTACAAAAAGGTGAGCATCCTGTTGCGGCTAAGTTAGAACCACCGACCAAACGTCATACTAGTGATCGATGACAAAACACTAATAAGAAGTCTCTCAAAGATTCGCCTACGAAAATAATGTCTATCTGGGTACCCAAGAAGTCAATGAAGGCAGACAAACAATCAAGACAAATTTGGATGCCTAAGGCTTGCTTGCGGGCTCAAATAGCCACACATAAACCACACAATGTAAAGCATTATTCACACACTTGAACAGCCGATACCCATAATTGTTTGACACGCACAGTCACATATTCATCCACCAGCACGAGCATGATCACTTGTAAATGGGTCCCTAAAAAGCCTCATTTCCAACTAGACACAATTGTAAAGCTTTGTGAAGTCTCCACAAAATCTAAAGGTAAAGCCATACACTATGTTTGGCAACCCAAATCTTGTAATAAACCCCTTGATCCCACTGTGTAAACCCACCTCCACGTACTAACTATATCCACACTACATTGCACTACTCCAATTAGCACCTAGGAACCCTTCATCCACTAACCACACTTCACACTCACGATCACATGAGCACTAACTAACCTGCTAACCACATCACAATTCATCATGTTAATGTTGTAACGAGGACAAATGGTCATTTTGTGTCCATTACAATGTTAACATGTATTTACATATTCTTCTCACAGAACCGGCAATCAATACCCTCAACATGGCATAGGTTGCAGGAACGAGCTCCCAGGCAGGCACATGTCTCAAATAGTGGACATTGAAAGTATCCCTATCCTGGAAGAGTTGACAGAACGGCCACAAGAGTTGAGAGCAATCGCATGTCATACCCATACAAGATCCTCCCTAGGGGCGCACATTGCAAGTTAGTAAGAACTCTCATTGGTTCAGTGAAGTCGCAGGACCCCTTGGGGATGACACCTATTTCTGGGATTCTAAGATAGATTTTAATGGACAGTGGGACTGTGACCATTTCTTTACGTGAGAGTTTGAAAAGCTTCAGAACGGAGAGGGATTACGACCGGTATGGGCGAAGGCCAGATTGAATGACTATTTCCGTGCTCAGTTACCTAAGCCTAACTTCTTGAGGTGTTCATATTTAGTTAGCACACTCACTCCTAGTAGAGATAAGAAAGGGACAAGCACCTTTGTGCAGCAAAGGGCATCAGACACAGGACCCCCATGAAAGAAAATGAGAGCAACTATTCAGGTGCCATGTGCACAGCCTAGGGGCGCTACACTGACACCAGAGGTGACTCTGCCACCCCAAAGATGAGTATGGCCCCAGGGAGTGCAACCATTACATGGAGATGTAAGAAGCAACTCATGCTTGCCTTGTCGAGTATAGAGGCTAAGTATAGAGGTTCTTCAATGGTAGCATGTGAAACATCATGGCTATAGTTGTTAATTGCATATTTAGGTGAGCAAGTGCAAAAGCCTATCACCATTTATTTTGATACTCTTAGCAGCATCAAGTTAACACAAAATCCTCTTTTTCATGCTAGAACAAAGCATATCGAGGTGCATTATCACTTCATTAGAGAAAAGGTATTATTGTTGGAGTTTGAGATCTGCAGAAGCACACGAACAACACAAGGAAGAAGAAGAAGCTTGGATCATAACACACAATATTGAATGTATTACCACTAGAATGTAAAAAGATTAGTAACCCATTAGGGAAATAAGTGTACATACAAGTCAGGGGAAAAGACCTCCTAACGAGGGAAAAAAATGCCCTAGTAGTCCCAGTGTGTTCAAACACATCACTACCTAAATATATCAACAAATCCCACCTGGGAGTGATGCGGTGAACAAAGAGCTAGCAGTCATGTATAAGGAAGTGCCAAGCTATGTGGAATCAATCCACAAAAGGAAGTAAGCCCAAAGCTTTGCAAAAAGCTTCAAACTTCTCCCTAGGTAGAGCCTTCGTGAAAAGGTTTGCAATGTTCTCCTGCATGGGCATATATGCCAAGCTGATCTCTCTAGCAGAGAACCTCTCCTTGACATAATGATAAGGCACCTCAATGTGCTCAGCGCGAGCATGGAACACAAGGTTCCTTGCAACTGCCAATGCACTCTGACTGTCAGTGAAGATGGTGGTGGCAAAAAATTGCCCAACACTCAAATCAACCATAAGACCTTTGAGCCAAACACACTCAACAATAGCTCTGAAATCTGCCCTATACTCAGCCTCACAATTGGAATTGGCCACAGTAGGCTGCTTCTTGCTGAACCAAAATATACATGAGCTACGAAGCATGAAGCAAAACTCACTAGTGGACACACAAATGTCATATAAACCAGCCAGTCAGAGTCAAAAAAAGCATGTAAATCTGGTAGTAGTGATCCCCCCTTGGGATAAAACAATCCAAGTAGTCTGGTACCACTCGAGTAGCAAAAGATGTGCTTGACCGCCTGCCAATGCTTGACACCTAGGCAATGCATAAACCTACTCATCTATGAGACAAAAAACTAAATATCTGGCCGAGTAATGCATAAGTATATCAAGCATCCAATAGCCTGTTAATAGAGAACAACATCAAATGCATCTCCAGCATCATGCAGACTCAATCGTAGACCTATCTCCATAGGACTGGCAATAGGTTTGCAGTCTTCAAGGCCAAAACACTGCAATAATGTGTCAATATATTTCGCTTGACACAAAGCTATTCCACCATCAACTTGCATAAACCAAATGCCCAAAGAATGATGCAAATGCCCCAAATCTTACATCTCAAATGAGGCATACAAATCAGCCTTCAAATCAGCAATATGCTTCTCATGAGGACCAGTGAGAAGCATTTCATCAACATACACAACCATGATCAGAAGCACATGATTTGCACACCTAGCATATAAGTTGTTCTCAGGGGCCGTCTCAAAACAATGTGCAATCAAATAGGCATGTATCTTTTCATACCAAGCACGTGGTGCTTGCTTTAAGCCACGGGACAAAAGAACATACACTTCTTCATGTAAGTCACCATTCAAAAATGCAGTTTTAATGTCCAACTAATGTACATTCCAACCATGATGAGCTGCAAGTGCACAGATGCTATGAACAATAGTCATTTGGCATGTAGGTGCAAAGGTCTCATCCAAATCAATGCCTCCTTTCTGTGCATAACCCTTTGCAACAAGCCTAGCCTTATACCTATCAATTGTTCCATCAAGCTTATGCTTCAGCTTGTATACACACTTAGTGCCAATGGCCTTCTTGCCAAGAGGCAAGTCACATAAATACCAGATACCATTTTTCATGATAGCATCATATTCCGATTGCATAACAACCATCCAATTTTTAGAATTTTATGCTTCATCAAACGAAACAGGCTCATGCTCATCACAGAGACTAGGGGCAGTCATAGCATAGCAATCTAATGCAAAAAAGGCATTATGAGAGCCTAAACATTCTATGTTGTTGTTCAGGTAGTAATGCATATTCCAAAAGCACGCACATGATCAACATATGGGTTTGGACCATGCCAAGCCTCATATGGAGTGATAGACTACAGTTCCTTAGTGGGACACTTGTTAAGTACATATGTTGCACACATGAGAGCCTCAAGCCAGAAACTATGTGGTAAAGCCTAACTCTTGACCATACACCTTGCCATCTCCATGAATGACATGTTCTTCTATTTAGCAACTCCATTCTATTGAGGTATATATGGCACTATAGACTGACATTTTATCCCACATTTATCCAGAAATGCATTAAAGTCAAAAGACATATATCCCCCTCGATCAGAATGGAGGGTGCCCATTTTACATGCACATAGATTTTCAGCCAAAACCAAAAACTATTTGAACCACATAACCACTTCAGACTTTTCTTTCAATTGATGAAAGTCACGAAGTAAAGGTAGTTCCCAAAAGAAGGTGTCTGCATAGGACCACAGACATCACTATGAACAAGCTACAATTTTTGAGTAGCTCGAACTAAACCATCTTTTGGGAATGATGAACACTGTATTTTGCCCAAAATACAACCTTCACAAACATGTTTACCAGGTGCCTTGAGTTTGGGCAGAGAGGACACCATTTTAGATTTTTGTAGGTATAGCAAACTAGGAAAATTCAGATGACCAAAGCGTGCATGCCAAAGCTTTGCATCTTACATAGCCTGAGAATCATATACTGCACATGTTGAATCATTCACAGATCTTTCATAGTCTATGAGCTTATACAACCCAGGACATAAAATGCCAAAAGTAATAATCACGTTGCCATTTGATAGATCATGAACTGTACATCTGTCATCAACAAAACAAATTTCACAACCAAGAAAATCTTGGCTAAAGCTGAAACTGATAATAGATTCTTCTTGATTCGAGGCACAAATAAAGCATCTGATAATGTAGAAGAACTACCATCCGCAGTACTCAGAATGATCTTATCAACTCCCATAACAGGATAAGAGGAGTTATTGGCACATGTGAGACTATTCCCTGTAGGGGCACGTGCAAGTGAAGTGAAGAAACTACGTTGTGAGGTGATATGTTTGGTTGCCACACTATCAAAGTACCAAACATCTGAGTCTACTGTAGAGATACACTGCTCATAAGAAGATAGGTCAAAACTGCAAGTAGTAGTAAACATCCATTCTTCATTCTACATAAGATTAGTAGACTCTATTTTTAGTGTAGAGGCCTCTACAACAACCATTCCAACCTCTTTTTTCTTTGCCTCTTTTGCAGCCAATTTTGGACAGTTCTTTATGATATGATCGTTTCCTTTATAGTATTGCAAAATAATTTCTGCTTTTCTAATTTCTGCTCATCTTTGTCTTCCTTCTTTGAATGTGTAGCATTTGAAGATTTTTGCATACTAGTAGATGAGCTCCATTTACCTTTGCCCTTCTCACTAGCCAGGAAACTTGATCTACAACACATATAATGGACCTGTTCTATCTAGATTTATCTTCTTGAAATAGAATAGAAACTAACTCTTCAAATGTCAAGGCATTTGGATTGTCTTTCATCATCAAACGAAGAGTAGAAGCAAAACTCTGATATGAATCAGGAAGACCATTCAGAACGGTTTGCACAAGTGAACTATCTGGTATAACTTCATCAGTAGAAATTAGTTGTTCCTTCAAGTCTTTGATATTTGTCAGAAAGTTATCCATAGAATCACCTTCATTCATTGCTCACTCTCCAACTGTTTTTGGAGGTAAGCAACACAAGCCTCATTCCTTGCCTAGTATAAAGTGGTAAGTGTATCCCAAGCATCCTTTACTGTTCTACAAGAGTGAATGTGATAAATAATGGCACATTTGACAGACAAGGCTATCAATGCATGTGCCTGAGCATCTCTGTCATCCCAACAAATTTGCTCTACAGTAGGTGCAGCAGGAACCGCAACACGAAAAGGAATCTGAAGAATATTAGTATCTTCAACACCATGTGCATCAGCTTCAATACTTGTATTTGGAGGTGTAATACGACATTTTTCAACATCTTGCACAATATTCCATAGTCCTTTTGTGACCAATATAGGATGCATCATATAAGCCCATAATGGGTAATTTATGCTATCCAACTTATCCTCAAGAACCAACATACAAAATACATCACTGCTTTCAGCGATGGCCATTTACTAAAATACCATGATGTAGAAAAATGATTGTATCTCAAAAAGTTGAGCAGAACTACCCTATCGAGTTCTACTAAACCTGTAGTATACTTTGAGATGCTTATATAGGAGAACCAAAACCTGTGTATATCTTTGGCACAAAAAGACAAAATAGCCTACACAAGCACTATGATAGTGTGTTCGGAGGTCGAAATGAGCTCAGATCACGATTTCAGCATCACAAAGCGAAGATGTTTTGATCTCTTAATCACCCTGAGTATGCTCAACAATTTTTGTGCAATTCTGAGACTGTGATTGGAGGAGTGTCGATGATGCCCTAGATGAAGCAGCGACCAACTCTGATACCAATTTTTTGAGTTTGAGGTCTACGAAAGCACACAAATAGCACAAGGAAGAAGAAGAAGCTTGGAGCTCAACACACAATATTGAATGTATTACCATTAGAATGTACAAAGATTAGTAACCCATTAGGGCAATAGGTGTATATACAAGCCGGGGGAAAAACCTCCTAAAGAGTGAAAAAAGTGCCCCAACAATCCTCACACACATCACTACCTAAATATATCAACAATTATCAGGTGATATTGATCTTGTTTATGTGAGGACGCACAAGCATGTTTTTGATATTTTCATTAAAGCACTTGGGGCAAAGAAGCTGAAGAAGTTTCAAAAGATGCTTGGATTACAAGACATGATGTTGAGCTTGAGGGTGAGTGTTGAGATATCAAGCTCAACGTGTGATGGTCGAGGATGAAACATATCACTTTATCATTTCTCTAACATGTATAGTGGTCATGCTAGTATATGTCAGGTATACTTTAGTGAGCTTCACTAGATTTATCTACTGAGAGTGATGGGATATTTGTTTCTTGCAAGCTCACTCATTTTTGGACATTAGGATTTTCCTTATGTATTGTTCTTTATCTATTACACTAGTTGTATTGTTGTATTAGGTCATTCTTGTATATTCCTTTTATGTAATATAAGAAGAAGAGGAAGATCATTCTTCCTTGCCTCAATTTATGTGTGCTTCTCTTTTAGTGTGAGAGTGTGAGTGAGATCTCTTCCATATCTCCTTTCTCTTAACACTGTGCACAATAGGACGTGCATAATGGAATTCACCCACATGTTGAAGTTTTGAGATGGGGCCTTCTCAAATAGAATCCATGCTTAGCGAATAGAGTGATAAGTCTCTATACGAGAGCTTTTGTAAGTGTAAAAGGGATTCTTGGATATCTTCATTTTGGAGATTTTGTCTTCTTTTCTATAGTTATTACATGCTATATTATACATAGGGGAGGTAGAAGGGTGATTCTATGTTATGAGAGGATGTTGCAAGTAGGTTTGTCTCCTGACGTTGTCACATATGCTTCTCTCTTAAAAGTGTATGCTACTCTCTTATATAGCAGTGAAAAGAATGGAACTTTGAAGAGCGAGACATGTGAAGGTGAGGACTTTGACATCTCTAAGATAGAGGATGTGATAAAGGACTGACAAATATCTTGAAGTAGGAAAGGGAGGATGTTTTTGTCTAGCATTCACAAGTGGATATACATGGAGGAAAAGGTAGAGATGCACTCAATGTACAAACATTTACTCGAATTTGGAGTGCAAGAGAGAGTAGTAGACGTTTGGGGCTTTTTGAAGGAAAGGACTAGCCTAAGAATGGTGGGAAGTAAGGTAGCATCCATATATGTAGCGATTGTGCATCAATTGACTTATTGAGGTGTTGAGAAAGGTTGTAGCATAATAGATATAAATTGGGGGACTTAGATTCATGTCGTACCCTCCTATTTTTTAATAAATGGAAAGCTCATACTTTTATGCCATGGTTCTACCATCTCAATATTTAGTGTCACCACTGGCATTCATATCAAGTCAAATTTTTTAATTTTTTAATGTGATGAGGATAGGGGGCCATATCTTTCCTCCAGTTCAAATGAAGCGATCCTTGTAATGTGGTAACTAGAAACTAGCAAGAAGTCCTTCTTGAAATGTCTAGGGAAACTCGATTTTATACATATCTTGATCTCTAGATGGTCCTAATATCTCCATCACCTTTGTTGATAACTATACATACAATTAATCAATTGTGGTACAATGATACTGGAGAGAAGTATCAAGGGAATAAAACCTTTTTTTGCATTACCAAGAAAGATCAAAAGCATGGACCTAAAAATTTTAGCTTCATAGCCTAGAACCAAAGCATTGGTGCTTTCAACAAAGGATATTTCTCTTCAATTTTATAATGTTTTAAATGAGCAACTGATTGGAGGGATTGAAGTGAATGTGCATAATTACATCTCTAGTAAGGATAAAGGATGGAAGATTTTACATTATGAGCACCTCTATGGGAAATTGGTATTTATCAACCAAGTTATTTTGCAAGGTATGCTCTTTCCATGGCAACAACCGAGTGTCCTCGTGGAAAGGATGATATCTCACAAGGATGTAGCTTGAAGATTTAGAGATAAGATATATGAAGGCCTTTATTAGGTTGATGTTGCCCTTCGGATCCTGTAGACGCACAAAGACAGAGGATAGTACAGAAACAAAATCTCACAAAAGTACTCAGAGAATAGAAAGAGGACACCAGATTGGGTACAATCTCCCCCCACATACTCTGATGGACAACTCTATTAGAGCATATGTATTTATAGGTATCTCTTATTATGTCCTGAAGAGAAGATACATGAGGGCCATGCTTTAAATAACGTGCTTTTGCTTTATTTACAAAAATAACTAAAACTACTATCTTCTAAAAATAACTATCCTCTAAAAATATTCTTTTAAATACTTCCAAAGATATTTGAATAAATCCATGTGCATTGACACCCTCATGGATCTTCACCCGCTAAATCAAAACACAAAACACATTAAAAACCTCATGGCATTAAAATCCCTTTAACATTCCAATATTCCATAAAGTATAACATGCCTTCTAGTTGACGAGCAACTGACCTCAGTGAGTGTGCTTCCACTCCTCATGGAGTCTCCACGCTCATAGAGCAATCTTTGTAAGTTCATTTCCATTTTAATCTATTCATCATGTTTTCATATCTTTTGTTCCTTCCTCCATAGTTAATTTATTTTGTGATTAATTGTAGAGTAGGAGTAGCTTCTTTCATTTCAACAGGTAGGAAGTGAAGTCCACCACTCTCTACAATAACGTCTATTGATGCGCGCCTAGAACACAGGCGACTCCAAAAAAACCAGGTACAAGCATCGGGTACAAGCACAAGCTTCATGGCAAGCACACTAATCGACTTTGTCGAACCCTTGATACAACCATCCACAAACAACGACTCACATGGTAGGTGATAAATGTCCTCAGACGTGATGCTCAATGTTGTTCAAACAAGCAAGAGTTCACATAGGCAACATAAACACTCGGAGAAGAACTCCCGGCAATGGGGACATGGTGACAAAGATCCGAAAATCACGCGTGACTCCAAGTTGTTGAAGACCAAAAAATCTCACAACACATGCTCTGATGGACAACTCTATCAGAGCATGTGTATTCATAGGTATTTCTTATTATGTCCTAAAGAGAAGATACATGAGGGCCACGCTTTAGATAACGTGCTTTTGCTTTATTTACAAAAATAACAAAAAATATGATCTTCTAAAAATAACTATCCTCTAAAAATATTCTTCTAAATATTTCCAAAGACATTTGAATAAATCCATGTGCATTCACACCCTCATGGATCTTCACCTACTAAATCAAAACACAAAACACATTAATAGCCTCAAGGCATTAAAATCCCTTTAACATTCCAATATTCCATAAAGTATAACAGTTCAACAAGAAGAGCAAGGAAAAGATGGAGGGAGAGAGAGGAGAAGAGAGACATGTGCAACTGCATGGTCTTGCACAAGGATCACGCCCAAGTCAGGTTGCAAATACAATTCAAATTTTGAAATCCCAAACAATGGTTTTTATTACGACTTTTGTATCATAAATCATCAATTCTGTAGATTAGTGCTCCATTTTTTGCAAGTCAAGGAGTCCCCAAGCTTGAGGAGCTTAGGTAGAGTCTACCCATTGAATTTCATAATTTTTAGAACTTGTTAGAGGCTCCAAAATTAGCATAGAACCTAATTTTTAACTATGCAAGACGCTAGGTATGAAACTGGATAAAGGCACTAGAAATCTATAAAAAGAGCTAGAGAGCTCATTTTTTAGGTTGGAATTGTTGAAGGGAGAAAGCTTGTATTGTGAGAACATTGATAATAGAGAAATAATTTCCTTCCATTGTCTCTTGCTTGTCTCTACTTTTTGTGTGTGTGTGTGTGCATCTAGTGTGCTTCTTAGCTTCACTTTCATGCACATCACTTGTTCACGATCATCATATCGTCCTCACATCTCTGTGAACTGACAATTAAGGAGGTGGAGCTCCTTGAAGTGGTACTCATCCTTGTCTAGAGTGGCACCAAATGTGAATCTAGAGTGTTGGGGAGCATGCTTGAGGGTGAATGTGTGATGGTAAGAGTGTTGAAGGATTGACATTGGAGGGTTGGTAGTTTTTGTTAGTTTTTTTCACTATTTTTCATACCATTTTTCATCATCTTCATATTTTCCACCTTCCATCAGCTTAACCATGCTTCATCATCTTCACCAAAAAATTATGTTTTTGCAATATCTATCCACCCCCCCCTCACTTCCCTCATCTGCATGAGTAAGAGAGAGAGAAAGAGAAAGAGAAAGAGTTCATGTGCTTTTTTTTGTTTGTTTTAGCATTCTGTTGCAGGTTTCAACTCCATCATCGTGTCCAAGACTCCACATAGGTACGTCTATGTCTTTACAAAGTTCATGCCAATCACTTCAGTCTATCTTGATAGACCAAAAAAGTTGGATTTTTGTAGATGCATGTGTAGCACAGCATAGGCCTTCCCATTGCCATTCCCCAGCACTAGATGAATTTCCAAATCATTGAGTTTTTGGCTCTATCATGACAAATCAAACTCACGATAGACAATAAAATTGACATATCATAATAGACTCCATCTATTGTGAAAGACCGATCCCCATGGAATCATCTATCATGATAGACCAACCATCTATCACAATAGATCAATCCATTGCGATAGACACGTGTCTATCTTAACAGATCAAAATATGTGATAGAGATCCTCTATCCGGATAGACCCTAATCTATCAAGATATAACAATCCCATGATAGACCAAAGAGGTGATAGATACCCATTTATCATGATAGACCCCAATTATCATGACAAATAGACCCTCAGGTCAATCGTGACAGACCCTCAGGTCCATCGCGATAGACCACTCCATGATAGACCCATCTACCATGAAAAACTAACCATCTATCATGACAAACCCCCAACACAACACACTAACCTACTACGATAGAACCCTTCTATTATGATAGACTGGCCTATCGTGATAGACATGTCTATCTTGACAGATAGCCTACATGAGAAAATTAGGGTTTTGATTTTTTAGCTTAGATTTGGTATATTTCTAAGTGTGGATTACAGAAGCTACAAGGCTAAAGTGCAAGTAGTTGAGACTTTCACAAGGGGTCAACATAGATTAGCAAAAGCTTGGGAGACTTTTTGGGCCACAGGAAGCAACACACATGACTTGAGGTTGGGGACTCAACACCAACAGTACTCAAGACTTCACAACAGTGTAAACAATACTCTCACAAATATTTAGGCGATCAATCTGGCAATTCCAGAAAAAATGTCTCTCTGACCATTCTCTTTACATTGCTTTATATAGATTTTACAGGATGCGCGTACCAACTTTTCGTGCGTATTTCAAAAAACTCCGTTACATCTGGCATCTGTTACATCTGTCCCACTCCGACGGCCGACTAACAGAAGAGGCAAGTCAGAACAAGACACAAGTAGGCCAGAAAGTACTAGAGGACATAGGTCACAAAGAGAGGACAACGATTTCCCTCTACCTAAACAAAGAAAACTTTCGAGGACATTGAGACCCTCCTAGGTGGTTAAGATCGTGAAGAACTATTTTGATGGTACAAGAGATCATTATGATCATGTCGCTGAATTTAAGCAAGTGTTGAGAGCGAAACAAGTAGAGAACTTATTCACTCAATACGAGGCTTTTGGGCTAACCTTGAAGGGTACATCCCTAGCATAGTTTCAACCCTTGCAAGATAGATATCATGCAGTTTATGGAAGCCTTCATTGTTGGTTCTCTAAGAGTGGAATCAAACATAACACCTTGTCTTTGATTCATAGTTTCAAGCAAACACCTGAAGAGACAGTAGGATAGTAGGACGTAGATTCAGACAATATGTATAAAGATTTCTAGTCTCAGAGTTACCTACATGGCCTAAGTAGGTATCATTTTTCTTAGACGGTCTCTTGAGTGGAAATTTATAGTCCTATGTGTACTTGAAAGAGTCAAATACCCTAGATCAATGTGTGAGGATGTGCATAGACATAGAAGACAACTTAGGAGAGGAGTTAAAATTGTCCAAGCTCTACAAAGGATTAGAATACTTGGCCAATGTCACATCCAAGCCATCATCTTCAGTGGAGGAATCAATTGAGCTAGTTGCACAAAAGCTAGGAGGAAGCTTCTAAAATAGGCAACATCAAAAGGTTACTACCATTAAACATTGTTACACTTGCGACAATGATCAGATGGCTAATGCTTGCCCTATGCAAAGCCAGAATGGCATAACTCTAGGATCTTACTACTGCACCATAGAGAGGAAACACTCGAACTACATGGCACAAGACTACCCTAACAACAAGCATGCAATTAGAAAAAATTATTAGCATCCACATTAATAACCCTATAGGTATTATAATTAGTAACAATAACAACCCTATTATATGCCACATCAAAATTACTAGCCACAGTACCAAGCACAACCTAGACCACATCTAGTGCTAGGTTAGCAATTGCCACCCCTTCCAATGTAATATCAGTCAAACATACAACAATGGAAGAGAATCCAAATAGAGCCTAAGTACCAATCTCTCCATTGATCATAGAGAATGACCCCAATGCATATAGCTTTGACTCATCTCATGGTGAGAATGTCATGACCTACTACACTGAATCACCAGAACATAAAAAGACTTATGAATACAAGATCCCAATACAAGAATATAGTTAGGAACTAGACTACACGAATGTCATGTATATAAATCCCAACCCTAGTCCCTAGATGAGACAGATGAGACCACAAGTCCCTAAAGGACCGTGCTATAAATGTCAAGGAGATCACTTCATAAGAGAATGACCACCTTCCCCATTAGCAGGTCAGCCACACTATCTTACCATCCAAGGATGTTTTATGGAGTGTGTTAAGGATCACATCATATGTGAGTGTCCTAAGAATCCTGTTAATGCCTTGAAAATTACACCATTCAAATGCGATAGACATAGTGCAAAGCGCAAGTAGGAATCCACCCACATTAGTGCCCATCCAAGCAATCATTGGAACACAGGCTTTACAACAAGCCTAGTAAGGAAACGAAGAGAAAGATTCAAATTCTAGTGATGGTGAAGAGTTTAGTAAAATAAAAACAAGATGATGAAAAGACTCTAGGTAAATACTAAAAAGGAACTTGTCCAAGAAGTTAGCAAAGTTAGAAGGTATCCTAAAAGAAACCAAGGCAAACATTGTAGAATGGACATCTCAGGTCCCATTAGAGAAGGCAATCCTAGATTCAGGAGCAGGAGTTTCCATTGGCACCACTTCCTTATGGAAAGGTTGGGCAAACTAGCTTTGAGACACATGCAGACGAAGGTGCAAACGCAACATGGGCACATAGAAAACGGCGAGGATTGTTGGAAGGAATCACTCTCACTATTTGTGGTCTAGAGTTTGGACATACCTTTTTGTTAGCTCCAAAAATGGTTGGTTTTTATGCACTAATATGTTTCTATTTGGCCAGGGAAATATGTTTGATTGCAGGTATTTGAAGAGTTGATCAATGGGATGGAAGGTATTTGCAAACTACATGGCTACATCTTGTTCAGAGGGGAATGCCCTTGGTGTTTGGAGTTCAGATTATGGAAAATATGAGCATGTTTAGGATGCAATCATTTGTGTTGAGCAGATGCAGTTTGGGGGAGAGCCCATTCAGATTCTTGCATTTCTTGTTTATGTATTGAATGCCTATTGTCATGCAAGCTTGGTGAGTGAAGGCCACAACCATTTTGATAGACATGTATATCAAGTGTGGCTTGATCAGCAAAGCACACGAAGTCTTCAATAGGCTTCCGAATCAAGATGATGTGTCATGGACTGCCTTAATTGCAGGATATGCCAAACCTGGGGATGCCATGTTTTCTCTCAAATGTCTTGATGAAATGCAACTCAAACGTGTGGCCCCGAATGCCGTCACTTATGTTTGCTGCTTGATAGCATGTGGAAGAATTGGAGACATGGAAAAGGGGAAGGAAATACATGAAGAGATTGTTAGCAAGGGCTTATTAGAGACCTTGCTCTTGGCAATGCTTTAGTGGACATGTATGCGAATTGTGGTTTTCTTAAAAGAGCATTAGAAGTGTTTGACATTCTTCCCAAGAGGGATGTTATTTCCTGGAATGCTCTCATGTCTGGTTATGTCAAATATGAGTATGGCATTAAAGCACTTAACTGCCTTGCACAAATGTAGATAGAAGGTGTCAATCCAGATTTTTGCACTCTTGTTTGTGGCTTGAAAGCCTGTTCCATTCCCGGAAATGTTGGTAAAGGTAGAGAAATACATGCAGAAATTTCAAGGAATGGTTTTTTTTTGGGAAGAAACATGGTTATTGGTAGTGCATTGGTTGACATGTATGGAAAGTGTGGCTTCCTTGAAATTGCACACGAAGTCTTCGATGGTCTTTCTACTCCTGATGTAATTTCATGGAATTCATTAATTGCAGGATATGCACAGCATGGCTATGGAAAAGAAGCAATACACTGTTTTGAGTTGATGCAGAAACAAGGTTTCACACCGAAGGCCACCATTTTTTTTTCAATGTGTTGAAAGCTTGTGCTAGCATTGGAGCGCTGGACAAGGGCAGTCAAATTCATGATGAAATTTTGGGAAAAGCCTGACTAAAACAAATTGAATCGTGGCAATGCTTCCAAAAATGTGGTATTGTGCATTCAATTATAGGGGGGCAGGTCCGTTTTTTTCCTCTGACAAGAGAAACCGAAAAAGGGGAGGCCGTTCTCTCTCGCTTTTTCTTCTTCATCTTAGTGAATTGGCGGACGGGGGTCGAGTGCGGGGTGCCCATCACAGGGAGGAAGCATCGAAGGGGAGGTTCTGTTGTGTGAGCGACATTTTGCTCTGAGTACTAGAAACCAAACAGTTGCTGGGGGAGTTTCTTGCTGTGTAGGAGGGGAGAAAAAAAAACTGTTGAAGTCTAGGTCGAAAGGAGGAGAATAATTTCTTCATGCATCTTCGGGTTGTTTTGCCTATATGAGTGGTGATCGCAGACGTGGTGGGATCCATCAAGGAGAATAAGGAAGGCCGCTGCGTCTGTTGTTAGGAGGGTGGCTTCTTTCTCTCTGAACGCATTCGGGGGCTGCCTGTCATATGCTCCGGACTCATTTGGAGATTAGGAAAAGGGGGCGTTCGGCTGGGATTTTGTCGACCGATAGCAGAAGGGGGAGGTGTGGTCGTTTCGGGGGTTCTCTGAGAGATCGCATGGTTTTCTTTTCAGCATACAGGTGTAAGAGAAGAGAAGAGGGGAACAGGGAGCTGGGCGATGTTGTGAACAGAAGGTGTGGGGAGGTACGCTTCTAGGCACGAAAAGAGATGGAGGTGATGGGCAAACACAACCATGGAACATTTTTTACCACTTCAGTTTGGCGTCCAGTGAAGAATATTTTGGATAGAGAATAGCAAGAAGGATAAGGTCTGCACATTGATCGTTGGACGTGGTAGTTTAAGAGAACTACTTAACAGGGAGGCAAATGGAAATGGGTGAAAGTGGATTCTAGTTCAACTCGGTCGTGCCATTGAAATAGTCAGTGATGTGTTGTTAAACATGATGTGACATGATTGGAAAAGACACTTGCAGTTCTGGTGAGTGAAGTTCAATGGAATTAGCGTAAGTAAAACCTCCATACAATTGCTCACTTGGAGAAGTAAAGGGCAACTTGAGACTCATAACGAAAAGGTTCAGAATAAAAACATCAATGGATTTGAGTTTCCATATAGAAGAGAGAGCATTATCCCGAAACATGGCAAGAGAAACCAGACGTAATTGCAAAAGATTTTTGCTCAGCCTGAGGTGAATATCTTGCTACAAGCATCTAGATGCACGATGACCAAGGAGTCATGCTAGTAGAATTTCAAAGTGCAAAACGTTCTGGCAGATTTGAAGGTTGATGTGTGAAGGATATGGAGAGTGGCTGAGGAGGCACAGAAAAAAAGGGGGACAGCAGTCTCTCTGGGGAGTCTCATGTGGTTTTCTTTGTCATGCAGACAAGGACGGTGGGAGGGGAAGTCGGCAACAGAGGCAAGGTGGAGAGGTCTTCCTTTCTAGGGGAAGGCAGGTTTGGAGGAGCTACAGAAGAAGATTGGCAGAGAGTTTTGTATAAGAAATTTCTTTGACCTCTTATATTTTTTGTGTATTTGACATGTCTTGGTTCTCATGGCAATTGCTCTAGAGGCGGAAGCATGCAGCGGCACTTGTAGTTTCTAGTTGATAGGTGGATGAGGGCGGTCCCTATGCACACTTGCACTCAGATGTAGAAGGAAAAAAACTTCATTGGTCGGATCCTTTCGGAGTTTGGGGACCGGCTAAGCTTCTTCCTCA
Organism: Ceratopteris richardii; assembly: GCA_020310875.1. Classification (NCBI taxonomy): domain Eukaryota; kingdom Viridiplantae; phylum Streptophyta; class Polypodiopsida; order Polypodiales; family Pteridaceae; genus Ceratopteris; species Ceratopteris richardii. Next base: position 9,515,546 of record CM035441.1, read on the forward strand.
CACTGTCCAGATACATAGAAGTAGCGCAGACTTTATACTTCTTGCCTTCTCTTCTAACAGCAACGTGGAAAAAGAACGCTGGCCAAATTTACGAGAACTAACAGGAAATATTTCATGCTATGAGCTTCATGGATCGAATGTATGCTGTAAGTTGTTTTTCGCAATATATACTGATTCCTTCCGTCTTCCTTGATTTTCTAGTGATGCCTGCAGGATCCGTTTAATATGATTTACAGAAGAACTATGATTCCTAATGTTGTCGCCAGCTATCGTACTATACTCATGTTTGTTTTATATCATGTTTCCAATAGTTGCAGGAGTTCTCATGAGCACGGCAGTTGATAACAACAGTCTCTGGGCATGTGTGTTTATGGTTTGCTCCGTTTGCATTGATGTAGTTGTCCATGTGCTTCAACGTTTTTGGTTGAATCTAGACGGTGTTTGCTTAGTAAGCATTGTATAAATAATACTTATTTTGGATAATCAATGTCAGTTTACATTTTGCTGCACTTAGTTACAGAGAATGCATATTGGTTGTCTGAAATCTGGGAACTCTGTTGAAATGACCAACTAAGGGTAGGAGTGTTGGATGCAGTCTTTGATTGAAGCGATATATAGGATTAGTGAATATGTATTTGATCATGCACTATACTTGTAATTATCTATTTCTTTGCTTTAGTGACCTTTGTGTTGATAATGTGTTAGCATGATGAATGTGTTGATTCCCTTTTCGATTCAGAGTTGAAATGCAATTGGAGGTGTGGTTGACATAAGAGAGAACAATTTTGTTGTGCTATTATAACTGTTACATCAGCCTCATGTCGCCTTCAAATGTTTTCCCCCTTAACTTTTGTTCATAACCTGGATCGAATTCAAAAAGTGAGCAAGAAGACACTTTGATGTACATTCACATACAATCTAGTGATTTGAGGGAAAGCAAGTGAACTGATCTTGGGGAATTAGAGCAAAATATAAGCGCGTATAGGCACTTTCCCTTAGACCAAAAGAAGCTTTCATTTGGTGCGTTTGCCGGGAACTTATGAGCTAGTGCATAGACATAGGAAGAACTCCTCGAGAGATAATTGTGGGCTCTAGGTGATCCAAGTGGACCAATTGTGAGGGATTTGAACAAAATAAAGTCTTGTATAATCACCTTTTCCGTGGGCTGTAGAGCCGATTCATTTGGTGCGTTTGCCAGGAATTGGCTTAGCACATCTCATAGAGAGTGCTACGAGTTCGCTTGGTGCTCCAATTGTGTGGCACAGCCAAGCCCCGCATTGGTTGCTTTGGTCTTGGTAGAGAGATGGCACAAAGTACACAAGTTTTAGATGTTCGAGAAATTAGCTCAAGAATGATGACTCCGAGAGGGATTAGAAGTCGAAGCGGATTTGGGCACCCAATGAGAAATCATGCATATGAATGTCGCCGGGTTGGCCCAATCTCGAATTACATTCGGTGTTGGTGTTGCGAAAAGATAAGGCACATCGCGAAATTTTGCCCTCGTGTGTGCACCCCATTGGACTTCGTCCCTAGATGCGTGGAATGCGGAAACAAGAAGTATGCGAGCACGTGTGTCGTGCGAAGGATGTTCTCATTGAGGAGGTCGTGGCAAAAGAGGTTAGTCCTCAGGTTGCGACCTTTTATGTGAAAGCCGAAGATAATGAGAGTTCGTTGGCAAGCATACTACGTCAGTTGGAATGTCTGCGAGAAGAGCGAGATAACGAGAGGATCAAAATAGAGAAATTAGAGGAAACTCAAGTGAAAATTACCGAGGTCTTAGGAGCTTGGGAAAAGCAAGTACAAGCATTGGAAAGTGAAAACAAGGAGTTAAAAAGGGGGAACAAAAGCTTGAGGGAAGGTCTTTCGAGGTCTGAGCATGAAAATGTGGCCCTAGACCTAAGAACCGGCTTGATGATAGCCAATTGCCATGGAGTTTCAATTGAAGAGGAGCTCTCACGAGAGGATGATGACATGGCACAGAGTCGACCGAATGGAAAAGGAGATCGAGAAATTGCGAGAGATGACTGGTAGACATGATGACCAAGCGGGTAAGGTAGTGGAAGATTTCCACCTGGAGTTAGAAAGAATGAAGAGTGCCCAAGCAGAGAGCGATGAGAAAATGAGACATGTAGAAAAAGAGATTGCAAAGCTGAGTAGCAAGCTCGGTAGGTGGATGAATCGGAAAGACGACGAGATGCGAGGACAGGTGGAGGATCCGAGAGCGAGGAAAACGGAGGAAGAGCTAAAAGTGATGTTGGACAAGTTAGAGGCGATAGGCGTGGAGTTAGAAAAGGCGAAGGAGTTGTTGAAAAAAGTGGATGATCTGGAAGTAGAAAATATGAGTAGAATCTGGGAGGAGAGGTCGATTCGAGAAGAGGTTGAAAAGTTGTCTGGCCAAGTCGGGAGGAGCGAGGAGGTTCCTTTGGAAATAGAAAGAAAGATGAGCCATTTAGAAGAGGAGAAGAAGAAAATGTGGGTTCGGTTCCATCAAGTGGATGATGAGATTTTTCGACTCCAAGGTAGTGATGAGCGAAAAGAAGAAGGGATAAGGGATTTAGCTTTGAAGCTCGAGGCATTAGGAGGTGTAGTAATGAATGGTGGCCTTCCAGACCATATCGCCTCGCTAGAGGACAATATCAGCAACCTGTCGAATCATGTGGAATCTCTGTGAGGCAGAGGTTGGAGATGAAAAAATAGACGAGGCAATGGATGTTGGTGAGGATGGCTTGAGTCTGATTAGAGTTTGCTTTGTGGATTGCGAGTCAGAGATGTGAGGACGGGTGGACCAAGTGTGTTGTACATTTAGGAACTAAAGTGACACTTTTTGAGGTTTCAGGTCGACAAAGTGGTTAGTATGTGCGGGTTTTGTGAGGACGGGTTGACCATGGCATTAGTGGCTGGATTTTGGCTTGAGTGGCAGCAGAGAGGAGATATGTCTCATTGGGATGTCCACGAGGGGATATATGTGTGTGTGCCATGATTGGTTGGGTTGGGAAAAAGTCCTTTCTTTTGTCTCCTAATTCTCGAGATGCGGGAATGAAAAGAAAATGAGAAAAATATATGTTTGTGTATGTGTGAGTGTGGCTACGCGCCTATGTGGGCCGATAGGTGGGTGGACCCACTTTGGCCGGGTGGTCAAAGCCACGAACCGACGTCGGTTTCACATAGGGCTAGCTCTCTGTGTGTCGCGCGCTCCGTTGGGTTGGTAGATGGGTGGAACAAACTTGATCAGGTGGTCGAGTCCACGAGTCGCATTCAGCTTCGGCGTAGGCCGGCAAGTGTGAGTAAATATGTGAAAAAAAAAATGATGAAAAAAATGTGGAAAAAATGAATGAGAAGAATTCCTCGCTCGAGGGGGGACATAAGAGAGGCAAGAGAGCATGATGCTCGGATGGGAATGTGTGTATGTGTTGTGGGGATATGGGAATGTGTGGACTTCCGATGAGGCATATCGAATCGAAGCTTAAGCTCGGCTAGGATTTTGGCTTCAAAGTGTTTGTGGGAGATTTGGACTCGAGGGATCCAAGCACGCTAGTGACTTTGTTCGTCTGCGAGCTCTTGGGAGGTGCTCATTTTGGTTCTTAGGTTGTGCAACTACTTGCGATGTCCTGAAGCACGTTGATGATGAGCGGTCTTGTCGAGGTGACCCGACGTTAGACTTGAGTGGTCCTTATCGTGTATCCAGCAAGTTAGAGTGGTGTGGTGGTGACCTAGCATCTGATCTAGTTGACGAGCAAGAAAAACAGAGAGATAGACAGGATGGCAAGTGGGAATAGGAAACCCTAGGTTGAAGAGGCATGAAAAATAAACAGGAGGACTCGATTGGAAACGGAAGAAGAATTGGGGGAGGTGGCGGTATAGCCTCGAAGGTAGGAAAAATGAAATTCAAGGATGGTACTTGCTTACATATATAAGCGGTGTGTAGAAAGTGTGTTGATATGTGGAATAAAGATGTGTGACGTGTTGAATGAGTAGTCGAGAAGAGTGACGAGAGCGAATGTGGATATGTCTTCTGTTTGCATGTATGTATGTTGTGCGTGACGAGAATGCATGAGTGATGCGGGATCATGATGTGTGTGCCGAGTGTATATGTGTGATGTGGATGATTGTCTTTCCATTTTGGTTGTAGATGTTATTGGGATTTGATGAAAAAAGGTTCTAATGTTTTAATGAAGTTTGCAGACAGGTGGACATGTCGATGAAGATGCGAGAGGATGGACAAAGATGGTAAGTGAAATGATTGGATTTTGGTACTAACAAATGATTGTATGAGTATGATTTCAGGTGCTACATTGAGGAAGAAGAGTATGGTCATGCAAGGTAAAGATTTGTATTTGATTGAGTGATGATCACATGTTGGATAACTGGAGTGCAGGTAGCATATCGCTCGTCGAGGACGACTTCGCAATTAAGAAGAGGGGAGTATGTTAGCTCCGAAAATGGTTGGTTTTTATGCACTAATATGTTTCTATTTGGCCAGGGAAATATGTTTGATTGCAGGTATTTGAAGAGTTGATCAATGGGATGGAAGGTATTTGCAAACTACATGGCTACATCTTGTTCAGAGGGGAAGGCCCTTGGTGTTTGGAGTTCAGATTATGGAAAATATGAGCATGTTTAGGATGCAATCATTTGTGTTGAGCAGATGCAGTTTGGGGGAGAGCCCATTCAGATTCTTGCATTTCTTGTTTATGTATTGAATGCCTATTGTCATGCAAGCTTGGTGAGTGAAGGCCACAACCATTTTGATAGACATGTATATCAAGTGTGGCTTGATCAGCAAAGCACACGAAGTCTTCAATAGGCTTCCGAATCAAGATGATGTGTCATGGACTGCCTTAATTGCAGGATATGCCAAACCTGGGGATGCCATGTTTTCTCTCAAATGTCTTGATGAAATGCAACTCAAAGGTGTGGCCCCGAATGCCGTCACTTATGTTTGCTGCTTGATAGCATGTGGAAGAATTGGAGACATGGAAAAGGGGAAGGAAATACATGAAGAGATTGTTAGCAAGGGCTTATTAGAGACCTTGCTCTTGGCAATGCTTTAGTGGACATGTATGCGAATTGTGGTTTTCTTAAAAGAGCATTAGAAGTGTTTGACATTCTTCCCAAGAGGGATGTTATTTCCTGGAATGCTCTCATGTCTGGTTATGTCAAATATGAGTATGGCATTAAAGCACTTAAATGCCTTGCACAAATGCAGATAGAAGGTGTCAATCCAGATTTTTGCACTCTTGTTTGTGGCTTGAAAGCCTGTTCCATTCCCGGAAATGTTGGTAAAGGTAGAGAAATACATGCAGAAATTTCAAGGAATGGTTTTTTTTGGGAAGAAACATGGTTATTGGTAGTGCATTGGTTGACATGTATGGAAAGTGTGGCTTCCTTGAAATTGCACACGAAGTCTTCGATGGTCTTTCTACTCCTGATGTAATTTCATGGAATTCATTAATTGCAAGATATGCACAGCATGGCTATGGAAAAGAAGCAATACGCTGTTTTGAGTTGATGCAGAAACAAGGTTTCACACCGAAGGCCACCATTTTTTTTTCAATGTGTTGAAAGCTTGTGCTAGCATTGGAGCGCTGGACAAGGGCAGTCAAATTCATGATGAAATTTTGGGAAAAGCCTAACTAAAACAAATCGAATCGTGGCAATGCTTCCAAAAATGTGGTATTGTGCATTCAATTATAGGGGGGCAGGTCCGTTTTTTTCCTCTGACAAGAGAAACCGAAAAAGGGGAGGCCGTTCTCTCTCGCTTTTTCTTCTTCATCTTAATGAATTGGCGGACGGGGGTCGAGTGCGAGGTGCCCATCACAGGGAGGAAGCATCGAAGGGGAGGTTCTGTTGTGTGAGCGACATTTTGCTCTGAGTACTAGAAACCAAACAGTTGCTGGGGGAGTTTCTTGCTGTGTAGGAGGGGAGAAAAAAAAATTGTTGAAGTCTAGGTCGAAAGGAGGAGAATAATTTCTTCATGCATCTTCGGGTTGTTTTGCCTATATGAGTGGTGATCGCAGACGTGGTGGGATCCATCAAGGAGAATAAGGAAGGCCGCTGCGTCTGTTGTTAGGAGGGTGGCTTCTTTCTCTCTGAACGCATTCGGGGGCTGCCTGTCATATGCTCCGGACTCATTTGGAGATTAGGAAAAGGGGGCGTTCGGCTGGGATTTTGTCGACCGATAGCAGAAGGGGGAGGTGTGGTCGTTTTGGGGGTTCTTCTGAGAGATCGCATGGTTTTCTTTTCAGCATACAGGTGTAAGAGAAGAGAAGAGGGGAACAGGGAGCTGGGCGATGTTGTGAACAGAAGGTGTGGGGAGGTACGCTTCTAGGCACGAAAAGAGATGGAGGTGATGGGCAAACACAACCATGGAACATTTTTTACCACTTCAGTTTGGCGTCCAGTGAAGAATATTTTGGATAGAGAATAGCAAGAAGGATAAGGTCTGCACATTGATCGTTGGACGTGGTAGTTTAAGAGAACTACTTAACAGGGAGGCAAATGGAAATGGTTGAAAGTGGATTCTAGTTCAACTCGGTCGTGCCATTGAAATAGTCAGTGATGTGTTGTTAAACATGATGTGACATGATTGGAAAAGACACTTGCAGTTCTGGTGAGTGAAGTTCAATGGAATTAGCGTAAGTAAAACCTCCATACAATTGCTCACTTGGAGAAGTAAAGGGCAACTTGAGACTCATAACGAAAAGGTTCAGAATAAAAACATCAATGGATTTGAGTTTCCATATAGAAGAGAGAGCATTATCCCGAAACATGGCAAGAGAAACCAGACGTAATTGCAAAAGATTTTTGCTCAGCCTGAGGTGAATATCTTGCTACAAGCATCTAGATGCACGATGACCAAGGAGTCATGCTAGTAGAATTTCAAAGTGCAAAACGTTCTGGCAGATTTGAAGGTTGATGTGTGAAGGATATGGAGAGTGGCTGAGGAGGCACAGAAAAAAAGGGGGACAGCAGTCTCTCTGGGGAGTCTCATGTGGTTTTCTTTGTCATGCAGACAAGGACGGTGGGAGGGGAAGTCGGCAACAGAGGCAAGGTGGAGAGGTCTTCCTTTCTAGGGGAAGGCAGGTTTGGAGGAGCTACAGAAGAAGATTGGCAGAGAGTTTTGTATAAGAAATTTCTTTGACCTCTTATAGTTTTTGTGTATTTGACATGTCTTGGTTCTCATGGCAATTGCTCTAGAGGCGGAAGCATGCAGCGGCACTTGCAGTTTCTAGTTGATAGGTGGATGAGGGCGGTCCCTATGCACACTTGCACTCAGATGTAGAAGGAAAAAAACTTCATTGGTCGGATCCTTTCAGAGTTTGGGGACCGGCTAAGCTTCTTCCTCACACTGTCCAGATACATGGAAGTAGCGCAGACTTTATACTTCTTGCCTTCTCTTCTAACAGCAACGTGGAAAAAGAACGCTGGCCAAATTTACGAGAACTAACAGGAAATATTTCATGCTATGAGCTTCATGGATCGAATGTATGCTGTAAGTTGTTTTTCGCAATATACACTGATTCCTTCCGTCTTCCTTGATTTTCTAGCGATGCCTACAGGATCCGTTTAATATGATTTACAGAAGAACTATGATTCCTAATGTTGTCGCCAACTATCGTACTATACTCATGTTTGTTTTATATCATGTTTCCAATAGTTGCAGGAGTTCTCATGAGCACGGCAGTTGATAACAACAGTCTCTGGGCATGTGTGTTTATGGTTTGCTCCGTTTGCATTGATGTAGTTGTCCATGTGCTTCAACGTTTTTGGTTGAATCTAGACGGTGTTTGCTTAGTAAGCATTGTATAAATAATACTTATTTTGGATAATCAATGTCAGTTTACATTTTGCTGCACTTAGTTATAGAGAATGCATATTGGTTGTCTGAAATCTGGGAACTCTGTTGAAATGACCAACTAAGGGTAGGAGTGTTGGATGCAGTCTTTGATTGAAGCGATATATAGGATTAGTGAATATGTATTTGATCATGCACTATACTTGTAATTATCTATTTCTTTGCTTTAGTGACCTTTGTGTTGATAATGTGTTAGCATCATGAATGTGTTGGTTCCCTTTTCGATTCAGAGTTGAAATGCAATTGGAGGTGTGGTTGACATAAGAGAGAACAATTTTGCTGTGCTATTATAACTGTTACATCAGCCTCATGTCGCCTTCAAATGTTATCCCCCTTAACTTTTGTTCATAACCTGGATCGAATTCAAAAAGTGAGCAAGAAGACACTTTGATGTACATTCACATACAATCTAGTGATTTGAGGGAAAGCAAGTGAACTGATCTTGGGAATTAGAGCAAAATATAAGCACGTATAGGCACTTTCCCTTGGACCAAAAGAAGCTTTCATTTGGTGCGTTTGCCGGGAACTTATGAGCTAGTGCATAGACATAGGAAGGACTCCTCGAGAGATAATTGTGGGCTCTAGGTGATCCAAGTGGACCAATTGTGAGGGATTTGAACAAAATAAAGTCTTGTATAATCATCTTTTCCGTGGGCTTTAGAGCCGATTCACTTTTCTATATGTGGGTTTGGAAATGTTAGGCTACCATCGGTGTTGATATCCAAGTTGTAATCTAGTAACTTGTAACTCTTAAATTGCTTAGGAACTTAATAATTCATGTTATTTTGTATGGAAGATCATTCGATGATGGTCACCAGTTGTAATCTTGTTCAGATATAGATGAATGGAGTATACAGACTCTTTTCTCTACAAATATATTGTCTTTGAGTAATGTTTTAGTAAGTCTCTGTTTGTCTATCTAGTTAGTCTTGATTCTCTGTACGTTTTTACTGTAATCTATGGTGACAGAATAGAAACACACTGAGAAAATCTCAATAATCCTGATTCCCCGAACTCTAGTTTTTGGGGAGTTAAAGAAGTAAACATTTTTGGCAACCACGATGGGATTAGGTTTCACTAAATTGTTGTAGGCTACAGAACATACTATCATAAAAACCTTAGAATGATGGAGATAGACCATGCCAAATCGATCTAGAAACAAGTTTTCACATGCTTATGAGCAGTCAAAACAATTAACAACTACAAAGGAATCATTTTATAATTCTACAGAAGAAACTATCGTAGGTGTAGGAGGAAATGTCCGTATACTCGAATGAATTCTCTCGCTTGTGGAGTAGGGTGTAATTTTGTATGCGTTAAGCACTCAATTTTTAAAGGCCAAGGTTGCATTTGAAGCGGCAATATTATAGGCAGAAGGTATTGGAAGTTAGTGCTTTGGAAACGAATCAGTATAGAAACCAAGAAGGTCTATTGAGGATTCTATCATGGCAATCAAACTCTTAAATTTCACTTGGGTGGAGCAACTGCAAGGATTGAAGATTAGTGACAAAGTGAAAGTGGAAACAGAAGTCACTCCGATAACTACTAGTAGTATAAGAATGCAAGTACAATTAGTGCATCAAATAGCGGCTCCAACACAATGCGTCAATGGCAAGCACTTTAATACATTTAATGAAAAAGCAGATGAAGATCAAGACATCCATGTTTGGCTTTTTGAGACTCAATATGATCCCTTGGAAGGTGGGCAAGATGATGCATGGAAATGCCAGGTCTTCCAAGCGATGTTGGGAGGATAAGCGGTGAGATAGTTAACAGAGTTTGCAACAAACCATTTTGCAATGTATGATGCCTTACGCACAAGATTTTTGTGAAGATTCTAAAAAGCAAAGACTAGGGGCCAATTATTTATCTCACTACAGTACATGGTCCAACAACCTACTCAGACTGTCGTAGATTATGCATCTCTTTTTTTGGAGTACTCTACAAAAAATCCCGTAAATGGAGCAACCACCCAAAGATGTAGTACGAGGTTGGTTTATGGATGGGATCAATCCAATCCTTAAGAAAAAGATTTATCTCTTTGCTTTGCATGGTACCCGAATGTTGGATCAAATCATTGATGCAATGGAGCGATTGGAGAGGAACATGAAGGTGGCCAACCCTTGTCTACAACATCATTTTTGAAGTGGCTACTTCCCGACCCGTTCTTTTCGTTGGATCTCCGAAAGTTATTAGCCAAACGTATTGTACAAAACTTCAAAATAGAGGTCATTAGCAACAACTTGTGCTTTGAGTTAAGTTTATTGTGCAATATGTAATGTTATGAATCATATTACTAAAAATTGTGTATGTAATACCACACTAAGGTGATAACCACTAGTCAGGTGCAACCAGAATTAATGCTTCCCGTACAATGGTATCATACTACCTATGTACATAATATCCAACCAAGAATGACTGCAAATGATAGGAACACCCAAGACAATACAAACAACTCTCAGTCTAGAAGTGATAATTTTGGATACCAAGGCTCTAGACAAGGACGACAATTTTTCAATCGCAATCAAAAGGAAGGTAGTACTTTGGAAGGTAAAAGTCCTTCGTGCCTATTTTGTATGGAATTTGGTAATGTTAGAGAAAATTGTAAAGAAGATCAAGACTATGATAGACAAAAGCAAGAAGCCAAATTGAAAGCGCCTATGACTAGTATGTTTTCCTTTCCTTTCATTTTGAGGAGCTAGCGGATATGGTAATTACCAATTCTGGAAAACAATTCAATATGGAGGAACCTTCCATCACCCTATAATTCAAGAAGAACATCAAATTTTTACTCACGCCTCTAGATGGGCTAATTAGCTACCATCACGTTTTACTTCAATATCTTAAAATCTCTGGTATCAACATTAGCTTCGGATCAAAATTGTACTCCGCCAGTATGATCGAATGATTCAATTCGATCGATAGTGATTATTTCAACTTCAACAGATACATTAGCTTAACCAATATAGATGCAATGAGTAATCATCCAAAATCTAGCTCCTTGAGGATTCTTGGTAATTATTATGTAAATCTACGATTCAACTCCATATCCGCATTCAAGATGCAACTTTCCATATTACTTTTGTAGTCATCAAATTATTAGGGCAAAAGGTAGATTATAACTTACTTCTAGGACATCCATGGTTGAGGCATGCCAAAGTACAATAAGATTGGGGATTACAAGTTATTACTTACTAAAAATCTCATAAGAAGTATTCCGTTGTGTTGGATGTTAAACACATCTGCCCCAAAGATCGAAAACCAACATTGGCAAAACCTCTATGTATGCTCAAAGGACTGGATGATGATGAAGAAGCTTGATTATTGGAAGTTAACAAGGATTTATGGACAATCGAAGTCATGGATATTCTTGGGATCCTTTTTCAACATGCTCCAGTGTTAGCAGTAGCTCAACCAGAATCACTTTCACATGACCTTACACATGAACTGAACCTTTTGACAAATGATTTAGTGGAATCTAGAAGTGTAGATGTAGAGGAATATCAAATTAAAATGGTTGATCAAGGTACATTTGAGAAACCTCGGATGGTTAAAACTTGTATTGATTTACCATCCATATTTCAGACTTAGTTGATTTCTGTATTGACTGAATTTAAAGATGTTTTTGCCTGTGATTATTTTGAAATGCAAGGCTTAGATCCCCATATCTGTTGGCACAAAATTTGGTTGAAACCAGATGCATCACAAGTCAATTAGTAGCACTATCATATAAATCCAATTTTTGCTAAACAAGTCAAAGAGGAATTGGACAAATTATTACAAATCGGATTCATAGTTTCCTTTGAATATTCAGGATGGATCTTGCCAATTGTAATAATTAAAAAAAAAACATATGGTTAAGTGTCGATTACCGGAAACTCAATTCAATTATTGTCTCAAATCCTTTTTCTTTACCCTCTTTGGATACTATGATAGATGAAGTGGATGGATGAGAGATATATTCTTTTTTGGATGGCTTTAGTGGTAACATTGAGGTTAAGATGGTCGAGATAAATTTTCCTAAAACAAATTTTATTAGTAAATGGGGAGTTTTTGCATGCACAATGATATGGTTTGGACTTCGAAATGGTCCCAACACTTTTTAGCATTGCATACATCAGATTTTTGGTCCGTATTTAACCAATTTTATGCGTGTCTTTCTAGATGATTTGTCTATCTCTGAAAATCAAGTTGATCATTTACAACATTTATGCTTTTGTTTTGCTCAATTTCATATGATTCATCCTTGCTTGAAAGCTAAAATATGGAAATCCAAAGAAGTTTTATGGTTTTTAGGATAGATCCAGTGGCACAACAAACATTTGCGTTATTTGGCCCATATTGCTATGCCCCTTGAATAGTTTGGCCCATGTGAAGTCTATCGAATTTCAATGGACTATGAAATGTGATGTGATTTTTAGACGACTAAAGCTCCTTCTCATTAAAGCACCAATTCTTCAAGCATTGGACTCAAATCATCCTTTTCATGTCTTTGTGGATGCTTCAAATATTGCCATTGGCTCAGTTTTGATGCAGAAAGTAGACCATTCTTGGTTCTACCTCATTTATGATCCCGATAGAGAGCTCAATAATGAGAAAAAAAATTATTCAGTTACTGAAAAGGAGTGGTTGGGCCTTATCTACTTGATAAAAATGTTTTAGCATTATTTATTGGGTCTCTTTTACTTTCCATGTGGACCATTATGCCCTACTTTATTTGGTGAAACATTAGAATTTAGTTGGTCGACATGCACGATGGGCATTACTATTGCAGGAATTCGCTTATGATGTTCATTGAACCAGTTCTTCACATGTGATCATTGATTTCCTATCTCAATTGGGACATGGTGAACCTCTAGTTGGTATGGATGATTCCTTTCTTGATGCATATCTTTTTCAAGTTACTGAAGTGATCACTCTACATTTGGAGATCGGACTTGGTATGAAGAGATGATGTCATTTTTGGCAACTAGAGTTCCCCCTACACATTTAGAGTCTATAGTTCAGAGAAAACTAGCACTGTGCAACCGGAGATTCTCTATGATTTTTGACAAACTCTATTTTAGAAATTTTATAGATGTTGGTTGCAATGTATTCCTCCACATGAAGTGCTTACAATTATTTTGCAAGCACATGATGGCTGCACAGGTGTACATTTAGGAGTGGATCTAACAATTTGGAAGATCTTTTCCAATGGCTTATGGTGGTCTACTATGCAAAAAGTTGTTTGTAATTATGTAGCGTAGTGTGACCGTTGTCAACACATAGGAGAACCTCATGCAGTACATGGATTCCCTAGTCAACTAGTTCTTCTTTTAGAACCATTTCAAAAATAGGGATTAGATTTTATTGGTCAAATTAGATCCCTTGCAGCTCATTCCAGACATAACTTTATTCTTATGTGTACACACTACAATACTCAATGGATGGAATCTTGGGCCTTATTTCACGCTACTATGGTAATTTCACGATGGTGCTTACACAACAATTATTTCCTTTTTTTGGTCTCCCATTGGGATTGGTTTCTAATTGCATAACTCATTTCTTAAATCAGCTTGTTTGTACTACTACAGAGTATTATTGCATTGAGCATAAATTCATTCCTCCTTACTACCCTCACGATAACGGATTAGCCGAAAGCACTAACAAAGTTCTTTTAATGATGCTTTAGAATATGCTTTTAGAGCGCCCGAATAATTGGGAGCAATACCTTCCTACTGTTTTATGGGATTACCATACTACTTTTAAGGTTCAAGTAGCTTTACCCCTTTTAAGCTACTATGTGAATCAGAGGCAATTGCTCCTATGGAATTTGCAGTACCCAAAGGGCTATGTAATATCGTGCAAGGTGTTGAAAATTTCCTATTACACCTACAAATGTTATTGAAGGTGATGTAGATGGTGTTGAAGATGATGACCTTCGAATTCCTATTTGTGTTGTGGTTCCTGCTCCACCTACTATAGAGCAATTTCATTGGCATTGCAGAGATGCTCATGCACATGCATTGATAGCTTTGTCTGTGAAACATGCCATTATTCCTCACATCCTCTCTTGCAAAATAGCCAAGGATGCTTGGGATACACTTAACACTCTATACTAGGCAAGAAATGAGGTTGGTATTTCTTACCTCCAAAAACAATTGGAGAGTGAGCATCTGAATGAAGAAGATTGTATGAATAATTTTTTGAAAAAGACCAAAGATTTGAAGGAGCAATTGATTTTTGTTGGTGAAGTGTTGCCAAATAGTTCAGTGGTGTAGACGGTTCTTAATGGTCTTTTGAATTCATATCAGAGTTTTTCTTCTACTCTTTGATTGATGATAAAAGGCAATCCAAATGCCTTAACATATGAGGAGTTAGTCTCTATCTTGTTGCAAGAAGATTAATCCAAGAAGAACATGTCCATTACACATGTTGTAGATCAATATTTCTAGCCAGTTAGAAGGAAACAGGTAAATGGAGCTCATCTACTAGTAAGAAAAAAATCTGCTAATGTTTCACAATCAAAGAAGGGAGACAAAGATGAGAAGAAAACAAAAAAGTAGAAACCATTTTGCAAATACTATAAGGGAAATGATCACATCATAAAGAGTTTTCCAAAATCGATTGCAAAAGAGGAAAGAACAAAGAGTTGAGAATGGTTGTTGCACACGCCTTTGCAAAGTAAAATAGATTTTACTAATCTTGTTCACAATGAAGAATGGGCATTTACTACTATATGCAGCCATGACCCATCTTCTCATGAGCACTGTATGTCTATGGTAGACTTAGATGTTTCATACTTTGATAATGGGGCAACCAAACATATTACCTTGCAGCACAATTTCTTCAGTTCACTTGAGCCTACACCTACAAGGAATATTTTCAAATGTGCTAACAGCTCCTCTTATCTTGTAATGGGACTTGGTAAGATCATTTTGACTACTATTGATGGTGGCTCTTTTACATTGTCAAATGCTTTGTATGCACCAAGGATCAAGAAAAATATTTTGTTAGTTTCAACATTAGCCAAGATTGACTTGGTTTTCATTTTTTTATGATAGATGTACTATTCATGATCTCTCAAATGGCGATGTTAATATTGCTTCTGGCATTTTATATAGTGGGTTGTTTAAGCTCATAGACTATGTGAATCTGTGAATGATTCAACATGCGCAATTCAAGATTCCCATGCTATTTCATATGAAAAGCTTAGCTTGTCATTTGAATTTTTACTAGTTTTCTACACCTACAAAAATATGAAATGGTGTCCTCTCTACGCAAACTTGTAAGCATGTCTATGAAGGCTATATTTGGGCAAAATGCAATATTCCTCCTTCCCTAAGATGGTTCAGTTTGAGTTGCTCATAAATTGTAGCTTGTTCATAGTAATGTTTGTGGTCCTATATATACACTTTCTTTTGGGAACTACCTTTACTTCATGACTTTTATTGATTATTTCTCTAGGCAAGTATGGGTGTATCTATTGGAAGCAAATTTCGAAGTATTTATGTGCTTCAAACAATTTTTGGTTTTGGTTGAAAATTTGTCAGCATGTAAATTGGCCACTCTCCATTTTGATCAAGGGGGGAATACATGTCTTCTGATTTTAATGCATTTCTCATTGAGCATGGGATAAAGCATCAACGTATAGTGCCATATCAATATAAAAAAAGATGGGATATGGGTAGATAACACATCCAAGCACACAATACATGCCATAAAAACACACACAAGCTCACAAAGAAGGAGATAAGAGAGCGACAAGGAGTTGTGAGATTTATACTTCAAGTTAGTCCTCTCACAAAATGGAAAAATTCTTTACAAAAGAATCACTAATTGACTTATATACATGTGCCCTTATTTTGATCCTTTCACACAAGTAGATCAATGCTACTAGAAATTCCTAGAGAAAAATAATATTATACAAGGATATGGTACATTCTGTGGGGATTATGCAAATAGAGTACTTCTCTAGTGCATTTGCAGGGCTTCATTACATTCATGGATTGGTGTGAGAAAAGAAATAGGAAATATTTGGAAAAATTTGAGGGCCCCTACTCTTCTTGTATTCTTTTCTTCACTTATTCTCTTCACTTCTTTTCGCCTTTCTCTTGTTTGTCCTTTTGAGCCTTTGATTCTATCCAACAGAAACCAAAAAGGTGTATCTTATAGGACAATGGCGAGTAGCAACATCAATGAAGATCCAACCTTAAATTATCAACCGTAGAGACAAGAGGGTGATATGAAGATTGTGAACAAGTAATGCATGCAAATGTGAAGGTGAGAAGCACAACAAGGCACTGTTAGATATTCGCAATACTCCACCCTCAAGTGACCACAAATGATCCATTGTGCTCTAAGTTGTAAGGCCCCCATTATGAGGAGAAGCGATTGTGAAAGCCCAGACATTTGTGGGACCATACCTTGCAAGTTAGATGAGGTCTATGTGTGACCATTGATGGTAACAGACGATCTTTGTGAGCCTAGCCTTCCAGTTAGGTAGGTCATAAACTTTCGGGCCATTGGGTTGCCATTCGAGATGAAAATATTTTAAGGCCTTGTGGCACTATGCGATTTCCCCATAGGAGCTTAAGGGATGGAGTGTAGAGGGGGGCTTGCACCCTTCTATGGGGTTTGGGAGGCCTATCCCCCCAGCTCGTAGGGTCAAGACAATAGGACTTTTGGTCAAGGAGATATTGTCAGATTGTATATTTTTCCGACTATTTTATATCTCCGAGTACGTTTATCTATATCGAATCCCCTAGTAACAACTATATAAGCATGGCCCATTTTGATCTTTACAGAGTATTGCACACTAGTAAGCCCTTCATTTAGAGTTTGTCTAGATCACCATCTAAACTCCACATTGGGAGCGCACGGGTGGACAACACCATGATTGTAAGTGCATTATTTTTGGCAATCTGAGAATTTGAGTTCATCATCTCTTAGTCTACATTTTCAGAGAGATCCTCTGTCCTTACTTTGATTAGCAATAATGCATTTTCCTTCTGGAGAATGGTGCAAATGATGAATGGAAGCTACAGGAAGTGAAGTTCAACGTTGAAGGGTATTATTAAAAGAAAAAAAAGGGGCTAAGCTGATCATACCATCCATGATGCATATTGCAGAGGGATGCCTTCACCGTTGTAATCATCAAACCGTGCCTTGATAAAGAACATCAGAGCTGATGTCAAAGAATGATAGAGCCATAGCGACTTTTAGAGGAAGATTACCCGATTATAGCATATACTTGGCAGAGTTGTTCTTGGAAATTACGATTGAGTCCTGGATGGAGCCTTTGAATTATTACAACTGAGGAGTTTGGAGGATATGGATATGGATAGGAGTGTTTGAAGATAGTTTGGCTGAAGCTTTTAATTGAGAAAGATCATTGTTATGGGCAGCAATGTGTTGTCATTTTGTCATTGACAATGAAAAGTTTGAAGAAGCACTATACTTTTCCCGCTTCTGCAAAGTTCTCACAGCAAGAGTTTTTTTGTCTACATGAACTCAAACTTGCTGTTGTGGGTTCTTTAGCTCCATGCTCTTATCTTTATGAAGGTGCATCTTAGTGGCACGGATGGAGTTTCAAAAGATGCCAAAGCTTGAATAATGTGTTCATTGATGTCATCAAGTCTTCAGGTGTAGAGAAAAGGCACATAAAGCCAACAACAATTAATAGATTACCTATCGATCTCGACAGCGTTCCTCAGCTCCATAGTAGTTTTTGTTCAAGACCACTACTTTTGCCATCTTAATGCACTCTATATTTACAGGGAGCGCTATAAATGTGGGAATGAGCTGCTATTCGAGGGGGAGAGAGATATTCTGATGCGAAGAGAGAGGATGTTGGGAAGTCTTCATGAGTTAGAAAATAAAAGAAGTTGATGCACTCTGGAGATTTCAGAGCACAACCTCGTAAACCCAAGCTGGAACTCTGTTGTAATCATGGCTTCTCACCCAATGGGTAATTGAAGTGTCGTGTAAGTGAAAGTCTCGATTGATATATTTCTCAGCATTATTGCCCTTATTCTCTAATTGTTGAATACAACAAAGATCGTTATGAAGCTGTAATTCATTTATGGTTTTCAAGTTTCTTTTGCTCTTAGATACATCACTAGAACATATGAGGGGGCATACTAATGTTGTCCATACCAACGGTCATGCCTCGGTGTCGATATGACCATTGAAAATGGTTGAAAAAAGCATGCATGCCATATCAACGGTCATTTGATCGTCGATATAGCCATTAGAAATAGATGTTCAGTATACGTGTCAAAAAAGCTCGACATCAGTACAATCGTCGGTAATTACGTGAAAATACTGGCACCGATACCAATGCTTATACCGAATTTTTGCTCTTGTATAAACCGGACCCAAGAGCAAAAATTCAAAATTTGCTCATGTTTTGAACTCAGTTCTTCTACTGTCGAGTTTGTGTGCACGACCTGCATTGTGAGCATATTGTACATACACACACACACACCTCTCTCTCCCTCTCTATACACACACACCTCTCTCTCCCTCTAGTTCTCAAATTTTGGTAAGTATCACGCATACTCTAGCACCCTTTCTCTTACTCTGTGTTTTATCTTTTCTAATTTCTCTTCTCTTTAGTTTTGTAGGAGCTTTTAGGCATTGGTTCTTTGGAATTCGACGTAAGACAACGTTAAGTGGGCTTTGACGATAGCGATCCAAAGAATTACATCAATGTAAGTGATTGTTTTATTCTCTATTGACATAGAGAGCGAGAGAGAGAGAGAGAGAGAGAAAGAGAGAGAGAGAGATGAAAGAGAGAGAGGAAGAGAGAGAGAGAGATGAAAGAGAGAGAGGAAGAGAGAGAGAGAGAGAGAGAGAGATGAAAGAGAGAGAGAGAGATAGAAAGAAAGAAAGATGAAAGAGAGCGAGAGAGAGAGAGAGAGAGAGAGAGAAATGAAAGAAAGAGAGAGAGAGAGAGTCATAAAGAGAGAGAAAGAGAGATACACACACATACTCATGTATATGCATGCATACATACATTCACACATATATACACATGCATATGCATTCATACATACACACACATATGCATACATACATTCACACACATACATACACACACATACATACACACACATTCATACACATATACATACACATGCATATTCATACACATCATATTCATACTCACATACATATTACATACACACATTCATATTCATGCATATGCGTGCAAGCATTCATATATACATATCCATCCAACTTATCCTCAACAGCCAACATACGGAATACATCACTGCTTTCAGCCATGGCCGGTGACTAAAATACCTTGATGCAAAAAATTGATTGTATCTCAAAAAGTTGAACGGAACTGCCTAGACGAGTTCTGCTAGACCTGTAGCAGACTTCGAGACGCTTAAACTGGCGAACAGAAACTGGTATATACCTTTGGCACAAAAGGGCAAAATAGCCTGCACAAGCGCTGCGATAGTGCGTTTGAAGGCCGAAACGAGCTCAGATCGCGATTTCGACACCACAAAGCGAAGCAGTTTTGATCTCGGAAACACCCTGAGTGCTCACCAAATTTCGTGCGAATTTGAGACTGCAAACAGAGGAGTGTCGACGGCACCCTAGAAGAAGCGACGACCTGCTCTGATACCAATTGTTGGAGATAGACGTCTGCGGAAGCACGCGAACAACACAAGGAAGAAGAAGAAGCTTGGAGCACAAACATACAATACTGAATGTATTACTAGAGAATGTACAAAGATAAGTAGCCCATTAGGGCAATAGGCGTATATACAAGCCGGGGGAAAAAAAACCTCCTAAAGAGGGAAAAAAGTGCCCCGGCGGTCGTAGAGTGTTCACACACATCACTACCTAAATATATCAACATCTCTCTCTCTCTCTCTCTCTCTCTCTCTCTCTCTCTCTCTCCTTCTCTCTCTCTTTCTCTCTCTCTCTCTCTGCGTTCGTTGTCTACAGGGGAAGGGAAAGAGAAGAAGGGAAATAAATAATAAAAAAGAACAAAATTTAAAAACTAAAATAATCTCAATCTCTCTCTTTCTCTCTCTCTCTCTCTCTCTCTCTCTCTCTTTGACGGATGCGTCGCCGGTTGTAGGAAGAGGAGATGGAGGGAAAAAAATAAGAAATAAAAAAGGAAGCTAAAAAAAATAGAATAAAAAAATAATAAAACTAATCTCTCATCTCTCTCTCTCTCTCTCTCACTCTCTCTCTGTTGCGCGCGTAGCGCTGCTGCGCCACCAGCAGAGAAGAGAGAGGGAGAGGGAGAAAGAGAAGGACAAAGGGAAAAGTGGGAAGAAGAATAAAATAAAAAAAAGAAAGTTAAGAAGCATTAAAGAAGGAGCAGGGAAAGGAAAAAAGAAAAGGCCAAATAAATTGGAAGAGAGAAAAAAAAACAAACGCCCCCTCCCCCCCCTTGTCTGCGTCGATCATTTTCCAAGGCAAAAAAATTTGCTTTTCATAAATTGAAGGACAAGAGTAGAAGTATGCTTTTCATAAATTGAAGGACAAGAGTAGAAGAGATGGACTTCTCTCTCCTCCTGCCACAGAACAGTCATGGAAATGTGTGCAAAAATGACTATAGTCTAGAGCAAAGGAAAATAGAGTACCTGAAAAATCACATGAGCTTGTGAGTACGTACTCCCCTCTTTATATAGATGAGAGTAGCCCACCATAGCCCACATTTTCCCTTAGATAACTGATCCATGCAGCCTCCATTAACTCATCTTTAACTCAACAACACTTCAACAAGATTTAGGCGTGGAAATTTCCTCTATTTATTTTTCCCAAAAATTCACACAACCAATCAATTGAATATTTACTTGGCCATAAACTTTAGATTTAAATACAATCTTTCAATTCCTTTTTATTTATTTAATTACTTTAGAATAAATGCAAACCTTTAGAATAAATAAAATGAAACCCATCAATAAATTTAATTGATACCATATCCTTAGTAAAAATTAGAAATTAGCATAATTTTATTTGAAATAATTTTGCTAAGGTTCCATTTATTATATTTGCCCTATTTATTAAACTCATTTATTAACTCATTTATTAACTCATTTATTAACTCATTTATAGACTAAAACCTACTTAATTAATCTTTTAACCATATTTTTACCCTTCAATTAACTTCAAACCATGTTAATTAACCCCAGCTAACCCATCAACCAATCTTCTAACCTTCTATAATCCTCTAGATTTATTAATTAACTATTAATTAACCTTAAAATTAAGCTAGAACCCTATAAAATATGATCAAAACCTACAATTGACCCATAAATATCCTTGTATTTACTTTCAAAACATAGACAAACCCTTAACTAACCCTTGATTTTTCATCTATACCCTTAATAGTATTTTAAAAACCTAGATAAATACTTCCCATCTTGATATTGATCATCAAACTTCTTATCCTGCAAATTAAAATCAAACTTTAGTCAAAATTATCATAATTTAACCAAACTTATATCAATCAATTAATCTTTTAATTTTAGTAATATTTTAAGAGTAACAAATTCTTTCCGACACCGCAGGGAGTGTGCACTGATTTTGTTTCAAAGTTCATTGATTTTATGAGTTTTGTGTGATGTTTTGATTAAGAGAAGGATATATTCTTTGTAAGATATGGCCAAATTGATTGATTTTGCGATGCAAAACCATGTTAAAAATATGTACATTACACCTGTCTGTGTAAATAGCTAACTTTTGACCCTCGAGAAACCTAGGTTTGACCCTTGAAAACCCCTACAAATGCGAGTTTACCCTATGAAAACCGAGCCTTAACCCTTGGAAAACCCTAGGATTTTTGCTCGTAATTGTAAAGAAACCCTTGAATTGATGAGCTTGAGTTAACTGTGAGAAAACCCCTAATTTCCTCGACCAAAAACCCTAGCTTAGACCCTTGAAATCTGTGTTTATCCTATGTCAAACCCTTAAAAGTAATTAACTTGTATATATATAGTGTGAAACCAAAACCTTAATCTAGGAAAAATAAAAAGGAGAAAAAAAAATAGAAATAAGCGGTATGATTTTCCAAAAATAGTAAATGAACATGCAAGGTTGTCTGAAATTAGAAAGTTATCTAGGGAGGTTAGAAGATTCTAGAGAAGTCCTAGGGAGAGAGGAACCTATAAATAGGGGGCCAAGCCACATTTGTTTCTCCCCGTGGACATTCCTATTGATCTTACCTCCAGGTATGCTTCTTGTCCTTACTTGTTCATTCATGTTTTGCTTCCCTGTTCATACTTCCATGGGGATGCGTCGAGATGGAGATAGGCTTTCCGTTAATCATCATACTAGAAGGATGGAGGAGGCTGTGAGAGAGAGAGCTATTTTAGTTCTGACCATTCAAACATTCCATTATATGTTATTTTCATTCCTTTATTGAAATCTTTCACATAGAGGAGAGAGATGGGTCGTGCGCTGCTATCACATGGAGAGAGTGAGATCGGAATTCGTTCATGGCAATAATATTCGATGACTTTGGGCCAACTTATTTGTAGTTGATATTGAGAGAGAGAGAGGCTCGATGGCTTTTGGCGGCGGTGCTGCTGACCATCACACAAAGAGAGAGAGAGAGAATTATGGGCTCGATGACTCCTAATAGGAGATGCATGCACAGAGAGAGTCACGCTAGGCGACAGACGTTAGGAGATTAGCGCCACACTGGAGAGAGAAAGGCGGCATGATAGCGGCACTGTGTGACGAATCTGTCTAGATAGAGGAGCAGAGAGGGTCGTGCACTACCCTTCACAGAGGGGAGAGAGAGAAAGTCATGTGCTACGCTTCAATAGGAGGTAGGAGAGAGAGAATCCAACGATGTGGCAAAATTCGGCCGCTACAGGGAACGGATGAGGCACAGTGCGTAAGCGCTAGAGAGAGAAACTATCGGCGTCAATTTTAGGCAGTTGATGCATGTTAGAGTGGCGCAGATCAATTCGATGGGAGAGAGAGACAGACAAGATATGGTATTATGGCCGACACATCATGCGCAGAGAGAGAGCGGGAGGGAGGGAGGGAGAGAGAGAGAGAGAGAGAGAGAGAGAGAGAGAGAGAGAGAGAGAGAGAGAGAGAGAGAGAGAGAGAGAGAGAGAACAGTCAAATGTGTGGCGGCGCACAAGAAAATTCGAAGAGAGAGAGATTCAAGTAGTCGTGGAGAGAGAGAATAGGGACATCTTCATATTTTCAGATCCGTGTAAACACAGACAAATTTGGAGATAGAGATAGAGCTCCTGATCGGTGGTCTGCAAAAATCACAGCGACATAGGGTTGGACTCCGATGGGGAGAGAGAGAGAGAGAGAGAGAGAGAGAGAGAGAGAGAGAGAGAGAGAGAGAGAGAGAGAGAGAGAGAGAGAGAGAGAGAGAGAGAGAGAGAGAGAGAGAGAGAGAGAAATGAAAGAATTAAAGAAAAATAGAAATAAAGAAAGAAAGAAAAATAAAGGAAGAAAAATATAGAAAAAGAAGAAATAAAAAGAAAGAAAAGAAAAGAATACAAAAGAAGAAAAGAGAGAAAAAAAGAAAGAACGAAAATAGAAAGGAAGAATAATAAAAGAAAAAAGAAGAAGAAATGAAAAGAAAGAAAGAGGAACAAAAAGAAAGAGCAAAATAGGAGGAAGGAGTGGAAGGCCGATAGATTGGATGTATATGAGCATTAAGGTAGTTATTTGATTCTATTGTTCTTATGAAAATGATTGAGACTATCTTCTTAGAGCCTCAAAGAATTGATTTCCTTATCGAAAATGCAAAAATGAATCATCATTATGAGTATCCTAATTTCAATGTTTATTTTCTTGATCATTTTTTTACCTTCCTATCATGGGAGTAGTATTATCTTTTATATTTGTCTATCGTTTTTAGCATACTAAATGATTTTTTCTAAACCCCCCGTGGACATTCCTATTGATCTTACCTCCAGGTTGATGATTTTGGAGATTATATGAAGTGAAGAGAAAAGTTACTGAAGACCCGAAGTAAAGAGTACCTCCTTGTGGATCTTGCTTGTGGAACTTCTCTCCAGGTTACTGAGTGATTGGAGGCTATTGTTGTTTATGGAGTGAAGACAATTATTTGAAGAAGACTCGAAGTAAAGCTTGGACCGAAGACCGAGACTTGAGGGCGACTTCTTGCACTATAGCGGGAGGTCTACGTCATATTTGGCCGATCCGCACTGTAGCGGCGGCATATATTTGTATTCACCTGTTCCGCACTGTAGCAGATTTCCATATCACCGACCCGCACTATAGCGAGAATCTTTGTATCACTCAGATTTTATTGGACGACTTCGGTTACATTTACATTGTATCATTGAGCTCCGTGACTTTCGTGTGCTAGCAGGGTAATTGGATTTTCTCGCTCTCGACGCCTACGGTCTTATGCGTACGCTCATCTCTTTCGAGGGTGTAGGGACCCTACAAGGATCGCCACACCAGAGAGTGAGAGGGCGAGGTGCCCAGCGCGCAGACGCCGCTCACCAGACAGTGGGAACGGCGCACATACGGGGCCTGATCCAACCTCGCACCGGTTCTTCGCATTCACTTGACCTCCTTGTTTCCCGACACTTGAACCCGACGTGAAGCGAGGCGGTTACCCGGTGATCCTCGACGAGTCACCCATACCTTGAGAAGACAGACGGGAACCTCGACATCGGACAGAAATTCCAGGTACTAGCATTTCAGGTCCTCTGATATTTTGCATTGCTTCACACACACTTTGAAAAGAAAGATTGTTTGGTTGCCTGAGTTGAGCCTCCAAACTCTGCATTAGCTATAGTCCATATGTGTGTGCACTTTTTTTCCTGCTTAGAGTAGGGATTTGCTGATTTTCTAGCCTAGACAGAACATTAGAAGACATTAGAAAATTGTCATAGAAAGGGGGAAAAATACATTTTGAATTTTTAGGAATTAAAGAGAGACTAGTTAGACAAGATTTAGAATTAGACAAAGAGTGCTTAGACTGACCATTACCTCTTGGCTCGTGACCCATCGACCTTCTTCTCTGATCTTCGAGCTAAGAGAGATAGTAGAGCCACTCACACTGGACATCGTTCTGAGTTCTAGGACAGAGCAGAGAAGAGAGATGGAGGATATATTCAAGGAATTAGTAATAGAGAAGCAGGGGGCTCGTGTAGTCCAAGCAGTTTTGAGAGAGAAAGGCAAGTTTATAGGTTTGAATGTGACCAAGTACCTAGATGTTTTTGAGGAATAGGCATGGATCTATGGTCTACCTGAAGAAGATTTTGCACATTACTTCACACGGGTAGTTTTAGGGACTATCCTAGCATCTATTACAACACACATAGCAAAGCCCTGGGCCGAATTCAGAAAAGAATTACATAAGTTGTTTTATTTGGAGGATTTTTCCCAACATAGCAGAGAGGGGTTCTTGCGGTGGGTACACTCCCCAAAACCCACTGCTTCTCTGACTCATCTATTAAATGAATTCTTGAGTAGACATGCCCAACTTCCATAGGCCGATCTAGATGCATTGAAGCATGACCTAGTCATTTCCTTCCTTAAGATCTTAAGTCCTGAAGACAGTACTGAGGTCGAAAGGAGAATAGAAGAGCTTGATAAGAGGTTTGGGTTGACAGAAGACTGGGCCATAGTGAGGAGAGAAGTGGAAGCAGTTGCCCAGATGAGGCAACACCACAGAGAGAGAGAGAGAGAGAGAGAGAGAGAGAGAAATGAAAGAATTAAAGAAAAATAGAAATAAAAAAAGAAAGAAAAATAAAGGAAGAAAAATATAGAAAAAGAAGAAATAAAAAGAAACAAAAGAAAAGAATACAAAAGAAGAAAAGAGAGAAAAAAAAGAAAGAACGAAAAAGAAAGGAAGAATAATAAAAGAAAAAAGAAGAAGAAATGAAAAGAAAGAAAGAGGAACAAAAAGAAAGAGCGAAATAGGAGGAAGGAGTGGAAGGCTGATAGATTGGATGTATATGAGCATTAAGGTAGTTATTTGATTCTCTTGTTCTTATGAAAATGATTGAGACTATCTTCTTAGAGCCTCAAAGACTTGATTTCCTTATCGAAAATGCAAAAATGAATCATCATTATGAGTATCCTAATTTTAATGTTTTTATTTATTTTCTTGATCATTTTTTCACCTTCCTATCATGGGAGTAGTATTATCTTTTATATTTGTCTATCGTTTTTAGCATACTAAATGATTTTTTCTGAACCCCCCGTGGACATTCCTATTGAGCTTACCTCCAGGTTGATGATTTTGGAGATTATATGAAGTGAAGAGAAAAGTTACTGAAGACCCGAAGTAAAGAGTACCTCCTCGTGGATCTTTCTTGTGGAACTTCTCTCCAGGTTACTGAGTGATTGGAGGCTATTGCGGTTTATGAAGTGAAGACAATTATTTGAAGAAGACTTGAAGTAAAGCTTGGACCGAAGACCGAAGAAAAGAGAAGTTCTGAAGACTTCCGAGACTCGAGGGCGACTTCTTGCACTGTAGCGGAGGTCTATGTCATATTTGGCTTATCCGCACTGTAGCGGCGGCATATATTTGTATTCACATGTTCCGCACTGCAGTGGATTTCCGTATCACCGACCCGCACTGTAGCGGGAATCTTTGTATCACTCAGATTTTATTGAACAACTTCGGTTACATTTACATTGTATCACTGAGCTCCGTGACTTTCGTGTGCTAGCAGGGTACTTGGATTTTCTCGCTCTCGATGCCTACGGTCTTACATGTACGCTCATCTCTTCTGAGCGTATAGGGGCCCTACAAGGATCGTGACACCAGAGAGTGAGAGGGCGAGTCACCCAACGCGCAGATGCCGATCACCAGACAGTGGGAACGACGCACATACGGGGCCTGATCCAACCCCGCACCGGTTCTTTCCATTCACCTGACCTCCTTCTTTTCCCGATAGCGTATGCATGTGAGTATGCATATGTGTGTGTGTGTGTATGTATATGCATGTGTGTACATAATATGTATGTGAGTGTGTATGTATATATGTTAGTGTGTGTATATATATATATGTGAGTGTGTATGTATATGTATATATGAATGCATGCATGCATATGCATGAGTGTATGTGAGTATGTGTATGCATATATGTGTGTATGTATGCATATGCAGGTGTGTATGTATATGTGTGTGTGTACATGTATGTATGTATATGTGTCTATGCATATGTGTGTGTATGTATGTATGCATATGCATGTGAGTATCATATGTGTGTGTGTATGTATATGCATGTGTATATGTAATATGTATGTGAGTGTGTATGTATATATGCAAGTGTGTATGTATATATATGTGACTATGTATGTATATGTATATATGCATGCATGCATGCATATGCATGAATATGCATGTGTGTATGTAATATGTATGTGAGTATGTGTATGCATATGTGTGTGCATGTATGTATGCATATGCATGTGTGTATGTATATGTGTGTGTACATATATGCATGTATATGTGTGTATGCATATGTGTGTGTATGTATGTATGCATATGCATGTGAGTATGCATATGTGTGTGTATGCATATGTGTGTGTATGTATATGCATGTGTGTATGTAATATGTATGTGAGTGTGTATGTATATATGTGAGTGTGTGTGTATATATATGTGATTGTGTTTGTATATGTATATATGAATGCATGGATGCATATGCATGAATATGCATGTGTGTATGTAATATGTATGTGAGTATGTGTATGCATATGTGTGTGTATGTATGTATGCATATGCATGTGTGTATGTATACATGTGTGTGTACATGTATGTATGCATATGTGTGTGTATGTATGTATGCATGTGCATACATACATACACACACATTCATACACATATACATACACATGCATATTCATACACATCATATTCATACTCACATACATATTACATACACACATTCATATTCATGCATATGCGTGCAAGCATTCATATATACACACATGGAACCAACTACCCATTATGGGCTTATATGATGCGACATGTACTGGTTGCAAAAGGACTGTGGAACATTGTGCAGGGTGTTGAAAGATGTCCTGTTACACCTGCGACTACAAGTACTACAAATACAGGTGCTGGAGGTGCTGGAGCTGATGAAGATGGTGTCGAAGATGATATTCCACAGATTCCTGTTCGTGCTACTGTTTTTGTTGCACCTACTGCAGAGCAGATTCGTTGGGATGGTAGAGATGCCCAGGCACATGCATTGATGGCTTTGTCTGTCAAACGTGCCATTATTCCTCACATTCGCTCTTGCAGAACAACAAAGGATGCTTGGGATACACTTACCACTTTGTACCAGGCTAGGAATGAGGCTCGTGTTGCTTACCTCCGAAAACAGTTGGAGAGTGAGCACATGAATGAAGGTGATTCTATGGACAATTTTCTTACAAAGATCAAAGACCTGAAGGAACAATTGATTTCTGCCGATGAGGTTATACCAGATAGCTCACTTGTGCAGACCGTTCTGAATGGTCTTCCTGATTCATATCAGAGTTTTGCCTCTACTCTTCGGTTGATGATGAAAGGCAATCTGAATGCCTTGTCATTTGAGGAATTAGTCTCTGTTCTGTTGCAGGAAGATCAGTCCAGGCAGAACAGGTCCATTATGCATGTTGCAAATCAAGCTTTCCTGGCTAGTCAGAAGGGCAAAGGAAAATGGAGCTCTTCTACTAGTAAGCAGAAATCTGCAAATACTGCATAATCGAAGAACCAGGATAAAGATGAGAAGAAATCAGAAAAGTAGAAATTGTTTTGCAAGTACTGTAAAGGAAATGATCATATTATAAAGAACTATCCAAAACTGGCTGCTAAAGAGGCAAAGAAGAAAGAGGCTGGAATGGTTATTGCAGAGGCCTCTACACCAAAGACAGAGTCTGCAAATCTTGTGCAGGAAGAAGAATGGGCGTTTACTAATGTCTGCAGTTTTGACCGATCTTCTCATGATCAGTGCATGTCTACTAGACTGAGATGTTTGGTACTTTGACAGTGGGGCGACCAAACATATTACCTCGCAGCGCAGTTTCTTCTCTTCACTAGAGCCTGCCCCTACAGGGAATACTATCACATGTGCCAATAACTCCTCTTATCCTGTTATGGGAGTTGGTAAGATCATTCTGACTACTGCTGATGGTAGTTCTTTCACTTTGTCAGATGCTTTATTTGTGCCAGGGATCAAAAAGAACCTGTTATCAGTTTCTGCATTAGCCAAGATTGTCTTGGTTGTGAAATTCGTTGATGACAGGTGTACAGTCCATGATCTCTCAAATGGTGATGTGATTATTGCTTCTGGCATCTTATGTCGTGGGCTGTATAAGCTCATAGACTATGAAAGATCTGTGAATGATTCCGCATGTGCAGTTCATGATTCTCAGGCTATGTCAGATGCAAAGCTTTGGCATGCACGCTTTGGTCATCTGAATTTTGCTAGTTTGCTACGCCTGCAGAAATCTGAAATGGTGTCCTCTTTGCCCAAACTTGAGGCTCCTGGAAAACATGTTTGTGAAGGCTGTATTTTGCGCAAAATGAAGCGTTCTTCCTTTCCAAAAGATGGTTCAGTTCGGGCTACGCAGAAATTGCAGCTTGTACATAGTGATGTCTGTGGTCCTATGCAGACACCCTCTTTTGGAAATTACCTTTACTTCGTGACTTTCATTGATGATTTTTCCAGGCATGCATGGGTATATCCACTCAAAGCAAAGTCCAAAGTGTTCATGTGCTTCAAACAGTTTTTGGTTTTGGCTGAAAATCTGTCAGCATGTAAAATGGGCACCCTCCGTTCTGATCGAGGGGGGGAATATATGTCTTCAGACTTTAATGCATTTCTCGCTGAACGTGGGATAAAACACCAATGTATAGTGCCGTATACACCTCAACAGAATGGAGTTGCTGAACGAAAGAACAGGTCACTCATGGAAATGGCAAGGTGCATGGTCAAAAGTCAGGCTTTACCACATAGTTTCTGGCTTGAGGCTGTCATGTGTGCAACATATGTACTTAACAGGTGTCCCACTAAAGCGTTGCAGTCTATCACTCCATATGAGGCTTGGCATGACCGCAAGCCATCTGTTGCTCATCTGCGTGTTTTTGGTTGTTTGGCATATGCATTAGTGCCTGAACAACATCGCAGAAAATTGGATGATAAGGTAGTAAAATGTATTTTTGTTGGGTACAGTTCTGAAAGTAAAGGCTATCGTGTGTATCATCCACAGACTAAACGCATTCTGGGTTAGCCGTGATGTTGTCTTTGTGGAAGATGCTATTCAGCCATTGCTTTCATGTACTAAGGACACATCTGTTAGCTCCAAAGACATGTATGATACTTTGATGCCTCTTTTTACAGGTGGACAGGCTAGTGCTGGTCCTAATGAGGCAACTTCTCAGCCTTTGCAGGTTTCATATGATGATGCAAATCATTCCATTTTTGATGCAGATTTACATGATGCACTTGTTGATGAGAGAGCTGATATTGAGCAGGCAAAAACTATGCCAAAATGGCTGGTGCAGACTTTGCGTGAGAGCAAATTAGATGCACCTTTGTCATATCGTACTCGTTCAGGCTCTCATAGTGCCTCCTTTGCATCAGATTGCTATGCTATGGTTGCATCTAGTCTCTATGATGAGAATGAGCCTGTTTCTTTTGATGAAGCACAAAATTCTGAAAATTGGATGGCTGCTATGCAATCTGAATATGATGCTATAATGAAGAATGGTACATGGTCTTTATGTGACTTGCCTCCTGGCAAGAAGGCCATTGGCACTAAGTCGGTATACAAGCTGAAGCGTAAACCTGATGGTACAGTTGACAGGTATAAGGCTAGGCTTGTTGCAAAGGGTTATGCACATGAAAGAGGCATTGATTTTGATGAGACCTTTGCACCTACATGCCGTATGACTACTGTTCGGAGCATTTGTGCACTTGCAGCCCATCATGGTTGGAATGTACATCAGTTGGACATTAAAACAACATTTCTGAACGGTGACTTGCATGAAGAAGTGTATGTTTTTCAACCCCGTGGCTTTGTGCAGAAAGGGCATGAAAACCAGGTT
Organism: Ceratopteris richardii; assembly: GCA_020310875.1. Lineage (NCBI taxonomy): Eukaryota > Viridiplantae > Streptophyta > Polypodiopsida > Polypodiales > Pteridaceae > Ceratopteris > Ceratopteris richardii. The sequence continues at coordinate 9,546,418 of CM035441.1, forward strand.
TGCAGGTTAAAGAAGGCATTATATGGTTTAAAGCAAGCACCACATGCTTGGTATGAGAAGATACATGCCTATCTGATTGCACATGGTTTTGAGAATAGTCCAACTGAAAGCACCTTATATGTTAAACGTGCTAATGATGTGCTTCTGATCATTGTTGTCTATGTTGATGACATGTTGCTCACTGGTCCTATTGAGACACATATTGCTGATTTTAAGGTTGATTTGCATGCCTCATTTGAGATGTCTGATTTGGGGCATTTGCATCACTATTTGGGCATTCAGTTTATGCACGTTGATGGTGGAATGGCTTTGTGTCAAACAAAATATATTGACACATTATTGCAGCATTTTGGCCTTGAAGGTTGTAAGCCTATTGCCACTCCTATGGAGACAGGTTTATGATTGAGTCTTCATGATGTTGGAGATGCATTTGATGTTGTTCTCTATCAACAAGTTGTTGGATGCTTGATTTATTTATGCATTACTCGGCCAGATATTCAGTTTACTGTCTCACAGATGAGCAGGTTTATGCATTGCCCAGGAGTCACGCATTGGAAAGCGGTTAAGCGCATCTTTCGCTACTAAGGCCTATTCAGGAAAAATGGGAATTACACAGGAATTTGAGACAGCTCTCTATGTCCCAGTGTTTCATGTTTTAACTCATCCACACACTAAAACATGTTATTATCTCTTGATTAGAGTATACTATATTGACACTTTAATATTAAGGATAATTGTATTATAAATGGGGTGTGAGGTTTGGCCTCAAACTTAAGAAGTTAACATAGTAAGTAATATAAATGGGACCTGAATAATTCCCAAATTTCTTGAATAGGCCTTTACTTGAGTGGTACAAGGCTACTTGGGTTGTTTTATCCCAAGGGGGGCTCACTACCGCCAGATTTGCATGCTTTTTCTGACTCAGATTGGGCTGGTTGCTATGACACTTGTGTGTCCACCAGTGGTTTTTGCTTCATGCTTGGTACCTCATGTATATCTTAGTTGAGCAAGAAGCAGCCTACTGTGGCCACTTCTAGTTGTGAGGCTGATTATAGGGCAGCTTTCACAGCGACTGTTGAGTGTGTGTGGCTCAGACGCCTTATGGCTGATTTGGGTGTTGGCCAGTCTTCTGCCACCACCATCTTCACTGACAGTCAGAGAGCATTGGCAGTTGCGAGGAACCCTGTGTTCCATGCTCGCACTAAGCACATTGAGGTGCATTATCACTATGTCAGGGAGAGGTTCTCTGCTGGGGAGATCAGCTTGGCATATGTGCCCACGCAGGAGAACATTGCAGACCTTTTCACGAAGGCTCTGCCTAGGGAGAAGTTTGAAGCTTTCCAAAAAGCTTTGGGCTTACTTCCTTTTGTGGAGTGATTTCCACATAGCTTGGCACTTCCTTATACATGAGTGCCAGCTCCTTGTTCACCGCATCACTCCCAGGGGGGATTTGTTGATATATTTAGGTAGTGATGTGTGTGAACACTCTAGGACCGCCGGGGCACTTTTTTCCCTCTTTAGGAGGTTTTTTTCCCCCGGCTTGTATATACGCCTATTGCCCTAATGGGCTGCTTATCTTTGTACATTCTCTAGTAATACATTCAGTATTGTGTGTTTGTGCTCCAAGCTTCTTCTTCTTCCTTGTGCTGTTCGCGTGCTTCCGCAGACGTCTATCTCCAACAAGAGAGAGAGAGAGAGAGAGAGAGAGAGACAGAGTTTTATATTCTTTTCTTTTCTTTTTTATTTTTCTTTATATTATCATGTTTTATATATATATTTACTCTATATATTTTATTTTATAGTTTAGATATATTAAATGATTTATTTATGTTTATATATTATATTATGATATTATATGTTATATTTATGTTTTAAATACTAACAAAATGAAATTATGGAGTATAAATATATATGTTTATATATTTTTATGTGATTATATATATGTCTTATTATATGCATATGTTTTCTATGTATATGTTTATATATTTATGTATGTATGTGTATGTATATGTGAAAGAGTTTTATCTTAGGATTATTATATTTTAATATTATTAGCATATGCATTAAGTATGTTTGTTGAGAAGAATGCTATGTAATGGTTAATGATTTTATTATGTATAAAATGGAGGGTACGAAAGGGTATGCATGTATGTTTATTTAACTAAATTGATTTTATATATATGATTTGAATTCCTAAAATTCTTTTATGGGTTTCAGGTTATCAGAAGGAGGGTCCATTTAGCTTTTAACCTTACCATTCTCAAAGATTCCATTATATTATATATCCTTCTCCTTTTCCATTCACTTATCCTTTTCTTTCTTTACCCTTTAGCCAAGCTTCTTCAACCCTTAGCTTGATAGAAACTTATTAGAAATTGCATTAGATTTAGTGATGTTTGTACCATGTTAGGTGTTAGTGCATGTACCTTGTTGAATGATAGTCATGATAGCATATGTTAGGCATGTTAGTGCATATAAGGTATGTTAGTTTAGGTAGTGCATGTTAGATGTTAGAAGTTATGCTAATGTATGTTAGTAGATGTTAGTTAGTGCATATTAGAAGTTAGGTAATGCTTGAAAATGTTAGGAAGAGTATGTAAAGGTTAGGAAAGTTATTGCAAATTAGATGTTAGTAGTTATGTTAATGCATGTTAGAAGTGCATGCATGTTAGTTAATGCATGTCAATTAATGTATGCATATTAGATGTTATGTGTATTTCATGTATGCATGCATGTTGATTTATGTTATGCATGTATGATAGTGTTTGCATGTATGTATACATGTCATGCATAATTGTTTGTTGCATGTTAGTGCATGTATGTTCATGTGTGGTTGCTAGTGCATGTGCATGTATGAATGTTCATTTATGCATGTGCATGTATGCATGTGAGTTATGTTAGTGCATGTTCATTTATGCATGTGCATGTATGCATGTGAGTTATGTATATTTATGCATGTATGTGCATGAATGCATGTTCATTTTTGTCATGCATTTATGTTAGTGTGCATGTAAGCATGTTTATTTATGTTAGTGTATGTTTTGTCAAGCATGAATGTTAGTATGCATGTGATGCATGTTAGCATATATAATATGTATGAATATGTATAAGTGTATTAAGCTATGTGAATTATATAATGTAATGTATGAATGAATTATTTATTGCACTGTGTATGCTTAAAATAAATGAATGTACTTATATATATGTGTGTGTTTAAGAAAAGTTAATTATCTTATAACTAAGTTTTTTTATATATATTAAGATTTAAATGAGTGTTTACTTTTTTATAAAAGCTTACTAATATCTCTCATGTGATTTTTCAGATGATCTGCAGACCTGTTGAAGATAAACTGAAGATTTGAAGTGTGAAGAATTTACTTAGCTAAAATCTATTGATTAGCTTGTATAGGTTATTCTTTATGAACAAAATCTTATAGCTTTGTATAGGAAATCTATCATTAATCTAGTTTCATTTTCTTCTTTTATGTCTAAAGAGGCTTCATCAAGTAGTTCCTTTTTACCTACATCTACCTTTGAAATTTTATTTCCTAGTCCAATTGAAGAAATTAAAGAGGTAGTTAAAGATAAGATAGTAGAAGAAACTTTGCATACAAGAGAATTTGATCGTAGTTTATCTAGATCATTGCCATTAATTTCCTTTGTTCCACCTAGTATCGAAGATAGTGAAGATCTTTTTCCACCATCTATAGTTAGAAACATTGATAATTCCCAAGAAAATTTAAACATAACTGAAACCATTAAAGATCAAGTAGTTAGTGAGAAATTAATCTTACCATCCTATGTTGATGCAATAGAAAGATATAGAAACGCTTTGCCCTACGGACCTTAAGAAAACTTATACTTGTTCTGCATAGTCACCATGTGTGCGCCGTTAGCGAGACGACTGAATTGATCTGCCAGTCGTCACCATTCGCTCCCACATTTGAACCCAACGTGAACAACGGCATAGCAAGACAGGTATAAACACTTTTCCTTTTCTTGTATATGCATTAGTTTGGTTTAGGCTACGTGGTTGTAGCAGCTTGAGGTGATCATCTTGCAGAGGCAGAAATTACAAACCTTGTAATTCCCTGGTTGTTGAGGGCTGAGCTTATGCTCTGAGCGCCTCCACGGGAATAGGCAAGTAGTGAACCTCATCTCTTCACCCTTACCATCAAGTTTTTGAAGAACTACGCTTGCACACACGGCACTTAGATTCTTTGTATTAGGTATTTATTGCTCAACAAATGTATATTTGAATATATCACATGCACTCTAGCCTTTGCATCAATTGTCAGGTATATTTTCTAAACTTGCATCTGTTTGTGACTATTTAAGTAGGACTTTAGGAGAACTTAAGATAATAGGAATTGCTAGATTTAAAATTCATTTTCATTTGAAAGTTAGAATTTATTTTTCATTAAAATACTAGGAATTGCTAGATTTAAAATTCAAAAAGAATTCTCATTTAAAAGTTAGTATCTATTTAGGATTGTTTGATTAGTACAATTTTAATTTAAAAATTCAAAAAGAAATTTATGTGAAAAGTTAGTATCTAGTTTTCATTAAATTATTAAGGATTCTTAGATTAGCATAACTTTAGTTTGAAAATTCAACAAGAATTTTCATTTGAAAGTTAGAATCTATTTTCAAGACTTGTTTAAAGGTTTTAAAATTAAGTAAATCTGGAATCAAACAACTTACACTACAACATATGAGGGGCATACCGATGCTGTATATACCGACGGTCACGCTCGGCGTTGGTATGGGCGTTGGAAAATGTCACTTAGAGATACCAACGGTCAAGTGACCGTCGGTATGACTGTTTTAAAAGGATCGTCGGTGTGGCCCGCGACCCTCGGTATATGTGTCGGTATGGGCGTCGATATGGGCGTCGGTATAAGCGTCGGTAATTTATTGGAAGTTACCAACGCGCATACCGACGCCCATACCGACGCATATACCGAGGCCGAGTTTTAAACATACCGCGAACCCGAGAGCAAAACTTCACATTTTTGTGCGTGTTAGAGTACTGTTGGTCTTCTCTAGAACTTGCACGCACGAACCGAATTGCGACCTGCATTGTCTTGTGCACACACACACAGATCTCTCTCTCTCTACACACGCACTCTCTCTCGGCTTATATCTCACATCTTGGTAAGTGTTGTGCGTACTGTTGGCATTTGTGTTTCTCTATGCTTTAGGTTTTATAATTTCTCTTTTCTTTGATTTTGCAGAAGTTCTTTGGCATTGATTGTTTGGAATTGGACGATAGGCGACATACATTACGCTTTGACGACAACGATCCAAAAGAGGGACATACTTGTAAGTGATTGTTTATTCTCTATTGATAGAGAGAGAAGGAGAGAGAGAGAGAGAGAGAGAGAAAGAGAGAGAGAGAGAGAGAGAGAGAGAGAGAGAGAGTGAGAGAGAGAGTGAGAGATAAAGAATAATGAAAGAAAAGATCAAGATAGAGATAGGAAAATAGAGCATACATACACACACACATACACACACATTTACACATTTACACATGCATACATACACACATACATGTACACACATGCATGCTTACATACACACACCTATACACACATGCATGCTTACATACACACACATATACACACATGCATGCATACACACACATACAAATTTATACACATGCATATATACACACACATGCATACACACATACATACACACACATATATACACATGCATACATACACATACACACACACATATACACACATACATACACACACACATATATACACACATATACACACATGCATGCATACATACACACGCATACATACACACATGCATACATACACACACACATGCATACACACATACATACACACACATATACACATATGTATACACACATACATACACACATGCATGCATACATACACACACATACACATACACACACATGCATGCATACATACACACATATATGTTGTGTATAAACACATGTACACACATGCATACATATACACACACATGTACACATGCATACATACACACACATATATACACACATGCATACATAGACACATATACACACATGCATGTATACATACACACACACATGTACACACATGCATACATACACACACATATGTATATACATACTCATATACTCACACATGCATACATAGACACACATACACATATACACACATTCATACATTCACACTTTTATTTTGAAGTTTTTTTTTACCTCAAACATGTAAAAATAGGATTAGGGTTTTTAGGCTATTTACACATACATACACATACACATATAATATATATATACATGTATATACACATGTATACAGAAATATACATATTTTAGGTCTAGATATTTAAGATTAGGGTTTTAGGATTTAGGCATACATATAACTCAATTATATTTATATTAAGAAAAAATATAGAGAAAAATAAGAAAAAAAATCTGAATATATAAATAAATATATATATAAAATATGATTAGGGTTTTAGGATTAGGGGTTTAGATTTTTATAGGTGTTTAAGTATTTAGGTTTTAGTATTTCATATTTAAGTCTAAGTCTTTCTAATTAGGGCTTTAGGGTTTTAGGGTTTTAATACCTACATAACATATATACACAAACACACATATACATATAATACATACATACATGTAGATACACATGCATACAAAAATATACATATTTTAGGTTTAAATCTTTAAGATTAGGGTTTTAGGGTTTTAACACCTACATAACATATATACACGCATACACATACACATATAATACATATATATACATGTAGATACACATGCATACAAAAATATACATATTTTTGGTCTAGATCTTTAAGATTAGGGTTTTAGGGTTTAGGCATACATATAACTCAATTATATTTATATTAAGAAAAATTATATAGAAAAATAAAAAAATATATATGAATATATAAATAAATATATATATGAAATATGATTAGGGTTTTAGGATTAGGGGTTTAGATTTTTATAAGTGTTTAAGTATTTAGGTTTTAGTATTTCATATTTAAGTCTAAGTCTTTTTTATTAGGGTTTTAGGGTTTTAGTACCTACATAACATATATACACAAACACACATATACATATAATACATACATACATGTAGATACACATGCATACAGAAATATACATATTTTAGGTCTAAATATTTAAGATTAGGGCTTTAGGGTTTTAACACCTACATAACATATATACACACATACACATACACATATAACACATATATATACATGTAGATACACATGCATAAAAAAATATACATATTTTAGGTCTAGATCTTTAAGATTAGGGTTTTAGGGTTTAGGCATACATATAACTCAATTATATTTATATTAAGAAAAAATATATAGAAAAATAAGGAAAAAAATCTGAATATATAAATAAATATATATATAAAATAAGATAATTATATACATAAATAAATATAAAAAGAATTAGTGTTTTAAATAATTTAATTAAATATATTAAAATAGGATTACGTAAGGAAAAAATCTGAATATATACATAAATATGAATATATAAATAATATATATATATAAAGTAGGATAGTTATATAGATAATAAAATATGATAAGAACTAGTGTTTTAAATAAAAAATGAAATATGTATAATTAAATATATAAAAATAGGATTAATTAAGAAAAAAATCTAAATATATAAATAATATATATATATATATAAAGTAGGATAATTATATAGATAATAAAATATGATAAGAACTAGTGTTTTAAATAAAAAAATGAAATATATATGATTAAATATATAAAAATAGGTTTAATTTTAATCATTTTAAATAGAGTGAATATATATACACATACACATACACACATACTTATACACCTATCTATATTCACATATATATACATATACACATATATACACATAAATATACACATGCATACATATATATACATGTTTTAGGTCTAGGTCATTTTGATTGGGGTTTTAGGGGTTTAACACCTACATAACATATATACACACTCTAGAGTACACATATAATACAATATACATGTATATACACATGTGTATAGACATATACATAATTTAGGTCTAGATCTTTAAAATTAGGGTTTTAGGGTTTAGGCATACATATAACTCAATTAAGAGGAAAAAATTCTGAATAAATAAATAAATAAATATATAAAATAGGATCAATTAAGAAAAAATCCGAATATATAGATAAATAGGATAGTTATATAGATTAGGGTTTAAGTCTTTAAGAGTATGATTTTTAAGTTTAATAAAAAAACAAATGTTCTAAAATGTCCATATTGTAGCAGATGGCTTCTTTGGATCCTGAAGAGAGAATGGCATGTCCTTGCACACAGTGCAAGTATCAAATTTATCAAAAACGACGGATTTGTACTGCATATGTTAGAGAGTATGGATCCTTTGATAGGAGTTGACTGGAAAACCTACGTTATCATTCACATGGTCCCCCAGGTGAGCTGATCGACCCAAACGACATTGCACCAATAACCTCTCGTGGACAAAAGAGAGCAAAAAAGGACTTAGACGTACAAGCAAGTACTAATAATATTACACAGAATGAACATATGGAAGAGATGCTTGAAGCATTTTATGAGATGGACGAAGATCATGATGGTGGAGAAGGTGTCAAGAGTTTCATGGACACAACAGAAATTCCACGATCAGAAGTCGATGAAGAATATGAAAACATGCGAAGACTAGCTCGTTTACCACTTTACAATGGAGCAAAGATATATGTACTACGTGCGTCACTCACGATGCTCAATCTGCAATCCATTTATGGATGGTCAGATAGTAGTGTCACTGAATTGTTCAGGTAAGTGGAGAACAAATTGGCTTTCATTGTTGTATCACAATAACTTTATTTACTAATATCGTTTTAATTGCTGATTGCAGGCTTCTTAAAGATCAATTTTTGCCAGAGGGCAATGACATGCCTCCAACATGTGGAGATGCGAAAAAACTTTTACAGTCCATTGGAATGGATTATACTAAAATTCATGCTTGTCCGAATGATTGCATTCTCTTTCGGAATGAGTATGAGCATCTCCACGTATGTCCAAAGTGTGGAGCAAATAGATTTAGGGAAGACGTTGTAGGCAAAGCCCTTGCAAAGGTTCTTCGCCACTTTCCTATCATTCCACGAATTAAGAACATGTTTAGATGCAAATCTATAGCTGAGTTAATGTCATGGCATACAAAGAGCAGGTCTACAGATAATGTAATGCGAGTGCCTGCTGACTCTGATGCTTGGAAGCACATAGATAGTAAGTGGCCAGAGTTTGCTAGTGAGCCTCGGTCCATACGTCTAGGCCTAGCTATGGATGGAGTGAATCCATTTGGATTACGCAGTTCTTCATGGAGCACATGGCATGTATGTTTGGTCAATTATAATATCCCACCATGGTTGGCCACAAAGAAAGGTCATTTATTATTAGCTCTTATTGTACCAGGTAAGTGTAAGGTAAAAAACATGGATGTATATCTTGCACCACTTGTGGAAGAACTGTGCATTTTATGGGATGGGATTACTGTGCATGACATGTCTCAACCTATAAGAAGATGAGACGTGCGAGTGCAAGGCATACTTATGTGGACAATGCATGATTGGCCTGGTTATGGTGAATGTTCAGGTTTATCGATTTCAGGTTACCATGCTTGTCCTTTATGCGGACCACGACTCGAAGCACGTTATTCCAAAGCACTACGTAAAACTGTCTATGAAGGACATCATAGATATTTGCCTGATGGACATGTTTTACGTGAAGGTAGAATTGGTCGACAAGCACAACACCAAATGAAAGCTAGCGATTGGAAACAACTGTGGGATTCAGAAAATCCAGTTGCTGGCATAAAACGGTTGTCCATCTTTCATGAACTCCCTTATTGGAGTGAATTATTGATCAATCATTTGGTGGACAAGAATGCCTGAGTTTTTACGTATGTCGGGTCCCGAAATGCCTCGCTTATGGAGCGATGATGAAGATGTTCGTCTCGTAGGCGATGAACCACAAGGTAAAGGATTGCAGAGAAAAATGGATGCAGCTTTCAGAGAGAAGGCAATGAAGTTTTGCATAGTTAACTCTGAGCCTATGCAGAAGTGGTTAGAAAGATATGAGCTTGCCAAGGAAACTAACACAAAGGAAAGAGCTCAGTTTCGAAGAAATCGTTCCACTCGATTTTTGCCTCTTCCAGAAAGTCTTCGACCTCTTCCACCTTTTCCAACGAGCAGATGGCTAGATAGAGCGGTTTCACAAGCAAAGGCAGCAGGTGAAGATATCTCTGAAGAAGAGGAAGAACTCACAAAAGGATGTGATTGGGAGTATATTAAATATGGTGCACTATGGTCTCATGGATGACACTTTCGAGTCGCACGAATCGATGAAAATAGGTCTACTTTTGATAGTGGAGTGATGGTGAATTTTCTACAAAAAAGTAAAGCGAGTGCAAGAGATGATAATGCTCTAGAAGGCGAGCTAGATTATTGTGGTGTGATTCAAGACATCTTGAAACTATCTTTCAGAAAGTTTGATTACTTTGTTTTTGATGTGAAATGGTTCAAAGTAGTCACCTCTGGAAGAAACGCAACAGTGAGACGGGATAAAAGCGGTTTGCTTCAAGTCGACTCCACAAGATTATGGACAGATGAAAGGGATACATTTGTACTTCCCGAACACTGTGAGCAAGTTGTTTTTATACCAGATTCAAAAGAACCAGAGTGGCTATTTGTTTTACAAGTCGCTCCACGTAGTAGACAATTTTTTGAGAACATAGATGTAGAAGAAAGCCCATCTCTAGTGGAATCAGAGATTCATTCGATAGTCAAGGAGGAAGAGATCATTGTTCGAGAAGAAGAGGTCATTGAAGAAGAGGTCATTGTTCGAGAAGACGAATCAATAGACGATGATCAGGAAGAAACCAGCATAGCAAGCGATTTAGAAGCCATCAATATAGAGATAGATATTCTCGGTGCATCGGATCTTCAAGAGGATGCTAGACTAGAGGACTTTTGAATAAAACACTCGTACGTACTAATTTTTGTTTTTTTTTTTTGGTTTATTCTCTATATTACTTTTATTATCGCATGCTGATTTCTTGAGTTCTTTTATTATAGAGCACGATGGGAGACAATCCTCCAGTCATTCCACATTCCATGACAGAGGAGCAGTTTTTGGAGTTCATCTCTGAGGTTCCTCCCGCGTATATGGCTGCTGCATCACAGTATTAGATCACTCGAGGTAGCACTCCTCTCAACCTCACTCCTGGCGGACTTACTCCTGTCCGCCTCACTCCTGCTGGCCTCACTCCCGCCGGTGTCACTCCTGCCGGTGTCACTCCTGCGGGTGGTGCTACTCCCATAGGAGGTATGTCTCCTAGCTTTGTGACTCCACCACGACCATCTTTTCAGCCATCTACATGTGCGTTCAACACCTCAGCACGATACAGGTTCTGGCCCGTCTCATAGATCAAGGTCACACTTTGGAACAGGAGGTTCTAAGAGTGGATCTATAGGTAGATCTGGAGGCGGAGGAGGCGGCTGTTGTGGAGGCAGTGTGATGGACGTTGCGTCGCCCGCTTCTACTCCTAGGATGAGTATCTCACATGTAGGTACGCCACGCAGTACACCACGTACACCTTGGGGTGCTCATGACCATGATCACTCCAAGGTGTATAGTATCCGAGATGGAGCTCCGGTGATGGATGCGGCTGGCAAAGCAATGCGTGCAAGCATATGATAGCTTTGCTCCATCCAGTTTGGACACTCTATCATGTTGAAATAGAATGAATAGGATAAAGATCGAAAGAATTATATCACACAGACGATTTATCAGGAGTTCCGACCAGTCGATGGACAGTCTCTTGTCAGTTCAGAGTGGATTCTGCACACTGCACGTGAGGTTATGTCCCATCGACGATCCGAGGCTCGTGATGCTTTCAGAGCAGGCTTACCAAAGCCTGTATGGCTAGATGCTGAGGAGTGGGACGTGATTCGTGACGAGCAGCAGCAGACTCCTGACCGATATCGCCAACAGCGAGATGTTGCAGCCACACGTTTAGATACGGTTGGACCGTCACATTTGGGAAGCGGCAGATATGACACGATGCGTCATGAGTTTGTAAGTACCATTTCATTTATTGAATTTATTTGTGTTAAATTTCTCATGTATGTTCCTCTAATCTTTTGTATATTTGTTTTAGGAGCTGGCAATGGGTCATCCTCCAACACAAACGGAGGAGTCTTATGGATATCGTCATGGGTTGATTGCACTATTGGAGGACTTGGAGGTACACGGTGCGGTAGTTTCATGGGAGCATTTGCGATGAGGTAATTAATTTATAAATTTGGTTTTTACTTGTTGTTTGTAATTTTCATGTGAATTTATCTCATTCCATTAATGTTCTTTGTTGCAGGACTGTTGATATGGAACATTCTTTGCATGTGTATGGTAGTGGAACACCAAAATTTTGTATTTGATTTTCATATGGCAATTCATTGCTTTGCCACATTTTGTAAAAGTGTCATATATGACAGTGGTTTGCCACACTCTTGTACATGCTTCATTATTGAAATATATAACTTCTTTTGTACATGGTTCATGGTTCATTCTGATTATCTCATTTGTGTCTAATAATACTCTGATTCATGAAATCATATTTTGGTTGACATTAGAGTACACATCACATGTACTCGGTTTTTTTTGGGCAGAGTGTATTGTATTTTGTTAAGCAACATCATGATAATGTTGTTGTAGCAAAAGACAACACACTCTGCCCAAAAAAACTTTTGCAGGTATGGTCGTCGGTATACGTGACGATACTCCTAGTAATGTCATCAGAATAAGCGTCGGTACACCCAGCAGCCGACGGTATACGCGACGGAACACCCAGCAGAGGCCTCGATATGGGCACCGGTATGGGCGCCGGTATTACCGATGCATATACCGACGTTTATACCGACACATATACCGACGCTTACTACCAATGTTTTGGTACCGGTGCGCATACCGATCTTTACACCAAAGTCGCGGCAAATAAAGCCGCGTTCATTTTCCTCGGTAAAGACCTTGGTATACCATTGATCTATTGTAGTGTTAATTAGCTTGGTAAGAGAACAAAAATCTAAAGTCCAAGAAGAAATCAAAGATTATATTAAAAAACTTAAGACTAGTTCTAACATACATAACAAAATGGATGAGTTATTTAAAAATATGATGTCAGAAACCCAAGGACAAAAAGTAGTTGAAGCTATGCCAAAAGAAAAAGGGAAATTCATTGGAGTTAACGCAACTAATTATTTAGACACTTTTGAAGACCTAGCAAAATTACATGGTTTACCAGTAGCTAAATGGGTAACATTTTTAGTAAGACTTGCAATAGGTTCAGCCAAGTGTAATAGAACCTCATAAAGCACTTGAGTGGGAAGAATTTAAAAAACAAATGCATAAAGAATTTTACTTAGAAGATTATAGTCAACACAGTAGGGAGGGATTTATGAAGTGGCTTAGCACTCCAAAACCCAAATATCTCTTACATAATTACATGGAGAATTTATGAAGAGATTTTCACAATTACGTGAATAAGATAGGACTGCACTTACACCAGATATAGTTCTTTATTTCCTAAAAGTTTTACCTACAGACATTAGAAGTGAAGTAGAAAGAAGACTAGAGGAACCTGGGAAAAGATATGGTTTAACGGAGGACTGGGCGGTTTTAAAACAAGTAGTAGAAGTTGTAGCACAAATGAAACAGAGGCAATCATTACTATATGATATGAATTTAAGTTTTCCAACAGTAGGACCAACTACTCAAAATCCTAAAATTAATATAAACTCTAGTACAACTGAACAAACATTAACATCTAAAGTACCTAGTGAGTTACAGTTTTGAAATACTATTTAATAAACTAGATAATATGATGCAGATGCATACGATGAATACATGTATATGCTAAAAATTTTATCCATTAGTATGTGGGATTTTTGTATTCTGCTATTTATTCCTTATGAGATCTGACCTCTAAATGAATTGAAAAAAATAAAGCTTCATACCCAATTAGCATATATGTATGTGTTTGTAGTTGGTGCACTATGTTGGGCTAGTAGGCGGGTGGAACAACCTTGGTCGGGTGATCAAGGCCACGAGCTGACGCTGAGAGTCAGACTATAGGAAATAAAAAGTAGGAGGCATATAATTCCATTATCTGATGAAAAAAAGTTTTGGTATATGCTGTTATGCAGAATAAGTTACTTATTCTAAGCAAGTGACATGAACAGAAGGACTATGACACTTATGATTTATTCTTATAAATGCTTGTTTAAATGTGGATTCAGAAATATGACATGATATTTATATGACTTATATCTACTTTGTTTTTTTTTAATGATTTGTACTAATCTTTTTAATTGCACAAAGTATGAATGCATGATAAAATAAAATTTTGAAAAATTTAAAACTTATTTTCAAAAGAATTTGATATGTTCCACTTGAATCTGCAGGTTGGTCCATCGGGACGATGTGCAAGTTTAGTGGGGGCAGATGTCGGAAAGAATTTGTTACTCTTAAAATATTACTAAAATTAAAAGATTAATTGATTGATATAAGTTTGGTTAAATTATGATAATTTTGACTAAAGTTTGATTTTAATTTGCAGGATAAGAAGTTTGATGATCAATATCAAGATGGGAAGTATTTATCTAGGTTTTTAAAATACTATTAAGGGTATAGATGAAAAATCAAGGGTTAGTTAAGGGTTTGTCTATGTTTTGAAAGTAAATACAAGGGTATTTATGGGTCAATTGTAGATTTTGATCATTTTTTATAGGGTTCTAGCTTAATTTTAAGGTTAATTAAGGATTAATTAATAAATCTAGAGAGTTATGGAAGGTTAGAAGATTGGTTTATGGGTTAGTTGGGGTTAATTAACATGGTTTGAAGTTAATTGAAGGGTAAACCTATGGTTAAAAGATTAATTATGTAGGTTTTAGTCTATAAATGAGTTAATAAATAGGGCAAATATAAGAAATGGAACCTTAGCAAAATTATTTCAAATAAAAATATGTTAATTTTCAATTTTTACTAAGGATATGGTATCAATTAAATTTATTTATGGGTTTCATTTTATTTATTCTAAAGGTTTGCATTTATTCTAAAGTAATTAAATAAATAAAAAGGAATTGAAAGGTTGTATTTAAATCTAAAGTTTATGGCCAAGCAAATATTTAATTGATTGGTTGTGTGAATTTTTGCAAAAAATAAATAGAGGAAATTTCCACGCCTAAATCTTGTTGAAGTGTTGTTGAGTTAAAGATGAGTTAATGTAGGCTGCATGGATCAGTTATCAAAGGGAAAATGTGGGCTATGGTGGGCTACTCTCATCTATATAAAGAGGGGAGTACGTACTCACAAGCTCATGTGATTTTTCAGGTACTCTATTTTCCTTTGCTCTAGATTATAGTCATTTTTGCACACATTTCCATGACTGTTATGTGGCAATAGGAGAGAGAAGTCCATCTCTCTTACTTTTGTCCTTCAATTTATGAAAAGAAAATTTTTTTGCCTTGGAAAATGGTCGACGCAGACAAGGGGGGGTTTGTTTTTTTTCTCTCTTCCAATTTATTTGGCCTTTTCTTTTTTCATTTCCCTGCTCCTTCTTTAATGCTTCTTAACTTTCTTTTTTTTATTTTATTCTTCTTCCCACTCTTCCCTTTGTCCTTCTCTTTCTCCCTCTCCCTCTCTCTTCTCTGCCTGCGGTGCAGCAGAGAGAGAGAGAGAAGAGAGAGAGAGAGAGAGAGAGAGAGAGAGAGAGAGAGATGTTGATATATTTAGGTAGTGATGTGTGTGAACACACTAGGACCACCGGGGCACTTTTTTCCCTCTTTAGGAGGTTTTTTTTCCCCCGGCTTGTATATACGCCTATTGCCCTAATGGGCTACTTATCTTTGTACATTCTTTAGTAATACATTCAGTATTGTGTGTTGTGCTCCAAGCTTCTTCTTCTTCCTTGTGTTGTTCGCGTGCTTCGGCAGACATCTAACTCCAACAATTGGTATCAGAGTAGGTCGTCGCTTCATCTAGGGCATCGTCGACACTCCTCCGTTTGCAATCTCAGAATCGCATGAATTTTGGTGAGCATACTCAACATGTTTCCGAGATCAAAACCGCTTTGCTTTGCGGTGTCGAAATCGCGATATGAGCTCGTTTTGGCCTCCGATTGCACTATCGTAGCGCTTGTGCAGGCTATTTCATCTTTTTGTGCCAATGGTATATACTTGTTTCTGTTCGCCAGTATAAGCGTCTCAAAGTCTGCTACAGGTTTAGCAGAACTTGTCTGGGCAGTTCCGTTCAACTTTTTGAGATACAATCAATTTTCTACATCAAGGTATTTTAGTCACCGGCCATGGCTAAAAGCAGTGATGTATTCCGTATGTTGGCTGTTGAGGATAAGTTGGATGGTACCAACTACCCATTATGGGCTTATATGATGCGACATGTATTGGTTGCAAAAGGATTATGGAACATTGTGCAGGGTGTTGAAAGACATCCTGTTACACCTGTAACAACAGGTACTACGAATACAGGTGTTGGAGCTGATGAAGATGGTGTCGAAGATGATATTGTGCACATTCCTATTCGTGCTGCTGTTTCTACTGCACCTACTACAGAGCAGATTCGTTGGGATGGCAGAGATGCCCAGGCACATGCATTGATAGCTTTGTCTGTCAAACGTGCCATTATTCCTCATATTCGCTCTTGCAGAACAGCTAGGGATGCTTGGGATACACTTACCACATTGTACCAAGCTAGGAATGAGGCTCGTGTTGCTTACCTCCAAAAACAGTTGGAGAGTGAGCACATGAATGAAGGTGATTCTATGGACAGTTTCCTAACGAAGATCAAATATTTGAAGGAACAGTTGATTTCTGCTGATGAGGTTATACCAGATAGCTCACTTGTGCAGACCGTTCTGAATGGTCTTCCTGATTCATATCACAGTTTTGCTTCTACTCTTCGGTTGATAATGAAAGGCAATCCGAATGCCTTATCATTTGAGGAGTTAGTCTCTGTTCTGTTGCAAGAAGACCAGTCCAGGCAGAACAGGTCCATTATGCGTGTTGCAGATCAAGCTTTCCTGGCTAGTCAGAAGGGCAAAGGAAAATGGAGCTCTTCTACTAGTAAGCAGAAATCTGCAAATGCTGCACATTCGAAGTACCAGGATAAAGATGAGAAGAAATCAGAAAAGTAGAAATTGTTTTGCAAGTACTGTAAAGGGAATGATCATATCATAAAGAATTGTCCAAAACTGGCTGCAAAAGAGGCAAAGAAAAAGGAGGCTGGAATGGTTGTTGTAGAAGCCTCTACACCAAAAACATAGTCTGCTAATCTTGTGCAGGAAGAAGAATGGGCGTTTACTACTGTTTGCAGTTTTGACCCATCTTCTCATGAGCAGTGCATGTCTGCAGTGGACTCAGATGTTTGGCACTTTGACAGTGGGGCGACTAGACATATTACCTCACTGCGTAGTTTGTTCTCTTCACTCGAGCCTGCCCCTACAAGGAATACTGTCACATGCGCCAACAACTCCTCTTATCCTATTATGGGAGTTGGTAAGATCATTCTGACTACTGCTGATGGTAGTTCCTTCACCTTGTCAGATGCTTTATTTGTGCCAGGGATCAAGAAGAATCTGTTATCAGTTTCTGCATTAGCCAAGATTGGCTTGGTTGTGAAATTTGTTGATGACAAATGTACAGTTCATGATCTGTCAAATGGCAATGTTATTATTGCTTTTGGCATTTTATGTCGTGGGTTGTATAAGCTCACAGACTATGAAAGATCTGTGAATGTTTCGGCATGTGCAGTTCGTGATTCTCAGGCTATGTCAGATGCAAAGCTTTGGCATGCACGCTTTGGTCATCTGAATTTTGCTAGTTTGCTACGCTTGCAGAAATCTGATATGGTGTCCTCTTTGCCCAAACTTGAGGCACCTGGAAAACATGTTTGTGAAGGCTGTATTTTGGGCAAAATGCAGTGTTCCTCCTTTCCAAAAGATGGTTCAGTCCGGGCTACGCAGAAATTGCAGCTTGTACATAGTGATGTCTGTGGTCCTATGTAGACACCCTCTTTTGGAAATTACCTTTACTTCGTGACTTTCATTGATGATTTTTCCAGGCATGCATGGGTATATCCACTCAAAGCAAAGTCCGAAGTGTTCATGTGCTTTAAACAGTTTTTGGTTTTGGCTGAAAATCTGTCAGCATGTAAAATGGGCACCCTCTGTTCTGATCGAGGGGGGAATATATGTCTTCTGATTTTAATGCATTTCTGGCTGAACATGGGATAAAACACCAGTGTAGAGTGCCGTATACACCTCAACAGAATGGAGTTCCTGAACGGAAGAACAAGTCACTCATGGGGATGGCGAGGTGTATGGTCAAGAGTCAGGCTTTACCACATAGTTTCTGGCTTGAGGTTGTCATGTGTGCAACATATGTACTTAACAGGTGTCCCACTAAAGCGCTGTAGTCTATCACTCCATACGAGGCTTGGCATGACCGAAAGCCATCTGTTGCTCATCTGCGTGTTTTTGGTTGTTTGGCATATGCATTAGTGCCTGAACAACATCACAGAAAATTGGATGATAAGGCAGTAAAATGTATTTTTGTTGGGTACAGTTCTGAAAGTAAAGGCTATCGTCTGTATCATCCACAGACTAAACGCATTCTGGTTAGCCGTGATGTTGTCTTTGTGGAAGATGCTATAGAGCCATTGCTTTCATGTACTAAGGAGACATTTGTTAGCTCCAAAGACATGTATGATACTTTGATGCCTCTTTTTACAGGTGGACAGGCTAGTGCTGGTCCTAATGAGGCAACTTCTTAGACTTTGCATGTTTCATATGATGATGCAGATCATTCCATTTCTGATGCAGATTTACATTATGCACTTGTTGATGAGAGAGCTGATATTGACCAGGCAAAAACTATGCCAAAATGGTTGGTGCAGACTTTGCGTGCAGCAAATTAGATGCAACTTTGTCATATCGTACTCGTTCAGGCTCTCATAGTGCCTTCTTTGCATCAGATTGCTATGCTATGGCTGCATCTAGTCTCTTTGATGAGAATGAGCCTTTTTCTTTTGATGAAGCACATAATTCAAAAAAGTGGATGGCTGCTACGGAATCTGAATATGATGCTATAATGAAGAATGGTACATGGTCTTTATGTGACTTGCCTCCTGGCAAGAAGGCCATTCGCACTAAGTGGGTATACAAGTTGAAGCGTAAACCTGATGGTACAGTTGACAGGTATAAGGCTAGGCTTGTTGCAAAGGGTTATGCGCAGGAAAGAGGCATTGATTTTGATGAGACCTTTTCACCTACATGCCGTATGACTACTGTTCGGAGTATTTGTGCACTTGCAGCCCATCATGGTTGGAATGTACATCAGTTGGACATTAAAACAACATTTTTGAATGGTGACTTGCATGAAGAAGTGTATGTTTTTCAGCCCCGTGGCTTTGTGCAGAAAGGGCATGAAAACCAGGTGTGCAGGTTAAAGAAGGCATTATATGGTTTAAAGCAAGCACCACGTGCTTGGTATGAGAAGACACATGCCTATCTGGTTGCACATGGTTTTGAGAACAGTCCAACTGAAAGCACCTTATATGTTAAGCGTGCTAATGATGTGCTTCTGATCATTGTTGTCTATGTTGACGACATGCTGCTCACTGGTCCTATTGAGAAGCATATTGCTGATTTCAAGGCTGATTTGCATGCCTCATTTGAGATGTCTAATTTGGGGCATTTGCATCACTATTTGGGCATTCAATTTATGCAAGTTGATGGTGGAATGGCTTTGTGTCAAATGAAATATATTGACACATTATTGTAGCGTTTTGGCCTTGAAGACTGTAAGCCTATTGCCACTCCTATGGAGACAGGTTTACAATTGAGTCTTCATGATGTTGGAGATGCATTTGATGTTGTTCTCTATCAGCAGGCTGTTGGATGCTTGATTTATTTATGCATTACTCAGCCAGATATTCAGTTTGCTGTCTCACAGATGAGCAGGTTTATGCATTGCCCAGGAGTCACGCATTGGAAGGCGATTAAGCGCATATTTCGCTACTTGAGTGGTACTCGGCTACTTGGGTTGTTTTATCCCAAGGGGGGATCACTACCACCAGATTTGCATGCTTTTTCTGACTCAGATTGGGCTGGTTGTTATGACACTCGTGTGTCCACCAGTGGTTTTTGCTTCATGCTTGGTAGCTCATGTATATCTTGGTTGAGCAAGAAGCAGCCTACTGTGGCCACTTCCAGTTGTGAAGCTGAGTATAGGGCAGCTTTCATAGCGACTGTTGAGTGTGTGTGGCTCAGACGCCTTATGGCTGATTTGGGTGTTGGCTAGTCTTCTGCCACCACCATCTTCACTGACAGTCAGAGCGCATTGGCAGTTGCGAGGAACCTTGTATTCCATGCTCGCACTAAGCACATTGAGGTGCATTATCACTATGTCAAGGAGAGGTTCTCTGCTGGGGAGATCAGCTTGGCATATTTGCCCACGCAGGAGAACATAGTAGATCTTTTCACGAAGGCTCTGCCTAGGGAGAAGTTTGAAGCTTTCCAAAAAGCTTTGGGCTTACTTCCTTTTGTGGAGTGATTTCCACATAGCTTGGCACTTCCTTATACATGAGTGCTAGCTCCTTGTTCACCGCATCACTCCCAGGGGGGATTTTTTGATATATTTAGGTAGTGATGTGTGTGAACACACTAGGAGCGTCGGGGCACTTTTTTCCCTCTTTAGGAGGTTTTTTTTCCCCCGGCTTGTATATACGCCTATTGCCCTAATGGGCTACTTATCTTTGTACATTCTCTAGTAATACATTCAGTATTGTGTGTTGTGCTCCAAGCTTCTTCTTCTTCCTTGTGTTGTTCGCGTGCTTCAGCAGGCATCTAACTTCAACAAGAGAGAGAGAGAGAGTTTTTTATATTCTTTTCTTTTCTTTCTTATTTTTATTTATATTATCATGTTTTATACATATATTTACTCTATATATTTTATTTTATATTTTAGATATATTAAATGATTTATTTATGTTTATATATTATATTATGATATTATATGTTATATTTATGTTTTAAATACTAACAAAATGAAATTATGGAGTATAAATATATATGTTTATATATTTGTATGTGAGTATATATATATATATATGTCTTATTATATGCATATGTTTTCTATGTATATGTTTATGTATTTATGTATGTATGTGTATGTATATGTGAAAGAGTTTTATCTTAGGATTATTATATTTTAATATTATTAGCATATGCATTAAGTATGTTTGTTGAGAAGAATGCTATGTAATGGTTAATGATTTTATTATGTATAAAATGGAGTGCTTTGCCACATTTTGTATTTGGCTCATATCTGCGAACGGTTTGCCACACTTTTGTACATGGTTCATTCATGGAATATATATCTTTTTATCACACTTTTGTACATGGTTCATGGTTCATTCTGCTCATCTCTTTTGAGTCTGATAGTGTTTTGTTTTATCAAATCGTGTTTTGGTTGTCAGTCATCTAAACACTAGATCACCAACCACTAGAGCACATGTTACATGTACTTGGTTTTCTTTTGGGCAAAGTGTATTGTCTTTTGCTACACAACAGCATGCCAATGTTGCTGCAGCAAGAGGAAACACACTGTGCCCAAAAAAAAATTGCAAATTTGGTCATCGATATAAGTGTCGGTATGAGTTGTTGCACATCCATTTTAGGAAAAGCCTTTTTGTTTAAAACCATTCTTTTAGCACTTTAGATATCAGCCATTATCTTTATAAAAAGGGTCATTAAAAGTTGACCACTCTTTTAGTGCTTTAAAATAGCATCCATTATTTTTGTGAAAAAGTTAGCCTTCATGGCCCCTTCGGGCCTTGACTGAATGTTGAACAATTTTTTAGTTATTATCCATTCCTTTAGTACTTTAAATATTCTTCACTGCTTTTATACAAGAAAATCATTAGTACATATTCATTTCCAAACCTCTATATAAAGAGCTTAGGAATTCATTTTTGTAGAGAGTTGTTGATACTCCATCATTGTGAATATAGAGACATTTTTCGTACAGAGAACTTCTCTTCTTTTATCTAGTCTTGTGCGTCTACTTTGCTCTATCATCTTCGCAGTCTATGCTATTTTCTACTTCCCTTCATGCTTCCATTTCGTGCTACTTCTTGAAATTCCTATATTCTACATTGGTACCAGAGCGAGGTTCATGCATCAAAGGTGCTATTCATGAGGTATATGCATAAGATGCAACACCAATAAGCTGATAATTTGCACGTACCTTCGTTTAGAATTACCTTCTTTTAGGATGGCCGATGGAAATAGCCAAATAGAAAAATTGAGTAAAACCAATTATCAAGCTTGGTGTTTTCACATGTCTGCATATCTTATGGGTAGGAATTTGCATGGTCTTATTAGTGGTATGGAACCTCAACCTGACTTGCCTGACCAAAATCCGACACCACAACAAGCAAGGGGATCTGGGGAGCGTTAGAGTGATTGTTCTCAACAACCACAAAGGCACGACAAATTCAATTGAAAAATGAATTTTGCGGAAGGATGTACGACAGTCAGTAAATGATTATGTTTTAAAAATTAAGCAGATCACCGATGCAGTTGCTTCAATTTCGTTCATAGTTGAAGACGGCAATTTAGTTGCATTTTTTTTAAATGGTTTAAAAGAAGATGAAAAAGGGAAATCTTTTACAACCTCTGTTTTTGTGAGAGAGGAGTTGCCTGATTTTGATGAGCTGTTTCACTTATGATAACAGAAGAAATTAATATAAATGGTGGGCAGTCTATGCAGAAAGGTAGTGTAGGTCATGTTTATGCAGGAAATCAGCGTGGTCACAGAGGTGGTAGAAGAGGAACTTTTAGAGGTCGTGGATGTCTAAATGAGACAAACAACAATTATGATGCTGGCAGCTCAGATATGAATATGCATGGTAGGGGGAGATATTCCTACTGTGGCAGAGGACGTAATGTGTATCAAGGTAATTTAGGCATAACATGTTATAATTGTGGTAAAGCTAGTCATATATCTCATGTTTGTTGGCATAATCAAGGGTGAGATGGATATGCAAGGCAAAATAATACATAGGGTAATTTTGTTTAGGAACAAAATCATGAAAATGTACTAATGATGAATGTGAATACAAATCCAAATCATAGCAATGATGTATGGTATGTTGAGAGTGGATGTAGTAATCATATGAGCAATAATGTTGATTGGTTTGCTAACTTACATGCACCTTTGTTTGATGGTAAAGTTGAAATAGGTGACAGTTCAATGGACAAGATAACGCAAGTTGGAGACGTGTGTTTTGAAGATAAAAAAGGCAATAAAGTTTTAAAAGATCTCCTTCATGTACCTTTTATAAGTAAAAACCTTATTTTAGTTGGTCAAATGGTGGAGCATGGCTATCAAGTACGGTTCAACAAATTTGGTTGTTTTGTTGAAAATCCAAAGCAAAACTATAAAGTCTTGGCAAAAGGTCAATGCCAAGGAAGCCTTTTTACGTTGGATGTAACTCCTAATTTTGTTTCTTATCATTCAGTTGGTAATAATAAGATTTCTCAAATCGAGTTATGGCATAGGCAAATAGGACATGTAAATGTACATAAGTTGAAGGACATGGCTAAAAGAAAGATTGTTGTTGGTTTACCTGATATCTCAAAACAAAATATGATACATTTGTGTGATGCTTGTCACTTTGGTAAGCAAGCAAGGCATCCTTTTTCTACTATATAATTACAAAGCAAGGATTTATTAGAATTGGTGCATACTGATGTTTGGGGTCCTACAAAGGAACCATCACTCACAGATAGTGAGTATTATGTTACTTTTGTGGATGACTTTAGCCGAATGACTTGTGTATTTTCTTAAGCATAAGAGTGAGTTGTTTGATTGCTTTGTCAAATTCAAAGCAATGGGCGAAAAGCAAACCGGAAAGGTAATTAAAAGGTTAAGATCTGATGGTGTAGTGAATATTTTTCAAGAATGTTTAATGACTTTCTTTGGAATGAAGGTATAAAGAGGGAAGTCACTTGCAGGTATACTCCTCAGTAGAGCAGAGTTGCAGAAAGATGGAATAGGATTATCGCAGAAATAGCAAGAGCAATGCTGAATGAAAAGCATATGCCATTGAAATTTTGGGCTGAAGCGATAAATACAGCAGTATATTTGATGAATCGTATGCCAACATCTACAACACATAATGTCACTCCTTTTGAGGTTTGGTATAATAGGAAACATGTTATTGATCACTTGTGTGTGTTTGGTTGTGTGTGTTTTGCTATGGTTCCATATGCATTGAGAACTAAACTACAGCCAAAAGCATAGAAATGCATTTTCATGGCTTATGCAGATAATCTGAAAGTATATAAGTGTTATAATCCAATAAGTAAGGAAATTATTATTAGTCGTGATGTACGCTTTGATGAGTTATTGTCTTGGTATACAGATCCTATTTTACAGGTTCAAGAAGAAATGCAAGAAGAACTTGAGGATGGTTTACATGATAGTACAGGAGTAAGCTCAGAAGATGAGAATGGTTATTAGGAAGAAAATTTATCACAAGATGCATTGTATGAGAACAACACATGGCAGCTTGTACCACGAGATAATAAGATATGATGGTTCTATTTCCAGGTACAAGGCAAGGTTAGTTGCAAAGGGTTTTGCACAAACATATGGAATTGATTACAAAGAGACATTTAGCGCATTGCAAGAATGTCAACTATACGAATAATTTTGAGTGTTGTAGCAAGTAAATGTTGGAATATATTTTAGCTTGATGTTAAAAATGCATTTTTGAATGGTCAATTACAAGAACAGGTTTATATAGAGCAACCAGAAGGATTTAAAGATAAAAAGTATCCAAATTTTGTTTGCAAGCTAACAAAAGCATTATATGGTTTGAAACAAAAACCTAGAGCTTAAAATCATCGATTAGTAAGCTATTTAGAAGATCAATGATACAAACCAAGTGTTGCATATCCTTCTTTATATGTTAAGTTTGTAACAAATCAATGTGTGTATTTGCATTTATGTTGATGATCTTATTATTACAGGAAGTGCTATTGATGAGATTGATGAAATTATGAAAAAACTTGGTTTGGAGTTTAAGATTTCAGATCTTGGGATTTTACATTATGCATTGGGAATTGAAGTTATCTATGATAAGCATGGTATATGGTTGAGTCAAAAGAAGTACATATGTGATTTACATCAAAAGTTTGGTTTATTAGAATCCTTTGGAGCCTAATGTAAAATTGAGTATACATGATGGTGTTCATTTTGAAAATGTAGACATGTATAGATCGTTGATTTGATCATTGTTGTATGTTATAAGTACACGACTTGATATTGGTTATACAGTTGGAGTACTTTCACAGTTCATGCACAAGCCTACATATGTACATTGGAATGTGGCTAAGCGTGTGCTACACTATTTGAAAGGCACTTTGAACGAAGGTTTATTTTACTCACATGATACTAATCTTGATATTAAAGCTTTTAGTGATGCAGACTGGGCAGGAAATAAAGATGATCAACGTAGCACGAGTAGCTACATATTAATGATGGGAAATCGACTTGTATCTTGGAGTTCAAAGAAACAACCAACAGTGGCGCTTTCATCTATAGAAGCAGAGTATCGTGCGCTTACAGAATTGATATGTGAAGTAATGTGGCTCAAAAATTTATTTGAAGATTTACATCTTCTTTATATAACTCCATAAATTTATGGTGACAATATGAGTGGTATACATTTGGTAGCTAATCCAGTTTTGCATGCACTTACCAAGCATATCAAAGTTCATTAGCATTATGTTTGTGAGAAGGTAGTTTCCAAAGAGATCAACATTTCTTTTATATCTTCAAAAGATCAGCTTGCAGATATGATGACAAAAGCTCTTGATGGAACAAAGATACAAAGATTCAAACAATTGATTGGATTGTTAGAATATTCAAGGAAAGCTTGAGGGGGAGAATGTTGCGCATCCATTTTAGGAAAAGCCTTTTTTTTTTAAACCATTCTTTTAGCACTTTAGATATCAACAATTATCTTTATAAAAAGGATCATTAATAGTTGACCACTCTTTTAGTGCTTTAAAATAACATCCATTATTTTTGTGAAAAAGTTGTTGAGCAACTTTTTAGTTATTATCCATTCCTTTCGTACTTTAAATATTCTTCACTACTTTTGTACAAGAAAATCATTGGTACATATTCATTTCCAAAACTCTATATAAAGAGCTTACAAATTCATTTTGGTAGAGAGTTGTTGATACTCCATCATGTTGACATATTTAGGTAGCGATGTGTGTGAACACTCTAGGACCGCCGGGGCACTTTTTTCCCTCTTTAGGAGGTTTTTTCCCCCGGCTTGTATATACACCTATTGCCCTAACGGGCTACTTATCTTTGTACATTCTCTAGTAATATATTCAATATTGGGTGTTGTGATCCAAGCTTCTTCTTCTTCCTTGTGTGGTTCGCATGCTTCCACAGATGTGTAACTCCAACAATTGGTATCAGAGAAGGTCGCCGCTTCATCTAGGGTGTCATCGACACCTCCCTGGTTGTAGTCTCAGAATCGCATGAATTTTGGTGAGCATACTCAGCGTGTTTCAGAGGTCAAAACAACTTCATTTTGTGGTGCCAAAATCGCAATATGAGCTCATTTCGGCCTCTGAACGCACTATCACAGCGCTTGTGTAGGATATTTCAACTTTTTGTGCCAAAGGTATATACCAGTTTTGGTTCGTCAGTCTAAGCATCTCGAAGTCTGCTACAGGTCTGGCAAAATTCGTCTAGGCAATTCTGTTCAACTTTTTGAGATACAGTCAATTTTCTGCATCAAGGTATTTTAGTCATTGGCCATGGTTGAAAGCAGTGATGTATTCTGTATGTTGGCTGTTGAGGGGAAGTCGGATGGTACCAACTACCCGTTATGGGCTTATATGATGTGACATGTATTGGTTGCAAAAGGACTATGGAACATTGTGCAGGGTGTTGAAAAATATCCTATCACATCTGCAACTGTTACAACTACACGTACTGAAGCTGATGCAAAAGGTGTCGAAGATGATGATATTATGCATATTCCTGTTCGTCCTGCGGTTTCTACTGCACCTACTATAGAGAAAATTTGTTAGGATGGCATAGATGCCCAGACACATGTATTGATAGCTTTGTTTGTCAAACATGCCATTATTCCTCACACTTGCTCTTGCAGAACAGCTAAGGTTGCTTGGGATACACTTACCACATTGTACCAAGCTAGGAATGAGGCTTGTGTTGCTTACCTCCGAAAACAGTTGGAGAGTGAGCACATGAATTAAGGTGATTCTATGGACAATTTTCTCACAAAGATCAAAGACTTGAAGGAACAATTGATTTCAGTTGATGAGGTTATACCAGATAGCTCACTTGTACAGACTGTTCTGCATGGTCTTCCTGATTCATATCAGAGTTTTGCTTCTACTCGGTTGATGACGGAAGGCAATCCAAATGCCTTGTCTTTTGAGGAGTAAGTCTCTGTTTTATTGCAGGAGGATCAGTCCAGGCAGAACAGGTCCATTATGCGTGTTGCAGATCAAGCTTTTCCTGGCTAGTCAGAAGGGCAAAGGAAAATGGAGCTCTTCAACTAGCAAGGAGAAATCTGTTAATTCTCCACAATCAAAGAGGGAAGACAAAGATGAAAAGAAATAAAAAAAGCAAAAATTATTTTGCAAGTCCTCTAAAAGAAATGATCATATCATAAAGAACTGTCCAAAACTGGCTGCTAAAGAGGCAAAGAAGAAAGAGGCTGGAATGGTTGTTGCAGAGGCCTCTACACCAAAAACATAGTCTGCTAATCTTGTGCAGGAAGAAGAATGGGCATTTACTATTGTTTGCAGTTTTGGCCCATCTTCTCATGAGCAGTGCATGTCTGCAGTAGACTCAGATGTTTGGTACTTTGACAGTGGGGCGACCAAACATATTACCTCGCAATGCAGTTTCTTCTCTTCACTCGAGCCTGCCCCTACAGGGAATACTGTTACATGCACCGACAACTCCTCTTATCCTGTTATGGGAGTTGGTAAGATCATTTTGACTACTAGTGATGGTAGTTCTTTCACCCCCCAGGCTTTCTCCAAGGCTTACGACCAAGGCGGGGACCAAGGCATAGACCTTGGCATACCTTGTCATCCGAGTCACCGAAGTCACCGTTGGCGCCATTGGCGCCGTTGGTTGCGCGCGAGGGAGGACCTCAACGATCAAGGAATATAGAGGTTCCCGGTACTTCCCGGGAGGTCACCCATCCCAGTATTGTTCCCCCCAAAGCTCGCTTAACTGTGGCAATCTCTTGCCACTAAGCTACACTCTTGTGGTGTTTGAAGAAGGGGAAAGACTAAGGTTGACATTACCTTGAACAAGTTTTGGTCCCTCAAAGCTTCATTTTTTGCTTTCAAAGCCTATTTTTGAAGCAATTTTGGGGTGTTTTTTGGAGCCATTTCGGAGTACTTTCGCACATAGTTCTCTTCGCACAGGTCCAAGAACATCAAGAAGAGTGTTCCTTGTACTCCTCAGACAATAAATATCAACCTTTGGGGCTGTATTTTCAGCCACACTCGTAAAACTACAGGTTTCTTGAGGGGTTTTCAGTTTTGGTGGGAGCAGTCGCTGCAAATTTATGCAGGTTTTTAAAGCCTAAAACATCAGAGTTGACAGACACTTGCAGGTGTTATTGGCTAGTTTTTTGGGCTGTGTATTCAGCCTTTTAGTGTCATTTTACTGCATATATTGAGCACATACACACCATGTATAGCGTTTACGTTCTTTGATATAGTGGTTACGTTCTTTGCATAAAGCCTTTCACGTTTGATAAAGAGGGTCATGGTGAGGTTTTCTTAACTGGGAGACACCCAGATGTCGGGGTCTCTTCGGTGATGCAGGTGGAAGACTTACCCAGCCTCACCATAGGAGATGTATGATAGTTGTTCATAGGTGCTCGATAAGCCTAGTTGGCTTCTATTGGGTAACTGGTTATATGCAGTGGAGTCAGTGATTCACTATGCAGTTAGACATGTCAGTACTTGCAGTTTTATGATACTTTGACACTGGTCATATGCTAATTTTGCAGAGGATACTCTGGCAAAATTTTTCCAGATTTCTGGTTTAGTCAACTATACAGTGGTCGATTTACTCCTTGATACACTTATTTGTTGGTGTTTGGACTCTTCTAGCTCCATTAATCATTCTATTCAGTTTTCTACGATCATGGCATCAGAGGTCTCAGGCACATCCGGTGGATCAGGGTCTAGTGCTAGTGTTCCGAGGAGGAGCTATAACTTGCAGGGCAAAGACCATTTTGAGATCCGAAAATTTGATGGCACAAACTTTGCTCTATGGAAGAATCAGATTAAAGATGTGCTGATTCAAAGGAGGCAATGGAAGCTAGTAAATGGGATTTCAAAGAAGCCTGCTGACACGGATGAAGATGATTGGGATGAGTTAGATGAAATGGCCAGGTCTACCATTCGCTTGCACTTGGCTGATAATGTTTACTTTACAGTATTAGACTGTGAAAGTGCAGAGCAGCTTTGGAAGAAGTTATGCAATACATATGAAAAAGAGACGGCATCAAATAAAGTGTATCTGATGAGAAAATTATATGACCTTCGTATGAAGGACACAAATAGTGTTGTTGCTCATCTAAATGAGTTTGATGCTATATTCTCCCAGTTACAGACTCAGAAAATGAATATGGATAATGAAATGAAAGCAGTATTGTTGTTATGCACTCTGCCATCATCATGGGATACGTTTTGCACAGCTATTAGCAACAGTGCACTTGGTGGTAAACTCGTCTATGATGACATAATTGGAGCACTCTTGAGTGAGGAGATTCGTAGAAAATCTATGGTTGGCACTCAGAGTGGAGATGCATATAATGTTCGTGATTCTTACCAAGGAAAGAATCAACGTGGCAGGAGAAAGAACAAGGAAAAGAATGGTCAACGGAATAAGAGTAGAAGTAAATCAAGGAAGAGGGATATCGAATGCCATTATTGTCATAAGAAAGGACACATGAAGAAAGATTGTTATGCATTAAAGAATGCTAAAGGTAAAGGACAGAATGTTGATGGGCATGTTAAACAGTTACCTGCACCATCTACTTGGACTGTGAAGATTGAAGAAATTAATGCTATTTCTGATGATGCTGATGTGTTGACACTTGATAGTACTGTGCCATCTGAGGCACTTATGGCTGATTCTCTTTCCCACACCTGGCTGCTAGATTCTGGTGCTTCTTTTCATGTGACACCACATAGAGAATGGTTCTCTAATTATGCAGCAAAGTCTCTTGGTACCGTGAGACTTGGTGACTCTTATCAGTGTGATGTTGTGGGGATTGGAGATGTGGTTGTGCAGTTTATTGATGGTTCAAAATTTACTATGCATAATGTACGCCATGTACCTCAGTTATCACGTAGTTTGATGTCAGTTGGTCAACTTGATGACCTTGGTTGCAAGGTGGTCTTCTATGCTCAGTCCTTTCGTATATCAAAGGGCAATATGGTTATTGCAAAAGGAAGCAAAGTTGGCTCACTTTATCCTTTATTTGTATCACAGAAAGAACACTTGTTAGCTGTTACTGAACAGCCTATGGCTTGTATTTGGCATGGTCGTTTGGGCCATATATCTCGTAGTGGAATGGAAAATCTTTCTCGTTCTGGCTACTTACCTGTGTTATCTTTCTCTGATTTCTCATTTTGTGAGCATTGTCAATATGGAAAGCAAACCAGAAATGTGCATAGAATGCACATTGACTCTTCAATTCAGCCTTTAGATCTTGTTCATACTGATGTGTGTGGTCCTATGCCCACTAGGTCCTTAGGTGGTTCTCTTTACTTTGTCACTTTCATAGATGATGCTACTAGAAAAGTCTGGGTATATCCTATCAAATCAAAGGATGATGTATTCCCTACTTTCAAAAAATGGCTTGCTTCAGTTGAGACTGAAAAAGGAACTAAGCTTAAGGCTTTACGTTCAGATAATGGGGGTGAGTATACCTCACATGAATTCAGCCTTTTTTGTCAGTCTAGAGGAATTCGTAGAGAGTTTACAGCTCCTTATACCCCAGTACAGAATGCTGTAGTTGAGAGGATGAATAGAACTATTCAAGATAGAGTAGTCTCTATGTTGCATCATGCAAACCTCTCACAAGGTTTTTGGGCGGAAGCAGTATTGACTGCAATTCATGTGATTAACCTTTCACCTAGTACTGCAAAAGGTCTGAAAGTGGCACAAGAGTTATGGACAGGGAAACCACCATATTATGATCATCTTCGAGTTTTTGGGTGTGAAGCATATGTTCATATACCCAAGAATCTTAGACAAAAGTTGGACCATAAGTCAAAGAAATGCATTTTTCTTGGATATGGTCGAGAAGGACAATTTGGATATCGCTTGTAGGATCTTGAAACACGGTCAGTGATCAGAAGTAGTGATGTCATTTTTAATGAGTCTAAGATGCGTAAACAGCCCATTGAGGAGGTTGAAGTGAGAAGAGTGGTGTTTGAGGATACTAGTCCTCCGGTTAGCATGCATAAAAATGCTGCACATAGGGATGTTCATTTGAGAGAATGTCCATTCAGATCAGTCTGCACATGTTCCTGTTCAGCAACCATTGAGACGTTCTGCACGTGTCTCATATCCACCTAATAGATATGTTCCAGGTTTAGATTTTGTTATGCTAACAGATGTCGGTGAGCCTTCTTGCTACAAAGAGGCTATGCAGACAAAGGATCATGTCAAGTGGGAGCGTGCCATGAAGAGTGAGTTGGATTCTATTCACAAGAATGGTACTTGGGACTTAGTACCTTTGCCAAAGGGCAGAAAAGCTTTACCATGTAAATGGGTATATAAGCTGAAATTCACATCAGATAGTGCTTCTCCAAAATATAAAGCACGACTTGTTGCAAAGGGTTTTAAGCAACAACATGGTGTTGATTTTGAGGAAATCTTCTCTCCAATGGTCAAAATGACTACTTTGCGCATGTTTCTTGGATTCATTGCAATGGAAGACTTAGAGCTAGTTCAAATGGATGTGAAAACAACTTTCTTGCATGGAGATCTTACAGATGAGATCTATATGGAACAACAAGAGGGTTATGTAGTTCCTGGCAAGGAAAGTCTAGTTTGTAAGCTCAAGAAGAGCTTGTATGGACTTAAACAGTCTCCTAAACAATGGTACCAAAAGTTTGATGCTTTTATGAAGTCCCAAGGCTATTCTCGGAGCAATGAGGATCATTGTCTCTACACAAAGAGATGTTCTGATGGCAGCTTGATATGCTTGATACTTTACGTCGATGATATGTTGATTGCTGGGAAGTCCTCTTATGATTTGTCACTTCTCAAAAAGAAGTTGAGTCAGACATTTGATATGAAGGATTTGGGGGATGCCAAACATATTCTTAGCATGCGCATTACTCGTGATAGGAGTAAAAGATGCATATAATTGTCTCAAAGTGAGTACATATCCAAAGTACTTCATCGATTCAATATGCAGGGTGGAAAGGCATTGAGTACACCTTTACCCACATATGTGAAATTGAGCAAGGATGACTGCCCCAAATCAGATGAGAAAAAGGAATTCATGACCAAAATTCCCTATCAGTCTGTTGTTGGTAGTCTCATGTATGCTATGGTAGCTACGAGACCAGACATTGCATTTGCAGTGGGAGTTGTGAGCAGATATATGTCTAATCCTAGCAAGAAACATTGGGAAGCGGTCAAAATGATTTTGAGATATCTGAGTGGCACTCAGGACAAGTGTCTATGCTTAAGTAGAGGGAAAGCATCCATTATTGGTTACACAGATTCTGACTATGCTAGTTGTGTAGACAATCATAAGTCTACATCAGGGTACATTTTTCATTTTGCTGGAGGTTCTATCTCTTGGAGATCTCATCTTCAAGAATGTACAACTGTTTCCACCACAGAAGCAGAGTATGTTGCAACAAGTGAGGCATGTAAGGAAGCATTGTGGCTTTCTCGTCTTGCTTGTGATATGGGTTTAGCTTAGCATGTACCTCACTTGCTCAGTGATAGTCAGAGTGCCATTGCTTTGGCTAAGAATCCGGTCTATCATGCAAAGACCAAGCACATTGAGGTGAGGTATCACTTCATTAGAGATTGCTTAGCCACTGAGAGCATTATTCTTGAGAAGGTTCACACTCGAGATAATGCTGCAGATGCTTTGACTAAAGCTCTACCACATGATAGCTTCTGACACTATTGTCACTTGATGGGGGTTACTTGATTCTTGATCTTACGCAGTCACGTGTATACTGTGTAACATGCCCATTAGGTGGGAGGTATAGTTTGTATACTTACACTCAGGTATTCTTTATCATTCTTTATTTTCCTCCCATAGTTACCCTGGGCATATTGGCCTTTAGTGGGAGATGTTACCATTAGTGTCCATGTGAAAGGCCAAATGGCCATCGGACACTTCTTTGTATATGTTCTTTAATAAAACAATTTTAAGCCTGTGTTAAGCGTATGGTAAACAGTGTGTATATCACTTGATTGAGTGTGTCATTCTCTACCTAGATTGTATAGTCAGTGTGCATGAATGCATGTACACGACTTCGCAATTCTAAGAGGTGGATGGTTGTGCGTGTGTCATCCTACATGGATGTATTTCTGCATGCAAGATTGTGTGCATATATACCGGTTGAGAAAGCCGCCAAACTCCTCAATACTTCCAATTGGAAAATCGCCTCAAAACAAACACATGCATTAAATTGTATGTTCATGACTTGCCACATCTCTTTTTTTTATATACAAATGGAGGTTCGGTTAAGGCCTACTCCTTCAGGTTTTAACTTTGAAATTGCAACTGTACAAGGACTACTCTTGGGCAGGACAATTTGAAATTGCAACTGTACAAGGAAGGGTATAGTACCCATGGGACCCCCCTTATCCCACAAGAACAGGGGTTTACATAGCTGAGATAAATTGCGGTCACAACTATTGTGGGGCAGTACAACAGTAACACATCAGCCACAATATACAACTTTCCATGTTAAACATGTCCCTTACATGGTGCCGGTGGATGTTGAACCCTCGCCCCCCCTCAAGAGATGAGAAGCCCAACCACCAAGACAAGCGGCTTGGGACATTTGCCACATCTGTTGAAAGTTCTGCGAAGTATGGGATTCATAACATCATTTATTGTTATGCTTTGTTGTTTCCAAAGTATTTTTGTTGAAAAACGAGTTCAACCGTGTACTTTCATCAATTTGCTAAACGACAGAAATAATGTGCCATGAGTTTGATAGTGTGTCACAAGTCCGAGAAAGATATATATTGTATATCATATCTTAGCCAAAGGGTTTAAGCGTTTGCTCAGTCTATATGTGATCACGGATTAGTCTATATGTGATCACGGATTAGTATGTGACGTCGGCCGAGGTTGAATTCTCTAGATGTTTACTTGTTGCTGTCTTTCATGCAATCTGGAAGTATTTTGGAGCATAAAAATGTTCTCGAAAATTGGATGTTTTCCCTTCCTTCTGTCCACCAAGAAATTTCTGTTGTGTGGGCAGAGGCCTTTGCCTACTGTAATGAACTGGCCAAGTGCTAGAGAAGCGTGGTTGAAAGGACTCGACAAATTTTGATCAGGACTCAAAAGACTATAAGAGATATCCGAAAAAAAAAGAAGAGAAACGGTGTACCGGAGGCTCTCACGGCTTGAAGGAGAAGTGAACAAAGGCAACTTGCAATGCCAACAAGGTCTTCTGAAAATCAGGGGAAGACTAAGATTCGAGGAAGAGGTTCAAAGGAAAAATCTTCAAATATTCTTCAAAGATTGGTGGGGGGAAAGCCGACAAACCATCGAAAGAGATGTGTAACATCTTCAAAAGGAAACAAGCTAGGGAATCCATCCCCTTCTTGGTCGATAACAATGGGATAGTCGATAACAATGGGATCGAATGTAGCACAAAAGTTGAGAACATATCTATCATTGTTGAGCACTTTACCCATCTTCTCAAGGTCTCGACTCCTCTTTCCCCGCACAGGCGTGACTGCATGGCAACCATCTCAAGGGTTGCTCAATCTAGAATCCCACAGAACATGAATTCTTTGCTGGATGCTAACATTTCCAAGAACGAAATTGATGCTCTTCCCAATGGAAAAAGTTCGGGTCTTGATGGCCTCACCAATGAGTTTTTCAAGTCCTTCAAGCATGTGGTGGCCACCCCGCTACGTCTAGTGTGGCAAGAGGCTCTCTCCTTCGATGCCCTCCTTGAGCGTCTTAATAATGGTGTCATCAAGTTAATTCACAAAAGGGGAGATAAGAACAAAATTGAAAATTGGCGGCCGATTACCATGCTCCAAACTGGATACAAGATAATTGCCAAAGTTATTGCCAACAGAATCTCTTGTCATTTAAAATTCATGGCTTTGTGAGGACCAGAAAGGTTTTATCAAAGGTAGATCTATACTTGAAGCAATTGTGGATATTTGGGAAGGCCTTGCATTTGCTGAGGAGTTTGCACAAGATCTGGTATTCAATAAGATTGAGTTCGACAAAGCATATGACAGATTGGAATGGGACTTTATTCTTCAATCACTGAAAGACCTTGGATGCAGTCAAAAGTTCACGAAGATGGTTTCCACTCTACTCGGAAATGCTTCAACAAGAATAAATATCAACGGTAAGCTATCTAAGCCCATACGTTTAAAAAGATCTATAAGGCAAGGCTGCCCATTGGCTCCACTACTCTTCGCTATCGCCTAGGATGGCCTCAATCGCCTATTAAAGCATCACATGGATGCTGGCAATCTTAAGGGTCTTTCCCTACCTCTAGATCACGGCCAAATGATTGCAAGACTCTTTGTTGATGACATGAATGGCCTTGTACATAACTATATGAACAACATTGAGGTGTTCTGGAGTTGCCTTGACACCTTTTGTGTGGCGTCAGGTTCAAAAATCAACCATGCTAAAACTGCTTTTAGAGCAATCTGTGGACCTCTACACCAATTGTTGTTAGATCAGGGGTGTCAAGTTATCCCTAGAGGTCAAGTCTTCCGTCTTCTCGGTATTCCGATGGGCTTCGACATCTCAATGGACCAACGGTGGAACTGGGTGCTATCCAAACTCGATAGCAAACTAAATCATTGGAAAGGTATGCAAGTTAACTTGGCAGGGCGTGCAATGGTTGTTAACACATTTATGCTTTCTACGACTATTTACTTTATCTCGTGTTGGAGACCTAAGGAGAAAGAGTTGGCCAAAGTGGAAAGAATCTGCAGAAACTTCCTATGGACTGGGGACCCAATAGGAGAGGGGATTCCCAAAATCAAATGGGAAACTTGAATTAGCTCGAAAGACTCGAGGGGCTTGGGTATTTTGGAGATCACTAGGTTGGCTGACAAGTTGGCGGCAAAGTGGTTTATCAAGGCTTGGAAGCAATAGTGAGTCCTCTTGGGCTAAATTGATCTTCAGAAACATGAAAGACCTTACCTTAGTTGGTCATCTTGGTTGGAAGGACATAGGGAGCCTTACACTTTTTTTCTCCCCTCACCTGGTGTCCCCTAAAGGCTCTAGCCTCGTGTGTTCCTTATGGAAGAGTTGGAACAAGGCCAAACAATTCATCAAAATCAGTGATGAGTGGAAGTGGGTGGCTGGGATAAGACAAAATGACTCTATCTGGTTCTCGATTATTAGCATTAGGGGGTGGAGTCTTGGAACCTCCAATCTGCTAAGTGGCTATGGAACAAGGGGTTCAAACAGTGGAAACAGCTCTGAAAACAAGAGATCGGCCAGTGGATCAGGTTCGAAAACTTAGACCCGAGTCATAGAGTTACCCTCGAATAATGGACTCTTCTTCAAGATAGGTGTTTAGCGTGGGACTGCTCAACTACCCGCCTTCTTTGCGGACAAGATCTTCCTTGCCTGGAGGGTCTCAAATAGAGCAATGGTAAGAAAATATCCAGAATCCCCAACTTCAAAGAGAACTTAGATGTTCATCACACCCTTAACAAGATGTGGTGTCTTTCTTGAACCAAACTTCGATGGGAACTAAAGTTCATGTCTATTTGGCACCCCCTAATTGAGATCAAAAAGTCCATTCTCAAGCGGCAGATCCTGCATAAGGGTATCTGGTCCAATGCATGGGCTAACAAAATTTGTGGTGTGCCTCCATGGTGCAAGCATTCCCATCGATGCATCAAAGATTTAGTTCACCTTTTCTTCGATTGCCCCAATTCCCGTGTTATCTGGCATCACATGATGTGGGTATTGAGACTCATGAACCAAATCAATTGGAAATAGGTGTTGTTGGGTGAGGTGGTGGGCTGCTCATCAAGGTTGTGGAATGCCATCAGGGGTGAGACTCTTTGGAAGATCTAGAGGGAGCGATGTGCTGTCAATTTTGGCCAAACTCCAAAGGAATGGTTGATTGAGAAATCCTTGTTTCTTCTAGGTAAAAGAATCTCCCGAGATAAGAGATCTCCACCGTTTAAACATCACTATATTTATCTCTTCGAAAATAACAAGTTGAAGTCCAAATGGGTCCCACATGAGGGAGATGATAGATTTCTCCACCTCATTTGTAATGCTCTCTAGCTTACCGAACTTGTCCCCTGCATTGTGGGATTTGGGGGTTCCATGGGCACTAGTCCCATTCACTTGTAACTTTTCTCCTTTATTTTAGTTAAAGTCCAAGAGAATATTAATTAAAGTCCAGGAGAATAGGCCAAGGCCAAACTTCCTTTACAATAAAAAATAAAAAAAAAAATTGGATGTTGACTTTTGTATCCCAAAATTTACTTTGAAACTCAATTTATTGCATCCCAAAATTTACTTTGAAACTCAATCTATTGAAAGTGTTTTGACTGAGATTTATCTTGTTTAAACAAAAACTTGATTTGAAATCTTTTCACAAACGCTTCCTTTGAATTTTTATTAAGATTGAATATGTTTCTTGTCAAACGATCATGAGAATTCGGGGAATTTATGCAATTGAAGTAAGCTTGTTTTGAGTTTCTATTGGCTATCAGAGCTCGTTTGAAGTACCTCACATGTGCCGAAGCATTGGAAAATCGGTAGGTTACCTCATCTATCAACTAAACCCCTTCACAGCGTCTATCTTTGTCTATGTTTTCTTTTCAACACTATCTATTGGTCTATTTTGTTGTGCTATTATTTTCTTACATGACATTGGAGCTCAGGAGGCTCAGAGTGGTGCTGAAGCAAAAATGCAAAGGTTGTAGAGGCTTCAGTGATAAAAGAGAGAAGATGTCAAGCGATACGTCATCATCAACAACTGGGAACCAACGTGGTTCATCGACAGGAGTAGGTGGAGCACAGACAAGAGGAGCAATGATGTCGATCATCCCAATGTTGCAAATATGACCACCAGCTTTCATGGAAGATAAACTTGATGGTGCAAGCTACACCTTGTGAAAGTTTAAAATCACTTCTATCCTTGATTCATATGAGCTTTTGGATATAATTCTTAGGACTGATCATGAGCCCCAAGAAACACCTGATCCAAATAATCTTGATCGAATGATTCCTCCTGATGTTGATCTTCTATGTTTGAAATGTAGAAATGCAAATGCACTCTGTGCTATAGTTACAAGTCCTACTGATACTCTTCTAACTCTCATTCACCATACTACCAAGGCGTGTGAAGCATGGAACATATTGATAAATCAATATGAAACTTATAATCAGATACGAATTCAAAACTTGGAGAATCATCTGGCAGTAGAAACGTTTGCTAATGGGGAGACTGCATAGGTGTTTATCACTTGCACAAAGAATCGACGAGACCAAATGGCGGGAGCAAGTACAAAAGTCAAGTGAAAAACTATCTTGGCATTGTCTTCAAATCTATCCACGAAAGTTTGATGGTTTGGTCACTACTCTTAATACTCAAATGAGACCTCAACCAATAATCTTTGAAGAATTCAGTGCCTTACTCATGGAGGAGGAGCTGCAGCTCAAGGCAAGGAGTGATGGAAGGAAAGGAGATGTCACATTCATAGCAAATGCCAAAGGAGGCAAAGCAAAATCTTCAAAAGATGGAGACAAAAAGAAGAATGACAAAAAGAAGTTCAAGGGAGAGTGTTTCAAAAAGAATTTCAAGGGAGAGTGTTTCCACTACAAGAAGGAAGGTCATAAAATCCAAGAATGTCACATTACGAAGGCAAAAGAGAAGAATGGCTCTTCAAAAGGTGGCAAGGGCAAAGAGTCTGCCAACACAGTAGAAACAAAGCTTGAGTTATTTGTTATGATCGAGGAGATATGCTTTTTAGCTGAAGATTCGAGAAAGGATGACTCACGATCATCACATGACAAGCAAAAAAGACCTTTACAATTTCTTACAGCCTCTAAGAATTGTCTGCTCTTACATCCACTACAAGTGTGGGCATAACTAAGCTATGTCATGAGAGATTTGGCCACATCAGATAACCTGTATTAAAGGAGATGCATCGCAAGGGTGTGGTTGCACACCTACCATCGATTGTAGAAATGAAGGAACCATGTGAAGCTTGCATAATGGGCAAACAATAGAGGAAGGCATTTCCACATGAAAGCAAGAACAGACAAGCTATCCTCTAGAGTTGGTGCATGTCAACTTGTGCGAAAGAATGCCTACGCAAGCCTTGGGTCTATCTTCGTACTTCATGTTATTTGTTGATGACTATAGCAGGAAGATGTGGGTGTACTTCCTTCATGATAAGGGTCAAGCTTTTGGTAAGTTTTAAAGAATGGCTTCAGCTTGTTGAAACTGAAACAGGGAAAAAGATGAAGAAATTCAGGATAGATAGCGATGGTGAGTTCACATCAACAGATTTTAAAGATTTTTGCAAGATTAAAGGAATCAACCATCAACTTACTATGGAATATAGCCCTCAATAGAATAATGTCATAGAACATCGGAATTGAACCATCATGGAGATGGCAAGGTGCATGTTGAAGGAAAGGGTTTGCCTAATCAATTTTGGGTAGAGGCTATCAACACTGCTATCTACATCTTGCATTGAAGCTACACCAAGACACTTGATGGAAAGACTCCACAAGAGGCCTACATTGGTTAAAAGACCTTTGTTTCCCATTCTAAAGTATTTGGGAGAGTGAATGTTATATATGTGTTTTGGATAGGAAGAGAAGTGAGCTTCAACCAAAAAAGCATCAAATGTATCTTCTTAGGGTACCATGAAGATAAGAAGGCTTATAAGCTTTATGAACATGAGGCCAAGAATATAATGGTGAGTCGCGATGTGGTGTTTAAGGAGGAATAGCTACACATGCATTGGAGGAGGAAAAGAGAGCTTCCACTTTATCATCAGGTGAAAGGGCAATCCACTATGAACTTGGCCCAAGAGCTATCTCTTCTACACAAGAGAAGGAACTATCATCATCAAATGATGATTTTGAAAGTCACCAACCTATCATCACCCAAGCAAAAAAATAATTGCCACGTTGGGTGAGGCAGCTCGACTATGATTATGAAAACCCATCCCATAGTCACTAGAACAGGTTGCAAATTGATCGAGGTGATCATAGAGAATAAAGGAACAGAGATGGGCAAGCGCCCATATTGTAAACATAGCCTTGATGGATAACTTCATTCATGAACAAGCAAAGGAAACAACCAATGTGTAACATGCAGTCCATGATCCGAATTGGAGGGTTGCCATGCAAATAAAATACAACAGTATCATGAAGAATGGAACTTGGGAGGTAGTGGATCAACCCCCTAAGCATAAAGTCATTGGCACCAAGTGGGTCTGGAAGCTAAAGTACAAGGTTGATGGTACTCTGGAAAACTACAAGGCAAGATTTTTTGCATAGGGTTACTCACAAGTTGAAGGCATTGAATTTTGGGAATCATTTGCTCTGATTGCAAGGATGACTACTATTCGACTAGTACTAGCTCTGGCTGCATATAAGTGATGGCCAGTTTATCACATGAATGTCAAATCAGCATTCTTGAATGGAGACCTCAAGAAGGAGGTATATGTGGCACAGCCACTAGGTCTTGAGGCTCCCCATTTAGAGAACAAGGTATGTAAGCTGAAGAAGGCATTATATGGATTGAAACAAGCCCCTAGAGCATGGTACCAATGGATAGATAAGTATCTCTTGGATCTTGGTTTCAAAAGATGTGCTTCTTATGCTAACTTGTATGTTCTAAAGAGAGGAGGGAAGACAATTATGCTTGTACTCTATGTAGATGACCTTGTGATTATAGGAAATGATGATGCTCTTCTTCAACAAATGAAAGATGCCTTGAGTTTAGAATTTGAAATGACAAATTTGGTCTTAATGCATTATTGCTTAGGCCTTGAATTTTGGAAGGAACCAGGGAAGATTTTCATCTCTCAACAAAAGTACACAAGATCAATATTGAAGGCATTTGATATGGAGGATTGCAAGGAAATTTCTACACCTATGGAGGTCAGCACACAATTATCTATTGAAGATACTCCATCTCTAGTGGATATTGGAAGATACAGGAAACTAGTTGGAAGTCTCATCTACTTGTGCAATAGCATACCAAATATCTCTTATGTTGTTGGAGTAGTAAGCAGGTTCTCTAATAAGCCTTGTCAAACTCATTGGAAGGCATGCATGTGGATACTCAAGTATTTGAAAGGAACCATTCATTATGGTATTCTTTATGAAGAAGGATAATCTCTGGTTGGATATCATGATTCAAATTTGGTAGGAGATATTGATACCAAAAAATCAATTTCTGCATATTTCTTTTCTTTAGGATCAAGGATTTTCTCTTGGATCAGTAAGAAGCAACCAACTATAGCATTATCTTCTACTAAAGTTGAGTACAAAGCAACATGTGTCGAAGTATGTGAAGCCATATGGTTGAGGAGGATCCTATGGCACATAGGAATACAAGGACAAGAGGCTACATGGTTGAAGTGTGACAACCAAAGTTGCATGGCCATCACCAAGGATCGTGTTTTCCATGCATGTACTAAGCACAAAAATTCACTATCACTATGTGGTGAGTTGGTTGAGGATGGGTTCGTGGAGATAAGTTATTGTCCAACTAAAGAAAATGGAGTAGACATCTTCACCAAGGCTCTTGGGAGAGATTAACTTCAATGACATTTTCCAAAGCTTGACATTGGACCAAGGAGGCACTTCACCGTAGAGTGGACATTGAGGGGGGGTGTTAGATGTACGCAATACTCCACCCTCAAGTGACCATAAATGATCCATGGTGATCTAGGTTGTAAGGCCCCCATTATGAGGAGAAGCCATTGTGAGAGCCTCGACATTTGTGGGACCCTAACTTGCAAGTTAGATGAGGTCTATGTGTGATCGTTGATGGTAGTAGATGATCTTTGTGAGGCTTGTG
Source organism: Ceratopteris richardii (assembly GCA_020310875.1). Lineage (NCBI taxonomy): Eukaryota > Viridiplantae > Streptophyta > Polypodiopsida > Polypodiales > Pteridaceae > Ceratopteris > Ceratopteris richardii. The sequence goes on from CM035441.1 coordinate 9,588,911, forward strand.
TTAACCCATAAAAGTCATATTGGTCAAATTCAACCATATTCAAAGTCAAATTGGTCAAAGTCAACCTGTTCAAGGTCAAAGTCAACATGGATGAAGTCAAAGTGTTCAAAGCTAGAGGGTCAAAGTGCACAGGTAGTGCACAATTAATTGTTCACAAAGGGTAAAATTGTTGAAAGTTGGTTGCAGGTTGCAAAGGTATTTTTGTAATTCCCTAAGGTTCACAAGTGTTTTTAAAGTGTTTGGAAGGTTCATGTGAATCCTCTCTTAGGTGCACATTTGAAGAATTAAAAGGCAAAATGTGAAGGTATGTGAAGCGGTAGCGTACGCAGAAGTGAAAGTATGGCCCCCCCAATTAAAATTTTTGTTTTAGTCTAAAGTCACTACAGGACAAAACAGGGATTCATTGGCTGCCCACTTTTGGAGACAATCTTGGGACATCAAAGTGAGCACCAAGATACTCTTGTAGTTAGGAGCGTACGTGAACCGACACTCAAATCAAGGCAAGGACTATTCTTGGAGGACTAAGCAAGGTGAGCATAGTCTAAGCTAGGCAAGAGAGAGAAGTGCAAGAGTCACATAGAGTGTGTGACGCAGAGAAGTGAAGTGCAAGGTGTGCATGAAGAGTGACTTATAAGTGTATAGAGAGGTGCTAAGCTTACGACCAAAGATCCCAATGTCCCATTGAAGCTGTGTGCATGCCGACAGAAGGTGTCCATCCCTCCCCCTTATTGGAAGCTTGGTGCAAGGTGTGCACAAGTTCAGGCTTGGAGAAGGTGGAGGTCTGGTGCAGAGAAGGCCGACAGCAACAAGACCCTTGGGTATGTTGTCTTTCGTGATTGTGCACTCTATGGGATTTTGCGCAGAAGCATTGGATTGTATTGTGCATCACCATTGTATTTGTCTTCTTATAATTACTCGACGGAGACTTCTAGTGTGTATCTTTCTTCTTATCTTTCCGTTTTCTCCTACAAACACTCAAGTCCCTTTTTGTACAAGAATCCCCCAACACTTAGCCTTCACGTTAAGTAGGGAATAAACTTCTGGGCCATTGGGTTGCCATTCAAGGTGAAAATAAAGGCCTTGTAGCACCACAAGATTTTTGAGGGGCTATCCTCTTAGCCCATAGGGCCAAGATGGTAGGACTTCTGGTCGTGGAGATATTGTCGGACTGTATGTTTTGCTGACTACTTTATATCTCCCAACTATGTTTATCTATATCGAAAATCTTAGTAAAATCTATATAAGCATGGCCCATGTGGAGCTTTATAGAGTATTGCATTAATCTTGGAAATATGAGAATTTGAGTTCTCTATCTCTCCATCTGCATCTATCTTTGTATGTGTTTTTTTTGCTCAACTGTGTCTACTGGTCTATTCCACTATATTGTTATTTTCTTAGAGGCACACACACATACACAAGCACACAAGGAAGAATAAATAAAGTGGAACAATGGAATCTTGCATTCATAGAAAAAGGATCACAATTATTAATTTTATTCTCTTCACAATTTCCTATAAGCCAACCTCTCAAAACGAGCCTACAAGCTCTATTTATAGTTTTTGGATAGTTTTGAGTGGTTTCACATTTAGTGTTCACCATAACTAAAAAATAGGTTCAAAATCTTATTTCGTGGCCCAAATGAGTTCCAAAAAAAGTGAAAGTTGATATGCATGTTCTAGCTAGGCTCTTGAATCTCAATGTCTCATTGATTTGGAAAAATTGGAGCGTTAATATTTACAAATTTGGTCTTTTTACAAAATTCTAGTGATGAAAATTGCCATTTTGATGACAAAAAATAGGATTTTCTCAATTTGAATTATGTGGCCTTCTTTCTACATAATTTTGTGTTTGATTGTACTATGGCTTCCACTTGGACCGCTTGATATTCTTCCTTGTCCATATCCAACACTTCTCCACCCAACCAACCATTATATAGATTTCAAGATGGAGGATGGCCTTTGGAGTTAACTAAAATCCATATATGCATGCACAACCTCCACCACTACTTTAGCACCTACAAATGGATTATTTATTCTAACTAGAGTCTACTCATGTTAGATGAGCCAATCACTTGAGTTAAGGCTCATTGCACTCGGGTTATTAAAGTGGATGCTTCTAAAAGGCTCTAGAGCTCTTAAGCAAAAAACACTCTTCCCATGCTCCTCATGGGGGCTGAAAGCAAGACCCGCTCCTTCCAGTCCATGAGGTTTAACCACTAGTGAAGGCTTCTAGCTTGTCTAATACTCAAGACGTTCCTAATGTTATCTTAACTTTGAGCTCTCGTCAAACTACTTTATAATAGGAGAGCTTCCTACTATTCATAGCATAAACCAAGTTTTTGGAAAACAACATACATGCCCTCTATATTTGTACATGCATACCTAAAAAAAAAACACAAAGGAAAAAAAAAGTAGAGTGCTCATATTCACTATATGTAGGTTTCACAATAGGTGGTCTCTATAGAATTTGTGGTAACTAGGCTACTATATGTTTTACTAGAATATACATATATAAAAGTGTTTGATGGTCACTTGGCCTTTAACATAGGCAATAATGATAATAATAAGAGTATCAATGGAGCCCATGGTCGCATGTGACTCCATGACCAAGTTGATCTCATGAGAATTAGGTGAAGAAGGTCCCAAGACCATCCCAAGTCCCCTTTTTCTCTCTTTTTTAAAAAAAGTATATAAATATAAGTGACTACGTAATCATTAAGTATTTCTTTCCTTTTTTCACATTCCATAAGTAAAGCTTAATGGACTTTTTTTCAAACCTATTTTTACAAAAAGAGCACAAAAAATGCAAGATTAATCTACGATAAAAAAATGGAGAGGTTCCAACCTTGAATGCAGCTTTCATATGCTTGGATTTGGAGTAGAATGCCCCCTTTGAGAGCTTGCCACAAATAAGGGGACTTTTAGAACTATAATTAGGTTGCGTTTAGAGTATCACTTTGCTACGACATTCATCCACACGAGTGATGACACGTTACCACTGTACAATGCTGAAAGTAAATGCCAATTTCGTTACATATATTCGAATTAAGTCTCAAAATGTATGTACTTCCATATTTTACCTCAATGAATAAAGACATACACGGTAGTCTGGTAGAATGACAAGAATATTTTTTTTACGAATATTCATATTTCCATAGTTCACTATTAAAACAAACAAATTTCGTCAGCTAGAATTTTCGCCTGATCGTCGCGGCTCGCAGCTCTTGTTAGGAACAATAGTACAGTAGCGCAGACTTGACAATGGGAATCGGGATGCTGATATTATATCAGGTCTGTCTCTTTCTCGACATTCCTTTTTTGTCTTTTTCCTACGCGTGGTAAAGATGTTCGTCTGAATCTTGAACCTTGTCGTCTGCTATTGAAGAAAGCTTCAGACCTTTACTCTTTGAATGGCGTCTCGTCGCACGTCGTTTGCTACGCCTGTTCTGCATATTTGAGCATGAAAAATGTGCGATTGTGAGACTGTTGCTGTTTGCTTCCCAGGTTTCTGCATTTTGTGGACATTGCACACGCATGCATACCATAATACCTTCTCGTTCCTTTCATTTCGGTTCGCAGCGCACGCGTATTTGTTCAGCTATTGTGTAACGCATTGTGCATATGAAAGTTGACGCAAGGGCTGTGTGTTAGCATGCGGTCATCGGATGCTTAGCGACGGCATCCATAATCGACACGAAATGTTCCAAATAGTTTGGACTGTAATCTGTTTTTGAATCTTCCTACGTCCGAAGCAAAACTACAGGCTGTTGAATAGCATGGCGAGAAACATGAGGAATCTCCTTCCATAAGAAATCCAGATTTTAGAAAGATCTTGCGTACGTTTCCAATTTCGGAACGGACACATTCTTTAATATGTTACGCGTGGGGATCATTGAATAAACCTGTTTCTTTTGGAGGGTGATGGAACCTGGCAACCATGAATCTGGTCCAGTACGACGCCCTTACGAATGGCCATCATCAAACTATCAGGTCAGTTTTCTATCAATTTTTCGTATACACATTCAATGTAATAGTGATTTCTATTTGCAAACGGTCACTGTAAATATATGGGTTGAATGACTTAAAACTTTTAGAAGATTAATGAAAAGATGATGTAGTAAGCAATCCTTAAACTAACGGCCTGGCTGTGATCATTAGTTCAGCATGTTTATGTCCAATTCGGGCATGGGGGCCACTTAGCTAAAGCCTAAAACTATTATGAACCACTATGTGAGGAACTCGAAACATTTGTTTTTGATATCGACTGGCATTAAATAGAATGAAAGGGATTATTTCATGCTGATGAAGGAGCTTCAGAGTCTCCAAGCACGGGTTTTAATTTAGGGTTTAGGTAGTTGACATTTGATGAGAGCCAATGGTATGAGGAAGGAATGAATCTTAGCAGTCAGCACTCCATTTATCATGTCTCTTACAGATCTGCATTTTATTCGTGCAAAAAATTATCTTTTTCTCCTCTACTTCCCTTTTATTTGGTTGCTGGAGAAGAAAGGTGATGCTTTGATTCATGTTCATTCATTTTGGAAAAGAACTCACATGCTATAATGACTTTAAGCTTTCTGCATTGGATTGTAAGGAGATTTTGCATGTATGCAAAAGGTGAATTGTCAAGATTAGGTTATCAGACTAGAAAGCACACATGAATAATTATTTTTAATATTGTGGAGTGTATTTTTTTCCTTTCTTGGACAGGAATTACGTGCTGTTATGTCGTATCATCACCACCACCTATATGAGTTTGTGGCCCATGAGCTTACAGAATCTCTACCAGAAGACCCAATACAACCAAGTTATGTGCATGAATATCGAGATCATAATGGGTTTGGTCATGTCCACTGTCATGTGCACAAGCTAAAACGAACTGACTTTTCCTTCGATCATTACAGCCCATATGATCAAGTGAAGATGCAGGTCAGTGAAACTTTGAATGATTCATGGAGTAATGGAATTTCTTTACAGATATAGCGCATATTGAGAAAAGTGTTTTTATCAGAGTTTCTTTGCATTACATATTCTCCATTCTCGATCTGCTACTCAGAACAGTTAAACATTATGTTTGCTCTTAAATTTGTACATATACACAGATACACACATAATATCATGCTTGAGATGGCTAATAATTCAACTACAACGTGCCACTCATTTGATAAATATGGAAAAATTAGACGAAAGGCATCTATCTATCTATGTACATACTTACACACGTGTTTATGTGTATGTCTATATGTTGGGATAAAGCCCTTTGTAGGCATCTTCTAATTTCTTAATAACTTCAAGGTTAAAATTTTTAAAGCGTAGACTTAAATTTTATAAGAGTAGCTTCGTTTTAAAAAGGGTCAAAAACTTTTTATATTCAAAAAGGAAAAGTCAAATTTATTTTAAAATGCTTTAGTCAGCTTGCGATCTGCTTTTGTGAGCCTCATTCTCTTTTCTATGATCTTTGACCTTATTGATCTGCTTTTCTGCTATCATCTAATGAAGAGTTTTAAAGTTTAGTAGTATATGGGCATCATCAAATCTTATTGGCTTTTTGCAGGTGTTATCATCTACATTATTCACTAAAACTGCTCTTTTTATCGAAAAGGACCACTTACGTTTTCATCACCAATTTGTGCACCTTCACAAGATTTTCTGCCGCGAAATGTGGCCAGAAGTGAAGAACCCTGAAGGGGCTCCTGACAGAGAACCTTTAGATTATCGTGTCTTCTTTCCAGACCTTCAAACACGGACCACGACAAAAACTGGAGTTTTTGTCCATGAAAAGGGTGAGTTCTTGGAGTTCGAATACTATCACAGTCATTGTCACATCTTGGCTGCCAGATGTTCAAAGCACCCAGATAGCTTCAAGTATTCAGTTCAGGTCCAAATCGATGCATAGAAGCCAACCATTCCACTGGCGTACACAAGTACAGGATGTTTCACGTTTTTTTTTCACAGGTGGTCTCGTTGATCTGCAAAAATAACATATAAAGCCAAACCAGACTTATCTTGTCAGCTCCTGAAAGGAGTAAGGTTATCACATGCAGTCTGTGATAATGTCTGTGTGCACGTGACCAATGATAGTGGCTTGTTTTGTAGAAATGAGCAACAGACAGACTTCGTTTATGGCAAAAGGCTAGCTATTTGAGAATATTTAAGAATATAATATTTCGCCATTCATAACCTAGGCTAAAATTTACCCTAACCATGCTTGGGACAGTTGAACGTCAACAGATATTGGCACAAAAAGGAGATATTTTATAAGGCCCTCTATTTGACATTATAGATAAGCTCTATATGCGTGCTTCCTTGTTAGAATAGTATGCCCTCTATTGTAATAGAAAAGTTGGCTTCAAGAAGACTAAATCCTATTCAACATCCCATGGAGATCAACTCTTTTAGACATTATAGCTCTGATTTCTGTGGCCATGATCAATACACAGGGATATGACAAGATTACCTCTGACAAGTATCCTTTCCTTAAATGTATTTAATCTTGTATAAAACCCTCGTACAAAGGTCTTTGTGTTGCTGGAAGTACTTGCAATCAATCAACCTTTTGGGCCCATTAACCTTTTGCCAGACAGCTTCAACAAGACTATTTGATGTATCACTTGAATTCGGCTCTGCTATCCTTGGCCTCTTGCAGGCAATTTAGGGAAGCTCAGGGCTATATTTATGAAGGCCATTAATTTTCTTGTTGCTAATGAAAGATTTGAAGATATGAAATGCATCATCCATAATCTGGCCCAGCATATTGAGTTTATTAGATGCTCTAGGAAACCTCCTTGTGAGCATCACAATGAATTGCTTTCTGGAGCGCTGTGATCTGGCCACCCTCTTATCACTGGTTACAATCCATGCGCTCGATACGGGCATGGATGTTCTTGTTTGGAATTAGACTGGAAAGGGAAGCTAGTTGCTCTCTTCAAACCTCTTGCGAGCAGAGACATGAACTGATTGCATCAGTTGTTGAATTCTTAATGATTAAAACTCGTCACAGAGGGTATGCGAAGAAAACTGTATTGCTATTTTCAAAGGCTGAATTTTCTATGAATCTAATGAGCTTCTAGAATACAGAAAGTGACAAGGAAATCTTTCTTGAAGTGAAATCCTCATTGATGCTCTACACAAACCTCATGTGATAATGGACTGTGTAAAGAAACAGTGTGTGCTGTGATATTTCAGAAAGAAGGCAGTAAATGAACGTATTAGACTTGTCTGTTTAGAAATCTTCAAATGACGCTTTTTTTTTTTTCTTTTGGAAGTCTGGTTGCTGATGAACTCTTCCGTTAGGCTCAAATTTAGGAAAAACCACATTCACGTTGGGTACTACTTGCATCCCCCATTTTTAAGAGGTTAGCGTCAGGCCTATGTCCAGGTCTTGAACCTTGGAACTTTAATTTAACAACATGCACCCCCAACTCAAAGAAAGGAAATTAAATCAAAGTCACCGACTATAATTTATAGTACATCATTCACATCTTCAATCCAATTCGAATGTTTTACATGTAAAATGCTTGCATTCAAACAACGCTTTTCGTTAGTGTTGAAAACTTCTTCATATTGGTATATATGTCAACACATACTTGCGCGCATGGCCTTATGCGTATAGATGCATGTAGGTGTACACACACTTGTGCATGTGCACACACATATACATGCACATGTACAAACGCATTCACATGCATGCACATGCATGCACATGGATGTACATGCATGCATCCATACAACATGCACATGCATACAATACATTGAGTCACTGTCTCCAATAGCTTTTTGCATGCACTACTAGTCGTTTTAGTTTTACGAGCATCATCATTATATCATCTTGAAAGTAATTGATTCATTCTCTCCATTTTCATGCACTACTCGTCCTTTTAGTTTTATAACATAATCCACTATATATATATATATATATATATATATATATATATATATATATATATATATATATATATATATATATATATATATATATATATATATATATATATATATATATATATATATACACACACCTCCCACATACATCATGCAAACATGCATGCATACACACATACATACACCCGTGCATGCATACATACATATATACATACATACATACATACATATGTATGTACATGCATGCAAACAAACATACATACATACATACATACATACATGCACACATGCATGCATGCATACATACATACATACATGCATGCATGCATGCATGCATACATACATACATACATACATACATACATACATGCATGCATGCATGTGCTTACATGCACATGCACACACACACACACACTCTCTCTCTCTCACACACACACACACACATGCACGTGTGTTCGTTGTCAAGAAGCACTTTGGTGTGAAGTTGTGGTTGGATGGAAAGTCATCACTATCATCATCATCAACATGTCTCATCTCAAGCCTCTATTGTTTTGTACTCTCTCTCACGTAGTTGAAAGAAAGTGGAAATAATAGAAGTCACCGTTGGACTTTCCAATGTGAAATTTATTGGGACCAAGCAAAAAATGTTTCCACTACAACAAGACTCACATGTTGGAAGTAATCTCCCAGAAAAAAAGCAATTGCTATATTTCCTCTGGTTAGTCATATCTTATGCTTTTCAAATGCTTCTTTACAACCACACAATGCCATTAGATTTTGAGATTTATATGAGCATAGTCACCACATTGGGATGCTTTTGATTGCCATTGCTTTCTCTCAGCATAATTACAACATTAAAATGCCTTCAATATCTGGTTTCTTCATGCTTGTAAAAGATTGAGGACTTCATCATGCTTCAAATGAAAGCAATGACAAGCCAAATGTTTTGGAAAACCATTTATGCTTTTATGCCTACTACAGGAAGAAATTTTTTTGTATAGGTGAAATAGATTGGAAACAAGCCTCATATACTTAGTGGATTTGAACTTTAATCTTTTCACATTCTCTCCTAGTTCTACTTCCAAATCAATTTTGTGGATAACCCTCGAATGAGGAACTTGATGCATGGTCACTTATAAATCACAAGTCATGAGCAATAACACATTCATGCCATGAACCACTCTTTGAACCTTTGAATAACAAACCTTCCTTAGGTCATGATCCAGAGCTATGATGTCTCATGGTATCAAGAACATTCCTATTTCCACATGTTAAATCTTAAGCTTTGAGTAACTTCAATACAACCTTCATTCTTTGTTAGCACTATTATCAGAACACTACATTATTGTGCAATGCTCAAGTTTCCCTTATACCATTGTTATCTTTTTTCTTTTTTCAAGGAGAAATAGTTTGCTTAAAGCGTGGATGATTGGCCCACAACAAGTCTCATAAATAACTATAGAGCATAAGAAATAAATGCAAAATGAGGAAGTCGTAGTGTGAGATAGAATGAAATATTAATAAAGCACATGATAGAAAATTGGTAATGTAGATTGATCCAATCAGCAAGATAAGAAACTGTCTCAAACACTGAGATATAACAAATGAGAAGCATGTCATGTTCTCTTTTTAGATGTCCTAAATTATGTTGAAAATCAAGATAAATTAAACTATTTCTAATTCTTCCATAGAAATTTTAACCTCCATTTGAAGGAGAGGCCCTTAAAATTTTGGGTGCCAAAAATATGCTTTATTAAAAAGACTAAATTCCACATATCTGTGAGCTACTTTGGGTGGCTACTAAACATCTTAGAGAGGGAGGAATCATCAATTACATTCTTCTTGACTACACATATGTCTAATTAATGAGTCCTTAACAACGAAGATGAATAAAGAACTATCATCAACAAGGTCTCATAAAAACTTCAATAATCATGTTTGACAATTGTAAGAATTTAGGTCATGAATGGATGAGTTTATGTGGACATGAAATTTTAGGCTATAGTTCAATCTCTATAACGTTAAGATTTTCTTCCAAAATCACCTTAAGACAAAAAAAGAGTCCACTCTCATCTATGTTAATTGTTCATGAATTTGCCCAAAGACATTATCCACAACATTAAATTAGAAACTATAGATCTAATTTTGAGCTCAAAGCAATATATACAAGTAATTAATGCAATATAAACATGTGAGCAAATAACCAATAAGAAACAAATGGTACATTTTTCATTATGAAATAGAGTGTTTACATTGGCCATTTACAACATAGACCATGTGATTTACACACCTTATAACAAAAGTTAGTCATAATTTAGGTCCTTAAGATTGATTTTATCTTTATGCAATTGGGGCTCCTCACATGTCTTGTGATCCATAGCACGCTCTTCTAGGTCAACCATCTAAATTGGGGCTCCATAACATGATCACCTTTTTATGGTGGCATCAATTCCCTTGAGGAATGCAATAATATCTTTGTGTCATCAACATGCTTTTTGACTACCCGTTTGGTCCTCATTCAAGCACTCATAAAGCCTATTGATCTACATCTTGATGAATCTAACTTAATCCTCATCCTTATCATGCAATGCCTACAAATTTTTAGTGTACAAGATAATGTAGTACTTGAAATAATAAAGTTGTCTTAGATTAATGCACATCACTATTATTATTAATAGGTCTCTACGTAATAAAATTATATTTTCTAGAGAATAAATCCAAGACCTATTCATCATCATTAGAAAAGATTTTGATTAATCTCATGATCAACCTCTATGGTTTCTGTAAGGGTTGACCAAAGTATTGTCTCCTGCCACATGCCTAAGATTCTTGAGCATTGTAGGGAACATCAACACATTGGAGTTCCATTCTCATTTTGGTGTTTCATAACCCTCTTCTAGCTAACCTCATCATAGTAGCCAACTTTAATGCAGTCAATATCACTCACAAAATGGTGACGAGTGCATGATTCACATTATTCTTGACCCTATATCAAAGAAAAGATCAATAAGTGATTTAGGAAATATAAAAAATAGGAGTAAAAAAATGAAACATTTGCTCCCACATTGAGAATGAACATTGTCGATAGCATTTGTGCACCAGAAGCTGGAAATTAATGAGCAGATATGTATTATGTCAATGCGCCAATCAGATGACCTCTTGAATTTAATAATGTGGAGACAGAGAAGGATTGATATGTGCTATGGAAGATAAAATTCACCATAGGGGTGTCAAAGTTAGGTTAGAAAAATCATTCACCATCATTAATGTACATAGATTCTTGTATGGCTCTTCATGATTCACTCACCCACTCATTATAAAGTTAGTAGGAATATCTGCAATGGGAATATGTAATGCTCCCATCATCAAAGTCCAAGAGTGCACATAATGAGAAGAATGTTGTATCCATGGAGCGACTAGTCGGTGGTTATAAAGACATGCATGTGATGAGATAGAAGCACACATACCTACAACAAGAGTAAGGCAAAAATACTATTATAAATGCTATGAGGAAAATATCTATGTTTTGAAAATTTTGTATACTTAGTGGTTGGAACCATTCTAAGACAGTCCATTTCAAGATGAATCCAAATTATTTTTATTGTGTGCACAAGTCATGGACTTTCTCAACTTGGAGCACTTGTTTGAACTCAAACTCGTGTGTATGAACTAGCAATTTCAAGGTTAACTTGAATGCTTCTTGAGGTGGATAGTGGTTCTCGAAATATTTAAAAAGCTTCTAGATTATTTCCACTAATTTTAGTGCTCAACTGAGAAGGGATGTCTACCCTAGGGAGCCTAAGATAGGGGAATTGGATTTTTTAACTAAGATCTTTTCTATTATTTCACATTGCGAAGAGTTACTACAATGTTATATAATGCTATGGGCTAGCAAGAACTCAAATAGACTAAAAAAGTCACTTATTTGCACAACGTGTCTGCTCTAACCTAGAGCAATCATAGTCTACAAGCTTGAATTTTTGGAGAGCTAATCTAGTCAAGAAATGATCTATTACTAATACAAGCTCATGGAATACTAAAAGGATTAAGAGAAACTTCTAAAGCACCCTAGTGCAAAAAAAGATTTCTTTGGGTAGGGCAATTTTGGTTTACAAGATTTTGTTTTTGAAGTTTCTTTCTCTCATAGGAGTTATGTAAGAAAATGTGAAGGAAGACTCTTAGGGCAGATGTGATTTGCAACTACACTTAGAATTGGAGTGACAAACTGGTGATTTGAAGATCGTAGATGGAAAGATGGATGTACACACACTTATAATAAGAGAGAGACAACCACATGCAATAATGAGTAGGAAAGAGATAGATGCTCCAAAAAGCTCTCATTTTCTCAAGGATGGACATAAAATTCATAAGAGTGTTTGTGCATGCATATACATGCATGCAGACACACACATGTACACACACACACACACTCATGAGCGCACACATAGACACATCACACACACACACTCATGAGCACACACATAGAGACATACACACACACACACACAAGTAGGCAAGTAAGGAATGAGCGCACACATAGACACATACACACTCGCACACCCACATGAGTGCACACATAGACACATACACACACATACACACCCACAAGTAGGCAAGAGGAATGATGCTCCAATAAGATCACTATTTTGAAAAAGTCTAATACAAAATTTCACAAGAGTTTTCAACTCTCTAAGCTCAATCCAAGCAAGTAAACTTAACATATGAGAGCTCTTTCACTTATATATACTTTGTAAGAGCTTTTCCACACTTTAGGGTCTAGCGTAGCCTTAAAAAGAGTGTCTAGAGGCATTTGGAGGCCAAAACAATGACAAGAAAATACGAAATTTGATGTGGCTATTCTATTCATGCACATGCAGCCTTTTACACTGTGGGCCCAATTACTAATAAAAATAAGTTTTTATGCCAAAAAAAGAATTTTGACATGTATTTTTGGTCAAAAATGGGAAAAAACCTAATTGAGGAGGGATTTGAGATGAGAAAAAAATTAGTAAACTCCTTCCTCCTTTACTTTCAAGTTTCTACTTCCCTTTAACCACATTTTTCATCTTTTGGCTGCTTTGTTTAACAATTTTTAGGCCAAATTTCGATCTCCTCCCTCCCTACTTTCTGTCATCCATGATAGATGTCTTGGTGCCATCTTCGATGAGCGTGGGCATTGATACAAAAATATCAAATGCTGAATATTTGCATCTTAGTACAATAGTTGATGCCTATAAAATTGCTTAGATAGGTAGATTGTAGCTTTTGAGATATATTTTATGGAGTTTTTTAATATCTTTTATGTGTACCCTCGAAATGAAAAACAAACGATGTGATAAGAGAAAATAAAAGAATGTGGAATGAGAGTGTCCATGAGTGATTTTTGACCCTTCAAAAAGATGGATGGAAAATAAAAATAAATTAGATATGAATCGAAGGATTGTGCATGTTGTGATAAATAAAAAGAAAATAAAACTACTTCCAAAACTTCAAATTAAAAGAAAAAAATTTATTAGAGACGGATTGTGGAAGTAGTCATAGGGGGACTACTTCGTGTAGTGCATGGGTATCAAGAAATTGTGTCTAATGCACAACCTTGTAGGGTGGCCATATGAATGCAATTTTAGATGCAATTATTGAAAAAATATGCAAAAGATGCAGGTCTTCAGCAATGTGCACAAGGCTTATCTGACAACGAGGATCCTAATCTATGGGGATGGGGATTTTATTCTTTTTTTAAGTTTTTCTCCTTTTTCTTTTTAAATAAAAACAATAATGAACCTAATGAGTCATATGATACAAAATATAGGAAATGTTACATAGTGATGATGATGCATGACTGCCCCCTCCCTATTGGTTTTAGAAGGTTGGAAGATAGAGACCATGAGAAATAATTTTTGAAAAGCGTGTAATGAATCAACACATTCGTAATGTGCATCTCCAAGACTGGTACCACTTGATATTTGTTGATAATAACCATGAACTATGTTGATGTAGATGGTCTTGAGAAGTCAACACAAAAAACATTAGCATCACCAAATACACATTGAAGAGGGCTACCTGATCATTCAAAAAGTGGACCCTTTGGAAGAAGACACTCATTATCTTTACTTAGGACATGTAATTTAATGGGGATAATCTATCTAGAGGAAGAGCATGATTTCATTTCTCTTGTCGCATGTGTGTGTGTGCGCGCGCTTATCAGAAAGGATCATTTAAAAGAAAATGTAAGTAGGAAAACCAAGCATTACACGTGATGTGTATCCTCACATTACAAGGTATCACTCTTGTGCATTGGATATCAACAGGTTATTGCATGAAGAGGCATTCAACTTTTTGATAAATCAACTCTTAATGCATGATTTCCTTTAGAAATGAACTTGAAATTTTGGATACATATAGTAAAAAAAGCATGAGGTGCATAAATATCCAAAGAACAATGCTTTTATCATTGGTCGAGAATTCCTAATGATGAGTGCCTACTTTGGATCAATGATGTGTGACGAAGTGACTACGGGATTTGCAACAGGAATGGGACATCCCTTTGAAGACCACATAGTATGCATGTTTTTCCTCTCTTGTTTGTGGTTTTCTGGGTACCCACTTTTTTATGGCTCTAGATTTTGCTATTGTGATTGCTTCTTCTTAGTTATAAGTCCTCTTTTGTTCATGTGTTCCTAGGTTCTTGGGATTCCTTGGGATTGACGTAGATTGCACCTTGAGGCTAGATTTGGGAACCCATAATCAATTGTAGTGATTCTTTGTTGCTCTAATGGACGTGTATCAAAATCTATGTGACTAACGATCATGATCCCCTATGTGATGGGTTGTATTCTTGAAGTGGCTTGCTGCACGAGGCTTGGTTCTTCATGTGATTATGAGAAGAATCCTCAAATTGTGCTACCAGTTTCTTGGACACCCATATTTGTTTGTGTGATGCTTGTGAAGCCACAAGAGACTTGGTTAACCAACATTTTTTAACCACTTTAGAGTTGTGTCTTCTTAAGTTCCTTTGTTTTGGTTGTACTGGTCTAGGTTTTTGTTTGATTCGATGCTGATTTACAAGTTGGCTATTTTGATGTAGGTTTTGTTTTGAAGGAAGACCCAAGACTTTTTGGGGTCTATTTTTTTATCAATCCATTTATTGAGGAAGAAGTGAAAAGAGGTACATTTACATCTTTTCATTCCCACTTGAGGACCATTTTGCCATTTTGTAGGTTTAAACCTACAAAATTATCAAAGAGCCAATCTTGTCCAAGTACGATTTTTCAATCAAAGCATCATCCTCATAGATCAATAATTTCATTTGTAATTTGACCTTACCTAGATGAATGGGAAGTGTGACTTTGCCAATGTACAGGGTTTGTGTACCTCCTAAGCCTATTAGGTAGGCTTTTACTAGTTTAATATGATTACGTTAGTTGTAGCACCCATGTCTATAAAAGATTCAACCATGTGTTTAGATCAATCCCCTAATTTAGTAGCTATGCAAGGTGGTCTATCTTTGATTGGGTTTGCCATAAAATACATTTAGCCCATTGCCAAGGCAATTGCTTGTGGATCAATGGTTGAATCCTAGGAAAGGTTGTCTAGAAATTTTAAAGCAGTCTCAACTAATTGTCGACACATTGCTAGACCTTCCCCATCGAATTTCCCTTTGGGGTAATATTTTTCGTTAGACCCAATTGAATGACCTCCCTAATCCTATCATTGTATACATGTAGTAACCTCTCCAACTCATGCATGACTGATCTAGGGTGTGGGTATGTGATGATATATGATATCAATGGCGTAGTATTCAATAATCTATCCTAAGCTTGATTATGCAATTTGTTGATCTCATTTTTTGGTGCATAGGAATTTTTCTTCAAGCTTAGGAATATGTTTCTTCCACTTTCTTTATTGTCTTGATCACCGAGTCTTCCAATTCCCTTTCATTGATGAAGATTCCTTGGGAAGATCTTTTTGACTTTTAGAACTAGTATGAGCAAGCACTTTCTTGTGATTGGGTTTTTTTTTAGCATTTTCTTGTGCCTGAGTGCATTTTCCTTCCTTTACCAGAGCTATCTTCTCATCCTCCCATTTGATACCATAGGGGATTATAATTACCATGTTGATTGATATGAATTTTCTCTTATCCGGATTATGTGGGTAAGTCCTTATAAATGTGTGCTTTGCCACATTCATTACAGAAAGATTTTTTGGGTGGTAATTAGGGAACTTGATCATGTGGGAATCTCTAACAAAATGATCCTGAGTAGTTCTAGATTGAGGTCTAGCCACATTTTGAGGAGGAACATTGGAACTCAACGATCAAGGAAGATAGAGGTTCTCGGTACTTCCTGGGAGGTCACCTATCCCAGTATTGATCCCCTCGGAGCTCGCTTAACTATGGCAATCTTTTGCCACTAAGCTACACTCTTATGGTGTTTGAACAAGGGGAAAGACTAAGGTTAACATTATCTTGAACATGTTTTGGTCCCTCAAAAGCTCTATTCTTTGCTTTCAAAGCCTGTTTTTGAAGCATTTTTGGGGTGTTTTTGGAGCCATTTTGGAGTACTTTTGCACATAGTTCTCTTCACAAAGGTCCAAGAACATCAAGAAGAGTGTTCTTTGTACTTCTCCAACAATAAATATCAACCTTTAGGGTTTTTTTTTCAGCTACACTCGTAAAACTACAAGTTTCTTGAAAGGTTTTGAGCTTTGGTGGGAGCAGCTGCTGCAAATTTATGCAAGTTTTGAGCGTAAAACATCAGAGTTGACAGATACTTGCAGGTGTTGTTAGCTAGTTTTTGGGCTGTGCATTCAGCCTTTAGTGTCATTTTATTGCATATATTGAGCACATACACACTATGTACGCTTCTATGGATACCGCTTATGTAGATCCATGTGGTCATTGATATAGCGGTTACGTTTTTGCATAAAGCCTTTTACATTTGATAAAGAGGGTCGTGGTGAGGTTTTCTTAACTGGGAGACACCCAGATGTTGGGGTCTCTTTGGTGATGCAGGTGGAAGACTTACCCAACTTTGCCATAGGAGATGTATGATAGTTGTTCATAGGTGCTCGATAAGTCTAGTTGGCTTCTATTGGGTAACTAATTATATGCAGTGGAGTCAGTGATTCACTATGTAGGTAAACATATCAGTACTTGCAGTTTTATGATTATCATAAAGCTGCTAGAGTATCCTCTGCAAAATGAGCATATGAGCAGTGTCAAAATATCATATTTTGACACTGGTCATATGCTCATTTTGCAGAGGATACTCTGGCAAAATTTTTTGAGCTTTTTGGTTTTGTCAACTATATAGTGGTTGATTTACTCCTTGATACACTTATTTGTTGGTGTTTGGACTCGTCTAGCTCCATTATCATTCTATTTAGTTCTCTACCATCATTGGTATCAGAGGTTCACACTGGAGATAATGGTGCAGATGCTTTGAATAAAGCTCTACCACATGATAGCTTTCGACATTGTTGTCACTTGACGGGGGTTACTTGATTCATGATCGTACACAGTCACTTGTATACTATGTAACATGCCCATCAGGTGGGAGGTATAGTTTTTATACTTACACTCAAGTATTCTTTATTTTTCTCCCATGGTTACTTTAGTGGGAGATTGTTATTGTTAGTGTCCATGTGAAAGGCCAAATGGCCACTGGACACTTCTTTGTATATGTTCTTTAATGAAATATATAGTGGCATGGTCAGTCACAGACTGTAAGTTTGACCGCATTTGTGACACCTAAGAAGTTTGGGTTCATGCTCCCTATATCGTCGTGGAGTGCTCGAGGAGTAAGAACGTAGTGTGGTGTATCGCCATCAAAATCCTTCAGAAGCGACACTTGGGGTGGAGTTAATATTTTGTGAGAAGACTTGAAGAGAATTTCCCAAGACATCCTCAATCCTTAGCCTTTCTGTATGCGATCCTCTAAGGTGATAGGACACAAAACGTATGTTGTAGTATGCAATTGAGCACTTTGTAAGCCGTCTGAGACATGTGCAGTAATTTTGTATTTAAATGATAGGTCAATATTTGATCATGCCACGTATTTCGTGTAGCAGTGTGGAACTAACCTCAAGTCCTCATTAGCTCCCTGTCTGAATCTTGTTATCATTGCTGACGTGCCGTGCTTATCGCTATCTTAGCAGATTTGAGTATGAAAGCTTTCAGGATCGAATCGATAGTTTGGAAATTATGCATGCGTAATGGTTGGAAACATGGTACCCTTCAACGTGATTCCAAATGCCTCATACTATGTGAAATAGTCATACAATTGCTCAAACCTCAACATTTGCCTAAACTCAGACTCATGTTCATGATGATCACCTTATCCCTTGTAATACAATCACATACATTTTGCCACTCGAGAAGGTCAAAACCTTCTTCCAAAATTAGGTTTTATGATTTGAGTTTATGGCATTTGGGGTTTTCATGCTAAGTGTTGAGAAATGGGATTAGCTTGTGGCACCATATATAGTTAGTCAAAGTCAATAAAACCAAGGGAATGATAAGAAAAAGGACACTTACTTATTTAGCTCAATTGCCATCTTGTCTAGGTTGAGCTCTCTAGCAAACTTTGATGCCTTATAGGGCTCTCCATGGTGTGAGCTTCATGCACTCAATTGTTTCCTCTATGGACAATTTAAGTTTTCTTGATTTTCCTTCACATCTACATGAGGATCTATTTTTCTTTCGTTTACTTCTTCCCCTTCACCTCTTTGTTCTTGAAAATTTAAATATCTTGTCTTGAAGTTACCATATCTCACTTGTCTTGAAAGCCTATTGAATGATGTCATGAAGTGACACATAGGAGATGGTTCAACCACACTCTAAGAGGGAGGACGAGGAGTTCAATTATCAAACATGGAGGGCATGTGCTTGAATGATTGGACTCCTAGCCAACAGGTCATGAGTTAAAATCCCTTGATAAAACATTGGTATTAGAACCTAGGAAGTAGGCTTGTGCAAGATGGATGGATTCAACAAAGGTTGCGGATATCCATTGGCCTCTAGAAGAGGCACTTCACCACTATGGTATCCAAAAGTGTACAAAAAAGGTGTGTGGTGCTTTGAAAAATCTATCCAACAAAGAATGGAGTGTATCTCTCAATTTATAGGCCAAATCGAGACATGTAGATGCTATTAGAAGGCTCTCAAAATGAATTTTACATATCTAACAAACTAACTAGAAAGTTTTTAAGACCTTGGAACATCTTGAGTAGCATTTGATTAAGGGTTTCAAGATATCGAGGATGGGTGAGAATGATGTTCAAGATACTAAGGTTAAGAGTAGGGTTCAAGACACTAAGGTTTGTTAAAAAGTTTTAGGACACTGTCTAAGGGTGAGACATCAATTCAAAGGCATCTAGGGACTTTTGGAGCTTATCATTAGGGCTAGAGGGATACAAGTCTTGATCATTTAGGACAATGATCAACCAAGGGGGGAAGTGACAAGAAAGAGGTGGTTGAGCCACACCCTAAGAGGAGGATCACAAAAATCCTCAACCATAGATTTTGGGGCATGTGGTTAGCCATCAGAATCCTAGCCAATAGGTCATGAGTTCAAATCCTTTATCGTGCATACAACATTCATATCAAAATGTCACAAAGTGATAGGTATGAGATGGTGTAACCCCACATTAAATGGGAGGATTAGGAAGTAATCCTCAACCATGGATTTTGGGGGATGTGATTAGCCCATTGAAATCCTTGCAAGCAGGTCAAGAGTTCAAATCCCCTATCTTGTGTACAACATTGGAATTAGATCCTACAAAGTAGGCTTGGATAAGTTGGATGGATTCCATGAAGTTCATGTGCACCAAATGGCCTTGAGAAAAGGTGCTTGTATGCTCTAAAATGTGAAAGGGTACAAAAAGGGCATGGCGGTTTGAGAATTCTTCCCAACAAAGATTGAAGTGCATCTCTCCATCTTTAAATTGGGTTGAGACATATATTGTATCATTTAAAATATCTTGGAATGAGGTTTTCAAATCCATCAAGAAAGCTAGGAAGTTTATATCTCTTGGAATACCTTGGGTAAGACTTGATTGAGGGTTTAAGATACAAAGCATCGGTGAGAACGAGGTTCAAGACACTAAGGTTGAGAACAAGATTCAAGACACTAAGGTTACAGAAATGGTTCAAGACACTATGGAAGGGCAAGGATATTGATTCAAGGTTACCTAGGTAGTTTGAGAGCTCATCACTGAGGCTCGAGGTATATACAATTTTCACAATCACGAGAGAATGATAGGTTAGCCCTTACTCTGGAGATAGTATTATAGTTTCTTAAGATTTTGACTCCGAATGTAAGAATTGAGGTTGAGAGAAGACTTGAGGATCCAAGTAAGTGATATGGACTTATTGATGATTAGGCTATTGTTAAGGGAGTGGTTGAGCCGGTTGCTCATATGAAGCAACATCAATCTCTTCTTTATGAATCAGTGCCTAATCTATCTCCTAATTTCCGTCTACTGATGAACCTAGAGAGACTCATATAGCTGAAAATGTTTAGCAATCATCATCTACATCTCCTCAGGCCGCACACAGTACTTTGCATAGATGCTGTAGAATACACAGAAAACACAGTACACAAGGAGCACAAAGACAGACTTCTTAGGTCTTACAAATGCGGTCAAACTTATAGTATGTGATTAACCAGGCCACTCTATGTTTTATTAACGAACATATACAAGGAAGTGTCTGGTGGCCATTTGCCCTTTCACATGGACACTAATGGTAACATGTGACTCAATGGATGAAAGATTCTCTTTCTTTTGATTCAGATGAATAAGATTATATGAAATTTGACAATGTTTTACATCTTAATTGCTTAAGATTAATTTTAACGAATCTGATGATCGAAACATAGAGAATGAAAAAGATGATGCATGGGATGAATATTTAAATATTGAGAACATTTTTGCTTACTCAAATCAAGTTGTCAACCAAAATGATGTAATGCAAGAAACTATTAATTTGCTTTTCTCTCAATCGAGTAATGTTGAAATAAATGAAAACGATCAATTCCTTGTTCAAGATTGTTGGAAATCATTGACTAATGAAATGAATAATAAATATTTTGATGAGCTTAATGAGTTTGAATTATTTGATTTATCTTCTCCTATCCATATAAGCATGAAATATGATGATCTAGGGAAAATAAATGAAGAAATAAATGCTTTTGAAAGATATCACAATGCACAACCATATGGACATGAAAATTTTGATGTTTCACAAATAGAGAATGAAGTGAATAAAGAGATAAATGCTTATGAGAGATATAGCAATGCACAACCATATGGAAGTTTTGAGAATGAAAATGAAAATTTTTATGGGTATGAATATGGTCCACAAATGGGTCATGATGAGAATGAATATGTTGAAATCATTGATGTGCCTAGAGAGTTCATTAGCATTGAAGGCTATTTTGACTATAAAGAAATATAATCATTGTCACTCTAGCATAATGGTGAGTACCAACGTGAGGAGATCCACCTCATAAATGTCAATCCGTGGAGACATGAGGACTAGTATGAAGACTATGAGCAAGTGAAGGCACAAGTGTGTGAGTGAGAAGCACACAAACATGCACACACATACACACACGCGCGCACACAAGGCAAGAACAATGAGAGGATCTATGGAGTTCTTTGCATTAGTAAAAAAGTCTCTTACATAAGCTCAATTCACAAACAATCTAACCTCAAAAATGAGCTCTCTAGCTCTTTTTATAGTTTTTTTACTAGCTTTGGCCTTGTCCAGACCTAGTGTCCGGCCTAGTTAAAAATTAGGTTCTAGAGCCTATTTGAGGGCTCAAACGAAGTTTAAAAATTATGAAAATTGGTATGTAGCTAATTCTAATACTCCTCAAGCTCGAGGACTCCTCGGCTTGAATAAAATGGAGTCTATGCTATCAAAAACACGATTTACAATGTATGTGTAGTGATGAAAATCACTTGAGTTGGAAATTGTTTATGAAAAAAATGATGGGGCCTCGTTGCCGTATTGTGCATGACTGCTCCGTTGTGCCTGTATGCTCTTCGTATGACATGTATGACAACACTCCCCCCTTCCTAGTGTCTATCGCCCCTGACACACCTCTGTTCTATAGGGTGGTCAATATAGTATTGGATAACATTGGTGGCTAGCTCGTGTTGTTCTCCTATCCGTAATCCTCTTGCTAGATCAACTTCCAATGCATCCCAATTTATTGCAACTGGGACATCCGGCTGCGGTGTTGTGTAGTACTCAAAGTACATGGCTTGTTCACAGGCAAAGAGATGAAGTAGGTGTGTGGGCTTAGGTGCGAAGACCTCTGAGTGATACTCCCAGAAACTTGTTCTGAACATGTCCTCAAATGTTTGTTTATAGCATGCGGGAAGATACTTGATTCGTGCATGCCAAGCATAAGCTACCCGAATGCGGGGGTGGTGCTCATGTCATACACCAAATCATAATTTCCATTAGTAAACCCCGGTAGCTGTACCTGTGGTGCCGCTGCATTTCTAAAGGTTTTGAGTACTACCTACATCATATCCAAAATCTTAAGCATCATTTGGGCCGCCACATCTGGCATGGGCTTCAATCGAGGCATCCAATGTCGAATTGTGGCCATCATGTATGCTATCGATGGTGGTCCTTGCGGTGGCACTATGTACGGATAATTGAGCCACTCCTAACATTGAGCATTATTTTGTACCTTTATGTTGAATGCTTTCCATGATTGGCATCGTGGAACTGGGCCGTAGCATGGATTGTACAAGAGATGTAAAGGTGCGTTGTTCCATGTGCACAACATTTCAAGATATGTCTCGAGAAGTTTCTGTCGCCATGTCGGTTGACAGATTTTGCCTTTCTGCACTTTTGGAGGAAGGTCTTCGGGTTGAAACTGGGTAGCGAATGAAGGAATCTTACCCGTGACTCTTTGTATTTCTGCATTGTAATCGGCCAAAATAACATAACAAGGCCTATATTGGAGTTCTGATGAGAGGATAAGGCAACTAGATGACATGTTCTTGAAGTAATCTAATTGTAACACAGTTTCTTCTATGACTCTCAAGGCCTGATTTTGCACTAATGTGCGCTCTTCATGAGAACTCCCCATTTCTTCCACTTGTCATAGCCATGGGGGTCGTGGTGCTTCAAAAGTATCCTGAACTTCTTCCGTTTGTTGTCCCCCTGGGAAGGGTTGCGGATCATATTCCTCGTCAAACGTTTGTTCCACTGGAATGGAGACTGTCTCTTCATCTGTGGGTGCCTCAGGGGGGGATGGTGGCCTTTCGTATTGTAGTAGACGTGCTTGCAATTCTTCGACTTGTTTGTGGAGATCTTGAAGGGCCTCCGAGTCCGTGACAAGTGAAGTGGTTGAAGCAGTGGCTTGGAGACCTGTTGTCATTTCTTTTTGTCTTTTCTGTTTCAATTGACCCAGTTCTTCTGATAACTGGTCGTGTGCCTCAAGTAAAGTGGCATAGTCTTCAAGAATGATTTTGATGCTCTCTAGGGCCAGAGCTTGAAGCTTGGAGGGACTAATGTGTACCCCGGGTGTGTTTTCGATAGCTTCCTCTAAGTTTTCCTGGTTCTGTAATTGAAAACGCCTATTTTCATCGTGTGCCACTGCAAGGTGTCGTTTGAGCAGTGCCATATTGTGTTGGAGTTTGGAATTTCTTTATAGTTTTATTTGCAAATGACTTTCCAACCCTTGGATCACTTCTTGATCTACATTCTGAAACTGTGTCTCAGCATGCCATGAGCCTCTTGTAAGGTTTGAATTGTAATGCTTCAACGTGTCCTTGTAACCTTTGATTATGTGCCTGTAGCTGATAGTATTCTGTCCTTTACTGTGGCATACATGCAACCATGGTGTCAAATGCATTGCCTATGGATGAAGGTGTGGTTTATACAATGGAAGATGCAAGGGGAGGGAGTTGGGGAATGGGAAGAGTGAATATTGTGTCTATAGGCGATGTGTGTGCCGGTGAGATTGGTGGAGGGGGAATGGGGTGGTGAAGGTGGAAGTGTGGGGGGTGGTGGAGGTGATGTTGGTGGTGAAATGTCCATACCCTAAGGGGTGGACGTGAGTGTAGTGTCTACCATGTATATCGGAATGGTAGGTGGTGTGTGTGTGATAGTGGTGAATAAGTGTTGTGTGGAAGGTGGGGATGGGATTGATGAGGAGGGTGGGGTGGTGGCTTCATACATTCTACAAAAGTAGTCATGGGTGGGTTGAAGGAATGGTGGGATGGGAGGTCGGTCGTGAGAACTTGGAGGCGAAAAAGCCATGAAAGGGGATGTGGTGGCAGGGAATCCATAGAATATGGATCTAGTGTTAGGATGTCCTATGGCTGAGGGTGTGGGGGCTGGTTGTCCTATGGCTATTTTTATGAGCGATTCGGTTGATTTGGTTGTGTTGGTGTTGGCTTCATAGATTGGGTTTTCAAAGGTGGAGAACAAGGTTGAACTGGAGGTGGGAGTGCGGAAGATGAAGGTTTGCTCCGTGGGTTGAGTAGTCATGGTGATCTCCACGGCTTCTGTTCTAGGAGGAGATGGTAGGGGTGTTGGTGGTAGTGGCTCGGTTGATTCATCATGGGTAACTGGGTGCTCTTGGCCAGAAGTTACAGCTGCTTGGGAGGTTGTCTCAATGGGTTCAAATGTAATAATAGGTCATTCCCCTGTAGTAATGGGAATCTGGATATTTTTGCCAGATCGTGGTCATGTTTGGAATCTTCGCGGGTCATATTGAACAGGAGGCCTCTCGATCGCTGATCAGACTGCTTCTACTACCCCATATGTTTCTGCCACCAATAGTAGGCCTTCGCTATATTCAGAGTCAACTCCAGCCTCTTCCAATAGCTGAGCCATGAGCACTCTACTGCTCTGTTCGGTGAGCAGTTGTTGTGTCCGCACTTGATCCATGGTCTGATACAGCCTTCAGAGTTCTGCTGTATAAGCTGGAGTTCCAGTGGTTTCTTCACCTTCGACTTCTTCTTCGTCCCCTTCTTCTCCTTCCGGGTGTTCTAGTTGTTGGGATAAAGTTCTCTGTTGATCATCATCCCAATGCACATGTCGGCTATCTGTGGATTTCCTCCGTCTTTGGGAAGAGGTGCCTTGTTCTTCTGTGTCTGAAAAGAACTCTACATCAGAGAGTTGTGTATTCTGCAAGAATGATTCGAAGTCGAAGGTGCTCATCCCTTCAATATCTCTAGTTGTAGGAAATTCAAATTCAAGAGGGACAAGAGGAGCCGAGGGTGTAGCTTGTGATGTGCCTTCAAATCCAGATCTAGGTATGCGAATGGTAAAGGGAGGCACCGTGGCAACCCCTCGTGGTGAGACTTCCGGAGTTGAGAGAACTTCATGTGTCTGGACACAAGGAATTGAGCTATTGCGTGTTCTGGAGAGTCTCAAACTCCTTGGAGAAGAATCGCACTTGGACTCCCAAATATACTTGGCCTCTCCTAGGGGCCCTGGCATGCCATTGAACCAATGAGAATTTGCATGGACTCTCTCTGTTATTCCTGTGGGAGGGTCTGGTATATGTATTTGTTGGAGGTGTTGAAGCTCTACAGGTCGTTCAGTTGGTGGCATATCAATTGGTAAACTGTCCACATCAATCCGTGCTGTACTTACTCCTGCCTGTGAGCTTGAGCCTGTTGCTTCTGCCATGAGACTACTTGTAGTTGTTGATGCTTATCTGCTAGAAGAAGAGAGGCACATTAGCATTGCATAGGAAACGGGATGTTATGGTGTTCCCTCCACAATACTAACATGACATTCGAAGTGGTTAATGGTTTGTGGGTGAGATGTTTGTGATGTGTGTGAATGTTGGTTAGTAGGTTAGTGTTCATCCTAGATGCATACTTTTGGGTGTGCAATGTACTTAGAATGCTCCTACATCAGAGGGGACAGATTTACAAAATTGGGTCAGGCTGTTTGATACGGGGTTTAAGTCTCCAAACTTTGATTGTGGAATCGTAGCTTTTAGTGGTGCTTACATGTAAAGGTTTGTGGACTGTGTTGGGTTGGATTTGGGACTCTGTGGGTACCCATTTCCATACCCTCCTAGGTGTGACCGAAATTGTGGTGATGTGTTGTGTAGATGTTTGCCGTGGGATGGGAGCCAATAGGACTGTGAGTGTTGGTTCGATCTTGCGAATGGAGGTGAAGCTATTTGAGCTCGTAAGCAGGTCTTGGGCACCCATATTTGTCTAGCATTTGGGATAGCCCTCATTGACCGCTTTGGGACCCAAATAGAAGTGGTTTGTCTAGAGTGATGCTTAGGATAATCCTTAGTTGCAATCCTCGACATTGTAGCTCGTTTGGTGCATCTGTGAGAACCTGTCTCTAGAGCCGTGGGTTTTTCACCCTTTCGTATCTAGATCTGCTTCATGCCAAGAGGTACTTTATATTGTACAGGTGGGTTCTCATATTTCTTGATCATTGGCCTCCCCTGTGTTGTGTGTTGCCCAGCTTGCTTTCCTCGAATCCTCTTTGGAAAAGAAACTCCTCTTTGACTTCTGCACTTTTGTCAAAGGTGACAGTCTTCTGCACCATAGAACTTTGGACAAGAATAGAATCGTTATCTTCATGTGGGTTCCTGGAGGGACCAGGATTTGGTGCCTTTTCTAGTGGTCTGAGTGCTTGATTTCCTAATTCAATGGTGATGCGAATTTGGCCTACCCAAGCTTGAAGAAGTCCACTTCTTGGGTTGAGGTTGACTGCATGATCATAGATCCAGTCTTGGCCCAAGATAAGAGGTTCGATAAGATCCTCGTCTACACATACTGGCACTTTGACTGCCATTTGAACCTCTCGAATGTAGAGGGGCAATTCCACCTCACCGATGCAAGGGGTTTCCACGCCTCCTAACCCTATGAGATATGCCTCTATAGGATTCACCTTCAATTGCAATTCTTGGTAGTAAGAAAGTCAAACTGCACTAGTAGCTGCTCCCGAGTCAATTAAAGCTCTCATAGTCCTTGCACTCTCTCCTTGTCCTACTTCTAGGGTCACCAAAGGTCGCCGATCGACTATCCTATGGGAACGTTCACCTGAAGCCTCACACATGTCCATGTGATAACCTAGAGATTCTTGAGTGTCAGGCATGGGCTGATATCTACCTTGTCTTCTCAATTTCATTCGTCGGATGCGTTCTAAAGCTTCTACCTATGCTTCTTCTCTAATTTGCTTTTCCTCCTCTTTACGTTTCTTTGCAGTGTTGAGTCGATTTAACATCTCCTTTGTGAGGGGTTATTGATACAACTTGACTATGCATCCACTTATGTAACTTGGTAGAATATTGCCTTCTAGTGTGGCTAGTTGAACTGCTTCACTTGTGGAGATCCTATTGATAATCATTGGTCCATAGCCTCTCTTCTCTAATTTCCGTGCATGTTGCTTCAAGGTGTAGACTAGGACTAGATCTCCTGCTTTCAAGCCCTTATCCTTCACGTGTGCATCCAAATATGCTTTTTGCCTTTTCTTGGCTGCATAAATTCTTGCTACAACTCTCAATCATGTTTCACCTAATCGTTCAAGATCGAAGATTCTTAGTTACTAAGTCCATGCACCAGTCATGCCTAGAAATGGTCTAGTAATTTGAATCCATCCATTTCATATGTTTGTGCCTAGATCGCACATCAAGAAACCATGAATTGGCCAGGGATGTTTTTAGATCCACCCTTATTATCCATTCACTAATTTGTGCTTTGGCCAATTTATCAAAAAGCAAAGCCAGACAGTGTTTTGAATCATTTGGGCAGGGATCCCACCACAGAGATGAGACATGTTCTTCTAGTTTTAGAACATGACCGTGTTCTTT
This sequence comes from Ceratopteris richardii, assembly GCA_020310875.1. Taxonomy (NCBI): domain Eukaryota; kingdom Viridiplantae; phylum Streptophyta; class Polypodiopsida; order Polypodiales; family Pteridaceae; genus Ceratopteris; species Ceratopteris richardii. Next base: position 9,616,614 of record CM035441.1, read on the forward strand.
CGGTTTAAGAACATGAGGCTCGGGGGTTGCCTACGGTTATTATATATAGCTTTATTTTCGAGGACAAAAATATTTTCCAAGGGGGAAAGAATGTAATAAAGTAAGTCTACGGTCTAGGGATCTGACTGCTTCAGACAGATTTGAAATCGGATACCGTTTGGTCACTCATCAGTAGGACCAAAGATCTCAAGAATAGACTCAAGCATAAGCTCACATGCTCTCATATTCAACTGATCCACTTAGCCTGGTGGTTAAGTCTCATGGTTGTGAAGGAGGAGGTCTTGGGTTCAATCCCCATGGGGAACATCGGGAGAGAGTATTGCCCAAAGGAGCTCTAGAGCCTTCTAACTCAAGTTAAGGTGAGTTAACTTGAGTCCAGTGGACTTAACCTGAGTGGCGAGTATACCAACCACTAGTGGACTCTAGTGGAAGGTACTAAAGCAGTGGTCGAGATCATTCTACTACTAGTAGAATCTAGTGGAAGATATGAAAGGAGTGGAGGAGATTGCACATGCACTTGTGGACTCTAGTTATATTTGTGGTCCTTGTTGATTCGAGCACGTATATATACACGCATAAGGTTGGGAGGAGAGTCATCTCACTAACACGTGGTGGTCGTAATCATTAGGTTGTTACAATCCACAATTGTTTATTGTGAATATTATGCTTGAGCAAGCTGATTGTCTTGCTTCTTTTCCCGATGAGTTACCATTTTTGAGGCAACCAAACTTTCATCGGACACCAAAATTCTATCGAACGGTACCGAAGAACTTTTCGATGTTTCTTGCAAACCAGAAATGAGAAGATGCTTACTTTTCGATGTTTCCTTGCTTAGTTCCCTGTGATTAGCTGCAACTTTCTCGTCTAGTACTATTGCACCTTCAGTCTTACTACCCGGTGCACCTAATGCTCTATTTAGTCATATAGATTGCATAACATTATAATACTTTGAGTATGTTTCATCAGATCTCATTACCGACATGTAGTCTACAAAGGACCACTCACCAGTAGGATTTCTAGTGTTAACCTCTCTACTTCATTCTGGTTAAGGATAGGAATAGGTCAATGTTGGGTTCTTGGGTGAGATGACCTAGATTATTCTAAGTCTCTTAGTTTCCCCCAACCAAAGCTCCAAACTACGGGTTATAGTCAACTAATTAACATCACTAAAATGTACAATAGATTCTGTAGACTTCATTATCGGACTTCTAGATTACATAGGTACTATCAAACACCATTCTGCACTGCTTTGCATTGAACTATAAGACTGATATACTTGGCATACATAGCATTACAAAATATAAATCATCATATTCTGTCACACTTCTGTTAAATTTCCTAAACCATTATCTAGCTACTTCCACAATAACTCGTACGCTGAATTTACCACAACAATCTACAATAACTCTGATAAACAAATAACATATCAAACCCAAACAAATAGAATGTAGCATAAACTACCGAACACAATGTCTATGCAGAACAACATGCTGAAGTGCCACTGGCCAGATCCATTGTCACACATCCGAATTGTCTCTTGAACAACATGCCCGAAACACTCTTTCATTAATTTGTGAAGATTTACAATCGTACAGTCCTACCTTTGTGGTAAGGATTGTTCATCAAAATTTACATCCGTAGACCAAAATTACAATAACGGCCAAAATTACAATAATTGTCCGATGACCTAATAGTTGCTATAACAAACAAATAAAGACAAATTAGGAAGCACATGCCTTTCGGTAAAAGAAGAGATAGGCAAGAAGGTGAAAGCTTCTAGATTTATGCATGCCTTTGACTCAAAGAAGAGATGGGTAAGAAGTGTTGATATATTTAGGTACTGATATGTGTGAACACACTAAGACCGTTGGGGCAGTTTTTTTCCTCTTTAGGAGGTTTTTCCCCCGGCTTGTATATACGCCTATAGCCCTAACAACTTACTTATCTTTGTACATTCTAGTGGTAATACATTCAGTATTGTGTGTTCTGCTCCAAGCTTCTTCCTTTTCCTTTTCATGTTCACGTGCTTCTAGAGACGCATAACTCCAACAATTAGTATCAGAGTAGGTCGCCGCTTCATCTAGGGCATCATCGACACCCCGATCACAATCTCAGAATCACATGAAATTTGGTGAGCATACTTAGCGTGATTAGGAGATCAAAACAACTTTGCTCTGTGGTGCCAAAATCATTATTTGAGCTCGTTTCAACCTTCAAAAGAACTATCGAAGTGCTTGTGTAGGCTATTTCATCTTTTTCTGCCAAAGATGTACAGGTTTCAATTTGCCAGTATAAGCATCTCAAAGTCTGCTACAAGTCTAGCAGAACTCCTCAGGGTAGTTCTGTTCAACTTTTTCGATTACAATCATTTTTCTGCATCAGGGTATTTTAGTTAGTGGCCATGGCTGAAAGCAGTGATGTATTCTGTAAGTTGGCTCTTGAGGATAAGCTGGGCGGTACCAATTACCCATTGTGGGCTTATATGATGCGACATGTATTGGTTGCAAAAGGATTGTGGAACATTGTGAGGGGTGTTGAAAAATGCCCTTTTACACCTACAAATACAAGTACTGAAGCTGATGCAGATGGGATTGAAGATGCTGGTATTCTTCAGCTTCCTGTTCGTGCTGCGGTTTTTGTTGCACCTACTGTAGAGAAGATTTGTTGGGATGGTAGAGATGCTCAGGCACATGTATTGATAGCCTTGTCTATCAAACGTCCCATTATTCCTCACATTCGCTTTTGTAGAACAACCAAGGATGCTTGGGATACACTTACCACATTGTACTAGGCTAGGAATGAGGCTTGTGTTGCTTACCTCCGAAAACAGTTGGAGAGTGAGCATATAAATGAAGGTAATTCTATGGACAATTTTCTAACAGAGATCAAAAACTTGAAGGAGCAGTTGATTTTTGTTGATGAAGTTATACCAGATAGATTACTTGTGCAGACTGTTCTGAATGGTCTTCCTGATTCATATCAGAGTTTTGCTTCTACTCTTCATTCTACTAATCTTGTGCAAAATGAAGAATGGGCATTTACTACTATTTACAGTTTTGACCCATCTTCTCCTGAACAATGTATGCTTGCAGTAGACTCAGATGTTTGGTACTTTGATAATGGGGCAACCAAACATATTACGTCACAACACAGTTTCTTCACTTCACTCGAGCCTGCCCCTATAGGGAATACTGTCACGTGCACCAAAAACTCCTCTTATTTTGTCATGGGACTCGGTAAGATCATTCTGACTACTATTGATGGTAGTTCTTTCACTTTGTTGGATGATTTATTTGTGCCAGGGATCAAGAAAAATCTATTATCAATTTTTGCATTATCCAAGATTGGCTTGGTTGTGAAATTTTTTGATGATAGTACAATTCATGATCTCTCAAATGGTGACATGATTATTGCTTCTGGCATTTTATGTTGTGGGCTGTATAAGCTCATAGGCTATGAAAGATGTGTGAATGATTCAACATGTGCAGTACATGATTCTCAGGCTATGTCAGATGCAAAGCTTTGGCATGCACACTTTGGTCATTTGAATTTTTCTAGTTTGCTATGCCTGGAGAAATCTCAAATGGTTTCCTCTTTGCCCAAATTTGAGGCACTCAGAAAACATGTCTATGAAGGTTGTATTTTGGACAAAATGCAGCATTCCTCCTTTCCAAAATATGGTTGAGTTTGAGCTACTCACAAATTGTAGCTTGTTCATAGTGATGTCTGTGGTCCTATGATGGCATCTTCTTTTGGAAACTATCTTTACTTCATGACTTTCATTGATGATTTTTCTAGGCATGCATGGGTATATCCATTGAAAGCAAAGTCCGAAGTGTTCATGTGCTTCAAACAGTTTTTGGTTCTGGCTGAAAATCTATCAACATGTAAAATGGGCACACTCTGTTCTGATCGAGGGGGGAATATACGTCTTCTGACTTTAATGCATTTCTGGATGAACATGGGATAAAACATCAGTGTATAGTGTTGTATACACCTCAACAGAATGGAGTTGCTAAAGGGAAGAACATGTCACTCATGGAGATGACAAGGTGTATGGTCAAGAGTCAGGCTTTACCACATAGTTTCTGGCTTAAAGCTATGTGGTGCATCATATGTACTTAACATGTGTCCCACTAAAGCACTGTAGTCTATCACTCCAAATGAGGCTTGGCATGGTCGCAAGCCATTTGTTGCTCATTTGTGTGTTTTTGGTTCTCTAGCATATGCATTAGTGCTTGCCAACAACATCGCAAGAAATTGGATGATAAAGCAAAAAAATGTATTTTTGTTGGGTACAATTTTGAAAGCAAAGGCTATCGTCTGTGTCATCCATAGACTAAACACATTTTGGTTAGCCGTGATGTTGTTTTTGTGGAAGATGATATTTAGCCTTTACTTTCATGTACGAAGGAGACATCTGTTAGCTCCAAAGACATGTATGATACTTTGCTGCCTCTTTTTACAAGTGGATAGTCTAATGCTAGTCCTAATGAGGCAACTTCTCAACCTTTACATGTTTCATGTGATGATGCAGATCATTCTATTTCTGATGCAGATTTACATGATGCGCTTGCTGAGGAGCTGATATTGAGGAGGCAAACACTATGCCAAAATGGTTGGTGCATACTTTATGTGACAACAAATTAGATGCACCTCTGTCATACCTGAAGGGCTTTGGTGTGCAGAACGTGAGGAGGAAGGAGGAGATGGAGGGAGAAAGAAGAGAGGAGAGACGTGTAGACATGCGTGGGAGCCTCGAAACCCACATAATGATCTCTCTTGAGGCAATGCTCTATATATGATGTATATATATGAATATGGGGGTAAGGTCACATGACCCTTACATCCCCAACAATCTCCCACTTAAGGGTCAATGTGACCATAAGTGAAAAATATACAAAGAATGATGTAGGACTATACAATAATGTACAGGAAGAGTCCGGATCTCAACCCATACCAGATCAGCCTACACCAACCGCCTCAAACAAGGTGTATCCATGCACCTCAAACTGCTCTAGACTCATATCGATAAGAGTCAAGCTCATATCTGACTGATGCAAGAACTCATGAAGTTCCTGCAAAGCTCCCACTCGCTCTATGCCTATGTTAATCATCGAACGATTGACAACTCCAAGTGCAAATGCTCCAATAGCAACTGCAATGTCTGGTCTCGAGCATAACAACTCGTAGATCAGACTCCCGAATGCTGACGAAACATGTGCTATCCTGGCTAGCCTAAGTATGCTAGCCATGCATGTATCCAAGGCATCCAAAGCACCATCATCAAGACCAACATGTCCTGACATATCTATATCAACATCTGGCATGAGCGAATCCAAGAATGACTGCATAACAGTTGACTCATCAGCATCCAAATCAGCCATCCTCTCAACCAAGGATGTGTGTAGCTGTGCACCCTGAGAGCTAAACTGCTCTATCACACACTGTGTATCATGAGAGCAATCCTGCTCTATCACACCAAGTGTATGATCATGCTCCACATGAGCTAACTGCACAACATCAATACCAAGGTCAAACTGATGATCTAACTCTAACTGAGTATCATCACAATGCTCTACATGAGCATCCACATCATGCTCTAAAGCATCCAAATGATCATCCAAAGTGTGCTCTATAAGAGCATCCATATGATCAAAACAATCATGCTCTCCATAAGCATCATGAGCATCCAAAACATGCTCTACATGTGCATCCATCTGAGCATCTGAATCATGCCATACATGTGCATCAAGAATGTCCATAGACCTATCTATAGGTAGACAAAATGAGACATGACGAGTCTCACATCGCACATAAGGTTGAACTCCCACTGAGACGAGACTGTCTCTCACATGAAGTACCTGCAGTGGATACATGTGCCCAATCCTGGCACCTCTGACAAGCATAAGCTGTCCCAACTGCAACTGAAAATGATGCTCACCAAGGAATGCATAACATCTGCTCTCCTGTAACTGGCTAACTGAAATCAAGCTCATAGGGAATGAAGGCACATAGCGTACATGTCTGAGCATAAGTGATGCTCCACTAGGTAGCATAAGGCATACATCTCCTGCACCCTCAATGTCATATGTCGTACCATCAGGCAAATGCACACATCCACGACTCTCACCTGAGAATCGATAAAACCACTCACGATGTGGAGTAACATGAAAACTGGCTAATACGTCAAGCAACCAAGCCATATGTGTGCTATCTAATGAGCAAGAGGAATCATGAGATGAACTATAGAAGAAAGTGATATCACCATCACTGGCATAATCAACTGCCATAGACTCTCTTGAAACCACTACCTGATCTACATCACGTGCATGTCTCTGATGTCGTCGTCGCATCCGCCTGAAGCAACGTCGTCGAATATGGCCCTTACGATCACAATGCCAACATCAAAGTCGTCGATGTGATCTATGTCTCACATGAGTCAATGGACTCGCATACATATCATGTAGTCTCTGCCATAATGCACTACTCGTCTCCTCATACATAACAGACTTATATATAGAATCCACAAGCTGTAATCGGATAGTGGAGCTGGCCAATGCATCCATATCCATCCATACGTGGTCGGGCATGTCACGAGGCCTATGTGCATCTCTATGCACATACATGTGTAACCCTGCACGAACCAATGTATGCCACATCTGAGCTTTCCATCTCGGAAAGTCAGTCCCATCGAATCGAGAAGACACCATGCTGGCAATCCAAGACTAGCAATGTAACAAGAGACTCGAACAATACTCTATCCTCAATAGGATCACACATGCATATCCATATGCATAACTCACATCACATATGTCTCTATGGAGAAGAAAACCATGTGAACCACCTGTCACATAACCATGCATCTAGCATGCACATAAAACCATGAGCATAAGCCTGCTCACCAAGTCTCCAAAGTGACCAAATAGATGTGAAAGAATCCTGGGAAAATTTCGACAGAGTATCCCCTGTAAACTGAGCAGTCAAACAAGACAACCAATAACAAAAGAACAATGAGTAATCTATCACCTCTTGTCACTGATCCAACCAAAGATAATGGCAACTACATATGCCAAAAACATGATGATGTATCTCCCACTCAAGAATGAATCCTGCAAGATGGTCCAACCTATCACAAATAACCTGTGATCAAGTCCAAGTAAATGGAGATCAACAATGATCCAAAGCTATCACACAAGCTTCAAGATCCACTAGAGTTCTCTTCTAGCATAAAAGGTGTCGAAATTTCGACAGCATCTCCTCTGCAAAATGGACTCTAAAACCAAAATAACCATGTGCGAATCACCATCCACAACATCAAATCAATGAACATTTGCTAATAGAATAGCAAATCAAGGTGATAAACAAGTGTGTAACTGAGGCTCCAATCTGGATCATGTACCTGCAAAGAAAACAAAGATACAAGTTCCAACTAAGATCCAATGTCAACTCTCATAAAGTATGTGCAATCGGAAAGTAAATCCGTAACCAAGTGGCATAAGCAAGATATAGACCACAATGCCACTATACATCCATGATCGAACTCATGATGACATAATCCTCACAAAAGAGTATACCACAATGTCATCTTACATGCCAAACACGTGACAAGATCATGCTCTACTCTCATATGGAGGAGCTACCACAATGATCATACATGTACAATGCCTTGAAGCTCTAAAAATAAGAGCTTGCACACCAAAAATTCTCTCTCGAAGAAGTTCCAAAGCCAATTCAACCTCCAAGAGTAATTAGGGTTCGTTTGATAAAAATCTACTGCTCTATGTTTTGCTGTTTCAGTGGTGATAACCTCTAAATCTGAACTTTTAGTCTTCAGCAAACTTCAAGATCTAACGCTTGGCTACGTAACGAGATAAATAACACCTCAATCGGAGGTGCGTAGCTCAAGATATGCATAAAACAAGCACCTGTTGTCAATTTCACTATCACCTGCAATACTGCTGCTCTGTGTTTTGCAGTTTCGCTGACCTTGCACTACGAATCTCAATCTGAATTCTTATACAAAGTTGTAGCTATCTTTCCAAGCTACGCATAGCAAGTTGAATCATTGCATTTCAAGCTGTGGAACTCACGTTATGATCCAAAAACTAACCTGCTGTCTTAATAAATGTAGATTCGCCTTCTATAGCAGTCTGCGTTTTTCGAATTTTCGGCACTTTAGAAGTCCAAAGCAGGTTCTGCGCCCTTCTAATAAGTTGTAGCTCTTTGTGTTAGCTACGCACAGAACTTTAAAAGGCATCAATCCAAGCTTCCTATCTCGAGTTATGACCAAAATACTGAACAGCTGTCAAGAGATGCCGACCTGCACTTCTACCCCTTCTGACCTAAGCTTCCATTGAAGCTTCTTGCACACAAGCATTCAGCATGCTCTGATACCAATGAAGGGCTTTGGTGTGCAGAACACGAGGAGGAAGGAGGAGATGGAGGGAGAGAGAAGAGAGGAGAGACGCGCGAACATGCGTGGGAGCCTTGAAACCCACATAATGATCTCTCTTGAGGCAATGCTCTATATATGATGTATATATATGAATATGGGGGTAAGGTCACATGACCCTTACATCCCCAACAATACCATACTCGTTGAGGCTCTCATAGTGCCTCTTTTGCCAGGTTGCTATGTTATGGCTGCCTCTAGTCTCTATGATGAGACTGAGCCTGTTTCGTTTGATGAAGCACAAAATTTTGAACATTGGATGGCTGTAATGCAATCTGAATATGATGCTATCATGAAAAATGGTACCTGGTCTTTATGTGACTTTCCTCCTAGCAAGAAGGCCATTGGCACTAAGTGGGTATACAAGCTGAAGCATAAACCCAATGGAACAGTTGATAGGTATAAGGCTAGGCTTGTTGCAAAGGGTTATGTGCAGGACAGAGGCATTGATTTTGATGAAACCTTTGTTCCTACTTGTCGAATGACTACTGTTCGTAGTATCTGTGCACTTGCAGCTCATCATGGTTGGAATGTACATCAGTTGGACATTAAAACTGCATTTTTGAATGGTGACTTGGATGAAGAAGTGTATGTTTTTTAGCCATGTGGCTTTGTGCAGAAACGGCATGAAAACTAGGTGTGCAGGTTAAAGAAGGCATTATATGGTTTAAAGCAAGCAGCACATGCTTGGTATGAAAAGATACATGCCTATTTCATTGCACATGGTTTTGAGAATAGTCCAATTGAAACCACCTTATATGTTAAGTGTGCCAATGATGTGCTTCTGATCATTGTTGTGTATGTTGATGACATGCTACTCCTGGTCCTCATGAGAAGCATATTGCTGCTTTCAAGGCTGATTTGCATGCCTCATTTGAGATGTCTCATTTGGGACATTTACATCATTATTTGGGCATTCAGTTTATGCAAGTTGATGGTGGAATAGCTTTGTGTCAATAAAATATATGTCGATATATTTAGGTAGTGATGTGTGTGAACACACTAGGACCGCCGGGGCACTTTTTTCCCTCTAGGAGGTTTTTTTCCCCCGGCTTGTATATACGCCTATTGGCCTAATGGGCTACTTATCTTTGTACATTCTTTAGTAATACATTCAGTATTGTGTGTTTGTGCTCCAAGCTTCTTCTTCTTCTTCCTTGTGCTGTTTGCATGCTTCTGCAGACGTCTAACTCCAAAAATTGGTATGAAAGCAGGTCGTCGCTTCATCTAGGATGCGTTGACACTCCTCTGTTTGTAGTCTCAGATTCGCATGAAATTTGGTGAGCATACTTAGGGTGTTTCAGAACACACTATCGCAGCGCTTGTGCAGGCTATTTCATCTTTTTGTGCCAAAGGTATATACCTGTTTTTGTTCGCCAGTATAAGCGTCTCGAAGTCTACTACAGGTTTAGCAGAACTCGTCTGGGAAGTTCCGTTCAACTTTTTGAGATATAGTCAATTTTCTGCATCAAGGTATTTTAGTCACTAGCCATGGTTGAAAGCAGTGATGTATTCCGTATGTTGGCTATTGAGGATAAGTTGGATGGTACCAACTGCCCATTATGGGCTTATATGATGCGACATGTATTGGTTGCAAAAGAACTGTGGAACATTGTGCAGGGTGTTGAAAGATGTCCTATTACTCCAGTAACAACAAGTACTACGAATACAGGTGCTGGAGCTGATGAAGATGGTGTCGAAGATGATATTGTGCAGATTCCTGTTCGTGCTACTGTTTCTACTACACCTACTGTAGAGCAGATTCGTTGGGATGGCAGAGATGCCCAGGCACATGCATTGATAGCTTTGTCTATCAAACGTGCCATTATTCCTCATATTCGCTCTTGCAGAATAGCTAAGGATGCTTGGGATACACTTACCACATTGTACCAAGCTAGGAATGAGGCTCGTGTTGCTTACCTCCGAAAACAGTTGGAGAGTGAGCACATGAATGAAGGTGATTCTATGGACAGTTTCCTAACGAAGATCAAAGACTTGAAGGAACACTTGATTTCTGCTGATGAGGTTATACCAGATAGCTCACTTGTGCAGACCGTTCTGAATGGTCTTCCTGATTCATATCAGAGTTTTGCTTCTACTCTTCAGTTGATGATGAAAGGCAATCCAAATACCTTATCATTTGAGGAGTTAGTCTTTGTTCTGCTGCATGAAGATCAGTCCAGGCAAAACAGGTCCATTATGCGAGTTGTAGATCAAGCTTTCCTGGCTAGTCAGAAGGGCAAAGGAAAATGGAGCTCTTCAACTAGTAAGCAGAAATCTGCTAATTCTGCATATTTGAAGAAGGAAGATAAAGATGAGGAGAAATCAGAAAAGCAAAAATTGTTTTGTAAGTACTGTAAAGGGAATGATCATATCATAAAGAACTGTCCAAAACTGGCTGCTAAAGAGGCAAAGAAGAAAGAGGCTGGAATGGTTGTTGCAGAGGCCTCTACACCAAAAACAGAGTCTGCAAATCTTGTACAGGAAGAAGAATGGGCATTTACTACTGTCTGCAGTTTTGACCCATCTTCTCATGAGCAGTGCATGGCTACAGTAGACTCAGATGTTTGGTATTTTGACAGTGGTGCGACCAAACATATTACCTCGTAGCGCAATTTCTTCTCTTCACTCAAGTCTGCCTACAGGGAATACTGTTACATGCACCAACAACTCCTCTTATCCTGTTATGGGAGTTGGTAAGATCATTTTGACTACTCCTAATGGTAGTTCTTTCACTTTGTCAGATGCTTTATTTGTGCCAGGGATAAAAAAGAACCTGTTATCAGTTTCTGCATTAGCCAAGATTGGCTTGGTTGTGAAATTTATTGATGACAGGTGTACAGTTCATGATCTGTCAAATGGCGATGTGATTATTGCTTCTGGCATTTTATGTCGTGGGCTGTATAAGCTCATAGACTATGAGAGATCTAAAAATGATTTGGCATGTGCAGTAAATGATTCTCAGGCTATGCCAGATGCAAAGCTTTGGCATGCATGCTTTGGTCATTTGAATTTTGCTAGTTTGCTACCCCTGCAGAAATCTAAAATGGTGTCCTCTTTGCCCAAGCTTGAGGCACCTGGAAAACATGTATGTGAAGGCTGTATTTTGGGCAAAATGCAGCGTTCCTCCTTTCCAAAAGATGGTTCAGTTCGGGCTACACAGAAATTGAAGCTTGTACATAGTGATGTCTGTGGTCCTATGCAGACACCTTCTTTTGGAAACTATCTTTACTTCATGACTTTCATTGATGATTTTTCCAGGCATGCATGGGTATATCCATTGAAGGCAAAGTACGAAGTGTTTTTGTGCTTTAAACAATCTTTGGTTTTGGCTGAAAATCTGTCAGGATGTAAAATGGGCACCCTCCATTCTGATCGAGGGGGGGAATATATGTCTTCTGATTTTAATGCATTTCTGGCTGAACGTGGGATAAAACACCAGTGTACAGTGCCTTATACACCTCAACAGAATGGAGTTGCTGAAAGAAAGAACAGGTCACTCATGGAGATGGCGAGGTGCATGGTCAAAAGTCAGGCTTTACCACATAGTTTCTAGCTTGAGGTTGTCATGTGTGCAACATATGTACTGAACAGGTTTCCCACTAAAGCGCTGAAGTCTATCACTCCATATGAGGCTTGGCATGACCACAAGCCATCTGTTCCTCATCTACATGTTTTTGGTTGTTTGGCATATGCACTAGTGCCTGAAGAACATCGCAAAAAATTGGATGATAAGGCAGTAAAATGTATTTTTGTAGAGTACAGTTCTGAAAGTAAAGGCTATCGACTGTATCATCCACAGACTAAACGCATTCTAGTTAGCCGTGATGTTGTCTTTGTGGAAGATGCTATTCAGCCATTGCTTTCATGTACTAAGGAGAAATCTGTTAGCTCCAAAGACATGTATGATACTTTGATGCCTCTTTTTACAGGTGGACAGTCTAGTGCTAGTCCTAATGAGGCAACTTCTTAGCCTTTGTAGGTTTCATATGATGATGCAGATCATTCCATTTCTGATGCAGATTTACATGATGCACTTGTTGATGAGAGAGCTGATATTGAGCAGGCAAAAACTATGCCAAAATGGCTGGTGCAGACTTTGCGTGACAACAAATTAGATGCACCTTTGTCATATCGTACTCGTTCAAGCTCTCATAGTGCCTCCTTTGCACCAGATTGTTATGCTATGGTTGCATCTAGTCTCTGTGATGAGAATGAGCCTGTTTCTTTTGATGAAGCACATAATTCAGAAAATTGGATGGCTGTTATGCAATCTGAATATGATGCTATAATGAAGAATGGTACATGGTCTTTATGTGACTTGCCTCTTGACAAGAAGGCCATTGGCACTAAAAGTTGAAGCGTAAACCTGATGGTACAGTTGACAGGTATAAGGCTAGGCTTGTTGCAAAGGGTTATGCATAGGAAAGAGGCATTGATTTTGATGAGACCTTTGCACCTACATGCCGTATGACTATTGTTCAGAGTATTTGTGCACTTGCAGCCCATCATGGTTGGAATGTACATCAGTTGGACATTAAAACATCATTTCTGAATGGTGACTTGCATGAAGAAGTGTATGTTTTTCAGCCCCTTGGCTTTGTGCAGAAAGGGCATGAAAACCAGGTGTGCAGGTTAAAGAAGGCATTATATGGTTTAAGGCAAGCACCACGTGCTTGGTATGAGAAGATACATGCCTATCTGGTTGCACATGGTTTTGAGAACAGTCCAACTGAAAGCACCTTATATGTTAAGCGTGCTAATGATGTGCTTCTGATCATTGTTGTCTATGTTGACGACATGCTGCTCACTGGTCCTATTGAGAAGCATATGCTGATTTCAAGGCTGATTTGCATGCCTCATTTGAGATGTCTGGTTTGGGGCATTTGCATCACTATTTGGGCATTCAGTTTATGCAAGTTGATGGTGGAATGGCTTTGTGTCAAACGAAATATATTGACACATTATTGCAGCATTTTGGCCTTGAAGACTGTAAGCCTATTGCCACTCCTATGGAGACATGTTTACAATTGAGTCTTCATGATGCTGGAGATGCATTTGATGTTGTTCTCTATCAACAGGCAGTTGGATGCTTGATTTACTTATGCATTACTCAGCCAGATATTCAGTTTGTTGTCTCACAGATGAGCAGGTTTATGCATTGCCCAGCAGTCACGCATTGGAAGGTGGTTAAGCGCATCTTTCGCTACTTGAGTGGTACTTGGCTACTTGGGTTGTTTTATCCCAAGGGGGGATCACTACCGCTAGATTTGCATGCTTTTTGTGACTCAGATTGGGATGGTTGCTATGACACTCGTGTGTCCACTAGCGGTTTTTGCTTCATGCTTGGTAGCTCAGCTGTGAGGCTGAGTATAGGGCAACTTTCACAGTGACTATTGAGTGTGTGTGGCTCAGATGCCTTATGGTTGATTTGGGTGTTGACCAGTCTTCTGCCACCACCATCTTCACTGACAGTCAGAGCGCATTGGAAGTTGCGAGGAACCCTGTGTTCCATGCTCGCACTAAGCACATTGAGGTGCATTATCACTATGTCAGGGAGAGGTTCTCTGCTGGGGAGATCAGCTTGGCATATGTGCCCACGCAGGAGAACATTGCAGACCTTTTCACGAAGGCTCTGCCTAGGGAGAAGTTTGAAGCTTTCCGCAAAGCTTTGGGCTTACTTCCTTTTGTGGAGTGATTTCCACATAGCTTGGCACTTCATTATACATGAGTGCCAGCTCCTTCTTCACCGCATCACTCCCAGGGGGGATTTGTTGATATATTTAGGTAGTGATGTGTGTGAACACACTAGGACGGCCGGGGCACTTTTTTCCCTCTTTAGGAGGTTTTTGCCCCCCGGCTTGTATATATGCCTATAGCCTTGACGGGTTACTTATCTTTGTACATTCTAGTGGTAATACATTCAGTGTTGTGTGTTGTCTCCAAGCTTGTTCTTCTTCCTTGTGCTATTCACGTGCTATTCCCTCGTAGCGCAATTTCTTCTCTTCACTCAAGTCTGCCTACAGGGAATACTGTTACATGCACCAACAACTCCTCTTATCCTGTTATGGGAGTTGGTAAGATCATTTTGACTACTCCTAATGGTAGTTCTTTCACTTTGTCAGATGCTTTATTTGTGCCAGGGATAAAAAAGAACCTGTTATCAGTTTCTGCATTAGCCAAGATTGGCTTGGTTGTGAAATTTATTGATGACAGGTGTACAGTTCATGATCTGTCAAATGGCGATGTGATTATTGCTTCTGGCATTTTATGTCGTGGGCTGTATAAGCTCATAGACTATGAGAGATCTAAAAATGATTTGGCATGTGCAGTAAATGATTCTCAGGCTATGCCAGATGCAAAGCTTTGGCATGCATGCTTTGGTCATTTGAATTTTGCTAGTTTGCTACCCCTGCAGAAATCTAAAATGGTGTCCTCTTTGCCCAAGCTTGAGGCACCTGGAAAACATGTATGTGAAGGCTGTATTTTGGGCAAAATGCAGCGTTCCTCCTTTCCAAAAGATGGTTCAGTTCGGGCTACACAGAAATTGAAGCTTGTACATAGTGATGTCTGTGGTCCTATGCAGACACCTTCTTTTGGAAACTATCTTTACTTCATGACTTTCATTGATGATTTTTCCAGGCATGCATGGGTATATCCATTGAAGGCAAAGTACGAAGTGTTTTTGTGCTTTAAACAATCTTTGGTTTTGGCTGAAAATCTGTTAGGATGTAAAATGGGCACCCTCCATTCTGATCGAGGGGGGGAATATATGTCTTCTGATTTTAATGCATTTCTGGCTGAACGTGGGATAAAACACCAGTGTACAGTGCCTTATACACCTCAACAGAATGGAGTTGCTGAAAGAAAGAACAGGTCACTCATGGAGATGGCGAGGTGCATGGTCAAAAGTCAGGCTTTACCACATAGTTTCTAGCTTGAGGTTGTCATGTGTGCAACATATGTACTGAACAGGTTTCCCACTAAAGCGCTGAAGTCTATCACTCCATATGAGGCTTGGCATGACCACAAGCCATCTGTTCCTCATCTACATGTTTTTGGTTGTTTGGCATATGCACTAGTGCCTGAAGAACATCGCAAAAAATTGGATGATAAGGCAGTATAATGTATTTTTGTAGAGTACAGTTCTGAAAGTAAAGGCTATCGACTGTATCATCCACAGACTAAACGCATTCTAGTTAGCCGTGATGTTGTCTTTGTGGAAGATGCTATTCAGCCATTGCTTTCATGTACTAAGGAGAAATCTGTTAGCTCCAAAGACATGTATGATACTTTGATGCCTCTTTTTACAGGTGGACAGTCTAGTGCTAGTCCTAATGAGGCAACTTCTCAGCCTTTGTAGGTTTCATATGATGATGCAGATCATTCCATTTCTGATGCAGATTTACATGATGCACTTGTTGATGAGAGAGCTGATATTGAGCAGGCAAAAACTATGCCAAAATGGCTGGTGCAGACTTTGCGTGACAACAAATTAGATGCACCTTTGTCATATCGTACTCGTTCAAGCTCTCATAGTGCCTCCTTTGCACCAGATTGTTATGCTATGGTTGCATCTAGTCTCTGTGATGAGAATGAGCCTGTTTCTTTTGATGAAGCACATAATTCAGAAAATTGGATGGCTGTTATGCAATCTGAATATGATGCTATAATGAAGAATGGTACATGGTCTTTATGTGACTTGCCTCCTGACAAGAAGGCCATTGGCACTAAAAGTTGAAGCGTAAACCTGATGGTACAGTTGACAGGTATAAGGCTAGGCTTGTTGCAAAGGGTTATGCATAGGAAAGAGGCATTGATTTTGATGAGACCTTTGCACCTACATGCCGTATGACTATTGTTCGGAGTATTTGTGCACTTGCAGCCCATCATGGTTGGAATGTACATCAGTTGGACATTAGAACATCATTTCTGAATGGTGACTTGCATGAAGAAGTGTATGTTTTTCAGCCCCGTGGCTTTGTGCAGAAAGGGCATGAAAACCAGGTGTGCAGGTTAAAGAAGGCATTATATGGTTTAAGGCAAGCACCACGTGCTTGGTATGAGAAGATACATGCCTATCTGGTTGCACATGGTTTTGAGAACAGTCCAACTGAAAGCACCTTATATGTTAAGCGTGCTAATGATGTGCTTCTGATCATTGTTGTCTATGTTGACGACATGCTGCTCACTGGTCCTATTGAGAAGCATATGCTGATTTCAAGGCTGATTTGCATGCCTCATTTGAGATGTCTGGTTTGGGGCATTTGCATCACTATTTGGGCATTCAGTTTATGCAAGTTGATGGTGGAATGGCTTTGTGTCAAACGAAATATATTGACACATTATTGCAGCATTTTGGCCTTGAAGACTGTAAGCCTATTGCCACTCCTATGGAGACATGTTTACAATTGAGTCTTCATGATGCTGGAGATGCATTTGATGTTGTTCTCTATTAACAGGCAGTTGGATGCTTGATTTACTTATGCATTACTCAGCCAGATATTCAGTTTGTTGTCTCACAGATGAGCAGGTTTATGCATTGCCCAGCAGTCACGCATTGGAAGGTGGTTAAGCGCATCTTTCGCTACTTGAGTGGTACTTGGCTACTTGGGTTGTTTTATCCCAAGGGGGGATCACTACCGCTAGATTTGCATGCTTTTTGTGACTCAGATTGGGATGGTTGCTATGACACTCGTGTGTCCACCAGCGGTTTTTGCTTCATGCTTGGTAGCTCAGCTGTGAGGCTGAGTATAGGGCAACTTTCACAGTGACTATTGAGTGTGTGTGGCTCAGATGCCTTATGGTTGATTTGGGTGTTGACCAGTCTTCTGCCACCACCATCTTCACTGACAGTCAGAGCGCATTGGCAATTGCGAGGAACCCTGTGTTCCATGCTCGCACTAAGCACATTGAGGTGCATTATCACTATGTCAGGGAGAGGTTCTCTGCTGGGGAGATCAGCTTGGCATATGTGCCCACGCAGGAGAACATTGCAGACCTTTTCACGAAGGCTCTGCCTAGGGAGAAGTTTGAAGCTTTCCGCAAAGCTTTGGGCTTACTTCCTTTTGTGGAGTGATTTCCACATAGCTTGGCACTTCATTATACATGAGTGCCAGCTCCTTCTTCACCGCATCACTCCCAGGGGGGATTTGTTGATATATTTAGGTAGTGATGTGTGTGAACACACTAGGACGGCCGGGGCACTTTTTTCCCTCTTTAGGAGGTTTTTGCCCCCCGGCTTGTATATATGCCTATAGCCTTGACGGGTTACTTATCTTTGTACATTCTAGTGGTAATACATTCAGTGTTGTGTGTTGTCTCCAAGCTTGTTCTTCTTCCTTGTGCTATTCACGTGCTATTCCCTCGTAGCGCAATTTCTTCTCTTCACTCAAGTCTGCCTACAGGGAATACTGTTACATGCACCAACAACTCCTCTTATCCTGTTATGGGAGTTGGTAAGATCATTTTGACTACTCCTAATGGTAGTTCTTTCACTTTGTCAGATGCTTTATTTGTGCCAGGGATAAAAAAGAACCTGTTATCAGTTTCTGCATTAGCCAAGATTGGCTTGGTTGTGAAATTTATTGATGACAGGTGTACAGTTCATGATCTGTCAAATGGCGATGTGATTATTGCTTCTGGCATTTTATGTCGTGGGCTGTATAAGCTCATAGACTATGAGAGATCTAAAAATGATTTGGCATGTGCAGTAAATGATTCTCAGGCTATGCCAGATGCAAAGCTTTGGCATGCATGCTTTGGTCATTTGAATTTTGCTAGTTTGCTACCCCTGCAGAAATCTAAAATGGTGTCCTCTTTGCCCAAGCTTGAGGCACCTGGAAAACATGTATGTGAAGGCTGTATTTTGGGCAAAATGCAGCGTTCCTCCTTTCCAAAAGATGGTTCAGTTCGGGCTACACAGAAATTGAAGCTTGTACATAGTGATGTCTGTGGTCCTATGCAGACACCTTCTTTTGGAAACTATCTTTACTTCATGACTTTCATTGATGATTTTTCCAGGCATGCATGGGTATATCCATTGAAGGCAAAGTACGAAGTGTTTTTGTGCTTTAAACAATCTTTGGTTTTGGCTGAAAATCTGTCAGGATGTAAAATGGGCACCCTCCATTCTGATCGAGGGGGGGAATATATGTCTTCTGATTTTAATGCATTTCTGGCTGAACGTGGGATAAAACACCAGTGTACAGTGCCTTATACACCTCAACAGAATGGAGTTGCTGAAAGAAAGAACAGGTCACTCATGGAGATGGCGAGGTGCATGGTCAAAAGTCAGGCTTTACCACATAGTTTCTAGCTTGAGGTTGTCATGTGTGCAACATATGTACTGAACAGGTTTCCCACTAAAGCGCTGAAGTCTATCACTCCATATGAGGCTTGGCATGACCACAAGCCATCTGTTCCTCATCTACATGTTTTTGGTTGTTTGGCATATGCACTAGTGCCTGAAGAACATCGCAAAAAATTGGATGATAAGGCAGTAAAATGTATTTTTGTAGAGTACAGTTCTGAAAGTAAAGGCTATCGACTGTATCATCCACAGACTAAACGCATTCTAGTTAGCCGTGATGTTGTCTTTGTGGAAGATGCTATTCAGCCATTGCTTTCATGTACTAAGGAGAAATCTGTTAGCTCCAAAGACATGTATGATACTTTGATGCCTCTTTTTACAGGTGGACAGTCTAGTGCTAGTCCTAATGAGGCAACTTCTTAGCCTTTGTAGGTTTCATATGATGATGCAGATCATTCCATTTCTGATGCAGATTTACATGATGCACTTGTTGATGAGAGAGCTGATATTGAGCAGGCAAAAACTATGCCAAAATGGCTGGTGCAGACTTTGCGTGACAACAAATTAGATGCACCTTTGTCATATCGTACTCGTTCAAGCTCTCATAGTGCCTCCTTTGCACCAGATTGTTATGCTATGGTTGCATCTAGTCTCTGTGATGAGAATGAGCCTGTTTCTTTTGATGAAGCACATAATTCAGAAAATTGGATGGCTGTTATGCAATCTGAATATGATGCTATAATGAAGAATGGTACATGGTCTTTATGTGACTTGCCTCTTGACAAGAAGGCCATTGGCACTAAAAGTTGAAGCGTAAACCTGATGGTACAGTTGACAGGTATAAGGCTAGGCTTGTTGCAAAGGGTTATGCATAGGAAAGAGGCATTGATTTTGATGAGACCTTTGCACCTACATGCCGTATGACTATTGTTCAGAGTATTTGTGCACTTGCAGCCCATCATGGTTGGAATGTACATCAGTTGGACATTAAAACATCATTTCTGAATGGTGACTTGCATGAAGAAGTGTATGTTTTTCAGCCCCTTGGCTTTGTGCAGAAAGGGCATGAAAACCAGGTGTGCAGGTTAAAGAAGGCATTATATGGTTTAAGGCAAGCACCACGTGCTTGGTATGAGAAGATACATGCCTATCTGGTTGCACATGGTTTTGAGAACAGTCCAACTGAAAGCACCTTATATGTTAAGCGTGCTAATGATGTGCTTCTGATCATTGTTGTCTATGTTGACGACATGCTGCTCACTGGTCCTATTGAGAAGCATATGCTGATTTCAAGGCTGATTTGCATGCCTCATTTGAGATGTCTGGTTTGGGGCATTTGCATCACTATTTGGGCATTCAGTTTATGCAAGTTGATGGTGGAATGGCTTTGTGTCAAACGAAATATATTGACACATTATTGCAGCATTTTGGCCTTGAAGACTGTAAGCCTATTGCCACTCCTATGGAGACATGTTTACAATTGAGTCTTCATGATGCTGGAGATGCATTTGATGTTGTTCTCTATCAACAGGTAGTTGGATGCTTGATTTACTTATGCATTACTCAGCCAGATATTCAGTTTGTTGTCTCACAGATGAGCAGGTTTATGCATTGCCCAGCAGTCACGCATTGGAAGGTGGTTAAGCGCATCTTTCGCTACTTGAGTGGTACTTGGCTACTTGGGTTGTTTTATCCCAAGGGGGGATCACTACCGCTAGATTTGCATGCTTTTTGTGACTCAGATTGGGATGGTTGCTATGACACTCGTGTGTCCACCAGCGGTTTTTGCTTCATGCTTGGTAGCTCAGCTGTGAGGCTGAGTATAGGGCAACTTTCACAGTGACTATTGAGTGTGTGTGGCTCAGATGCCTTATGGTTGATTTGGGTGTTGACCAGTCTTCTGCCACCACCATCTTCACTGACAGTCAGAGCGCATTGGCAGTTGCGAGGAACCCTGTGTTCCATGCTCGCACTAAGCACATTGAGGTGCATTATCACTATGTCAGGGAGAGGTTCTCTGCTGGGGAGATCAGCTTGGCATATGTGCCCACGCAGGAGAACATTGCAGACCTTTTCACGAAGGCTCTGCCTAGGGAGAAGTTTGAAGCTTTCCGCAAAGCTTTGGGCTTACTTCCTTTTGTGGAGTGATTTCCACATAGCTTGGCACTTCATTATACATGAGTGCCAGCTCCTTCTTCACCGCATCACTCCCAGGGGGGATTTGTTGATATATTTAGGTAGTGATGTGTGTGAACACACTAGGACGGCCGGGGCACTTTTTTCCCTCTTTAGGAGGTTTTTGCCCCCCGGCTTGTATATATGCCTATAGCCTTGACGGGTTACTTATCTTTGTACATTCTAGTGGTAATACATTCAGTGTTGTGTGTTGTCTCCAAGCTTGTTCTTCTTCCTTGTGCTATTCACGTGCTTCCAGAGACATCTAACTCCAACAAGGAGTAAGCTTTCAAAAATCCTCAAAAGTAGGGGTTATAGATGATGGTTCAACCAAGTGAAAGGTGCACACATGGCTGAGGAGGTAGAGAAAGTGCATACATATCCCATATGGTATGGCAAAAACGGAGCAGAAGAGCATAATAATAAATCTTGCACATTTATTTCTTGATGCGTGAAAGAGTTTTGAGCGAAAGAGCAAAAGAGATTTGAATGGGCACTGCTTTCATGCACCTGGGCGATCTATCCTCTATTGTGCCTTGCTCTTCGTAAGCATGAAGAGGTGCTTGGGCACATTCTAGCATGAACATAGCCATGGTCCCTCTTAAGAGAGTGTTCCCCTTCCTTTTGTATGTTAGTAATCTTATTCTTTTGCAAGAATAACTCATAACAAAGATGGGTCCGCAAGTACTTTTAAACTCTCTTATGCACAAAAGAAAATGGCATTCAAGAGTACTTGAGAACTCCCTCATATGTTTCAACACTACTCCTAGTGAAGTCATAGCCTCAAGAGGAATGTGATAAAGAAGCTTCAATTAATGATGAAGAAGATGATGGAAAATCCTTCACGGTATACATGGGAGCTTGGCTTCGATACCAACATTCAAAACCTCAACCCTCACATGTGAGAGAACGACCTATGCCTCTCCACCGAATCAACCATTACATAGATTTCTAGATGCACAGTGCCCTCTATAATTAATTAGAATCCATATATGCATGTGCAACCTCCACTACTGCTTTAACACATATAACTAGATTCTAATTGGAGTCTACTCATGTTAGCTGAACCACTCACTTCAGTTAACACTCATTGCACTCGAGTTAACGCAACTTAATTCGAGTGGATGCTTCTCAAAGGCTCTACAACTCTTGGGGTGAAAATGCTCTTCCCATGATCTCCATGGGGGCTGAAACCAAGACCTCCTCCTTTTCATCCATGAGATTTAACCACTAGGGCAAGCTTCTAGCTTTTTTAATACTCTGGAAGTTCCTAATGTTATCTTAATTTTGAACGTTCGTCAAGCTACTTTATAATAGGAGAGCTTCCTACCACTCATAACATAAACTATCTTTTTGGAAAACACAACACACATGCCCTCTATATTTGTACATACATATCTACAAAGAAACACATAGAACCAAAAATTAAAGGACATGAATTTACTGTATGTATGTATGTAGGTTTCACAATAGGTGGTCTCTATACAACGCGTGGTAACCGTACCACTATATGTTTTACTATAATATACATATAAAAATTGTTCGATGGTCATTTGGTCTTTAGCATAGGCATTAATGATCATAATTAGAGTATCCATGGACACCATGGTCACATGTGACTCCATGACCATGTTGATCTCATAAGAATTAAGTGAAGAAGGTCCTAAGACCATTTCAAGTTCCCTTTTTTTGTTTTTCTTTTAAAGTTCATATGTACATTAAAGATAAAATGCATGTACAAGAAGCAACTAACAATGGAAAAACAAAAGATAAAACATACAAAAAATTTAGTAGCATTTCATATGCACAAACACAAATACCAACAAAATCCAATATTCCTCTCAAGAACTTCACACTTGCAGTATATACACATCAATGAATAAGTAATCATAAAGTATTTCTTTCCTTTTTTCACATTCCATAAGTAAAGCTTAATGGACCTTTTTCAAACCTAGTTTTACAAAAAAAGCACAAAAAATGCAAGATTAATCTCCGATAAAAAAAAGTGGAGATGTCAAAGTTCAGAAGAAATCACATACACATGCCTTTCCTAAGCTTACCAATACTTGCAACAGGGAAAAAGGAAATTTGTTACACAAAAACTTGAGAAAACACTTCTCTTTCCCAAACTATTTGATGTAGAGGTTCCCAACCTTGAATGCAACTTTCATATGCTTGGATTTGGAGTAGATGGCTCCCTTTGAGAGCTTGGCACAAAAAAGGGGACTCTTAGAACTATAATTAGGATGCGTTTAGATCGTGATGGTAGCTACATAAGAGTATCAGCTTTGCTACAACATTCATCCACACGAGTGATGACACGTTACAACCACTGTACAATGCTGAAAGTAAATGCCAATTTCGTTACATATATTCCTACCACTCATAACATAAACTATCTTTTTGGAAAACACAACACACATTCCATCTATATTTGTACATACATATCTACAAAAAAACACATAGAACCAAAAAGTAAAGGGCATGAATTCACTATATGTAGGTTTCACAATAGGTGGTCTCTATACAATGTGTGGTAACCATACCACTATATGTTTTACTATAATATACATATAAAAGAGTTTTCAATGGTCATTTGGTCTTTAGCATAGGTATTAACGATCATAATTAGAGTATCCATGGAAACCATGGTCACATTTGACTCCATGACCATGTTGATCTCATAAGAATTAAGTGAAGAAGGTCCTAAGACCATTTCAAGTTCCCTTTTTATTGTTTTTCTTTTAAATTTCATATGTACGTTAAAGATAAAATGCATGTACAAGAAGCAACTAATAATGGAAAAACAAAAAATAAAACCTACAAAAAATTTAGTAGCATATAGCAACAAAATCCAATATTCCTCTCAAGAACTTCAATTCACACTTGCAATATATACATATCAATGAGTAAATAATCATAAAGTATTTCTTTCCTTTTTTTCACATTCCATAAGTAAAGCTTAATGGACTTTTTGCAAACCTGTTTTTACAAAAAAGCACAAAAAATGCAGGATTTATATCCGATAAAAAAATGGAGATGTCAAAATTCAGAAGAAATCACATACACATGCCTTCCCTAAGCTTACCAATGCTTGCAACAGGGAAAAAAGGCAATTTTATACACAAAAACTTGAGAAAACACTTCTCTTTACCAAATTATTTGTCGTAGAGGTTCCCAACCTTGAATGCACTTTCATATGCTTGGATTTAGAGTACATGGCTCCCTTTGAGAGCTTGGCACAAAAAAGGGGACTCTTATAACTATAATTAGGATGCGTTTAGATCGTGATGGTAGCTATATAAGAGTATCAATTTGCTACGACATTCATCCACACGAGTGACGACAAGTTACAACCACCCAATGTTGAAAGTAAATGTCAATTTCTTTTTGTTGAGAGTACAATGAATTGAAACACACTCACACACCCAATCTCGTAAGGTAGAGGCACCCATGTGTGAGGAACTCATAGATACATGTCCAACTAAAACTTGAACTCAGGAGTTTCTCCTGAAGACTCAAGGCGTCAAACCATTTGGCTACCTTTAAATATCTCCAAAATTTCTTTACATATATTCGAATTAAAACTCAAAATATATGTCAATTTACGAATACTAAAATTTCCTCACTTCACGAATAAAACAAACAATTTTTTTTTGGCTTAGCATTCCCGCGTGAGCGTCGCGACTCGCAACTCTTGTTCGGAACAAATAATAGTACAGTAGTGCAGACAAGACGATGGGATGCTGATATTATATCAGGTCTGTCTCTTTCTCACCATTTCTTTTCTGTCCTTTCCCTACGGGCGGTAAAGGTATCTGTCTGAATCTGACCTTGCCATCTGCTATGAGAAAGCTTTAGACCTTTACCATTTGAATGGCGCGTCGTAAATCGTCGCACGTCGTTCACTACGACTGTTTTGCATTTTTGAGCATGAGAATCGAGCGATTGTGAGAATTTTGCTGTTTACTTCCGAGCTTTCTGTATTTGGTGGATATTGCACACGCACGAATACCATAATATCATCTCGTTTCTTTTCTTTCATTTCGCAGTGCACGCATATCCGTCAAGCTATAATGTAACGCATCGTGCATACGAAAGTTGAACGCAATGGCTGTGTGCGAGCATGCGGATATCGGATGCATTTCAAGGCATCCGTAATCGACACGAAATGTTCCAAACAGTTTGGACCGTAATCTGTTTTTGACTCTTCCCACGTCCGGAGCCAAACTTCATGCTGTTGAATAGCATGGGATAACTATGTGAGGAATCTCCTTTCATAAGTCATCCAGACTTTAGAAAGTTACTGCATAAGTGTCCTATTTCGGAAGCAATACATTCTTTAATATGTTATGCGCGAGCATCATTGAATAAACAGGCTTCTTTTGGAGGGTGATGGAGCCTGACAGACATGAATCCGGTCCAGTACGTCGCCCTCTCAAATGGCCATTAAACTATCAGGTTAGTTTCTTATACATGTATCAATGTAATAGTAGACTTATATTTATAGACGGCCATTGTAAATATATTGGTTGAATGACTTAAAAAACTTTTAGAACATCAATGAAAAGGTGTAGTAAGCAATCCTTAAACTAACGGTCTGGCTAGAATCATTATTCCAGCATGTTTATATCCAAGTCGGACATGGGGGGCCACTTAACTAAAACTATTATGAACCGCTCTGCGAGGAATTCGGAAGATATGGTGTTGATATAGATTGGTATTAAATAGAATGAAGTGGGTTATTTCATGCTGATGAAGGAGCTTCAGAGTCCTCAAGCACAGATTTTAATTTGAGGGTTTAGGTAATTGACATTTGATGACAGCGAATGTTATGAGAAAGGAATGAATCTTAGCAGTCAGCAGTGCAATAAGCATGTCTCTTGCAGATCTGCATTTTATTGATCCAAAAATTTATCGTTTTCTCCTCTATTTCCCTTTTCTTCGTTGTTGGAGAAGACTGGTGATGCTTTGATTCATGTTCATTCACTTTTGAAAAGAACTCACGCACTATAATGACTGTATGTTAAACATTCTGCATTGAATTCTAAGAAGAGTTTGCTTGTATGCAAAAGGCAAATTGTCGAGATTAGGTTATCAGAAAAGAAAGCACACGTGAATCATTCTTTTTAAAATTGTGGAGTGAAATTTTTTCCTTTTTTTGGACAGGCATTACCTGCTATTATGTCGTATCATCACCACCACCTATATGAATTTGTGACCCAGAAGCTTACAGAATCTCTACCAGAAGAACCAATTCAACCAAGTTATGAGCATGAATATCGAGATCATAATGGATTTGGTCATGTTCACTGTCATATGCACAAGCAAGAACCAACCCTCTTTTCTTTAGATCATTACAATCCAAATGATCAAGTGAAAATGCAGGTCAGTGAAACTTTGAATGATTCACGGAGTAATGGAATTTCTTTATAGGTAGCGTATTCTCCATTCTGGATCTGCTGCTCAGAACAGTTAAACACAATGTTTTACTCTTAAATTTGTACATACGTACAGATACCCACATACATTTGTATATACATGAATGGATGCATACATACATTTGTAGATTTATACATATACACACACATAAATACATTTATACGTATATGTATTTATCTGTATCTATACATATACACACACATAAATACATTTATACGCATATGTATTTATCTGTATCTATCTATCTATGTACATACTTACACATGTGTATATGTGTATGTCTATATGTTAGGATAAAGCCCTTTCTAGGCCGCTTTTAATTTTTTTATTAACACCAAGCCTTATATTCTCAAAGCATAGGCTTAAATTTTACAAGAGTAGCTTTTGTTTTCAAAAGGGTCAAAAAGTTTTTATATCCAAATAAGTAAAAGTCAAATTTATTTTAAAACGCTTTAGTGAGTTTGAGGTCTGCTTTTCTGAGCCTCATTTTCTTTTCTATGATCTTTGACCTTATTGATCTGCCTTTCTGCTATCATCTAATGAAGAGTCTTTAAAGTTATCATAATGTATGAGCTTCATCAAATTTTATTGGCTTTTTGCAGGTGTTACCGTCTACATTATTCACTAAAAGTGCTCTTTTTATCGAAAAGGACCATTTACATTTTCATCACCAATTTGTGCATCTTCACAAGATTTTCTGCCGCCAAATGTGGCCAGAAGTGGAAAACCCTCAATGGGTTCCTGACAGAGATCCTTTAGATTATCGAGTATTCTTTCCAGACCTTCAGACACGGACCGTGACTAAAACTGGAGTCTTTGTCCATGAAAAGGGTGACTTCTTGGAGTTCAAATACTATCACAGTCATTGGCACACCTTGACTGCCAGATGTTCGAAGCATCCAGATAGCTTCAAGTATTTTATACCCACTTGAGGGCCAAATCTATGCATAGAAGCCACCCATTCCACTGGCGTACACAAGTACAGGATGTTTCACAGATTCTTTCGCAGGTGGTCTTGTTTATCTGATAACATGTAAGCCTAAACCAAACCTATCTTGTCAGCTCCTGAAAGGAGTAATGTTATCACATGCAGTCAGTGCTAATGTCTGTGTGCGTGTGACCAATGATAGTGGCTTGTTTTGTAGAAGGCAGACTTCATTTATGGCAGAAGGCCATTTGAGGCTATTTAAGAATATAGTAACTGCCCATTTCATAACCTTTGCGAAAATTTACCCTAGCCAAGCTTGAGACAGTTGAACGTCAACAGATATTGGCACAAAAAGGAGATCTTATATGGCCCTCTATTTGACATCGATAAGCTCTACATACATGCTTGCTTGTTAGAATATTATGCCCATTCTTGTAGGAGAAAGTTGGCTTCAAGAAGACTGAATACTATTTAACATCTCATGGAGATATACTCTTCAAGACATTATAGCTCTTATTTCTGTGGCCATGATCTATACGCAGGGATATGATAAAATTACCTCTGACAAGTATCCTTACTTTAAATGTATGTCACCTTGTACAAAACCCTTGTACAAAGGTTTTTGTGTTGATGCTGGAAGTACTTGCAATCAATCAACATTTTGGGCTATTATCCTTTGGCCAGACAGCTTTAACATGACTATTCGATGTATCACTTGAATTTGGCTCTGCTATCCTTGACCTCTTGCAGGTTATATAAAGAAGTTCAGGGCTATATTTATACCATTAATTTTCTTGTTGCTAATGAAAGATTTGAATATTTGAAAACATCATCCATCATCTGGTTCACCATATTGAGTTTATTAGATGCTCTGGAAAACCTCCCTGTGAGCATGACAATGAATTGCTTTCTGGAGTGCTGTATTCTGGCCACCTCCTTATCACTGGTTACAATCTGTGCCCTTTGTACGGGCATGAATGTTTTTGTTTGGAATTAGACTGGAAAGGGAAACTAGTTGCTCTCTTCAAACTTCTTGCGAACAGAAACATGAACTGATTGCATCAGTTGTTGAATTCTTGATGATTAACATGCCTCACAGAGGGTATGCGAAGAAAACTGTATCGCCCCGAAGAAAACTGTATCGGTATTTTCGAAAGCTGAATTTTCTATGAATCTAATGAACTTCTAGAATACAAAATGTGGGAATGAAATCTCTTGGAGTCAATTCAACTAAATACCAAGAGTTTCCTTTTCCTCGAAGTGGGAAAATCCATTCAACTTTTTTTTTTTCGCGATTTCGTGTTAATTAGTCAATTCTTTTTCAATGTGCAAATCGGCAATAGTGAAATCCTCATTGATGCTCTACACAGACGTCATGTGATAATGGACTGAGTATAGAAACAATGTGTGCCGTGACTTTTTAGAAAAAAGGTAACTACATTACAAAATCGAACAATACTGATATTCTGTGAGAATAAACGAACGTATTGGACTGGAGTGGTAGTTGAAAAGACTTGTCTGTTTAGAAAAACTTCAAATGACACAAAGAATCTTTTATTTTTCTTTTGGAAGTCCGGTTGCTGAGCTAATCTTCCAGGCTTAAAACTTATAGAAAACTACATTCGCCTTGGGTATTCCTTGTATCCCCCTCTTTTAAGAGGTTAGCGTCAGGCCAATACCCAAGTTTTGAACCTTGTACTAGTCTAAGGTTTTTACCACAACACAGTGCACCCTCAACGCAAAGAACGTAAATTAAATCAAAAGTCAGCGATTGTAATCGATAGTACGTCCTTCACATATTCAATCCAATTCGAATGTTTTACATGTAAAATCCTCGCATTGGAATCTTTTCAAGGAGACTTATAAAGGGAAGCAAACCATGGAGATTCCTTGAAAGAGCCCCCTAAAGGGCAAGCTCCTTTGTGAGGAACCTTCCGCCACTAAGAAAAAATATGAAGAGAAAAACAAGAAGAAAAGGGACAAGGCCCCTCCTTGCAAATATACTAACCTCTGATTATTGGCCTTTGGTTACGTGATGTGATAATAGCCTAAACCCAGACTTCATCGGCCTCCAAGAGATCGAAATCGATGGGGAGGACCTATAGAAGAGATTAAAGTGTATTTCATCGTCACATGCCTGGATCACCATGCATCCCCGAGGAAATGGTGGATCGGCTATTGGCATTAACAACAAGTGGATTGATAGACTCGTGAGCACCCAAGAGGACCATAACCATCAGTGGATTGGTGCTTCCTTCGGGAACCCTTTTCATTTCACCATTGTCTCCATGTATGCTTCCAATTTCGACTCAGAGAGGATTATGACTTGTCATTCTCTATTCTCTCTTTCCCACAATGTGGTGCTTTGTGGGAATTTCAACATGGTTGAAGTTCCTTTTGATAGGTGGGGAAATAGAGGGAGGATTATTGATGGGCAAGAGAAAGACATCTGGGACCATATCAAGCTCTACTTGGATCTGGTTGAAGTTAAAGATGAGATTGTCTTTTCTTGGTCGAACCTCCAATCTGGTGTCGATTTGAGGAAAGCCAATGGGGGCACCCCTCTCTCTTCCAGTGGTGTGACCTTACTATTTTGGATCATTACCCTATTATTCTTACATTTATGTCGATCGACAATCTTAAGAAAGCTCCTTGGTTTCATGTTGATACGACAACCTTCTCTCTCCCCTCTATCCAATAGGGGATTGCTTCTACTTGGAAGTCGGCCTTCTCCTCCCGTTTGTCACTTGCCAAATGTTGGAGGATCGCAGTTTTGGAGACTCGTCGTATTCTGGCTAGGGCCCATTTGTTTATTCATAAGGTTCATTGGGTTCAAATGGAGAATCTCTATCGGCGATTGAGATGTCTGGAGATGCAAGTGAACAAAGGCCATTCTCAATATCAGGTGGGGTTGCGGAAAATCAGAGGTATGTTGAGATACGAAGAAGAAATTCAAAGGAATAGTCTTCAAGTGTGTTCTATAAAGAATGGTGGGTAGGTAAGGTGGACAAACCAATTAAATAGATGTGTAGACTCCTCAAGAAGAAGCAAGCAATGGATTCAATCCGCTTAATGTTGGACATCAACATGGTTGAAGAGAATAGCTTGGTGACTGTCAATCACTTTTCCCAACTTCTGGGAGTCTCTACCTCCCTTTCTCCCCACATACATGATTGCATGACAACCATCTTTAGAGTCAAGACCTCTAGAATCTCGCAAAATTTGAAGCCGCTTCTAAAAGCTCCCATTTCGGATGCTGATATTCTCGAAGTTATGGATTCACTTCCTAATGGGAAAAGCCCGGGTCTGGACAGCCTCACCAATGAGTTTTTCAAGACCTTTCGACATGTGGTGACTACTCCTCTACATTTGGTGTGGCAAGAGGCGGTTTTGTTTAGTGTGTTTCCTAAATGTCTCAATAATGGTGTTATCTTTGCTTATTCACAAAAAAGGAAACAAAAACAGGATTGAGAATTGACGCCTAATCATAATGCTACAAACAGGTTACAAGATTCTTGCTAAAGTTATTGCTAATAGAATTTCTTGCCACATAAAATTGGTTGAGTGATTATAAAAAAGGTTTCATTAAGGGGAGGTCCATCTTGGAAGCTATCATTGACGTTTGGGAAGGTGTGGATTTTGCTAAAGAATATGCTCAAGATGTACCCTTTATTAAAATTGACTTTGACAAAGCCTATGATAGGCTTGAGTGGGACTTCCTTAATCTCGGAAAGACCCCGAAACACATTCTGCGTGGCTTCAGGTTCCAAAATAAACCACTCTGAAATGGCTTTTAGGGAAATACGAGACATCCACCCCAGTTTCTTGTTGAGCAAGGCTGTCAGCTGATCCTAGTGGGCAAATCTTCCGCTTGTTAGGTATTCTGATGGGATTTGATATATGGATGGGCCGATGATGGAATTGGGTTCTCTCGAAGCTCGATAACAAATTGGCCTACTAGAAAGGTATGCAGATCAACCTAGTGGGAAGGGCCATGGTGATTAACACATTCTTGATTTCTTCAACTATTTACTTTCTCTTCTTTCTAAATTTATTGCTAATAGAATTGCCTACCACTCACAAAATCGGTTGAGTGAAGATAAAAAAGGTTTCATCAAGGGGAGGTCCATCTTGGAAGCTATCATTGATGTTTGGGAAGGTTTGGATTTTGCTAAAGAATTTGCTCAAGATGTAATCTTTATTAAGATTGACTTTGACAAATTCTATGATAGGTTTGACTAGGACTTCCTTCTCCAACCTTTGAAAGACCTCGGTTTTGGTCATAACTTCACTAAGATGGTCTCGACATTGCTAGGAAATGCAACGACTCAGATAAACATCAATGGCCAACTTTCTCAAGCTATTAGACTAAAACACTCTATCAAGAAAGGATGCCCCTTGGCTCCGCTCCTCTTTGCTATTGCTACTATGGTCTAAGCTGCCTTGTGAAACATTATGCTAGCTTGGGCTAGCTTCGTGGCCTCTCCCTCCCTCTCAATCAAGAACAGATGTTCATGAGATTGTTTGTTGATGATACAAATGATACTTTTTGGAGATGCCTAAACACATTCTGGGTGGCTTCATGTTCCAAAATAAACCACTCTGAAACTGCTTTCAGGGTAGTCACGGGACATCCATCCCAGTTTCTTGTTGACTAAGGTAGTCAGCTGATTTCGAGTGGGAAAATCTTCCGCTTGTTAGGTATTCCGATGGGATTTGACATATTGATGGGCCAATGATGGAATTGGGTTCTTTCAAAGCTCGATAACAAATTGGCCTACTGGAAAGGTATGCAAATCAACCTAGTTGGAAGGGCCATGGTGATTAACACATTCTTGATTTCTTCAACTATTTACTTTCTCTCTTGTTGGAGATCGAAATACCAAGAGATTGTTAAACTGGAAAGGGTATATAGAAACTTTATGTGGATAGGTGACCCTAACAAAAGGGGAATCCCCAAAATTAAATGGACCACTTGCATTAGCCAAAAAGATCAAGGTGGTTTGAGCATTCCTGACATTGAAGGCATGGCCAATAAGTTAGTTGCAAAATAGTTAATTAAGGCATGGAGCAACAGTGAAGCCTCTTGGGCCAAACTTATTTTTAGGAAGAGTAGCGAGCTTAAGCTTATGGGCCTCTCGGGATGGAAGGACCTCATCCTTCTCACCCTGCTCTTCTCCCCTTTTTCGGTTTCTCCACGTGGCTCATATTTGATTTTCTCATTGTGGAAGAGTTGGAACAAGGTCAAAGAGTTTGTTCGGATAAGTGAGGATTGGTGGTAGGCAGTCGGTATTAGACAAAATGATTCAATCTGGTTCTCTATCAAGGGCATTAGAGGTGTGGAAACATGGAACCTCCATAAATCTAAGAAAATTTGGAACAAAGATTTTCGTTTGTGGAAACATCTCTGGAATCAAGGTACATGCTAGTGGATAAGATTTGAGGACATTGATCTGGATGTAAGAGTGAACTATGAAAAAATGGAACTTTTTGCAGAGCAAATTCATCGCTTGGGAATGCTCGAAGACTCGCCTCCTCATTGGCCAGGACCCTCCCCACCATGAGGGTCTTAGGTGGTTCAATGGCAATAACCTTGAAAATATTTCGAGATTCAAGAAGAATCTGGACCTTCATGTCATGCTTGATAGGAATTGGTGTCTTGATTGGTTGAACTTGCGATGGTATTTTAGGTTCCAATCACTTTGGCACCCACTCATTGAGATAAAAACGTTAGTGCTTATGTGGCAAATCCTCCACCAAGAAATCTGGACCAATGCAAAGGCTAGCAAAATTTGCGGGTTACCCCCTTGATGCAAAAGATGCTTACATGGCAATGAGGACTTAGGCCACCTCTTCTTCTTGTGCCCAAAGTCAATATCGATCTGGCATACCCTTGAGACTATCTTGTAGTTTTAGGGACGGATCCTCTAGAAGCAAGCTTTGTTGGGTGAAGCAATCGGGTGTTCCTCATCTTTGTGGAATGCAAATAGAGGTGAGACCTTCTGGAAGATCTGGAAGGAGAGGTGTATTGCCAATTTTGGAAGCCCTCTTAAAGAATGGTCGTTAGAAAAGTCTCTATTTCCTGTTAGACAAAAGAATTTCCAATTGTAAGAAACCCGTGCCTTTCAGACATCATAGTGTTCTTCCTAGAGAATAATAAGATTAAAAGCAAGTGGGCTCCACATGAAGGGGACGAGAGGGTGATATATCTCTTTGTAGAGCTCTCTAAGTTTCTTTGATCTTCCCCTACTTTGTGGGATTCGGGGGGTCCCATGGGTACTAAGCCCGTTCACTTGTACATTGAGAGTATGCCATTACTGAACTTCCATTTTGCTAAAAAAAAAATCCTTGAATTCAAACAATGTGTTTCGCTGGGGTTGAAAACTTCTTCATATTGCTACATATGTCAATGCATACATGTGTGCTTGGACTTCTGTATATAGATGCATTTAGGTGTACACACGTGCACATATACATACAATTGTGCAAGCACCTACACACATACATGCACATATACAAACACATATACATGCATGCACACATATGTATGCATGCACACATGTATATGCATGCACACAAATGTATATGTAGGCACACAGATGTATGTGCATGCATCCATACAAACACACACATACTCTCTCTCTCTCTCACACACACACACACACACACATATATATATATATATACACACACACATAGACACACACACACACACAAATATATATACACACACACACACACACACACAGATGCACACACATATGCATACATACATATACATACATATATATACATACATACATACATACATACATACATACATACATACATACATACATACATAGATACATTACATACATACATACATACATACATACATACATACATACATACATACATACATACATACATACATACATACATACATACATACATACATACATACATACATACATACATACATTACATACATACATACATACATACATACATACATACATACATACATACATACATCCATACACACACACATACATATTTGTGTGTGTGTTTGTGTGTGTAGCGCATGTGTATATACACACATACTCGCCCTAGCTTCTCACACATACATCATGCATGCATACAAGTACATACATATACATCCATGCATGCATACACATACATTCATATACATCCATGCATGCATACATGTACATACACAAAGTCATACCTATAAGCACATGTACATACATGCATACATATACATACATATTTACATGAAAAACATGCATACATACATACAACATGCATGCACGCGTGCATACATACACACACACATATACACATACATTGTCGTAGAGATTAACATCTCTACATATTTAGAGTATGAACCATCAAACTCCAAACTTCTAAGAAAGACTTCCAAATCAAAAGGTAAACATCATTGTTAATCAAAATTTGGTCAAAGACAAGCAAAAATATTATTGCAGCATTGGAAAGTACTCGTCAAGATCTTTCCAACGATATATAACACTATACCATTTAGTTCCAGAATGAGTGACTATGATCCAAAACTCCTCAACTAGAACATCATATTATGTACATCTCTTGATATTCTTCACAAAAAGGAACGTGTGATTGAGTGGATAGCCTAGGTGCCTTCCAAAAGACCCATGCGAGTTATAGTCCCAAAAGGTGCAAATGATGAAGAAGAGTTTTTCCGAACATTTTTTTAGCGCCAAAATTAGTGAACACATGACAACGACAGATCGCGATTATAGCTTTATGTTTTCCATATGATCGCGTATGCTTTCTACTTTAATCACATATGATCATTTGCTTTATGATTTTAGGACTCCTTTTAGATAGAGGCTCCAAAACTATATAAGCAGGGCTTGGATCATAGTCAGGAATCATCTTATCTTCTCATCATTAATTGAAGAAGTCCCAATCTTGAGGAGAGGGCATTGGAGTTTGGAAGAGATGAAGACATTGGAGGATTGAAGGAAGGACAAGGAGGAGGCTATCTCTACATCTTGGTGGTGATTCTTCTCTCATGCTTGGATGAGGCTCTACATACATGCTTGGAGGAGGATTTTGAAGGTTATTATGAGACAACATTACGATCTATGATGAATGGGTAACATGTATTTTTTCATTATTTTCAATTGGAATTGTATGAACATTTCTTGTGAATTAATTTCTTTCTCCCATGGTATGTCTTGTAAGTTATGTGATCAATCTTCTTCTTGAGTTTTTATTATCTCTTTGAGTCGCGCCATTCCACCACCTGAGCTTGCATGAAGCACCTTGCATGCACTGTTGGACTTGGCGGTTGAACTGATCCACCAACTGTGCATCATCTTCTCGACAACATACATACATACATACATACATACATACATACATACATACATACATACATACATACATACATACATACATACATACATACATACATACTGTTAGACGGCCGCCGAACAAAGGACAATTGTACTTAGACAGAGGTTTTTAATGCAGAAAGAATTGTACTTAGACAGAGGTTTTTAATGTAGAAAGAACCCTTCTGAAAGTACGCGGTACAGAAAGATTCGCGTAAAGCCTTGTAACAAAACTCTATTTAAAGCAATGAAAAGCGACGAGAGGGCATCGGAGAGAGTCCCCGTTTTTTGGGAAGTTGCGAGTATATTGTGAGAGTTCCCATTTCTGGGGTTACTTTACTGCTTCTACTGTGTGCAACGAGTAGAGTGTCTTGGTTCTGTCCTGTCTGTGCATTTCTCTGTGTAATCATTCGACTGTGTATGTGTGATACACTGTGTGTTACGAGTTGGTACTGCGATTGTGAGATTCTGTTCGGTAACGAGTTAAGGAGTCCCTTGTGTTTTGGGAATTGCACGTATAAGTGTTGTATGTGTAGAACAAGAGTAACTCTGCTCTGTTTCGTTTGCTCCCTCCCCTCTCTTGTGTATGTGCTTGTGTGCGTATGTGCGTTATACGCAGTGTTACGAATTGATACGGTGTTGCAGAGATTTCACCCGGTAATGATTAAGTATTTCCTAAGCGTTAGTCGGCAGGAATGCGTTTGCCTGATCGTTCTTCTGTGGAGCACGGACGCATAGAGAACTAACATGGTTCGGTTGTGAGTTATGAGTCTCTGTGAATG
The DNA here is from genome assembly GCA_020310875.1 of Ceratopteris richardii. NCBI lineage: Eukaryota > Viridiplantae > Streptophyta > Polypodiopsida > Polypodiales > Pteridaceae > Ceratopteris > Ceratopteris richardii. The sequence continues at coordinate 9,653,068 of CM035441.1, forward strand.
ACTGAGCAGGTAGTATATCTATGTTCAGATTAGTACCAGTAGTGTTCTAAATACGAGTAGAATGATGATAAAGTGCGTGCCAAGTTATAGTCAGTAGGTCTTGCAATTTGAATGTGGTACTCGGTAAAGTCGTAAATTGTGCAGAAGGATTTCGTGGTGTGGTCGTGTTAAGTTACCAGCAGTGCGCCTTGTGTATTGATTCTCAGTCCGGATTACTGCTCAACTGTTATAGCAGGAAGATCTTGGAGTACGGGATTCTAAGACGTTGATAGCCTTGGTTGATCAGAAACAACTACTGAGCTAAGACGCGCTGATCGAGTAACGAGTGAGTGAGAAGTTGGGAAAATAGTATAGGGCCTCTGTCTAACAGACCCCTACCACTCCCAAGGACCCACGTGGCTAGAGTCCGTTTACTTTTACGGTAAGATTAACTACAGAAGGACTCGGATATACATATTACGTCGTGTTGATTTGATAGAAAGCGATACTATTATACGCTTAACATTTGGCGCCGTCTGTGGGAAAGTGGCATCCGATTGCCAGTTCTCGGGCCAGTTCTCTGTGGAAAAGTGGCAACTATTTATCAGTACCTGCGGTAAAGAAGTATTTGATTGCGAGTCACTTGCGAGACCGTGGCATTAGAACACCAGCGATCTGTAAGAAGTAAACATCCGGTGACAGTGATTCACTGACAGTAGCAACAGACCCAGATTGTTGCAAACTGCTCAGATAATATCACTGGGCAATGATACATGCCGGTCACTCGATCGGGCGAAACATATCCTAAGAATCGTCAGGATGAAGCACGGAAATCACAAAAGATAGCCTCAGGAGAAGTAGGCATAACTAGATCTGACCCAGTGATCAAGAAAAGTGGAAACGATACAACCAATTCCGGTCATATTCCGGTAGAACGATCAACGCCTTCGATACATTCTGGCGCTACTTCGACCCCACCTATCGAAGATATAGCAAGTCCAAACTCTATCAAAACGCCGTTGGAACCTAGTTTAACAATATCAGGTCAAGATTTAGAGATATCCACGGTCAGAAATACGTTAGGAACATTCGGCAAAAGTAGTAAAACAGGGCGTTCTGGCCCAATTTCGGTTCATTCCGGTGAGATTCCGGTGATAGAATCGCCGATCGCTGGCAAAGGTTTAGCCTTTTTTGCGGAATCATCAGCTCAACCTTCGTGTTTGGAAGAAAGATTTCGAATATTAGACATCCAGAAGGAAGGAAAGCTGTTCGAAACCAAGATCCGAAGCATCCTAAGTCGACACAGTACACCGGAAAACGCACCATCCGGTGATACAAGTCCAGATAGTTTATCCGATACAGAAGGAAACCCTGAACCCTTCACAATGAGCGGGCAACACCAACAACAACAACATCAACACCAACAGCTAGGACAGCCAAGGCCGCCGCCAACAGGAGTAACCTACACGAAATTCGGTGGATTCCCAGGAGATGACCCAGACGCCCACGTACGAACTTTCGAGATAAGTTATGCAGTTCTTAACCATCCACCCGATCAGGCGTATAAGGCCATTGTTTTTCAATCCACACTGATCAATGAAGCGGCGAGATGGCTCACGGAATATGATATCAATCATTTCGGTACTTACGATGCAGTACGAGACGCCTTCTTACAGCGATTCAGACTGAAGAAGAATCCCGCTGAAATCTTTGAGTATCTACAGAACAACAGACAGAAGGTAAATCAGACCGTCCAGGAGTACGCTACCCTCTTTCGAACACATTTACGGCAGATACCACAGGCTCACGCTAATCTGCCTGATGATGTCATCTCTCAATGGTTTATCAATGGATTAACACCACAACTGAAGCAGATCATGATCATAAGATGTGTCGGAGCCATGACCCTGGATGCCGTCATTGCAATGGCTCTACAGCTAGAGTCCAAGGTTGGTGGATTTTCAGAAGACTTGGAATGGTTAAAAACAAACAAAAATATGGCTGAGGATATCACCAGGCAAGTATACTGCACCACATGCAAAAATTCGGGGCACACAAGTGCCAACTGTGCCCTGAATCACGCGTTTTGCGCTATCTGTAACACTGCCGGACACACCACCGGAAACTGTATCTACAACGCTAGAATACAAGGAACAGCAACCGTCAATGCGGTCATCCAAGAACATGGCCAACCAGTAAATCACTATGTGCCTCCGCAACTGAGAAACAATCAACAACAAGGATATCGGAACTACCGAGGACAGAGAAACAACAATTATAATGCCAACCGATGGCACAACGGACCACCACCGGAAAACCCCGAGTTACCACCTCCACGCTGTCATTTCTGTGGCGAATTCGGCCACATTAGAAGGTTTTGTAAAGATGCAATAGAGTATGATCAAAGAAAGAAGGAACGCCAAAACCCAATGGCCAACATGGTAAAAATTACACCGATCGAGACGCAGACTGCTACCGTCCAGACCCATTCCGGTAAACAACTTCAGCCGGCAGCAGAAATCTTCGAACCAGGGATACAAGAACAACGAAGGATGTACAACAAAGCTAGTCACTGGACCGCAACAGAACCACCAGTGTTCCCAGAACCCATTCCGGTGACTCAGGCTTCTTCATCAAGGGATGAAACACCACAAAAGGAAGCATCAGCAGAACCATCATCAGTAGAAACAACAGCAGACACTTCTGCGTCGGTAGAAACTCCAAATCTAAAAGAACCAGACAGTCAAGCTCAACAGACCTGGGAAATCCTGTCCAAGGCATCCATCACTCTACCTCTAGGCCAACTTCTGGCCTTAGTACTTGGAATCCGACAGCAGTTTCAGCAACAGTTCAGCCCAGTACCTTCCTGCATTCCGACAACAGCCACAGTTCAACCGGAACCTGAGGCAGCAATTGATCATGCAGTGCCCTTGATTACAGTATGGTATAAAAATCAGAAAATCACGCAAGTACTGATTGATGGAGGTTCGGGAGTAAACATTGCGACCGCAGCTTTATGTAAAAAGCTAGGCTGGACCGAAATTGAACCGGTTCAATTCTTTGTTCGAATGGCAGATCAATCAAGAGTACACCCTGTAGGACTTGTGCGGAATGTACCCATCACTCTACAAGGTACGACTTTCAAGATGACTTTTGTCATACTAGATCTACCCGAATCCACTTTGGATTACAATCTTCTTTTCGGCCGACCTTGGCTAAAGCATGCGAAGGTAATACAGGATTGGTCCGCACAAGAGCTTACATTCAAGGATGCCCATCGCAAATATGTCGTAAAATTAGACGCTATACAATCTTGTGACCCTCACGCCAGACCATATTTTGCTGAACCAGTGCATATGTTAGATGGACTATCAGATGACGAAGAAGAGCAATTTCTGAAGAGTAATGTCGATTTAATGTCTCTAGGAACTGTTGATCTACAATCCGTCATAGATAATTGGAACACATCCATATGTACAGTAGTAGCTATCACCGGAAAGTCGGTCCGGGAAGATACTTCCTCAACCCATGACGATGAATTACAACCACTGCTCAAGCCAACAGACGATACAGAGAAACCTCAACAATTTTATGTCCCAGAAGACCAGCTGATCACGCACGATCTCGGAGATAGAGATCATCCACGACCAGTGAAAATAAGGCAGAACTTACCGGAACCATTTAAGGAGGATTTGATCGAACTTCTTCGCGAATTCACAGACGTCTTTGCATGGGATTACAAGGACATGAAAGGCTTAGATCCGCGCATCTATCAACACAGAGTCACGTTGAAACCAGAAGCGAAACCAACCAGACAACCCAGCTACAGAATGAACCCCCATTATGCAGCACAGGTAAAAGCCGAAATCGATAGACTGTTAAAAGTCGGATTCATTGTACCAGTAGAACACGCTGAATGGATCTCACCCATTGTGATCGTGCCGAAGAAAAACAAGCAATTACGAATCTGTGTGGATTACCGGAAATTGAATGCAGCAACAGTTCCAGATCCTTTTCCAATCCCATTTTTGGATACCATGCTGGACAGAGTCGCAGGTCATGAAATGTATTCATTTTTAGATGGATACAGCGGGTACAATCAGGTTAGAATGGCTGAAGAGGATATACCAAAAACTGCCTTCATTACCAATTGGGGTGTCTTTGCCTGCACAGTAATGTGGTTCGGATTGCGAAATGCACCAAGCACATTTCAAAGATGTATGCAGGAGATATTTTCTCCTTATCTCACTTCATTCATGCAAGTATATCTCGACGACTTCTCGATCTTTGGGAAGATGGTAGCACATTTGTTTCATCTACGATGCTGTTTTCAGAAGTGTAGAGAATATAGACTCTGCCTTAACCCCAACAAATCAGTGTTTGCAGTTTCTTGTGGCAAGCTACTTGGGCATATTGTATCTGCTCAAGGTATTCGAGTGGACCCAGATAAGATTTCAGCGATTTTAGAAGCCCCGATACCCACGACTCCGAAAGAAGTAATGCGTTTTATGGGACAAATACGGTGGCATGGCAGACACCTTCGGTGGCTTGCTCACTTAGCAGTACCACTGAACAGGCTAACCACCAAAACGCCCCGACAGTTTGAATGGACTGAAGAATGTCAAACTACATTTGATCGACTCAAGTATCTCCTGACGCACGCTCCAATTTTACAACCACCGGACTGGGACAATCCGTTCCATGTTTTTGTTGACGCTTCAGATATTGCAATAGGCAGTATTCTGATGCAACAAACAGAGAAGTGGTTTCACCCTGTTTATTACGCCAGTAGAAGGCTTGCACCTGCAGAAAAGAACTATTCCACCACGGAAAGAGAATGTTTAGGATTGATCTATTCAATCAAAAAGTTCAGACATTATCTACTAGGCCGGAAATTTACCTTTCATGTGGATCACGCTGCCCTTGTTTATCTAGTAAGACAGCAGCATTTAGGTGGACGATTAGCACGATGGGTGCTACTTTTACAAGAATTCGACTATGATGTCATTCACCGACCCGGAAATGCACATGCCTTAGCAGATTTCTTATCACGTCTAGATTCCGGTGAAGCTCCGGTAGGCATAGATGATACGACTCCTGCGATTTATAATGCTGAACCACTGCCCGATGAGATTGCCAACTTACAAACACCACATACATACTATGATCAGATTCTAACTTTTCTCACCGAAGGATGCTTTCCAGCTGAGACTGCCAAGGCAGTTCGAAGGAAAATTGCGGTCTTTAGCCGCCGATTTCGGTTAATCGCTGGTCAACTATATTATGCAGATCATACCGGAATACTACTTCGTTGTATTCCTCCACATGAAGTTGACTCAGTTATCACTTTGGCTCACTCAATTCCTTCCGGTGGCCATTTTGCAGCAGACTTAACTCACCGGAAAATTTTGCAAGGAGGACTCTGGTGGCCAACAATGCACAGGGACATCTCACAGTTTATTAAACAATGTGATAATTGTCAAAGAACTGGTCAACCCTTACAACGGCATCTTTTTCCCCTGCAACCCATCTTACCATTAGAACCTTTTCAGAAATGGGGTTTAGATTTTATCGGACCAATTACACCCCCAGCAGTATCCAGTAACAATCGATACATCCTGACTTGCACAGATTACGCAACTAGATGGGCAGAAGCTTGGGCCTTACGGTCTGCTACAGCAGTTACGGTAGCAAAATGCCTACTCACGGATATCTTCCCACGATTTGGTTTACCACTGGAAATTGTCTCAGATCAAGGTACTCATTTTGCAAACACTTTAATGAAGGCTCTCACACAGTCATTCCAGGTCACACATAAATTTAGCTCTCCTTACTACCCACGTGCCAATGGATTGGCCGAAAGTACAAACAAATCACTGTTAAATATCCTCCGGAAATTAATCATGGAAGCACCGGAAAGATGGGATCAATTACTACCTGCGGTTCTATGGGCATACCGAACTACATATAAGGTAACAACAGGCTTAACACCTTTCAAGCTAGCTTATGGCTTAGAAGCCATCGCTCCCATGGAAGTCGTCATCCCAAGTTTGCGGGTAGCAATCGCTCAGAAGATGCTACCGGAATCTTCACTGACAACACGAATGGACGCACTCAGAGAACTCGATGAGCACCGATGGCTCAGTTTTTTAACCATGCGCGAAGTTCAACTAAGACAGGCGAAGACGCACGATCGATATTTGAAGACGCCAATCTTTTCGGTAGGACAACTTGTACTCTTCTATAATGCAAAATCGGACAGAGCAGCAGGAAAATTCAAACTCCGATGGTTCGGCCCTTACAAGATCTCAGCACAAGTAGGTCCGGCAACTTTCCGGTTGACTACGTTGACCGAAATTCCACTTCCAAAGGTAATTAATGGATCGAAGTTGCGACCGTATTACCCCACTACCAGTACGCCTTAATTATTCGGCGACGAGCCACGTTTTTGTACAAATTTATACGTTTTGCTTTTAGCCGTCTTTTGTACAGATCTTTATGATACCAGCCGCCTCTCCCTACCGAGCACTCAGTACGCAAGCCAGCATGCAAACCATATCGTTCCCGCACCACACAATGATCCTCACCTCCACACCGTGTCTACATATTTAAACCCCTCAGTTGCGCCAGAACCGCTATTGTGTTTTTGTGATTGTATGTGTTACCCGAGTATTCTGTGTTTTCTGTGCACCGTGAACGCCATGGAAGCTCTAGCTAACTACACCGCTTTCAGTGAAGGTATCCCTGCCGACGTAGGCGAATACCTGCGATGCAGAGGGTTGGCCAACTTCGCTGAGTTGCCTTGGCACTCAGTGGAAGCCCATCCCTTCGCTGCACAAATCATCCAAGCCATTGCCCAAAACCCCATCGCAGACCGACAATGGGTCTTCCTTTCCCTCCCACATCGATCCGTCATCACCCTCCAAGCTTTCGCTGACGCCTACCGCCTCACCCTGCAAGGCCGCGAAAATGGCCCGGGCATCCCTGTTGCCCGTATGACCGAACTTTTTCCTCGCTCCTCATCCAACGAATACGCCATCCTATGCCGCCCAGACCCCGAGCGATCCGCCCTCCAATTCCTTGTAGCAACTCTCAACCTGCAGAAGAGAACATATGGTATCTCTCGCCCTTTCTACTCCGCCTTAGAATTAGCAGCCCGCGAACCTGTAAACTTTGCCTCCTACTTCTTCCTGAGAATCCATAGAGAGTGCGTAGCTATCGTTAAACAGCTTCAAAAGGGATCCACCCCACGCTCTCGCCTTCCCCACATCATCTCCTTCCTCTTTCCCACCATTCTCGCCGCACAACCCCCACCCACAGGCCCCGCAATTAGGCACGAGGAATCAGCACAGCCGATCGAAGACACCGAAGACGAAGACGAAGAAATCAATCAACTCTTCCGCACCAAGCGCATTCGAATCAGCTCCTCCGAAAGTGAAGTCCAGAGGTCCGCCGAAAAAGATCAGGATACCAAGCCGGACGACCACGAAGAAACATATCACGACACCGCCACTTCCATACATAACGAAACCTCGACGGAGCAACCAGACCAGCAGGAGCAAGCCGAAACAGAAATACTATCCACCGAAAAAGAATCTGAGCACCACCAAGATGAACAGGAGTCCGCCACCAAAGCATTAGATCGACTCATCGACGCCATCAACCAGACAGAAACACTCGCCAAGGTAAACCCCTCAGACACCGTCCTCCCTACATCACCTCCTGCCAAACCCCTACCCCCACCGGAACCACCCCTTCCACCCTTCACCGAACCAGCACCATCCTCTTCTTCCTCACCTAACTACTCTCCACCCAACTCCCAGCAACTACGCTCCGATACATCCTCTCAACTACCACCGCCACCCAACGCATTCTCGGAACTTGCCGCCATGGGGCAGTTCCTCATTCAGCTATCACACCAGCTGCCCGCACAATTTATAGCCGCTACAAACAGCCTGAAGGCTGAATACCAGCACAAAGTAGACACCATAGAAGCCGACATCACCCCCCTCCAGGAAGAGATCGTCGCCGTAAAGGCAGAGAATCATCACCTGCAGACACTGCTAGCCGAACTCCAAGCACGGTTCTCAACAGAGCAGACCTTACTACAACAACGAGATGCAGCCCTGGAACAGCTCGCTGCCAAAGACCTGATCATCCAAGATGCCAATGAAGAAATTCAAAACCTGAAGACCGCCCTTCAGGAACAAGAAGACATCAACGCCTCTCTCGAAGATCTGGTCGCAGACTCAAAGACCCAATTACAAGAAGCCACCCAGAAGCTGCAGGACCAACAGAAAGAAGCTGCCGAAGTTAAAGAACGATTACGGCGAGCCGAAGAATGCGCCGACGCGGTCAACAGCATTCTCAAAAAACAATTAATAAAGGAGGGCCAATACCAGAAAGACATCGCCAATACCCGCAGAGAACGAGACGCATTAAAGAAAACACTGGATTTCCAAACCCAACAATTTGAACGCAACGACAACCAAATACGCAACCAGAAGGAGTGTATCCACGAGCTGCAGAACAAATTAACCGAAATTACGACCGCACGAGATGCAGCGCTCGCCAACGACTTCTATTTACAGGAGGCTTTCCTTCAAACCCAAGCCAACATTTTGTTACATCAAGCCATAGCCCTCAGTGCAGTTAGAACCGACGCACAATTATTAGAACCCACCACCTTAGTCCAGATGTTAGAAACCCTTAAAAAGAAAATTACCCGAACATTTAGACTTGCCAGAAGTATGTATCTAGAAGGTATAGTATCCGAACCGTAGGAACTTGCGAGTACGAGTCCCGAGGACCCGATAATACTAAGTCCAAAAGATAGTATTAGAAGTCACGATTTTTTGTGCATAATACTTTCACACATGTAAAAGACGTTCCAAGTCCAGCACCACTCTCCAGAATGATGATTCTTGATTCAAGAATCTCGGTAAGCAACCTAAATGTCATATCAGAATGGAATGCCATCATTCTAGCGACTGGCAGCTTAAGGCCTCGCACTTATAAATACGAATACCCGGGAATGCACACTTACACCAAACGGTGTGCGACTACCACCGATAATACATCACAGTGGCTTCGATCGAGCTAGCAAGACACTAGGCGTACGCTGTGTGCCTTAGTGTGGAACAAGACTGAAAGACAACGCTCTTCATGATGGCCGGAAAGGGTGATGAAGCAAGGTAGCGTCAAGAATGGTGCCGATGCAGACAAAAGCAAGATGGGAGTAATGAAGTACGAATACGACTGCGGGGAAGAATTGATCATTTCCAGCGACTCGGGAGAAGTGATCATGGCTAGCGATTCGGAAGACGACAGGCGAAACGAACAGGATAATGACGAGGATTTGATGGAGAATATCAAACAACTTCGACAACATCACCAGAGGATGGGACTCCTACAGTTTGCTAAGTCACCCTGGGGACAGTGGATTTCTTCCGCCACTAGAACAAGTGCGCTCAGAAAGGATTGGGGAGTTAAATTCCTGGCACGGACCGACAGACAACAGAAATGGATATCTCAGCCAGGTGGTGATAGGATACTGTATGGCTACATGACTTCTGCAGAAGACACGGATTCAACAGCACAGAGGGTACTTTGATTCCATACACGAAGCGATTAAAGCACAAGATCAAGAAAGAGGGCTCAGGTAACAACGAAATCAAGAGTAGATTCTTATTGTATGTATATATGGACATGCTTTTCAGGATGGCTTAGATGTTCAGAAAACTATTTAAAGGAAGAGCTGCGAGTATCTAAAGTTTGAGTCCTTGAGGCAACTAGACCAGCTATACGAGTTTGAAGGAATTATGGAGAAAGAGACGACCTACCACGTACAGCGACATATTCGGGATTGGAAGATAGTTGCAGAACATATCTATCTATCTCTCTATCTATCTATCTGCTGCATAACTCCAGGCAAAAGGATATCACCTACAGTATTGCACTTGCGGGTTCGAGTCCACCGTGCGTGCCAGTGTTAGACGGCCGCCGAACAAAGGACAATTGTACTTAGACAGAGGTTTTTAATGCAGAAAGAATTGTACTTAGACAGAGGTTTTTAATGTAGAAAGAACCCTTCTGAAAGTACGCGGTACAGAAAGATTCGCGTAAAGCCTTGTAACAAAACTCTATTTAAAGCAATGAAAAGCGACGAGAGGGCATCGGAGAGAGTCCCCGTTTTTTGGGAAGTTGCGAGTATATTGTGAGAGTTCCCATTTCTGGGGTTACTTTACTGCTTCTACTGTGTGCAACGAGTAGAGTGTCTTGGTTCTGTCCTGTCTGTGCATTTCTCTGTGTAATCATTCGACTGTGTATGTGTGATACACTGTGTGTTACGAGTTGGTACTGCGATTGTGAGATTCTGTTCGGTAACGAGTTAAGGAGTCCCTTGTGTTTTGGGAATTGCACGTATAAGTGTTGTATGTGTAGAACAAGAGTAACTCTGCTCTGTTTCGTTTGCTCCCTCCCCTCTCCTGTGTATGTGCTTGTGTGCGTATGTGCGTTATACGCAGTGTTACGAATTGATACGGTGTTGCAGAGATTTCACCCGGTAATGATTAAGTATTTCCTAAGCGTTAGTCGGCAGGAATGCGTTTGCCTGATCGTTCTTCTGTGGAGCACGGACGCATAGAGAACTAACATGGTTCGGTTGTGAGTTATGAGTCTCTGTGAATGACTGAGCAGGTAGTATATCTATGTTCAGATTAGTACCAGTAGTGTTCTAAATACGAGTAGAATGATGATAAAGTGCGTGCCAAGTTATAGTCAGTAGGTCTTGCAATTTGAATGTGGTACTCGGTAAAGTCGTAAATTGTGCAGAAGGATTTCGTGGTGTGGTCGTGTTAAGTTACCAGCAGTGCGCCTTGTGTATTGATTCTCAGTCCGGATTACTGCTCAACTGTTATAGCACGAAGATCTTGGAGTACGGGATTCTAAGACGTTGATAGCCTTGGTTGATCAGAAACAACTACTGAGCTAAGACGCGCTGATCGAGTAACGAGTGAGTGAGAAGTTGGGAAAATAGTATAGGGCCTCTGTCTAACAGACCCCTACCACTCCCAAGGACCCACGTGGCTAGAGTCCGTTTACTTTTACGGTAAGATTAACTACAGAAGGACTCGGATATACATATTACGCCGTGTTGATTTGATAGAAAGCGATACTATTATACGCTTAACAATACATACATACATACATACATACATACATACATACATACATACATACGTATGTACATACCTACATACGTACGTATGTACATATGTACATACATACATACATACATACATACATACATACATACATACATACATACATACATACATACATACATACATACACACATACATACATACATACATACATGCATACATTCATGCACACATACATACATGCATACATACATATATACATATGTTCATACATGCATGCACATGTACATACATGCATACATACATCTATACATATGTTCATACGCATGTATGAATGCATGCTTTTATGCTTATGCACACATGCACAGACACACAGGCATTCACATACCAGTGTTCCTTGTTAAATAGTTGCACTTTGGTGTGAAGTTGCGGTTGGATGGCAAGTCATCATTGTCATTATCATCATCATGTCTCATCTCAAGCCTCTATTCTTTTGTACTCTCTCTCACTATGTGTTTGCATTCATATCTTTGTTGTCAACTATCTTCCATTTAGCGCCAAAATTTTAGGAAAATCAAACTCTAATTAGTAGAGTAGTGGACTCTATTATTCAAGGTGCTTAGCAGCACTACTCTGAAATTCCATGAAGATTTGAAATCATCAATAGTTATGAATTAGGAAGAATTTATATGATTAATGGCCTTGAAAGAAGTGACAAAGGGGCGACAATATTGGTGCTCCATCTTGAGAAAACTAAAGCTTAGGTTAAAAAAAGAAAGCATCAATGCTTCAAGGTTAGTTCAATAACTAAGTTCTCTAGGCTTTCACATGAAATGAGTTCTTGCAAACATGTACAAAAGACTTCCACAAATGTTATTTGGTTGAAAAATTTTCTTTTCTAGAAAAGATAGGTTCAATGCACACTTTTTGTTTTACAAGTTTTTTTGAGATGAGGGCGTTCATTGGAAAGAGCAAGCTTCCTAAGTGAGAAGGTTCGTCAAGTTTAGTAAGAACATTGTAGTTACTACTTGCAACAACTATAGAGGATGAATTGTGCATTTAGAGATTAGCTTTTTATGTGGCAACAAGCAAGGGAACTCCATTATAATGGGATCCTTAATAACTGCTTTAGTTTGGTTTCTCATGAGGTAAGCAAGCTCGTATACCAATTTAATGATGGTAAGATTCTTGAGAAAGCTTCATCAAGGCAAATTTTTAGCTTGTTCCAACACCTATTACCAAAAATCAATGATAAAGAACAAAGATAGACACCACAATCTATGTTACAAAGCCAAATTGATAACCATAGCTGAATTAGATTTGATGAACTATGTGAAGATTTTCTGCCAAATATTGAAACAAATCAAGAAGGAAAGTGACTAAACCAACATCTAAATGCCGAAAAAGAAACAAAAAGGTTTATTTTTTTTTGGCTAACGAAAGTGTAAAGAACAAAAGTCATCATTGGACTTTTCAATGTGAAATCTATTGCGACCAAGCAAAAAATGCTTCCATTACAATAAGAATCACATGTTGCAAGTAATCTCCTAGAAAAACATTGCTACATTGCCTCTGGTTAGTCATATATTATACGTTCAAATGCTTCTTTACAAACACATAATGCCATTAGATTTTGGGAGTTACACAAGCATAATCATCATGGCATTGGGATGTTTTTGATTGTCGTTCCACAATGTGTTTCTTCCAGTTTCGTTCTTGTCTTGTTTGTTGAGTCTTAGAAGTCCCTTTCATAGATGAAGAATCCTTGGATAGCTCCTTTTCTAGTAGGAGCAAGCACTTTCTTGACTTTGGGTTTTTGTTTTGGATTTTCTAGTGGCTTAGTGCACTTGGTTGCGTTTATTGGAGCTATCTTTTCATCCTCCTCTTCACTACTAGAGGGGATTACACTCACCATGTTGATTGATGCAATTTTTCTCCTATCTAGATTATATAAGTATTTCTTATACATGTTTGCTTTTCAACAATCATTATAGAAAGAATTTTGGGGTGGTATGGGTGGTAATTGGGGAACTTGAGCTTATGGGCCTTCTCTAAGAAAGTGACCCCCATTACACTTGAAGCAAGGAACTTTCATGGACTAGTTTTGGACTAAGGTCTAGCCATGTTTTGAGGTGGAACATTAGTGTAGTAGAATTGGCTATACTCAAGTTTGCTATATCCATAACTTTGATGATAATATTCATCATATCTAGGGGCATAACTTGAATACCATGAATAACTAGTGAATGGGTCATACTCTTGAGAGTATGCCTCTATTGACTACTTTCTACGACACTTTCTTGATCTATAACCTCTACACTAATTAGAGCAAATGGAATTATGGCCTACTCGGTTGGTTCTTGGGCTTGTCCATGCTTAACTACAATTACATGTTGAGGAGCATGTGATTGTTGACTTGACATAGGCCTTGCTAAGTGCAAAGGGTAGTTCCACATAGTTCTATACAGATATGGCATTTGTTGTTTGATCTGGTACAATTATCATGGAAGATACTCATACTATGGAGGGAAAAGGCCTTGAGCCTTGATATTTTCTCATATATAGTTGGTTTTGATATTGGCCCTTCTATGTGGGGTGTTGGGGAGATGCAAGAGGAGGCAATCTTCTATTACATGTATAACTCAAATGCTTTCCTCCACAATATGAACAACTTCTAGGTGGAGAACTAGAAGCTTTCATCTTCAATCTCTTGGTGACAACCTCTTCCATTTCATCAATCAATGAGGAACTTGAAGCCACACTTAGGGTGGATTCAAGAGGTGACGAGAAGACTTGAAGAGAATTACCTAAGTCATCTTGAATCCTTGTGCATTTCTATATGCGATCCTCCAAGGTGATAAGACACAACAAATATGTTGCAGTTTGCAACTGAGCACTTTGTAAGACATCTATGAAATGTGCAATAATTTTCGATTTAGATGGTAGGTACTCAGTATTTCATCATGCCACATATCATTTGTAGTGATGTGCAACTAACCTCAAGTCCTCATTATCTTCTTGTTCGAAGCTTGTTATCATTACTGAGATTCCATGGCTTACTCTCATTTAGAGAACTTGGCTATGAAATCTCTTAGGACTTGATCAATATTGTGGAAATTATGTGTGCTTAATGGTTGGAAACATGCTAGTGCTATTCCCTCAAAGGTGGGTCCAAATGCCTCATATTGTATGAAATAGTCATACACTTGCTCAACCCTCAACGCTTGCCTAAACTCAAACTTGTGTGCGTGATGATCAGCTTGCCCCTCATAATACTCTTGCATACATTTTACCACTTGAGAAGGTTGAAGCATTCTTCTAAAATCAGATATACGATTTGAGTTTTTGGCATTTAGGGTTGTTGTGCCAAACCTTGAGAAACAAGATTAACTTGTGGCACTTTAGACACGTGATGGAATATAGGGAAAACTAGATATGGCATGTGAGGTGGCTGTTGTGGAAATTTTGTGGAAATAGTAGGTTGAGGTGGGGGTGCTATACTTAGCATGGGCATTGTTCCAAAAGATGCAATGGGCATAGGTTGCCATGCTATGGTTGCAGTTGTGGATACATATGTTATAGTGGTAATAGGTGTGGAGAGCGGTATAGTGTGAGTCACCATAATAGGATTCATTTTTATTACTATAGCAAGGTTGATGGATGATGCACTCAAAGTAAGTGCTACAATAGTGCTCATTGAATTAGCAAGAATCCTAGGACCGTGAGTTGGAGTAATGACAGTTTTGGGAATTCCATCCATGAAGTTGGGTAGACCATGATGTGTAAAAGGAGGTTGGTCATCTACCACCATTGGATAATATGGCCTCTTCCTCTCATACTCATAGATGGATTGTAAAGATTGATCAACATACTTGAACTCACCAAGGTCTAGGTGATAAGGACCTTTGCTCATAGGCGATGGATAAGTCCAAAAGCATTCTTTGGACTCGGAAGCAAAGTATACCTCTAGAGAGATTTAATCATGTATACATTTGTTGAGATGAATGGTCTTTGTTATAGGAGGTAAATCATTGGAATCAATTTTACCTTGTCTGTGCTGTAACTCTAGATTTAGACCAGTATTATCTAGCACTTCTATTCCTTGTGGAGTGACTTCTCTAGTATACTAGTGTCCATGTAATAGGCTTCCATTTTATTACTAATAACTCTCCTTCTCATTTGACTATGATGATGTTTTGGGGCATTGGATCCCTAAACTTGCCTAGTCCAATAATAGATTTTCCACAATCATGGTGGCTCCCAATGTACTAGTGTGCATGAAGGTAATTCATATTTGGAATTCACCTAAGGCTTTGACATCCAATCTACTTTCATGCTCGAATCAAGATTTTGCATATCCATAGAAGTTGATGATTCCATTACTTCAATATCACTTTTTGAATCACTTGATGTGTAATAAGTTGTGCTCCTATTTGAACCTATAGCACTCTCAACAATATAGATGCTACTACATGATCTACTGGTTCCTAGTGATCTTCTTGATCTAAAAATCACACACACATACACACTCAAGCAAGCAAATAAGCAAACTATGCAGTATAGTGATTATTTCCTCTCTCAAATGAACTCAAAAGGTAAGAGTCATACCCAGATATGACAAATCTTACTTGGATCTCTATAGAATATCTCTTCTAAATGAACCAATAGTCATTTGTACACCTGCATAGAATTATACCACATTTTTATATACAATCTTGGAAGGAAAGAAATAGATGATCTTGGATATATGTTTATTGAAGAAGGAGATGGATTGATTAGGAAATATTCGATGATCTAGAGTGGAGAAGAGCAAAAATCAATTCCCCCTTCCCTAGAGGTGGTCTACTGATTTGAATACTTTTATTCTTTAGAGATGAATAGGTTTCAAATGTCTATTGATGGTCTTTTTGCTTCCCCTTTTGTTGGCGTAAATTCTCTAGAGGCTCCCTTGCCTTTCAAATCTCACGTGAAGGTCAACTTCAAAATATCATATCTTAAAATCAATCAATTTCTTTAAGAAAAACAATTGGGTTGAGAAAATAGTTGGAAGTGATTAGGAATTGAAATGATCTTTATGGAGAACTCTAGAGCTAAAAAAATGAATAATTTACCAAAAATTTATGATACTTGAGGTTCCTAAGGGTCAAAATAGACAAATAGGGCTTATCAAAGATCACTGCAAAAAAGCAAGGTTTTGGGCAATCATTGATTGCATTGCTTAAAACTTGAATTTTGGCTATCCTATGGAGATCATGATCATGCCAAGACTTATGTGCTTTGAATACTCAAAAATCACTCAAAAGCATCAAAATTCAACAGACAATTGTCTTAGGAGCTAGAACAATCATTGGTGGGAAATGAGCACTTTTGAGTAACTTTGAGTGCATTTTTGCCTTGATTATGATTCTCTAAGGCATCTAGAGTCCCCATAGCTAGTGTTTGCTTGAATTTAAGATCAATAGATCAAAAAATTTTGATCTAAATTCCCTTAGTCTAGGGCAATCATGCGCATGCAAGATGGACTTTTTAATTGTTTTTTTGGTGCCAAAGGGTGTCAGAATGCGTCAAAAGCTCATTGGCTAATCATAAGCTCAATTGAAGGTCATAAAATTACTTAGCAAACAATTGCTCTGACAATTAGAGCAATTGTGGCCCTACAACTAGGTGTTTTCTTGGATTTTTCTTTGCCAAATAGTAGAAAAACACTTTTATGAGCTTTTGTACTTGAAAAAATGATAATTTGGCTCAAAATTCACTTAAATCTAGCAAGCAACTACCATATAGGCTAGAGCAATCATTTTGAAGTTTTGATGTTTTTTTGCCACCAAATTTTCCAAAACTCTTATGATACTTGTGTAGCTCTTGGGAGGTTTAGAAATTCCCCAAATATCTCAAGTGATGGATCTCTTAGAGCAATATGGATGTGCAAAAATTCATTTCATACAATCTCTTGGCTTCTTTGGAGCTGTCTTAGATAATGCAATATGCTGGAACAAAAAGCAAGTTCAAACTCATTAGAATATGTGGAAAATTGTTCAAATGATTGTGCTAGCAGGTAGAGTAATCATGAGCTAAGTGACTTTGAGTCTAAACTTGATGTTCTTGATCTAGACTTCTTGCTTTGCATTTATGACACATTAAGCTATATAAACTTCAAGAAAGAAGACTCGAAAAGTCAATTTTAGAGCTCAAGTCCTCTAGAAACTTAAGATGAGACACTTCCCAAAAGAAATGGCCCTAGAGCAATCACTAGTGGAATTTGGACTCTTTTTGGAAGATGTTTTGACCACCTTGTACTTGACACATTCCCTTAAGCTTTTGGCAATACTTGCACTCCAATTTTTAGCAAAACACTACCCTTTGCATAAGAATGATTACCCTACCAAGCTAGAGCAATCGTGGTCAATTTCTTAGTGTTCATTGGGTATTTTTGTGCGATACTTCACGTGTGTACCTCTTATGAGTTGACCAACCTTAAATGGTCTTTATTTTCACTTTTGAGCACTTTGCACAAGAATGTTTGCCCGACAAACATAGGACAATCATTGGCAATAACTTGAGTTTTAGTGGGCCTTTTTGTTCCAAATTTTGCATGTAGTCTTGGTGTTGCTTGAGAACTCATATACAATCAAATATGAGAACTTTACAGTGGAAAGATTGCTTTGCATATCACCTTCTCTAACAATTGTGAGTGTGAAATGGTGCTCAAATGCAACTTTTTCTTGCCAATGCCTCTTGCATCCTCTAGATCTAAGTCTTAGGGGGCTATAACCCACTGAAAGACACCTCCTTTTGTGAGAAAAATTGTGTTGATATATTTAGGAGTGATGTGTGTGAACACACTAGGACTACCGTGGCACTTTTTTCCATCTTTAGGAGGTTTTTTTTCCCTCGGCTTATATATATGCCTATAACCCTAATGGATCACTTATCTTTGTACATTCTAGTGGTAATACATTCAGTATTGAGTGTTGTGCTCCAAGATTCTTCTTCTTCCTTGTGCTGTTTGCATGCTTTCGCAGACTTCAAACTCCAACAATTGGTATCAGAGAAGGTCGTCGCTTCATCTAGGGTGTTGTCGACACCCCTTCGATAACAGTCTCAAAATCGCATGAAATTTGGTGAGCATACTCAAGGTGATTAGCAGCTCAAAACAACTTTGTTGTATTGTGTCGAAATCACAATCTAAGCTCGTTTTGACCTCCAAATGCACTATCATAGTGCTTGTGCAGGTAATTTTGTCTTTTTGTGCCAAAGATATATACCAGTTCTGGTTTGCCAGTATAAGCACCTCAAAGTCTGCTACATGTTTAGCAGAACTCATTAGGGGAGTTATGTTCAACTTTTTGAGATACAATCATTTTTCTACATCGGAGTATTTTAGTCAGTGGCCATGGATGAAAGCAGTGATGTATTCTGTATGTTAGCTATTGAGGATAAGTTAGATAGTATCAATTACCCATTATGGGCTTATATGATGTGTCATGTATTGGTTGCAAAAGGACTATGGAATATTGTGCAAGAAACATCCAATTTCACTTGCAAACATGATTGTTGAAGGTGATGTAGATGGTGTTGAAGATGGTGATATTCTTCATGTTCCTGTTCGTGTTGCGGTTCCAACTGCACCTACTGCAAAGAAAATTGGTTGGGATGGTAGAGATGCTCAAGCACATGCATCGATAGCCTCATGGAATTATTCCTCACATTCACTCTTGTAGAACAACTAAGGATGATTGGGATACACTTACCACTTTATACCAGGCAAGGAATGAGGCTCGTGTTGCTTATCTCCAAAAACAGTTGGAGAGTGAGCACATGAATGAAGGAGATTCCATGGATAATTTTCTGGCAAAAATCAAAGATTTAAAGGAACAATTGATTTCTGTTGATGAAATTTTTCTTGAGAGTTCACTTATGCAAACTGTTCTGAATGGTCTTCTTGATTCATATAAGAGTTTTGCTTCTACTCTTTGTTTGATGAGGAAAGGCAATCCAAATGCCTTGACATTTGAGGTGTTAGTCTCTGTTATGTTGTAGGAATATCCGTCTAGGCAAAACATGTCCATTATGTGTGTTGCACATCAAGCTTTCTTGGCTAGTCAGAAGGGCAAAGGTAAACAGAGCTCTTCCAATAGTAAGCAGAAACTTGCTAATTCTTAACAATCAAAGAAGGATGATAGAGATGAGAACAAAATAGAAAAGTACATATTGTTTTGCAAATAATATAAAGCAAATGATCATGTCATAAAGAGTTTTCCAAAACTGGATGCAAAAAGGCAAAGAAGAAAGAGGATGGAATGGTTGTTGCAGAGGCCTCTACACCGAAAACATATTCTACTAATCTTGTACAGATTGAAGAATGGGCATTTAATACTGTTTGCAGTTATGACCCATCTTCTCATGAAGAATGTATGTCTACAATAGACTTAGATGTTTGGTACTTTGATAGTAGGGCAACCAAACATATTACCTCGTAGTGCAGTTTCTTCACTTCACTTGAACCTGCCCCTATAGGGAATACTGTCACACGCACCAACAACTCCTCTTATCCTATCATGGGAGTTGGTAAGATCATTATGATTACTACTGATGGTAGTTCTTTTACATTATCAAATGCTTTATTTGTGCCAGGTATAAAGAAGAATTTGTTATCAGTTTCAGCTTTTGCCAAGGTTGCTTGGTTGTGAAATTTGTTATTGACAGATGTACAATAGATGATCTATCAAATGGTAACATGATTATTGCGTTTGGCATTTTATGTCGGTCGTATAAGCTCATAGACTATGAAAGATCGGTGAATGATTCAGCATGTGCAGTACATGATTCTCAGGCTATGTCATATGCAAAGCTTTGGCATGCACGCTTTGGTCATTTGAATGTTACTAGTTTGCTACACCTGTAGAAATATGAAATGGTATCCTCTTTGCCCAAACTTGAGGCACCTGGTAAACATGTATGTGAAGGCTGTATTTTGGGAAAAATGCAAGTTTCCTCCTTCCCAAAAGATGGTTCAGTTTGAGCTACTCACATATTGCAGCTTGCTCACAGTGATGTCTGTGGTCTTATGCAGACACCCTCTTTTGGAAACTATCTTTACTTCATGACTTCCATTGATGATTTTTCTAGGCATGCATGGGTATATCCATTGAAAGCAAAGTCCAAAGTGTTTATGTGATTCAAAAAATTTTTGGTTTTGGCTAAAAATATGTCCGCATGTAAAATGGGCACCCTCGATTCTGATTGGGGGGGAATATATGTCTTCTGACTTTAATGCATTTCTGGTTGAACATGGGATAAAACATTAGTGTACAATGCTGTATACACCTCAATAGAATGGAGTTGCTGAAAGGAAGCACATGTCACTCATGGAGATGGCAAGGTGTATGGTCAAGATTCAGGCTTTACCACATAGTTTCTAGCTTGAGGCTGTTATGTGTGTAGCATATGTACTTAACAGGTGTCCCACCAAAGCATTGCAGTGTATCACTCAATATGAGGCTTGGCATGGTTGCAAGCCATCTATTGCTCATTTGCATGTTTTTGGTTGTCTGGCATATGCATTAATGCCTGAACAACAACACAAAAAATTGGATGATAAAGCAGTGAAATGTATTTTTTTGGGTACAATTTTAAAAGCAAAGGCTATCATCTGTATCATCCATAGACTAAACACATTTTGGTTAGTTGTGATGTTGTTTTTTTGGATGATGCTATTCAACCATTACTTTCATGTACTAAGGAGACATGAGTTAGCTCCAAAGACATATATGAAACTTTGCTGCCTCTTTTTAGAGGTGGATAGTCTAGTGCTGGTCCTAATGAGGCAACTTCTAAGCCTTTACATGTTTCATGTAATGATGCAAATCATTCCATTTCTGATGCAGATTTACATGATGCACTTGTTGATGAGAGAACTGATATTGAGGAGGCAAAAACTATGCCAAAATGGTTGGTGCAAACTTTCCATGACAAATTAGATGCACCTCTAACATATCATACTCGTTCACGCTCTCATAGTGCCTCTTTTGCTATGCTATGGCTACCTCTAGTCTCTATGATGAGAATGAGCCTATTTCATTTGATGAAGCCCAAAATTTAGAAAATTGGATGGCTTCTATGCAATCTGAATATGATGCTATAATGAAGAATGATACCTGGTCTTTATGTGACTTGCCTCCTGGCAAGAAGGCCATTAGCACTAAGTGGGTATACAAGTTGAAGCGTAACCTTGATGGAACAGTTGACATGTATAAGACTGGACTTGTTGCAATAGGTTATGCACAAGAAAGAGGCATTGATTTTGATGAGAACTTTGCAACTACATGCTGAAGGACTACTATTCATAGGATCTGTGCACTTCAACCCATCATGGTTGGAATGTACATCAGTTGGACATTAAAAGTGCATTTCTGAATGGTGACTTGCATGAAGAAGTGTATGTTTTTTAGCCCCATGGCTTTGTGCAGAAAGGCCATGCAATTCAAGTGTGCATGTTGAAAAAGGCATTACATGGTTTGAGACAAGCACCACATGCTTGGTATGAGAAGATACATGCCCATCTGATTGCACATGGTTTTGAGAATAGTCCAAATGAGAGCACCTTATATGTTAAGCATGCAAATGGTGTGCTTCTGATCATTGTTGTGTATGTTGATGACATGTTGCTCATTGGTCCTCATGAGAAGAATATTGCTGATTTTAAGGCTGATTTGCATGCCTCATTTGAGATTTTAGATTTGGGGAATTTGCATCATTATTTGGGCATTCAATTTATGCAAGTTGATGGTGAAATAAATTTGTGTCAAACAAAATATATTGACACATTATTGGAGTATTTTGGGCTTGAAGACTATAAGACTATTGCCACTCCTATGTAGATAGGTTTATAGTTGAGTCTTCATGATGCTGGAGATGCATTTGATGTTGTTTTCTATCAGCAAGTTGTTGGATGCTTGATTTATTTATGCATTACTCGGTTAGATATTCACTTTGCTGTCTCACAAATGAGCAAGTTTATGCATTGGCTAGGTGTCAATCATTGGCATGCAGTTAAGCGCATCTTTCACTACTTGAGTGGTACCCAACTACTTCGATTGTTTTATCCCAAGGGGGAATCACTACTGCCAAATTTGCATCCTTTTTTTGAGTCTAAATGGCTTGGTTGCTATGACACTTCTACATCCACTAGTGGCTTTTGCTTCATGTTTGGTAGCTCATGTATATCTTGGTTGAGCAAGAAACAGATTGCTCTGGCCACTTCTAATTGTGAGGCTGAGTATAGGGTAGCTTTCACAATGACTGTTGAGTGTATGAAGCTCAAACGCCTTATGGATGATTTGGGTGTTGGTCATTCTTTTGCCACCTCCAATTTCAATGACAGTCAAAGCGAATTGGAAATTGTGAAGAACCCTATGTTCCATGCTCGCATTAAGCAGAATGAGGTGCACTGTCATTATGTCAAGGAGAGATTCTCTACGGGAGAGATCAGTTTGGCATATGTGCCCATGCAAGAGAACATTGTAGACCTTTTCACAAAGGCTCTACCTCAAGAGAAGTTTGAAGCTTTCTGCAAAGCTTTGGGCTTACTTCCTTTTGTGGATTGATTCCACATATGTTGACACTTCTTTATACATGAGTGCCAGCTCCTTGTTCACCACATCACTCCCCGGACGGATTTGTTGATATATTTAGATAGTGATGTGTGTGAACACACTAGGACCATCGGGGCACTTTTTTCCCTCTTTAGGAGTTTTTTTCCTCCTCGGCTTGTATATATGCCTATAACCCTAACAGGTCAGTTATCTTTGTACATTCTAGTGGTAATACATTCAATATTGTGTGTCGTGCTCCAAGCTTCTTGTTCTTCCTTGTGCTGTTTGTGTGCTTCCACAAACCTCAAACTCCAACAAATTGCTCTATATTTTTTTGAATTTTTAAGCTTGTTTGAGCTCCGTTTTGCTTGTTTCACCTCCTAAGTCACTTATTCTACTTGAATCTCACATGAATGTACCATTTTCTACTCTTTGAGCAACTAAAAAACCCAAAATAACTACTTACCCCTCTTTGCGCATGGGTGATTGCCTTGCTTCTTGCCTCCTTCACGTCTTGAAGAAAACTCTATTTGTACCATTTTGAGCTTGAATATTTACTCCCCAAAGCTTTCCCAACCTAAGAGCTACTACTCCAACACCTAATTGTGTAAAAAGAGAAGAAAAGAGGAAGAAAGAGCATGGAAATGGAAGAGTAAGTGAAGAAGAAGAAGGTAAAAACTCAGGTTTAATGGAAAACTCAAAAACTCTAACCCTAAAAGCTAAAATTTCATTATTTCTTCTTATGTATCTACCTACTTAGCTATCAAAAGTATGAATAAGTTGAGAAGTACGTTGACACATGCAAGGAGCACCAGAAACACGTACCTCATGTGAAATCTTATCATCACACATGTTCGAAAGACCTCTCCCTGACAATAGTACCAAAAGTTTAATGATCCCATTATTGTACTTAAAGAGCACACATAATAAGAATAATGTTGTTTCCAAGGAGTGACCAAATGGTAGGTATGAAGACCTACACATGATGAGATAGAAGCACACACACTTACAACAAGAGCAAGGCAATGATGCACATGTGTGCACACATACACACACACACATACTCATGAGTAGGCAAGAGGAATGATGCTCCAAGAAGTTCAATGTATTGCAAAAGTCTAGTACAAAAGATCACAATATTTTTTAGCTCTTTAAACTCACCATGAAAAAGTAACCCTAACAAATCATAGCTCTTTCACTTACATAGACTTTATAAGAGCTCTTTCCACAATGTAGTGTCTGACATAAACTAAAAAATAGCATCCAACGACCATTTGGAGGCTGAAATGGTGCCAAAAAAATATGAAATTTGGTGTGGGTATTGTAATCAAACATGGACATAATGCATACATTTATTTCTTGGTATTGAATTTTTGGCTAAATTCAATGCAGAGCATCAACCCATAGCATAATACATGCAAGCAACGTTTTCCAAACACTTACCCAATCCCTAAAGAGAATGAAATACTTTGATAAAGCCTTGTATGAGGAGGTTGTTTGTTGCTTTTACTTGGACCTCCTTCCAGATGAAGTAGCAAAGCCTTTTCATCATTACCTCTTGAATCTTCCTTTGATTGCGGCAACCATGTAGGTTAGCTAAAATCAATAAAACCAAGGGGACAATAAAAAAAGGACATTTACTCATTTAGCCTAGCAAACATCTTGTCCAAGCTAACCTCTCTTGCAATCCTTGATGCCCTGCAAGGCTCTCCATGTTGTGCGCTTCATGTCCTCAATTGTTTCCTCTTTAAAAAAACTGATTCTTCTTGCTTTTCCTTTACATCTACATGAGGATCTATTTCTTCTTTCTATTTCTTCCCTTCACCTATTTGTTCTTGCACATTGTAAAATTCTTGTTCTTGAAGTTCCCATATTTCACTTGTCCTGAAAGCCTATTGAATGATGTCATAAAGTGACAAGTAGGATATGGTTGAACCACAATCTAAAAGGGAGGATTAGAAAGTTATCCTCAACCATGGATTTTGGGGCATATGCTTAACTGATCAGACTCCTAGCCAACATGTCTTGAGTTCAAATCCCTTGATGCAACAATGGTACCTGAACCTAGTAAGTAGGCTTGGGCAAGGTCGATGGACTTAACAACATTGGTATTAGAACCTAGGAATTAGGCTGGGGCAAGATGGATGGATTTAAAAAAGGTTATGGGCACCCAATATGTTGGGAGAGATGGATGGATACCTCAAGGAAGTGAGGTGGTACTACTAAAACCTGCTTTGTACTAGCCTTGATACACTTTAGAGTTATAAAGTAGGCCCTTTTAGCTTGCAAATGATACCAAGAAAGTTGGTATGTACTTTGGAGTTGATAATTGAAACAATTAATCCAAAATAGACTAGGTCAATAATATCTAGTGTTGAAAAACTTGCTATTTTAGTCCATACACCTACTGGCTTTTTTACTCAGAGCTCACAGTAGAGTAATAATTGATAAAATTCCTTTTGGGGGAATTCAACTAGCTTAGATATCTAATGATTTCAAGTGGAATCATTTAAAATGATCAACTATGCTCTGAGAAATCCTTTTAGCAAATCAAATCTTACCCCCGACATTTTAGGGACTAACCAGTAGATGACCAGTGAGCATTTCGAAGATGCTTTCTCCTAGATGCCTAAACCAAATGCCTTGAAATTTTGGAAGCACAAAATAAACTATAATTTGGTTCCAACAAGCCAAAGATTATGCAAAATGGTTGAGTGTTCATTGAGATATGACTAGAAGATGTTGACAGTTCTGAGTAGTCATAGCAGAGAAGTAGACAGAGATGTTCAATGAGCTATATGTATTATAACACATGATTGTACAAAGTCATTGGCATTATAATGATGCTCAATGATAATAGACTGAGTGAGCTATGGTGTGAGCTACTCAGTTCTACAAATGATCAAGGAGAGAGCTCTGAGGCACACTACCCACGAGATTTTACAAGGTCTTTTATAAGCATTTTTTCTAAGTTTGAATTTTGAATTCAAACTTGGCTCCAATAAAAAAGTAGCTCCTCTGATTTAGGAGACATTCCCTCATCTTGAATTCGTAGCTAATATTCCTCCTAACTCCACGAGATATCAGATTTTACAAGATTCTCCAAGGATTTAATGATTTACAATGGCAAGTGATCAAGTAATTACAAGCTATGGTTCACATGAATCATCAAGTGCTTCCATACAATGTCTTCCATGCTAAGTCAAATGTGTAGGTGTTAAAAGTGCGCTTCCGTCTCAGGCACTTTTAAGTTTCTCGAGTTCTTGGGAGTGATAGGGGTCTGATAAATCAGAGGCCCTGTATCTTATTTTCCCAGTTAACTTATTCAATAAGCAGTATGTTAATGTTCAGTATCGAACTCTTATACATGTTACTGTTAAAACTCTGGTTAGACTTTTTAAAGTACATAACACACGAGTTATTCATTACCGTCACACAAACTTACTATCCGCAACTTAACATTACTGTGTTAATCACAAGTTAATGTAATTAAACAAAGTAAGATTTAACAGTACTCAGGATTTGATAACACTGCACTACGATGACGTCTTCGCAGATTGCCAATCGCCCAGACAGACAGTCTGGCGATCCCCTTCGTCTTTGCGCTACCGGAGAGTCACCGTAATGTCTTTTCATTGATTGATAAAAAGTTACAACACTTCGCTACGACCTTTCGGTACGTGCGATAATGGAAAATATAAATTACAAAATGCCAATCCGGCGACCTTACACTGGCATGCACGGTAGACTTGAACCCGCAACAGAAACAAAATCAAGGCTCGTCTATGATGCCTTGTATATACATGGTTCTGGCTAATTTAAAAGTTTTGGAGATCTTCTGTTTCAAAGAATCCAGCATTAGCTTTAAGGTTTCTGGCTCTACTAATTGTGCATTAGTGCGAACAGAACTGACCGCAATGACTTGACTCATCAAAATTTCGGCCTGAGTCTGCAAAAATGCCTCTTGCAAATAAAATTTATTGGCCATGGCTGCGTCGCGGCGTAATCTCATTTCAACAATTTGGCCATCTACTCTGGAAAGTCTGTCAGCTTGAACACCTAACTGCTTTTCTCTTCTCTCCAGCTCTTGAGCTTGATATTGGATTGTCTGATAATAAGCATCTCTTTCCCTCCTTGTCCCTGCTATGTCCTTTTGAAGTTGATTGGTTAAGGTCATCTGGGATTTGAGAGCAGAATTTGCCTCAAACAGATTGGCATTTGCGTTCTGGAGTTCTACATTAGTCTACTTTGCTAGATTCGCCATCTCCTGTCCTTTTTGCACAACTTCATCAAGATGTATTCTAGTTTCTTCCAATAAATTTCCAAGTGCCACGCAAGCATCTTCTTTATCCTGTACTAACTGTTTTAACTGTATAATCTCTGCATCATGAGCATTTAACAAATCATTTTTGGCTCTTAAATCAGCCAACGCAGCATCTCTTTGGGCAATCAAAGAATCCTGTCCGGCAATCTGTGCGTGAAGTTGCTGAATCTGTACATGCAGGGCATGATTTTTGGCTTTCACTACATCTACTTCTTCTTGTAATGGGGTAGTATCAGCTTCTAATACATCGACTTTGTGTTGTAAGTCTTGACAGATACTATCGGTTGCCATCTTCAATTGTATTGGTAGTTGCTGCGAGAATTGGATCAACATACGATCCATTGATTCTAATTCAGTAAACATTGGGATCAGAGGAAGAAGAGGAGGAAGTGGCTGGGATGACGAGGCTGATAATAGACGAGGGGAAGGTGGTGGAGAATAATTGGGTGAAGAAGATGAGGTAGCGGGTTCTTCAGGAACAATAGGTTGAACAGGTACAATGGGCTTGACTGGAGTCATTGTTGGAGGAGTGGGTATAAGAGTGTTGGGCACCAACACTATTCCGGTAGTCTGCTGCGTAGTCGCTTCAGTTCGGTCAATTACATCATCGACCAAAGTAATAACTTCATTGACAATCTCAGCAACAATGGCTTGCACATCATCTTGGGTCTGCTGCTGAGAATCCTCCTTAGAAGAAATTGCTTCAGATTCGGTGGTGGACACACTTTGTTCCTGTTGCTTATTCAGAGAAGATTGGGCGGAAGAATCGACATGGATAGAAGTTGCAGTGTCATGGAAGATTTCTTCTTCATTTCCGGTGTTGGAGCCTTGCACTTGACTCTCAAAGGGGCTTATACTTCTACGTTTCCCGTGTAGAAGTTGGAAGAGATCTTCATCATCATCTTCTTCGTCCTCGAGCACTTGGGCAGATTCTTCATGGAACAAGATTGGAGCTTTTGGCGGGGGTTGCGCGGCTTGAATGGCTGGGAAAAGAAAGGTAAGGATATGTGGTAGACGCGAACGCGGAAGATCACCCTTATTAACGTGTTTAATAACCGTAACACATTCACGGTGAATGCGCCAAAAATAAAAAGAGGCAAAATTGACAGGCTCACAAGAAGCCATGTCGATCATTGAATAAAAGGGACGCGCAATCCCGTAGGTACGTTTCTGCAAATTCAATATGGCAACTAGAAATTGCAATGCGGTGCGTTGAGGATCAGGGCGACATAGAATGGTGTACTCATTCGATGAGTGCTGTGGAAATAATTCGATCATGGTGGCTACCGGAAGGAGAGGACCATTTTCCAATCCTTCCATAGGGAGACGAAAAGCTACAGCAAACGACGCCAGGGTGATAACGACACGTGACGACAAACAAAGAATAGGCCAACTCTGCTCCGTAGCAGGTATGGCGGCAATAATCTGCGTGTAGAAAGGGTGACACTCCATTGAATGCTAGGGCAATTCAGCGAAGTTCAAAAGGCCACGGATACGCAGATACTCACTCACTTTTGGAGTGAGTCCTTCACGGAAGGTAGCAACGTTGGCTAATGCTTCCATGATGCACACGTGAAAGCTCAAGAACGCAGAGAACACAGCAAACACAGATCACAGAAACACACAGACACAATAGCAATCAAAAGTGAAAGGAACAAGATTAAGTAGACACACGGCAACGTGAGACGATCGAAAACCATAATCATCGTGCGTTATTGAAATGATAACCTCCATAATTACGACGTGCATGCATGAATAGAATCCGTAACAGAGGGTGGCGATTAATCATATTTAGATATCAAAACGAGGAGGTTTACGATTTATATTCAACCAAAATACGGAAATAAAAAGAAAATAAGTGACACGCGGAAAAACGAGGAACACGTCAGCGGTGATCAGGTGGTTGGTGATATGGGCATAGCTTTGAACCATTAATCACTTTGGAAAGAGGAACTCCAGTCAAGGTAGTCAACCGAAAAGTAGCTGGTCCCACTTGCTCACTAATCTGGTAAGGACCAAACCACTGTAATTTAAATTTTCCAGCAGAACAATTTGATTTAGCATTATAAAACAGCACAAGTTGGCCCATCGTAAACACAGGAGTCTTGAGGAAACGACCATGAGTCCGGTCTTGCCACAACTGAACTTCTTGAAGAAATAGGAAGCTTTCCCAACGATGTTCATCCAAGTCTCTGAGTGCTTCCAACCGAAAGGACAAAGAGTCTT
Organism: Ceratopteris richardii; assembly: GCA_020310875.1. NCBI lineage: Eukaryota > Viridiplantae > Streptophyta > Polypodiopsida > Polypodiales > Pteridaceae > Ceratopteris > Ceratopteris richardii. The sequence goes on from CM035441.1 coordinate 9,682,356, forward strand.
CGAGCAGTAATTTCTGAGTTAAAGCCACGCGTAAGCTTGGCACTTCGAGCTCCATCGGCGCGATTGCTTCCAACCCATTAGCAAGCTTGAAAGGGGTCATTCCGATTGCAACTTTGTATGTAGTCCGGTATGCCCATAACACTGCGGGAAGTAACTGATCCCAACGTTTTGGTGATTCTACGACCAATTTGCGAAGCATACTCAACAGCGTCTTGTTGGTACTTTCAGCTAAAGGGGATAATATGGGGAGCTGAATTTATGCAGAATTTGAAAAGTATGCGTTAGTACGCGCATTAAATTGTTAGCAAAGTGTGTTCCTTGATCTATCACAAGTTCCAGAGGTAATCCATAACGCGGGAATACGTCCTTCATCAGGCATTTTGCCATCGAAACAGCTGTGGCTGACCGTAAAGCCCAAGCTTCCGCCCACATGGTGGCATAATCTGTACAAGTCAAGATGTAACGATTGTTGCTAAGGGTCGTGGGTGGTATGATTGGTCCAATAAAATCAAGGCCCCACTTCTGAAAGGGTTCCAAAGGTAATACAGGTTGCAAAGGAAAGAAGTGGTGCTGTAATGGCTATCAAGATCGTTGACAAGTGTCACACTGCTGCACAAACTGCGTCACATCTTTGTACATGGTAGGTCACCAAAGCCCACTTTGCAGAATTTTCCGGTGAGTAAGATCTGCTACAAAATGTCCACCGGAGGGTATTGAATGTGCCCTAGCAATAACCGAGTCTGCTTCATGAGGTGGGATACAATGAAGTAGAACACCAGTGTGATCCATGTAGTACAGCTGACCGACGATCAACTAGAATCTACGACTGTAAACTGCAATTTTCTGCCGCAGAGCAGGAGGGGTATGAGGAGGAAGACATCCATCAGTTAGAAAAGTTAATAACGTATCATAGTAGGTAGGTGGCACAAGAGGTTTTGTAGATTCATCACGAGCTAACTCAGTAGCGTAAATTGCGGGTGTAGTGTCATCAACTCCTACCGGAGCTTCACCAGAATCCAACCGAGATAAAAAATCTACCAAAGCATGTGCAGTGTCGGGTCGATGAATAACTTCATAGCCAAACTCCTGTAGTAATAAAACCCATCGAGCCAAGCGACCACCTAAATGTTGCTGCCGAACCAAATACACAAGTGTGGCATGATCCATGTGAAAGGTGAATTTGCGGCCTAGCAAATAATGCCGGAATTTCTTCACAGAGTACACCAACCCGATACATTCTCTTTCGGTCATAGAATGGTTTCTTTCAGTAGGAGCTAATCGGCGACTTGCATAATATACAGGCCGAAACCACTTGTCAGTTTGCTGCATTAAAATGCTTCCAATGGCTATGTCCGATGCATCTACAAAGACATGGAACGGGCGTTCCCAATCAGGGGGTTGCAAAATTAGAGCCTGCGTCAACAGTCCCTTTAAACGATCAAATGCAGTCTGGCATTCGGAGGTCCATTCATACTGCCGTGGAGTACTAGTCATTAACCAATTAAGTGGTGTTGCTAAATGAGCTAACCACTGTAAATGTCTACCATGCCACCGGATCTGACCCAGGAAGCACATAACTTCTTTCGGTGTCATGGGGACTGGTGCCTCCAACACAGCTGCAACTTTATCCGGATCAACTTGAATTCCTTGTGCAGAAATAATATGTCCGAGGAGTTTTCCACAAGAAACTGCAAAAACAGATTTTGCCGGATTCAAACAGAGTCGGTATTCACGGCATTTTTCAAAGCAGCACCGTAAATGATACGGGTGCGCCGCAATCTTGCCGAATAAGGAGAAATCGTCCAAATATACTTGCATAAAAGTAGTTAAATAGGGTGAAAAAACTTCTTGCATACACCGTTGAAATGTGCTGGGAGCATTCCTTAACCCAAACCACATTACCGTACAAGCATAAACTCCCCAATTCGTGATGAAAGCTGTTTTCGGTATGTCCTGCTCTGCCATTCGCACCTGATTATAACCATTGTAGCCGTCCAGAAAGGAGTACATCTCGTGTCCGGCTACCCTGTCAAGCATTGTGTCGAGGAAAGGGAGAGGAAATGGATCAGATACCGTGGCCGCATTCAGTTTCCGGTAATCCACACAGATACACAGTTGTTTATTTTTCTTCGAAACAATCACGATCGGAGATATCCATTCAGCATGCTTGATTGGTACAATGAATCCCACCTTCAATAACTGATCGAGTTCTGCTTTGACCTGTGCTGCATAATTGGGGTTCATTCGGTAACTGGATTGTTTGATTGGCATTGCCTCAAGTTTGAGCACTACCCGATGTTGATAGATCCGCGGATCAAGGCCTTTCATGTCGGGATAGTCCTAGGCAAAAACATCGGAGAACTCGCGCAGGAGTCGGATCAAATCTTCTTGAAATGCCTCGGACAATCCTGCCTTAATCTTAACAGGTCGTGGGTTAGCCTCATCACCCAAATTGTATGTTACTAACTGATCTTCCGGGACATAAAATTGTCGAGGTTTCACCAGATCGTCAGCTGACTGTAAAAGTTGATGTAGGGTGGCTCCATACATAGAAACACTATCATCTGTATCCGCCTCTCCGGTTACTGGGACAACTGTACATGCTGCCAGATTCCACGTGTCTGCTACAGATTGAAGATCTACAGTACCTAAGGAGATCAAATCTTTATTGTTCTTCAGAAACGCCTCTTCCTCATCGTCAGATAAGCCATCCAACATGTGGACCGGCTCCGCAACATATGGTCTGACGTGAAGCTCACAAGGCTGGATGGCATCCAGCTTAACAACATATTTACGGTGATGATCTTTGAAAGTCAACTCTTGCGCTGACCGATCCTGTACAACTTTGGCTTGTTTCAACCATGGCCGACCGAAAAGGAGATTGTAATCGAGGATGGATTCTGGTAGTTCTAAGACTACAAAACTCATTTTGAACGTGGTACCCTGCAAAGTTATCGGGATATTCCGTACGAGTCCCACCGGATGGACGCGGGATTGGTCAGCCATTCTTACAAAAAATTGGACGGGCTCAATTTGGGTCCACCCTAATTGATTGCAGAGAGCTGCAGTTGCTATATTCACACCCGAACCGCCATCAATTAGCACTTGAGTGATCTTGTGATTTTTATGCCATACCGTGATTAAGGGGATTGAATGATCCACCGTAGAATCAACTTCCGGTTGTATTGTTGCCGTAGCTGGAGTACAGGAAGATCCAGGACTGAGTTGTTGCTGGAATTGCTGCCGAACTCCTGGCACTAACGCAAGCAACTGTCCTAAGGGGAGTGTAATTGAAGACTTAGTGAGAATCTCCCATACCTGATCGGTTTGCATCGTACTCTTCACCGAGTCTGATGATGATGCTACTGTTACTAGGTTAGTGTTTTGTTCATTTGGCCGCGCCTTTGGCAAGGGAACCTGGGTCACCGGAATTGGATCGGGGAACACCATTGGCTCTTTAGCGGTCCATTGACTAGCCTTTGTATACATACACTGCTGCTCACGGATACCAGGTTCAAACACCTAAGCTGCTGGTTGCAGCTGCTTACCCGATCTTGTTTGGACCATCGCTGCTTGTGATTCCACTGGTGAGATATAGACCATGTTGGTCATCAGGTTTTGACGTTCCTTCTTCCTTTTGTCATATTCTGCTGCATCCTTGCAAAACCTTTGGATGTGGCCAATCTCGCCGCCAAAATGACATCGAGGTGGTGGCAGAGAAGTACCTTCCGCTGATGTATCTGCTTGCCATCGATTTGAAGTAAAATTGGTATTCCGCTGACTCCGATAATTTCTGCATCCTTGTGACTGATTGTTTCGCATCTGTGGTGGCACGTAATGGGTTGCGGGCTGCCCTGGTTCCTGGATAATGGCATTTACAGCTGCTCATCCCTGCACCTTGGCATTATACGCACAATTTTCCGTTGAGTGTCCGGTGGTGTTGCAGATAGCACAATACATCTGGTTAAGGGCACATGTAGCACTCGTGTGCCCTGGATTTTTGCACTTGGTGCAATACATCTGTTTAGCCGGATCATCTATAGCGTTATTACTGGCCTTTAGCCACTCCAAATCTTCAGTGAATCCTCCAACTTTATGCTCTAGCTGTAGAGCCATCGCAATAACAGCATCTAGTGTCATAGCACCCACGCAGCGGATGATCATAATTTGTCTTAACTGTGGGGTCAGACCGTTAATGAACCACTGAGTTATCACATCATCCGGTAAATTAGCATGTGCCGGAGGCAATTGTCTTAAAGGAGTTCTAAATAGTGGCGTATTCTTGAACAGTCTGGTGCGGCTTCTGCCTATTGTTCTGCAAATAATCGAAGATTTCGACGGGATTCTTCTTCAATCGGAACCTCTGTAAAAATGCATCTCTTACCGCATCATAGTTAACAAAATGATTGAAATCATACTCTGTTAACAACCTCGCTGCTTCATTGACTAATGTTGACTGAAATACGATGGCCTTGTACGCCGGATCGGGTGGATGGTTCAGCACTACATAGCTTATCTCAAAGGTGCGTACATGTGCATCAGGGTCGTCACCTGGAAATCCACCAAACTTCGTGTAGGTCACCCTTGTTGGAACCGATCAAAGTGGAGGGGGCTGTTGCTGTTGCTGCTGTTGCTGATGCTATTGTAGCTGTTGCTGACTACTCATGGTGCTATTATTGGTACCGCTGCTGTTACCAAGGTTTTGAGGGGTATCTCTTGCCCTTCGAAATCTGTATTATCAGGTTGCTCACCTTCCTGCTCGAAAATAGAGTTCAGTCTCTTACGTATCTCCAAATCAAATAGCCTATCCTCAGCTTTGATATCCCAAGTAGGCAAGTTTACCCCAAACAGTGGTGTCCGAAATGAAGATTCATCGGGGAGTATCACACTGTCACCGAAAAAATGTAAATTCCCCGCAACTGGTACTGAACTTTCACTGAAACTTGTCGAACTTTCACCGAAACACGGTATACTTCCTCTGGCAACAATCTCTCTGGGTAACACAACTTTATCCCAGGAAAGGTTCAAATTCTGGCCCGATGGTGTCGAATCAACTGAGCACTGCGTCCTGTACACTCCGAAGTTACTGTACCCTCTGCAGACTATACCAAAATTACACCGAAATCTACCGGAATCTCATCATGTGTCACCGGAATGGTACCGTAATCACTGCTAAGTGGCTCCACTCCCTCGACAACTGAGCTTAACCGATCTATACCTCTGCCGCCTGGGGGTGTCCCTAACAAATTTGGTACCGTCCAGGGATGCTGGTCTCTCCTGTACTTCAGATAAGACTCGCCGGACCGAGTAACCGACATTTAGCACCTTTGCACCACTTGCGTACTGCTCCACCTTACTGATTATTCACAATCTGTTGTCACCTTCCGACAGACGGTGCCAGTGTTAAAAGTGCGCTTCCGTCTCAGGCACTTTTAAGTTTCTCGGGTTCTTGGGAGTGATAGGGGTCTGATAAATCAGAGGCCCTATATCATATTTTCCCAGTTAACTTATTCAATAAGCAGTACGTTAATGTTCAATATCGAACTCTAATACAGGTTACTGTTAAAACTCTGGTTAGACTTTTCACAGTACATAACACAAGAGTTATTCATTACCGTCACTTTTAAGATTCTCGGGTTCTTGGGAGTTATTCATTACCGTCACTTTTAATATGCACTTTTAAGATTCTTGGGTTCTTGGGAGTGATAGGGGTCTGATAAATCAGAGGCCCTAGGCACTGTTAAGTTTCTCGGGTTCTTGGGAGTGATAGGGGTCTGATAAATCAGAGGCCCTGTATCTTATTTTCCCAGTTAACTTATTCAATAAGCAGTACGTTAATGTTCAGTATCGAACTCTTATACAGGTTACTGTTAAAACTCTGGTTAGACTTTTCACAGTACATAACATAGGAGTTATTCATTACCGTCACACAAACTTACTATCCGCAACTTAACATTACTCTGTTAATCACAAGTTAATGTAATTAAACAAAGTAAGAGTTAACAGTACTCAGGATTTGATAACACTGCACTACGACGACATCTCTGCAGATTTCCAATCGCCCAAACAGACAGTCTGGCGATCCCCTTCGTCTCTGCGCTACCGGAGAGTCACCGTAATGTCTTTTCATTGATTGATAAAAAGGTATAACACTTCGCTATGACCTTTCGATACGTGCGGTAATGGAAAATGTAAATTACAGAAGGCCAATCCGGCGACCTTACATAAGCTTGATCATTTGCACCAACACAATAGCCTCTAGAAAAGGTGCTTGGGCGCATATGCAATGATACTTTAATAACATCGCTACTATCATGGCAGTGTAGCAACACGATGAGCGATGTTAGCAAATTACCTGTGACGTTGGAGCATCGCATATGAGACATCTTGCACATACAAAACAAAATTTGGAATTCTCCTGGCACATTTGTGCCAAGATTCAATGAATCAAAGAGCGAGAGAGAGAGAGAGAGAGAGAGAGAGAGAGAGAGAGAGAGAGAGAGAGAGAGAGAGAGAGAGAGAGAGAGAGAGAGATCACATACTAATAAGAGAGAGAGAGGTCACATACTAATAAGAGAGAGAGAGAAGGATGCACACATACATGCAAAGAGAGAAGGATGCACACATACCAGAGAGAGAGAGAGAAGGATGCACACAAAGGTACATACACACATTCGTTTTCATACATACATACATACATACATACCTACATACATACATAGAAACATGCATATACACACACATACACGCATATATGCATACACAAATAAGAGACACACACATACACATAAAGACAAACATACACTCACATAAACACATACATTCACATACACACATACACATACACACACATATACATACACACACATATGCATACACACACATATACATACACACACATATACATACACACACATATACATACACACACATATGTACATACACACATATAGATAGATACACATGCATACACACATATACACATACACATACACATACACTATACATACACACACATACACACACATACACACACATACACATATACACACATACACATGCACACATATATACATACACACATAGAAACACACATACATATACATACACATAGACACACACACATACACATATACACACACATACACTCACATGTATACATACACACACTAGCATACATACAAACACATGCATACATACACACACATACATACACATGCATATGCGTACATACATACATACATGCATACATAGATATATACACACACATATGCATACACACACATACATATATACACCACATACAGTCATATATACACATATACATACACATGCATACACACACATACACATACACATACACATACAAATACACATACGCATACGCATACGCATACGCATACGCATACGCATACGCATACGCATACGCATACGCATACGCATACGCATACGCATACGCATACGCATACGCATACGCATACGCATACGCATACGCATACGCATACGCATACGCATACGCATATGCATACGCATACCCATACGCATACGCATACGCATACGCATACGCATACGCATACACATAAGCATACGCATACACATACGCATACGCATATGCATTCGCATACGCATACACATACGCATACGCATACACATACTGTTGAAGCTCAAGGTCAAGGACAAAGCATGGAAGCACATTAAAGAAGTGGACATAGAAGAAGAGAGAGCAAGTAGGGAGCTCCAAGAAGTGTATGTCAAATTTTCAGAAGAATCCCCTACAAAAATAGTGATTTCATCACTAAAAACCATTGTAAATACCATTTTCTATTTTTATAACTCCATTTTGTTCAAGCCGAGGAGTCCTCGAGCTTGAGGAGTATTAGAACTATCATCCTACCAATTTTCATAATTTTTAGACTCCGTTTGAGCCCTCAAATAAGCCCTGGAACCTAATTTTTAACTAGGCCGGATACTAAGTTTGGACAGAGCCAAAACTAGTCCAAAAACTATAAAAAGAGCTAGAGAGCTCATTTTTGAGGTTAGCTGGTTAGAGAATAGAGCTTTTGTAAGAGAATTCTTTTGCAATCGAAGCTTTCCATTGTTCCTCTCTTTGATCTTACTTTGTGCACGTGTGTGTGTATGTGTGTGCATGTTTGTGTGCTTTCACTCATGCACTTGTGCCTTCACTTGCTCGTGGTCTTCATACCGGTCCTCACATCTCCGCGGATTGACAAGTAAAGGAGGTGGTGTTTACGCTTGAGCTACACCAAATTTTGGCGCCGCTGCCAAGGAGAGAGCTTCGAGGACGAGCGTTGTGATGGTAAGATAGTAGATTTGCGACGTTGGAAGGTAAAAAAACTATCATTTCCGTTCATTTTCTGTTTTTTCCTCTTCATCTTCATTATCATCATCATCTCCACCTTCTTCCATCTTCTTCTTCATAGAAATTTCTTGTTTTTTTAGTGCATTTTCACCATTTTCATACCATTTTTCATGCATTATTGTGTGGGAAGGAGTTAGGAGGTGCAAGGGAGAGCAAGCGCTGTGTTTTTTTTCTTGATTTTCTGCTCATACGGAGCTCGCCATTGCCGGCGCTCAGAAATTTGAATTTCCCGCCAAAAAACGCAATTCTGTGATGAAAATCGCGATCCTGTGAAAATTAAATTTTTTTTGAAAAATCACGATTTTATGTTTCCCGCTTAAAAGCTTGCTGGAAGAATCACGATTCTGTGCTCATTCTCAGAATCGCGATTCTGTGGTTGTGCTCAAAATCGCGATTCTCATGAATCACGATTTTCAGCCAAAAACACGATTCTGTGAGAACACGATTTTCAAAAAACACGATTTTGTGGAAACACGATTCTCTGTTGGCAATCGCAATTTTCATGTCGAAAAAAAACATGATTTTGAGAACCACGATTTTGTGAAAAACACGATTTTGTGAATCACGATTCTCTGAAACAAAATCGCGATTCTCTAGAACACGATTCTCTAAAACACGATTCTGAGAAACACGATTTTGTGAAAAACACGATTCTCTGCTCAAAATCGCGATTCTCACCAATCACGATTTTCAGTAAAAACACGATTTTGTGAAAAAAAAAACGATTCTGTAAAAACACGATTCTATGCTCAAAATCGCGATTCTCACAAATCACGAGTTTTAGCAAAAACACGATTTTCTGAGAAACACGATTTTGTGAAAAACACGATTTTGTGAATCACGATTCTCTAAGACAAAATCGCGATTCTCTAGAACACGATTTTGTGAAAAACACGATTCTCTGCTCAAAATCGCGATTCTCACCAATCACGATTTTCAGTAAAAACACGATTCTGTGAAAAAAAAACGATTCTGTAAAAACACGATTCTCTGCTCAAAATCGCGATTCTCACAAATCACGATTTTTAGCAAAAACACGATTTTCTGAGAAACATGATTTTGTGAAAAACACGATTTTGTGAATCACGATTCTCTGAGACAAAATCGCGATTCTCAAAAACACGATTTTGTGCTCAAAGTCACGATTTTCATATCAAAAACACAATTTTGAGAAAATACGATTTTCAGCGGGCTCAAAATCACGATTCTCACAAATCACGATTTTCAGCCAAAACACGATTTTGTGAAAACACGATTCTGTGCTCAAAATCGTGATTTTCTAAAACACGATTCTGTGCTCAACATCACGATTTTCAAAAACACGATTTTGTGCTCAACATCGCGATTTTCAAAAACACGATTTTGTGCTCAAAATCGCGATTCTCTGATTTCACAAAATCGCGATTTTCTCTAAAAGGTCCTGTTTGCTTGTTTTGACCCCCAGGAGCCTGATTTGACATAACTTTTTCATCCAAAGTCCATTTTTTGAGCTCTATAGCTCGTTTGAGTCCATTTCAAGAATAACGCGTCGATTTTGAGATAGGATAATTTGAAGTTGACCCTCAAGTGGGACTAGGGAACCAAGGGGGCTCCAAAGAATTTTGAACCATACCAAAGGGAAAATTTGGACTCTTGACTAAAGCTTATGAACCTGAGATCTGGTAGACACTTAGGCAAGGATAAACAAAGCATTAGATCTTCTGAGGCTAGTGTCAACCATACATCCAAGTCTTGGGCACAACAACTAAGTGGTCATCTTTTACTAGGTTCAGACACAAGTGATTCAAAAATGTCTTTTAGCATGGGAAAACCTGCAGGTGGCTCAGGAACTGCCCATCTACAAACACCGGAAGGTCCCTATAAGACACAACTAGAATATATTCGGACCAACCGATTAGGTGCTCGCATCTATGAGGATGGCCTGAGGCGATCAGTGGTCCAACTCAAAAATCCAGATCAACCTTTTGGACTTGAACACCCGGTGGTCAAGTTTGAAGAGGGTTCATATATTGATAAGGAAGGAACCATGTATGTGGTCACCAACCTACCAGATAGGACCGATGAGTTTGGAAATATCACTCATGAGAATGAGATAGGAGATCTAGAACAAGGAAATGTAGGACAAGGACCCCAGACTCCTAGAGGTAAGTCAGTTTTGACCAGAGTGATCACTCCAGATTGGATACCTCAAGACAACAAAAGCATAGAACTATTCTTGAATAGAGAAACAGAGGAAGCCTTTTGGAGATTCAAGCCAGATCAACCTAGCCAATTGGGCATAGTCATCATCTATGAGTTCAAGGACCCATCATCATCTATGAGTTCAAGGACCCAGAGATACCAGGCAAAGTTGTCTACCTAGATAACACATCAGAGAAGATGTTCTTGGTAACAAAACAAGATAGACATGCATATACTTGGAAAAGTGAATTGGTTTTCCCTCCACCAAGATCCAATGTTTCCCATTGCCTCCAAGGAGTAGGATCATCACAAGCTCATGAAGCCCAGAGAGAAAGAACTAGAGAGAGACCTGAGGTTAGTTTTGCACACACAGTGAGCAGAAATAGAGCAGGATTTGAAAATGAAAGACCTGAAAGAGAGAGACATCAAGCACATAGACAACAAAGAGATGAACATGATTTTCCATTGCCTAGACCCCCAGAGCACCCAAGAACCCTTAGACCCACTCAAGTGATCAAGGCAATGAAGAATTATTTTGATGGGACAGGAGATCCTTATGATCATGTGGCTGAGTTCAAACAAGTGCTAAGAGCTAAACAGGTTGAGGATTTGTTCACCCAGTACGAGGCATTTGGGTTGACTCTTAAGGGCACTGCCTTAGCTTGGTTTCAACCACTGAGTAGTCGCAACTATCGCGATATAGGTCAACTGTTAGACGAATTCATTGTAGAATTTTCCAAGAGTGGTATCAGGCATAACACATCATCCTTGATCCACAGTTTCAAGCAGACACCCCAAGAAACAGTGCGACTAGCAGGTAGAAGGTTCAGACAGTATCTAGAAAGATGCCCTACTCCAGAGTTACCCACACCAACCAAACAAGTGGCTTTGTTCTTAGATGGCTTACTGAGCACAAAGTTAAGATCATATGTGTACTTGAAAGAGCCTAGATCCATAGAAGAGTGTGTGCGGATGTGCATTGACATAGAAGATAACTTGGGTGAGGAGTTAGGATTGTCCAAACTCTATAAGGACTCTGATAGTTCTACTAGTCATACTTCAAAAATCTCCACGGAAATAGAGGAGATAGCTGAGCAAGTTGCCAAGAAGCTGGGAATCCAAAATAAACAAACACAGAGAGTCACTCCATTGAATCGGTGTTATACTTGCGGAGGCGACCACATGGCTAATGTATGCCCATTGCACAACCAGAACATGAGAGAAAGGAATGCTCCATATTGCACTATTGAGAGAAAATATACGAACCACACGGCTCAAGATTGTCCCTATAATAGGCAGGCTGTTAGACAGAATTATCAACAACCTTACCAACCAAGTAGGTATCAAAACCAATACCAACAGCCATATTATAGACCACAACAGCAATATCAGGCACAATATAGGCCACAACCAGTCTTGGGAAACCAACCACCAACTCCTACCAACGTGATTCCAGTCAAATATGCTGTGGGAGAGGAAAATCCAAATAGAGCATTGGTGCCACTAACCCCATTGATACCAGATAATGACTCTCACGCTCATAGTTCAGACTACTCCCATGAAGGTAGTCCACATGCTTATTACACAGAGTCACCTGAACATAGTGAGATTTACTCGTATCAATATGAGGCACCACCTATGGAGCAAAATTGGGGGCCAGAATACTCCAATGTCATGTACACAAATCCTAACCCTAGGCCCCAGTTGAGACAAATGAGACCACAAGCCCCTAGATGATCTTGTTTCAGATGTCAAGGTGACCATTTCATTCGTGATTGTCCCCACCCACCATCTCCGAGTCAAGGACAGGCTATCACAATACAAGCTTTTTGTTCTGATTGTGGCAAAGACCATCTCCCCAGAGATTGTCCAAGAAACCCCTCCAGTGCACCCAAGATTACACCCATTAATGTGGTAGGCTTAGTGGCAGATTCAAGTTCAAGTAGTAGCAATGTGGCTCCTATACAAGCTATCACTAGGGCACAAGCCTTAAAACAGGATAAACCAGCAGAACAATCAGAGTCGAGTGAATCAGGAGAGCGTAGTAAGAGGAAAACAAGAACATGGAAGGATACCAGAGAGAAGGCCAATCGCAGGTGGAATAAAAAGTTATCGAAACTAGAAGAAAGCTTAAAAGAAGCGAAAACAAAAATAGAAGACATTGCATCTCAAAGCCCCTCGCATGCCGAAACTTTATCCACTCCACCTCATCCCACCCCACCACCCATTGTAAATAGGCCGCAATCAGGGTCTGTTCTTGCAGATCCAACCCCAGAAGGCTTGGACATGATGTTCAAGGCCTACCAGGCTCGTCTTCAAGAAGGGCCAACAGCTGCAAATCTAGACAAGAGTTACCCTAGAGCGGATTTAGAGATTGAACGAATGAAAATGTGCATGAAAATGGTAGAACAAGCTCAAGCTATACTTGAGACTAGTCAAAAGTTCAATCAGACAAACTCTGTCAAACCAGATTTGCATTTCCAAGGGTTACTAGAAAGATTAGAGCAGTTGGTAAACAAACCACAAGTTTCTTTACCTCCACAGGCTCAACCAGTTATTGAAAGAGGAAGCTCACCACCAATGGGAGCTTATGTTCCTAATTCCATGGATGTTGGAATGCCTCCTTCAATTCAACAGTACTCTCAAGAGTTCTTGCAGGAAATACAAGAAGAGAAATGGGCCAAGGAGAAGGGTAACTCCCCTCCTATTCCTGAGATTGATGATCTTCATGATCAATTTCCCCAAGACATTCCATCTATTTACGGAGATGAAGCAGAACAACAAGAAGACGAAAGATTAGATTTTGAATCTAATACCCTAGAAGAATTGCCTCAATTTCCAAGCCCATGGGAATCTGAATCTCTCCAGATTAGAGCTTCCACAATACTAGTAAGAAATGAAGACTTAGTGGTCCCAAGAAACACTGATGTCGTGAAGAACACTAAGGTTCAATGTCATCTCACTGTAGAAGAGCTGCTCAAAGCAAAACCTGAGTTATGGAATCATGTGAAGGATCAGGTGTAAGACAATAGTTACGCAATATAACACAGGAGCAATAGCAGAGAAGATAACAGATATAGGAGAATCTCAACAATTTTCTACTAGCAGCAAGTACAAAGATGATGGCGTTGTCCACCCGTGCGCTCTCAAGGTAGAGCTTAAATGGTGATCTAGACAACTCTAGATAGGGAGATACAAGGTAGAGGTATGCTGGCTCAACTCAATGTCTTAGGTAGTGCAGAAGTCATGCAGAAGTCAATTGGGGACCCTGGTAACTCCCTTTCCTTATAATATCTTACATGGTCCAATATGACCTTCATCCAACATTCAAGTTGGGATTCCCATCAATTGGGTAATGCACGCTTGGCTTCTCCTCATAAAGGGGGCCTTACAAAATGTGCATACAATCATGAGGGGTAGACATTGATCATACTCTAACACCCCCCCTCAATGTTTACCGATGATAAATCAAGTAGGTCTCGGTCCTATGCCCATCTGTTGAAGATGCTTGTTGAGCTGCTCTCTTCCAAGTGCTTTAGTGAATATGTCAGCACAATTTGCCTCTGTTGGGCAATATTCTAGCTCCACAATTTCATCTTCAATTAGCTCACGAATGTAATGGTACTGTACTTCTATGTGCTTGGTGCGAGCATGAAATACTGGGTTCTTTGCAATAGCCATACAACTTTGATTATCACACTTGAGTACAATTGGCATATTTGATGGAAAGCCTATATCTGCAAGAATTCTCCTTAACGAGACTGCCTCACAAGAAGCAAAACAAGCTGCTTTGTACTCTGCTTCAGTGGAGGAGAGTGCGAGAGTTGGTTGCTTCCTACTTACCCAAGAAAATATTCCTGAACCAAGTGAGAAACAATTGTCCAGAAACTGATTTTCTAGAATCACAATCTCTAGCCCAATCTGAATCACAATATCCTTGGAGTGTATCACCTGTGGTATACAAAATACCAAAATCCAAGGTTCCTGCAATGTACCTTAGAATTCGCATTCCAGCATTCCAGTGACTCTCCTTAGGTTTGTTGGAAAACCTGCTTAACACTCCAACAGCATAGCAAATGTCTGGTCTAGTGTTGCACAGAAAAATAAGACTTCCAACGAGCTTCCTGTACTTCTTAGCATCTACATCAGGCATGTTATCATCCATAGATAGCTTATGATTTACCTCCATAGGTGTGCTAGTTGGTTTGCAGTCCATCATTCCAAATGCCTTGAGAATTTCTTTGGAATATTTTTGTTGTGAGATGAAAATGCCATCCTTCCTTTGCCATACTTCAATTCCCAGACAAAAATGGAGTAGACCTAAGTCTGTCATTTCAAACTCAGTTCCCAAGCTGATCCGAGTTTGATTGATGAGTTCCTGATGATCTCCTATAATGATCAAGTCATCTACATATACAATGACAACAACTAGCTTGCTATCCCTTTTCATTACATACAAGTTAGCATCAGAAGTACTTCTTTCAAAACCCATATTTTTGAAAAAATGATCAATTCGTTGGTACCAAGCCCGTGGAGCTTGCTTAAGTCCATACAAAGCTTTCTTCAACCTGCAAACTTTATTTTCTGAATTGGGCACCTCAAAACCTGGTGGTTGAGATACATATACCTCCTCCTTGAGGTGACCATTCAAAAATGCAGATTTGACATCCATCTGGAAAATAGGCCAAGACTTTTGTGCAGCTACTGCAAGTACCGTCCGAATAGTTGTCATGCGTGCTGTTGGTGCAAAAGTTTCTTGAACATCAAATCCTTCAATCTGTGAAAAACCCTGTGCAACTAATCGTGCCTTATACTTTTCTAATGTTCCATCAGCTTTATACTTAGCTTTCCAAATCCATTTAGTACCTATTACCTTCTTCTTTGGCGGCAAGTCGACTAGATCCCATGTATCATTTTTGAGTATACTATCATACTCAGACTGCATTGCCGCTCTCCAATCTGGATCATCAATGGCTTCTTCAATGGTGGTAGGTTCCTTTATCGAACCCATGATATCTGCCATTAGAGCCATGTTAACAATGTGTTCTGAGGCTCTTCTTTGCTCCTCTATTCTCTTTGATCTTCGTAATCCATCCGATGATGATTCTGGTGCATCTACATGTGGATTGTGATCATCAAAGAGCTGTTGTGCCCACTTCGGTAGTGGCTTACGCTGTGCAGCTACAATTGGTTGGCTTTTTATTGAGGAAATTTCTCCATCAGATGTTTCCTCCTCCTCAACTTTAACCTGTCTTTTGATAGGCACAAGGTGAGATATTTCTCCGTTTGATGAGATAGTAGATTTACCTTTATCTTCTACTAAGTGTGGTCGTTCATCAAACACCACATCTCGGCTGACAAAAATCTTCCTTGCCTCAGGATCCCATAACCTGTATGCTTTAGACTCTTCACTATATCCTAGGAAGACACACTTTTTGCTTTTTGAATCCAACTTTGATCTTGTTGAATCAGGAATATGTGCATAACAGAAACAACCAAAAATTCTGAAATGCAAAACTGAAGGCTTATTACCAGAATATGCTTCTTGAGGAGTCATCCCCTTCAGTGCTTTTGTGTAGCTTCGATTGAGGATGTAGACTGCTGTATTGACTGCTTCTGCCCAGAATGAATCAGGCATGTCTTGAGCCTTCAACATACAACGAGCCATTTCAACTACTGTCCTGTTCCTGCGCTCAACAACGCCATTTTGTTGGGGTGTATGAGCTATGGTAAGTTGCCTTTTCACACCATGCTCCTTACAGTAATTGTTGAATTCTGTTGACAAGAATTCACCTCCTCTATCTGTTCTAAATTTCTTCAATTTCCTTCCTGATTCATTTTCTACATACTTATGCCACGTTTTAAATTTTTCAAAAGCATCAGCCTTCTCTCGAATGAAATAAACCCACATCTTTCTACTATAATCGTCGACTAACAGCAAGAAGTAGAAAGATCCTCCTAAAGCAGGTGTAGACATTTTATCGCAGAGATCAGCATGTACCAACTCTAGAGGAGCTTGAGATCGATTGCTGGTCTCTCTTGGAAATGCCTTTCGTTGTTGCTTGCCCATCATACAAGCTTCACAAGGTTCCTGCAACTCTGAAAATGCAGGCATATGAGCAACCATCCCTGTTCGTTGCATCTCCTTCAAAACTGCAAATCCGAGATGCCCAAATCGTCGGTGCCATAACCTGCTTACATCTTTATCTTCTGTAGCAGTTAAAGCACTTAACTCATACAAGTTATCCCGTCGTATGCCTTTACCTACAACATTACCTGATGAATCCATGATTTCCGCACCACTCTTATTGAAGTGAACTTCGAGTCCACGATCTGTTATTGCAGAAACTGACAACAAATTTCTTTTGAGTGTAGGTACATAGAGAACATCGGATAACTTTTTCTCAACACCTGGAGAAGTGATAAAAGAGATGGTTCCAGTTCCTTCAGCTGGACACTTGGAGTCATTTCCCACCACTACATTGATGGATTCCCGCAGAGGCACTAGGGAACTATACCAATCCTTTTTACTAGTCATATGGCGAGAAGCTCCACTATCTAAAATCCATGGCTCATCAACACGAGCTTGAGCAGATGAACATACCTCTTCAATAGCTACCCAAAGTTCCAGCTCTGTGTTGTTTGCAGACTCTTTGTTCTTCCATGATGATTTTACAGTCCCATTCCGTTCATCAGCTTGCTTCTTTCTGCAATCCTTGATGGCATGGCCTTTCTTTTCACAATAGAAGCAACTTCCTGTGAACTTTTTCTTCTTTGGCTTCTTCTTTGATCCCTCTGAAGAGCCTTTACCTTTTGCATTTGCTGAGAATGCAGCATCAGTTGTACTTTGCCGATTCTTCAGCCGCATCTCTTCTTCTAAAAGCATGGCACAAAACTCTTCAAATGTAAGAGGAGTTGGCCTTACCTGAGTGTTAAGGGCTGTTACTAATCCATCATACTTTGCTGGAAGAACACGTACAGATCTTCGAGCCAGCTCTTCTGGTGTTATAACAACACCAACTGCAGCCAATTGATCTTGAAGATGCTTTATCCGTTTGATAAAATCTTCAGCCTTTTCAGAATCAGAATGTTTTTCATTTGCCAACTGATTTTCTAAATTCTGTATCCTAGTGTGGTTCTTGGTCTCATATTGTCGAGCCAATATGCCCCAAGCCTCATGTGCTTTAGTAGTATGTTGAACTAAAGTAAGCACAGAATCACTTACACTAGTGACAATCGCACATAATGCATCAGCATTCCGCCTCTTCCAAGCTCGTAGAAGATCTGGATCTGGCTGAATCATCAATCTTGAATTTGCTGGATCTTCAACTGGTATAGGCTCTGGATCCAATCCCATCGGTCCCATGACAGTGTCAAGTAATTCATAGGAGTCCAAAATTGCAGAAATTTTGAACTTCCAGAGTGTATAGTTGGTTCCATCCAGCTTCCCTTCAGTGAATGCAGGTGGACGAATTCGAATAGGTGCAGCATTAACATTAGGTGAAGCACCAAGACTAGTGTTCGACGATGAAGCCATCATGTAATCACTCGAATAATCTACTGATATTCTAGTCTGCTAGTAGGCTAAAATAATGATACTTCTCAAGCTATTCGAACCTTACAGCTCTGATACCATGTAAGACAATAGTTACGCAATATAACACAGGAGCAATAGCAGAGAAGATAACAGATATAGGAGAATCTCAACAATTTTCTACTAGCAGCAAGTACAAAGATGATGGCGTTGTCCACCCGTGCGCTCTCAAGGTAGAGCTTAAATGGTGATCTAGACAACTCTAGATAGGGAGATACAAGGTAGAGGTATGCTGGCTCAACTCAATGTCTTAGGTAGTGCAGAAGTCATGCAGAAGTCAATTGGGGACCCTGGTAACTCCCTTTCCTTATAATATCTTACATGGTCCAATATGACCTTCATCCAACATTCAAGTTGGGATTCCCATCAATTGGGTAATGCACGCTTGGCTTCTCCTCATAAAGGGGGCCTTACAAAATGTGCATACAATCATGAGGGGTAGACATTGATCATACTCTAACATCAGGTCCCCGAACTTGATTCCAATATGCCAAAAACAGGCTCTAAGCAAAAAGTTCCAGAGATACCTCTCGATAAAATAGGAGACATGTGTGAGGGTGAAGAAGGTAATACTTATCTTCCAATCACCTACCAAGGTTACACAACCAAAGCAATCATAGATTCAGGTGCGGGTGTTGCTATTGCGACCACCTCTTTGTGGAAGCAATGGGGCAAACCCACATTAAGACCAACTAGAATGAAGCTTCAAATGGCTGACGGTCATTTTGAAAGACCTCTAGGATTGCTCGAAGGGATAACTCTAACCACTTGTGGTGTAGAGTTTGAGCACACATTTGCTATATGTGACTTTGAGAAAAATTATGTTTATGAGATGATCCTAGGAAGACCCTTCCTACGACAATTGCAAATAGTACAGGATTGGGGAACCAACTCCTTGTACTTACAACACTTAGGGGTCACCACCAAGGTCAATTTGAAGGATTACTCCTTTAGACATGTACCACCCCTACAGTGGAATCCTATCCACAAAGCAAAAAAGAAGATTCAGTCTCTGTGCATTCTGAAAGTTCACCTGATCCATCATGGCTGCATGAAGGTACTCATTTGTGGATGTGCAAGGTCGCAGAGGAAGAGGAAAAACGTTTAAAGGCAAGAGAAGAAGGAACTTCGCCAGGAGATAGACCAGTTAGAGACCCAACCTACACACCAATGATCTTTCCAGATGAGGAGTTTGAGCCTCATGGCTGGCTAGAAATCTTAGCCACCATGGACATTGCTGTCAATGAGGAACAGTGGACACCTCATTGTGATGAGGAGGGTTATGATATCTCAGTGTTCATGTGTCAACCCTTGCTAGAAGAATGTGACCCTAGTGATGTCATGGAAGAAGAAGAGAATGACGATGATCTGGAGTCTATTGTGATGGATAGTTGCTTTAACTCAGAGCAGCACTATCTAGAAGATATAGGAGTGTTCACCCAGAAAGAAGAAGAACCTCTCACAAGTATTAAAACGGTAAATTCAAAGGATGGAAGTGAGAGCAGTCAAAAGAAAAAGAAAAGAAAAGCAGTGAAACAAGAAGAGGAGGAATCATTGTTTGAAGTACCAGAAAACTTCAAGAAATATGAAGTTGACGACCGCAAAATTTTGGTACGAATGCCTAAGAGAGAGGCCATCATAGGAGAATCATATGATAATAAAGAAAAGACCAAGAAGATTGTAGTGACCATCAAAGAGAACGAAGAGAGATGCACATATATAGGAGATGACCTAAGTGCAAGAGAAGAAATGGAGCTTGTAGCTCTATTAAGGGAATATAGGGATGTGTTTGCGTGGCACTATAGAGACTTGAAAGGGGTAGATCCAAGAATTTGCTCTCATACTATCCCCATGACTGCTGATGCCAAGCCCACCAAACAGAAGCCCTACACATATAATGATACCTATGCAGCCAAAATAAAAGAAGAAATTGATAGGTTGATTCAAGCTAGATTCATCTATGAGATTGAGCATACTGAATGGGTGTCCCCCATTGTAGTGGTGCCCAAGAAGAACGGAAAGTTGCGAGTGTGTATTAACCTTAAAAAAGTTAATGCCGCTACTATCAGAGATAGTTATCCACTTCCAATCACGGAACACCTTTTGGAGTGTGTTGCAGGCAAGGAAGTTTATAGCTTCCTTGATGGGTTTTCAGGTTACAATCAAGTGGCCATTTCCCCAGAAGATCAACACAAAACAACTTTTGCTACAGAGTGGGGAATCTTTGCATTTCGTGTGATGCCATTTGGGCTCACAAATGCACCTGCAACATTCCAAAGGCTCATGTGTCATGTCTTCAAAGAGTTCTTGCGAAAGAGCTTAGAAGTATATGTGGACGATTTATGTGCCCATTCCCAAGAAAGAAGATACCACATCCCTGAGCTCAGAAAAATCTTCAACAAGTGTAGAGAATATCGAGTGTGTCTGAACCCAGAAAAGTGTGTGTTCATGGTGCGTCAAGGTAAAATCTTAGGTCATATTGTTTCTAAGAATGGAATCTCAACATATGAAGAAAAGGTACGAGCCATAGCGGAGCTGCTAAGGCCAAGGAATGTTAAAGAGGTACAAGCCTTTATGGGCCATTGTGGATATTACCGTAGGTTTATCCACATGTACGCGATCATAGCTAGACCCCTTTATGCCTTGTTGTCTAATTTTTTGAGTGGAACGACGAATGTGAGAATTCTTTCAATGAACTGAAGAAACGTTTGTGCTCAACACCAATACTGACCACTCCTGATTGGAATAAACCATTCCATGTCCATGTGGATGCATCCAATCACGCCATAGGATGTGTGCTAGCACAACCCACAGGTGAAGGAAACTTAGATTTGCCCATAGCATACGCTAGTAGACAACTAAGCCCAGCTGAAAGAAACTATACCACAACTGAGGGAGAGGGCTTAGGCATGGTATATGCTGTGAAGAAGTTTAGACACTATTTATTGGCCAACAAGTTCAAGTTTTTCACTGATCATCAAGCTTTGTTATATTTGGTCAATAAACCTTGCAATACTGGACGCTTAGTAAGATGGTTCCTCTTACTAATGGAATATGACTTTGAAGTTGTTGTCAGGAAAGGTAGAACCCACCTTCGGGCAGATCACCTTTCTCGCATCACTTCAGGAGAGTCACCACAAGGAGTGTCTGATGAACTACCCGATGCTTATCTGTTCAATTTAGAAGTTGTTCCTAAATGGGCAAATAAGTTGGTACCAGTCCTAACCTTCGGCCCTGCAAATAAGAATGTGAAAACATCGCAAGAAGAAATTGTAAAATCACAAAAATATCACATATTGGCAGGAAGCATGTACAAACAAGACACTGAGGGTGTATTAGCTTGTTGTGTTGAGGATGATGAACACAGTAGTTGGTTGCAACAAGCTCATGAAGGATTGCTAGGAAATCATTATTCTAAACAGCACACATTACAAAATCTGAAACGTTTAGGAGTGTATTGGCCTAGCATGGACCAAGAAATACATAAGTGGATTAAGAATTGTCCAATGTGCAGGGAGAGACCACCAATGGAGCATGCGACCCTTTATCAAGTGTCATTAATTCCAGATTGGAGTGCTCCATTGGTAGAGTTTATGAGGTCGGGAAGATTACCCAAAGAGGCCAGTCTAGCAAGAAGACGAAGCATGGAGCAAGAGGCTCAAGGCTATGCCTTAGTAGGAGAGAACCTATACCAAAGAGGCGAAGATGGTTACTTAAGACTGTGCGTTCATGAATCAGACTATTTAAAGGTCTTAGAGACTGCACACAGTGGTGTTGCAAGTGGACATTTTGGTCCTGACCGAGTGATCAAGACCATTCTATTCTCAGGACTTTGGTGGCCCACTCTTCATATGGATGCACATACCTATATGAAGAAATGTGACACATGCCAACGTGCACAATATCCAGTTAGAAAAGACGAGATGCCTTTGAGGCCAATGATGGGAGGGCGTGCATTTTTGAAGTGGGGCATAGACTTCATAGGTCCTATTAACCCCCCAGCTAGAAACTCCCATGCAGAATATATTATTGTAGCCACAGATTACCTTACAAAGTGGGTAGAAGTGAAAGCCACAACAAAGAATGATGCTCAGACTACGGCTAAGTTCTTATTCGAGAATGTGTTCATGAGATATGGACTACCAATAGAGTTGGTGAGCGATAGAGGCACACACTTCTTAAATGAGGTCATTGAAAATCTTCTCCAAGAATTCTTGGTAATACATAAAAAGTCTGCCCCTTATCACCCACAAGCTAACGGACAAGCCGAGAGCACCAATAAGATCCTCTATAACGTATTGACAAAACTGGTAAATAATAAACGCTCTGATTGGGACAAACAACTTCATCATGCTGTTTGGGATTATCGAGTTGCCTACAAAACGGTACTCAACGCCACCCCATTTCAGATGGTCTTCGGACAGAATGCTGTGCTACCATTGGATTTCCTAATCCCAGCTTTAAAGGTAGCACAAGAGCATGAGTGGAATGGACATGAGTTGTCTTCTAGGATCTTTGATCTGGAACACTTAGGTGAGAAGAGGCTACGAGCGGCGGCAGGCATCTATGCTGCAAAGAAAAGACAAAAGGCATACTTTGATGCACACATCAAAGATAAAGGATTGAAAGAGGGAGATCTAGTGTTGATTTAAACACTAAAACAACATGCCCGTAAGTTGGAAAAACGAGGATATGGACCCATGATCATTAACAGAATTTCCACTAGCGGTGGAGTTCAATTGGCTACTTTAGAAGGTGATATCTTGCCCAACTATATTAGTGGATATAGAGTCAAGTTATACCAAGAACCTCTTACAGAGGATATGCTTACGAGACTCAGCACTACTAAGAAGCGAAAAGAAGAAGAGTTAAGGGTGAGAGAAGAAGCACAGGTAGAGGCCAGAGAGCGTGTTAGGCGAAAAAGTTAAGGCGACTAGGCCTAGATGTCAACTCAAAACCTCCAAAATATCACATGGATATGTGCCAAAAATCAGGCAGAGCGACTTCTCAAGTCATTGACCGGCATCCATTTATGACCATAGAGATAGGACAAGGAAAGGGTGCAAGGACTGTGAAAGCATTGATTGATTCAGGAGCAGCAAGTAGTGCAATTAGACTATCCTACTGCCAAGACTTGCAGTTGAACATCAATCCCATAGAAGCTTATCTCATCGGATTAGGAGGTGTGGAAACCCCTTGTTTGGGCGAGGTGGAACTTCCCATCTACCTTCAAGATGTTCCAATGAAAGTCAAAGCGCTAGTATGTCAAGATGAGAACCTTACAGAACCACTTGTCTTGGGTCAAGATTGGATCTATGACCATGCAGTTAACTTAAACCTAAGAAGTCAAACTCTTCAAGTTTGGGTACATGAACAATGCATTACATTAGAATTAGAGAACTGCATGCTCCTAGATCATGGCACCACACATTCTCTTAGTTCTTCCAAGACTAATCATATGAAAGAAGTTGTTGTATGTGTCAAAAGCTCTGTGATGCAGAAGGAGTCAATCGTGGAAGACCAAGTTCGAAGGCGGGTGGATCTTTCTTCTTCTCCAAAGAATCAAGTAGCCACAGTAGTGAGTCCACCACACAAGCAAACACAACTGTTCACGACAATTGCTACATCAAATAGAAAGACACCATTCGATAAGAAAGCACTTCCGAGCATGAAGCAGATATGGGTACGCAAAGGAGAGCAACCACCAGCCTTGCCCCCACAAATCCCATCCAGGCAAGCCAACCAGGCCAGAAGACAAAGGAAGCAGCTCGAACAAGCTCAATCACAAGGTATCCAACAAGTTTGGGTGCCTAAGAAGTTAACTACAACTCAACAAGGGCAATTACAGATGTGGGTACCTAAGAAGCTCCTACATCCACAACAACCTATGTTCTCCCACATGCGAAAGGTCTCAACAACGAAGCCAAAAAGAGAAAAGGGTAAGAACCACGTACAGAGACCAAAGGAAGATCAAATCAGCTCTTCAACATTAGTAGGAAGACATGCAAAAAGGATATGGGTTTGGAAGCCAAAAGCACAAGTAGCCTCCACCGAACCAAAGCGCCAACCACACTGGATACCACAGTTCAGAAAGCATCCAAAGAGGACGACGCCTGAAGTGACCTCTACAGTGCCAAATGATGTTCTAAAATGGACTCCAATAAGGAGGATTACATCAGTTCGAGACTCAATGGACACCACCACCAAGGTCGGCATCAACCTCCGTAAATAACATCGAAAGCCACGAATGAGCGACAACCATGTGCTCCTTGCACAACCCTGTCTTTTGCACCATTCAGGTCATGCATTTCCAAAGTATGCATTAATATAGGGCCATAATACACGGCCGTGCATAGACACATTTGAGAATCCCAAGCACAAGAGCACAGTGACATATGTCAAATATTTCTATTGATACTAACTTTTGTGTTCTTGTTTTGTGACATTGTTCCAAAAAAAAGAAAAAAAAAAAGAGAGAGCTTTGTTCCCAGGTTTGGCTCATGAAACATGAATAAATCATGCTTAATTGAAGGTGGAACTGTTGATTACTGGACATTTATCAGTTTAGATAGAAGTGTGTCTCGGCTAGCAGATGATATTATTGCTGCCTTATCTGGTAGATGTCAAGCACTTGGCATGAACATGGCATCCACAATTACTATTTCCCCTTACCATGGTAGGAGGGAAGAGCTTGAAGGTCCACAACTTGAGTGGTGCTTAACTACTGTATGTACGGGAGCATCCAAGGAGATATCTGCAAGGGATAGTTTTGGTAACATACAATTCCTTGTATGTATACTGGACGAGAAGACTCTTGCTTAGGGTGAGCTAAAGAGAATATGTGAAACTAAGCTTGGTGTAGCTACCCAATGTTGTTTGCCAAGAAATATAAAGAAATTCAATTCTCAGTATTCGGCAAATAATGCTTTGAAAGGAGGAGACAAGATCAGCCACTCAAAGAATCTCATCTGTGGACCATCAACATCGGCATTCATCAACAATGTTCCAGCCCAAAGGCCGAGTGTACAACACGAAGAGATGAACATCGATCGACCTTCTCCATGGTAAGTATCTTTACTTTGGAAACATCATAACCATGATAGTTTAGGGAACCTCTTCATCAGCACACCCTTGAGCACTTAGCTCAAGACCCCCAATTTTTGCACCACACTTCTTCCAATGCATTTTCCAAGTAAGCATGCATAGGGCTACATTACAAGGCCATGCACAAGGCACATATTTTCCTCCACCCATGCACGAACACACTTACCCATCATTCATTATGGGTTATGAGTAGTTGGCATGATTGCTCTGAACATCATCGTTGGAAGAGCTAGCGGACATCATGGGAACAACATCCATCCCTCGGAAGCAAATTGAAGCCTGCAGTTGCTCCAAATCAATCTTGACAACCTCTTTTGAGCAACTCGCAGTTTTGAAAGCTCACAATGAAATATTCTTGCTGGAATCCAAGGAACAAGCTGATACAAAGGATGGACACTACCGCTCAAAGCACTACATGGAACAACCCTTATAACAAGGGTCTGTCAGGGACGACAGACTCGAGAGGGGGGGGAGTGTTGAAGCTCAAGGTCAAGGACAAAGCATGGAAGCACATCAAAGAAGTGGGCATAGAAGAAGAGAGAGCAAGTAGGGAGCTCCAAGAAGTGTATGTCGAATTTTCAGAAGAATCCCCTACAAAAATAGTGATTTTCATCACTAAAAACCATTGTAAATACCATTTTCTATTTTTGTAACTCCATTTTGTTCAAGCCGAGGAGTCCTCGAGCTTGAGGAGTATTAGAACTATCATCCTACAAATTTTCATAATTTTTAGACGCCGTTTGAGCCCTCAAATAAGCCCTGGAACCTAATTTTTAACTAGGCCGGACACTAGGTCTGGACAGGGCCAAAACTAGTCCAAAAACTATAAAAAGAGCTAGAGAGCTCATTTTTGAGGTTAGCTGGTTAGAGAATAGAGCTTTTGTAAGAGAACTCTTTTGCAATCGAGGCTTTCCATTGTTCCTCTCTTTGATCTTACTTTGTGCGCGTGTGTGTGTATGTGTGTGCATGTTTGTGTGCTTTCACTCACGCACTTGTGCCTTCACTTGCTCGTGGTCTTCATACCGGTCCTCACGTCTCCGTGGATTGACAAGTAAAGGAGGTGGTGCTTACGCTTGAGCTACACATACGCATACGCATACGCATACGCATACGCATACGCATACGCATACGCATACGCATACGCATACGCATACGCATACGCATACGCATACGCATACGCATACGCATACGCAGATGCATACGCAGACACATACACACACATACACATACACACACATACACATACACATACACATACACATACACATACACATACACATACACATACACATACACATACACATACACATACACATACACATACACATACACATACACATACACATACACATACACATACACATACACATACACATACACATACACATACACATACACATACACATACACATACACATACACATACACATACACATACACATACACATACACATACACATACACATACACATACACATACACATACACATACACATACACATACACATACACATACACATACACATACACATACACATACACATACACATACACATACACATACACATACACATACACATACACATACACATACACATACACATACACATACACATACACATACACATACACATACACATACACATACAGATACGCATACACATACACATACACATACACATACACATACACATACACATACACATACACATACACATACACATACACATACACATACACATACACACACATATACATACACACACATAGACACACACACATACACATATACTCACATACATAGAATCACATGCATACATACACATATACTCACATACATATAATCACATGCATACATACTCATATACATACACACATACACATACACACATACACATACACACACATCACATAAATACACACATATACATACACATGCACACACACATGCACACACACATATACATACACACACATATACATACACATACACACATACACACATACACACATACACACATACACACATACACACATACACACATACACACATACACACATACACACATACACACATACACACATACACATATACACACATACACACATACACACATACACACATACACACATACACACATACACACATACACACATACACACATACACACATACACACATACACACATACACACATACACACATACACACATACACACATACACACATACACATACACACACATATACATACACACACATATACATACACACACATAGACACACACACACATACACATACATACACATACATACACATACATACACATACATACACATACATACACATATACACACACATACACTCACACACATACATATACACACATGCATACATATGTATATGCATACATATGCATATGCATACATATGCATATGCATACATATGCATATGCATACATATGCATATGCATACATATGCATATGCATACATATGCATATGCATATTCATACATATGCATATGCATACATATGCATATGCATACATATGCATATGCATACATATGCATATGCATACATATGCATATGCATACATATGCATATGCATACATATGCATATGCATACATATGCATATGCATACATATGCATATGCATACATATGCATATGCATACATATGCATATGCATATGCATACATATGCATATGCATACATATGCATATGCATATGCATACATACATATGCATATGCATATGCATACATACATACACATGCATATGCATACATACATACATACATACATACATACATACATACATACATACATACATACATACATACATACATACATACATACATACATGCATGCATGCATGCATGCATGCATACACACACACATACACACACATACACATACACACACATATGCATACACACACATACATACGCACACATACACACATACATACACACACATACACATGTACACACACATACACTTACAAACACACATATACATACACATGCATACACACACAAACACACACATATAGATATATACACACATATACATATACACACACATATACATACACATACACACATACACACATACACATATACACACATACACACATGCACACATATACATACACACACATAGACACACACATGCACATACAATCACATGTGTACATATACATATGCACACAAATATATACACACTCATATATGCATACACACACACATGCATACACACGTACACATACACATACACACATATACATACTCAAACATACACACAAACACATACACATCTATACACACATACACATACATAAATGTTGGAGCAAGACAATAAAAAATTGGTGATTATATGAAGCTTAGAAGTGAAGACATGAAGGAAAGATTGAAGTCTAAGATCATGAAGTGAAGGAAAGGTTCAGGAAGAAAAGTTCTAAAAACACATGTACATTAGTTTTGTAAATACTTCAAAATACTTGAAGTGATGACGAATCAATACTCACACACACACACACACATATATATATATATATATATATATATATATATATATATATATATATATATATATATATATATATATATATATATATATATATATATATATATATATATATATATATATATATATATATATATATATATACTTGAAGTGATGACGAATCAATACACACACACACACACACACACACACACACACACACACACACATATATATATATATATATATATATATATATATATATATATATATATATATATATATATATATATATATATATATATATATATATATATATATATATATATATATATGTGTGTGTGTGTGTGTGTGTGTGTGTGTGTGTATGGTCGTATGATATAGAAGAGATGAAGTATAGATGAAATAGAAAGGAATAAATCATGAGAATAGAATGGATCATCCATCAGATGTATGATGAGTTGAATAGAAAGAATTCTCAAGAAATTGCACGTCGATCTTTTCTCCATTTCTCCTTCTGTGTTTGATTATATCAAAAATCCTTTTGTAGATATCTAATCCCATAGTTAATGCATCTATGGTTAAAGTTTGAGATTCTAATTGCAAACAGGCTAAGAGAATTATGTGTAGGAACATTTATATGTGAAGAAGTGACGAGTGTCTTCTGAAACAGGTGCAATCTCGACGATCAAGGAATTGATTAGTTCTCAGTGCACAGTGTAACATTTTGCACAAATGAGGAGTCAAAATCTAAGTTGAAAGGTAAGCCATCTATGGCTAAAAGAATTTGCTTAAACGGGTTCTAGTTTGGGAGAAGCATGTGTTAGAAGTTGCAGGTTTCAAAGTTGACTCTACAAGAAGGCAGTTTTAGAAATAGGTAGATTGTTTAGATCATTTCTCATAATCTATTGAATATTTTGAGATGTTTTAACTTGGAGGAGGTGCACAACCTTTAGGCAAAACTTTGTACAAAGTTTCATCATAAACTTTACACATTTGATGAGTCAAATGAGTGAGTAATGTGCAACAGACTTTTCTGAGAAGTGACTTTCTTCACAGTTAACTAAAGACTCGATAGTTTGGCACTTTTCTTTCAAAATTGGTTGAATTTTAGAGTTATTCTTGATATAGAGGTGATCTAACATCAAGGATAGCTTGTCTGTTGGAGATTAACACTCTCCATCACTGGTATTAGATCAAGATTCATCAGATTTGAAGGAAAGGAAGACCCTGACTATTGCAGATATACAAAATTCAAACTTTAAAGGTTCAAAAGGACAAAGTGTGAAAGAAAATCTAAAGGGAGACACACAGGATCAATCAAAATGATCAGGAGTAAAGTTTGAAGCTAAGGTACATTCATTCCTTGTAAAGTTAAAGATTTGATAGTACATGTGAAGAAAGGATGGGAGATAGTCTCCAAATTGAGAAGTTGGATAGAGAGAACTATCCAGCTTGGTCTATGAGGATGGAAGCTCATCTTATGAGCAAAGATGGGATACATAATAGGAGAGGACGAAAAGCCAGAGTTCAAAGATCCTAGTGTTCCAACTAGGGAGGAGCTTGTAGATTTAAAGATTTGGATGAAGAAGGATGCTCAAGCAAGGAGCATAATTTACATGGCAGTGAATGATTACTTGCTTCCTCATATCAGAGGACTTGAAAGTGCAAGTGACATATGGAGTGCCTTGGAAGAGCATTTTTAGAATACAACCAAATCAAGGAAAGCATCATTATGGGCAGAGTTTACTACATTCAAGAAGAAGACTTCACAATCAATATTTGATTATGTGAAAAAGATGAAAGACATTGCTGATTCTTTAGGTGCAATTGATGAAGATATTGAAGAAGATAAATTGGTAACAAAAATTTTCACAGGTCTAAGAGGAGATGAGAAGTGGAAGCCTTTTATATTGTCTACAAAACTTTCATTAGATCATTTCACTCCTGATTTGAATCAATTGTTAGGACATATGCTAACTTTTGAGAATGATATCAAAAGAGATGTTGATAAGAGTGCAGGTCATGCAATGTATTCCAAAGACAAGAAGAAAGCTAGCAAAGGAAAGCAACAATCAATTGAAGATGAAGGTACTCCAAGTCAAGCAAACTTCCTTAGAGGAAGAGGAAGTGGCAGAAATAACAAAGATAATATCAAAGCTTGTTGGATATGTGGTAAGACCAATCATCTATCTCATGAATGTTGGCATAATAATCAAAGCAATGGTAATTTTAATCAGAACTTTAATCAAAGAGGAAGAGGTGGCAGATACCAGAGAGGAAATTTTAGAGGTAGAGATGGTAGGAATTTCTTTGGAAGAAATGGAGGAAGAAACTTCCAAAATCAATCCTATAATAACACCTACTACAATTATGCATCAGATCAGAAAGAAGATTCAACTCTCATTATGAATGCAACATGTGAAGCGTCACATGAAGACTTGAGAGTATTCTATATTGACTCAGGATGTAGCAATCATATGAGTGGAAACATTGCTTTGATGAATGATCTAGATCATAAGGCAATCAATCACACAGTTCAAACAGGAGATAATACAAAGCACAAAGTGAAGTCAATTGGTTCAGTTAAAGCCAAAGATGGAAGTACTCTCTTGAGTAAAGTTTTGTATGTTCCTACAATTCCAAAGAATTTGATTAGTGTAGGACAGATTGTGGAAAAAGGATATGAGGTAAGTTTCACTAATGATGGAGTTTATGTTGAAGAACCTAGCCAAGGGTATAAGCAAATTGTTACAGGAAAAGGAAGGAAGGCTCTTCACACTAAAGATACAAGGTAATGTTGGACATGCTATGTTCACATATGGAGAGCAAAAGGTGTCTGAATTGGATCTTTGGCATAAAAGACTTGGACACTTCAATGAAAGAGGTATCAAAGAGATGATTAATAATGGTTCAATACTTGTATTACCTAATGTTGCAGGTCAACACATGACATACAGATGTGAAGCATGTCAGTTAGGTGAGGCTCATAAGAAATCATATAATAAGCATGGTCTTATGTATTCAGAAAGACTTGAATTGGTACATACAGATGTTTGGTGTCCTTCAAAGGACTTTAATATAAATGGTTCAAGATATTATGTCATATATGTTGATGATGCTACCAGGTGGATCACTATCTATGTGATCAAAGACAAGCCAAAAGTATTTAATACATTCAAACACTATCATGCATATGCAGAAAGAATTATAGGTCAGAAGTTGAAGAGACTAAGGTCAGATGGAGGGCGAGCATATTTCTCTAATGAGTTCAGTGATTACTTATGGAATGCAGGTATAAAAAGGGAAGTTACTTGCAGGTACTCTCCTCAACAAAATGTGGTAGCAAAGAGAAGAAATAGAACTCTTGTTGAGTTTGCAAGATCAATGATGAAGGAGAAAAATTCTCCTAATTATTTGTGGGCTGAGGTTGTAAATACAACTACATACTTGGTCAATAGGCTACCATGTAAAGCTTTGTAGGGTATGACACCGTATGAAGCTTGGTGGGGTAAGAGACCTACCTTGGATCATTGCAAAGTATTTGGATGTTTGGCTTATGCATATGTGCCATCTCAGTTGAGGCATAAATTAGAACCTAAAGTAGAAAAGTATGCGTTCATTGACTACGATGACAAGCAAATGGGTAATAGGTTGTGAAGTCCATCCACAAAGCAATTCCTTGTGTCTAAGGATGTTACATTTTATGAGCAAGGTACTTGGTATGCAGGTACACTTAATATTCATGCACGTGATGAAGAAACCTTGATTCAGAAGAAAGGTAAATCAAAGGTTCAAATATGTGATGAAGAAGAGAGTATGAAGGACAAGTTGAAGTAGAAGAAAGGCCAAGGTTTGATCCAGAATATGATGAACCAGAAACTTCAAGAAGTGGAGAACTTAGAAGGTCATCTAGGCACAAATGGCAACGTACAAGGTATAGCTATGATACTTCATTCTTGACTACTAAAGATTATGCTTATATGATAAAAGCAGATGAAGATACATCCACATATGATGAAGCCAAAGGAAAGGAGAATTGGGAAAAAGCTATGCAGGAAGAATATGATGCATTGATGGAGAATGAGACATGGGATTTGGTTTCTAAACCAAGTAGTCAAACGATCATTGGATGTAAATGGATCTACAAAACAAAAAGGTTTGCAGATGGAAGTGTATCTAGGTACAAAGCCAGGCTTGTTGTAAAAGGATATGCACAGACATATGGTGCGGACTATGATGAAACTTATAGTCCTGTTGCAAAGATGACAACCATAAGGACTCTCATAGCAATTGCTGCTTGCAAAGGTGTAGCTCAGTGATGAGTAGCACCTCCTTCAATGTCAATCCGGAAGACATGAGGATGGTATGAAGACCTCGAGCAAGTGAAGGCACAAATGTGTGAGTGCGAAGCACACTAACATGCACACACATACACACACATGCGCACACACAGCAAGAACAAAGAGAGTCAGACAATGGAATCACTTCTATTGTAACAAAGTTCTCATACAAGCTCAAAACTACAAGAAGCTCCCCAAAAATGAGCTCTCTACCTCTATTTATAGTTTTTGACTAGCTTTGGTCCTGTCCAGACCTAGTGTCCAGCCTAGTTAAAAATTAGGTTCCAGGGCTTATTTGAGGGCTCAAACGAGATCTAAGAAATATGAAAATTGGCAGGCAACTACTTCTAAGGCTCCCCAAGCTCGAGGACTCCTCGGTTTGTACAAAATGGAGCTACGAAAAGGTGAAATGATATTTACAAGGGTTTTTAGTGATAAGAATCACTTTTAAATGGTGTAGGGGTTTGGAAAAAAATAAAGGGTTGCCTTAGTGCTAGATCTGCATGTATGCCCGTATTTGCTTCTTCCCGTATACTGCCAACACTCTCCCCCCCTAGCGTCTGTCGCCTCTGACAAACCTCTGCTCCATTGTTTGATCAATGTACCTCTGCAGGAGGTCGGTTGCCACTTCTTGTTCCTTGATGCGTAGTCCCCGGACCAAATCTCTGTGAAGGGCATCCCAATTGACTGTTCCTGGCAGATCAGGGTGTGGTGTGGTGTAGAGTTCCGAGTGCACGGTTTGTTCACACACAAATAGTTGTAGCAGGTGGGTTGGGTGTGGTGCGAATACTTCTGAGTGTGACTCCCAAAACCCCGTGGTGAACATATCATCAAAGGTTTGCTTGTAGCAGGCAGGGAGATATCTTATTCGTACATGCCATGCGTAAGCTACTCAAATGCTCAGGGTCGTGCTCATGTCATACAGCAAATCATAATTACCATTGATGAAGCCCGAAATTGAAGGCTGGATGTTACTTACATTTCGAAAGGTCTTTAGCACCACTTGCATCATGTCCAAAATTTTGAGCATCATTTGAGCGGCGACATCCGGCATGGGGTGGAGGCGTGGCATCCAATGTGTGATGGTGGCTATCATGTATGATACTGTAGGTGTGCCGGTTGGGGGTGCGATTGCGGGGTAATTGAGCCATTCTTTACAATTTGCGTTGTTTTGAACCTTGATGGCGAATGCTTTCCATGATCTTCTTCTTTGTACTGGACCAAAGCAAGGGTCATACTTCAAATGCATGGGAGCGTGATCCCATGTTTGTAACATCTCCGGATAGGTCTCCAGTAACTTTTGCCTCCATATGGGTTGGAATATGGCCCCCTTTCTGGCTGCCTCTGGAATGTCCTCGGGTTCGAACTGTGTTGCGAACGTAGGGTACTGGTTGGTTATGCGTTTGATCTCAGCATTATAGTCAGTCGGCAATACAAAATAGGGCTTATATTGTAACTCTGAACTGGTGATCAACCGCCTAGGAGCCAAGTTCGAGAAATATTCAGACTTGAGTATAGACTCCTCAATGGTTTTCATGTCCAGCATCTAAGTTGCTACGCGCTCTTCGTGAGTGTGGCCCATCTCCTCTACCTGCTTCATCCATGCCGATGGGGGCTCCTCATATGTGTCTTGGCCTTCCTCCGTAATTCTACCTCCTGGAAGGGCTTGAGGCTCATAATTATCTTCAAATGTCTCCTCCACTGGAATGACTACTATTTCTTCTTCTATGGTTTGATCAGGTGGAGAGGGAGGTCGTTCATACTGTAACAACTTGATTTTTAGTTCTGCAACCTGTTGTCGTAGCTCAAGTACCTCACTGTTGGTTGAAGGTTCAGGTTCTTGCGAAGTAGCGGCATCGACCGTCTCTTTAGGTGTGGGTGGGTGTGTTGTCGGTACTTTGGATCCTTGTAGTTCCTTTATCTGGTCTGCCAACTGATCATGGGCTTCCAAGAGGGTCGCATAACCTTCTAAAACCTGTTGAATATGCTCTGAGGGGACAGCCTGGAATTTTGCAGGGTCTATAGGTGCTCTCGGGGTGTTTTCCATGGCCGCTTCTATGTTCTCCTGGTTTTGTTGTTGTAGCCTTCGGTTCTCGTCTTGAGCCGCTGCTAGATGGCGACGTAGTAGGGCCATGTTGCGTTGAAGTCTCGCATTGCCACCATTTGTTCTCTGAGTTGTTCCTCCATAGCTTTGCCTGTCTCTGCATACTTAGCTTCGAGTTCTGTCTTCGAGTGTTGGAGGGCAGTCACCTGGTGTTGTAGTGCTGTATTACCTAGTTCCAAGGCATCGACTCGTGCTTGGAGTTGAGCCGAGAGATTGCACAGCTCTGTGTTATTTTCTTCTAATAGCTTATACTCTTGCTTAAGCTGAGTGGCTGCTTCAACCATGGTGTCGAGTGCATTACTAAATGATGTGGATGCATGGGTAGAGGTGGAACATGCAAAGGGTCGGGAGGTGGGAAAGGGAAAAGTGGATGATGTGCCTATGAGTGAAGTGAGATGTGCTGATGGTGGAATAGACGTGGTGGTGGGTGCTCCTGTGGATGGTGAAATATCCATGGGATCGGATGTGAGAGTGTGTGGAGTGTGAATTTTGAAAACGGGAACGGTAGGTGGTGTGTTAGTGGTGGCAGTGAATGTGGGGGAGTGGGGTTGGGAAAGGGACTTTTTATTATAGTTCTCGACCTGTTGGAGTATATTTACAAGGTTTGTCCAGAATGACGGTTGTGTGACTTGGGTTGAGTATGAGGCAGTTACTAGGGAAGTGGTGGATAGGGTTTGGGTGTGGGTGAATGGAAAAGGATGGGATAAGGTCTGGCTAGTGGCAAGTGGTTGTCCAAGGGCGGGGAGATAGGAAGGGTGACCTATTATGGTTTGATCGGTGGCAGGATGATTGGTGTGAGGTTCAAAAATTTGGGTGGAAGTGATGGATGTGGGTAAAGGGAAGGATGTAAAAACAGAGGTGTGTACAATGGTTTCATGATGGGTGGATATCGGTTGTTCATAAAGACTAGTGGAGAAGGGTTCTGAGGGTTGAATGGAAGGTGACGGTGGAGATGGTACCTGTGTAATTACATCTTGTTTGTCAGTGGGACTTGGGCTCGTCATGTGAACATCCTCTGAAATTGTGGTAGGCAAGGCAATAGAGACTTCCATTTGAATCATTTTTCCTCGTCGTGGCCGTGTATCAATCCTTCGTTGATCATAGGTAGGGTTCTCCTGATAGACCATTGTCCTCAATGCTTCCCCGATCCCACATGTCTCCGCCAATAGATTCAATGATTCAACAAAATGTGAGTCGACATTCTCGGCTTGAAGCATTTGGTTCACTAGAGCTCTATTCGCCTCTTCTGTCATCTTATGTCTTCTCTGTACCTGCTTGATTGTCTTGTATAGCCGTTTGAGTTGTGCCGTGTAGGCAGGGGCCTCCTCTTCACTCTCCTCTGGTTCATTCCCCCGTTCTTCTTCCTGATTTTGTGTGCTTGGACCATGAGGATGTTGTGCCTCTTCTTCCCAATGTACCCTGCTTGTCTCGCCCTGTGGCTGTTCTCCTTGGAATGATGATCCCGGATCGGCATTGTCAGAAAAACCTTCACTATCAGATAAGTGGGCCGTCTGCAGGAATCTTTCAAAATCAAAATTGGGATCCTCAGTTAAGGTGGCCATAGATGCAAACTCGGCATCGGTAGGTAGTGGAGGGGCGGATGGAGTGGGCTGTACCACACCCCCTGATTGAGTTCCTTGGAGATGTACCGTGAAAGGTGCCACGTGGGCTTCTTCTCTAGGGGGAGCTTCGGCTGTGGCCTCGTGAGGGATCATGACCTGGGAGAGTGATCCACACATTCGTTTCGCCGGTTGATTCCCTGACTTCCGCCCCTTGAAAAACTCCAGTTGTGAGTATTTAAGGGCCCTACCATATTTTCTTGTGAGGTTGGGTAAAACGGTCTTGAGCTGGAAATGCGAAGTGTTGAAGGCACATTCGCAGGGGTATGGCAATGTTAGGGGTGAGGGCACACATTTCTTTCAGCTTCTTGATTCTGTTGCTCTTCATTGACTCTGGTATCAAGGGATCTCTATAAGAGGGAACGTGGGTGCCATACATCTGAAGAGCTTCCCTGATTAAGGTAACATTCAACTCAAACTTCTTCATTTCCTCCTGGTTTGATAGGGAGGGCACCCAGAATGTGCCTGAATGATCTTTATCCCCTGTCGGCTTCAGTGTGGCTATCAAGTAGTAGCACCTAAGAAAATCCGGTCTAGGCAAGGCTGCACTAAAGTAATCTTGCAATCCCGCTTTCTGCCAAATATCCTGAAGAGGAGCTGCATTTTGCAATGCTTCAAATTCTCGTGAGAAGAACTGAAAGGTCCACCACACTCCTCCACATTCCATCTTGGATTCCCAGATATGATCTGCGTCTCCCAAATCCCCTGGCATCTCATTGAACCAATGAGAATGCCCCTTTACTCTTTCTGTTAGGCCACTTGGTGGATCGGGAATGGGAATTCTTCTTACGTTCAAAAGCTCCTCCGGCCTAGCTGTCAGTGGAACCTCCACAGGCATGGTATCCCAATTGATTTGAGTGCTGGTGCCTGCCTGAGAACTCGTGCATGCTGCTGCTGCCATGGGAATCGGGTGCTTATCTGCTAGAAGAAGAAAGGCACATTAGTGTTGCATAGGAAACAGGATGTAATGGTGTTCCCTTCACAATACTAACATGACAATCCCGAAGGTTAGTGGTCAGAGGTGAAGTGCTTGTGATAGATGTGGGTGGTGATTAGAGGTCAGTATCATCCTAGATGTCTACTTTGGTTATGCAATGGACTCAGAATGCACCTATGTCAGAGAGGATGGATTTACAAAAATTGGGTCTGGGGGTTTGATACATGGTTTAAGTCTCCAAACTTTGCTAGGGGGTTCGTAGCTCTTAGAGCTAAAGACAGGTAGAGATTTATGAACTAGAGTGTGATGGAGTTGGGGCCTTTTGGGCACCCATTTCCAGACATTTCTCGATTTGGTTGAGTGTGGGTTAGGGTGGTCTTTAGGTAGAGTTCCTGCGTTGTTAGTCGAGAGGACGTGTGAGTGTTGAATTATGCCAATAACTAGAGTTGGAGCTATTTGGGCTCGTAAACAGGCCTTGGGCACCCATATGTGTCTAGCATTGGGGCTAGCCTTCATTGACCGCTTAGGGACCCAAATAGACGTGGTGTGCCTAGGAGGTTGTCTAGGGGACTCCTTCACTTGTGTCCGTGATGGTGTGGCTTGTTTGTGGCCTCCTCGAGAGTCTGCTATTAGAGTTGTGGGTTTTCCATCCTTGCGTATCCAGATCTGCTTCGCGCCACGAGGTACTCCGTGTTGCACTAGTTGGCACTCCTGCTTCTTGATCAATGGCCTCCTTCGTGTTGTATAGTGTTTGGTCTTCATGTTTAGAATCTCCTTTGACCCCGCTACGAACTCCTCATTGACTCCTGTACCTTTGGTAAGATTGACAATCCTCTGCACCATAGAAGTTTGGACAAGAAGAGCATCATTATCTTTATGTGGATTCCTGGAGGGACCAAGAGTTGGTGCCTGTTCTATTGGTTTGAGTGCTTGATTTTCTAATTCAATCGAAAGACGGCTTTGGCCTACCCAAGCCTGAAGAAGTCCACTTCTTAGGTTGAGGTTGACTGCGTGATCATAGATCCAGTCTTGGCCTAAGACAAGAGGCTCAGTAAGATCCTCGTCTTCACATACTAGCACTCTTACTGGCATTAGTACCTCCTGAATGTAGAGGGGTAGATCCAACTCTCCCATGCAAGGGGTTTCAACAGCTCCTAATCCTATCAGATATGCCTCTAGGGGTTTTACCTCCAATTGCAGCTGCTGGCAATAAGAACGCCGAACTGCACTACTGGCTGCTCCTGAATCAATTAAAGCTCTCACGCTTGTTGTGTTGTATCTTTGTCCTATTTCTAGGGTTACAAAAGGTCGCCGATCCACTATCTTATGGGTACGTTCACCTGAAGCCTCGCACATGGCCATGTGATAGCCTGGAGACTCTTGAGTGTCAATCATAGGCTGATCTCTCCCTTGCCTCCTCAATTTCATTCGTCGGATGCACTCTAAGGCCTCTGCTTGTGCTTCTTCTCGAATTCGTTTTTCCTCCTCTTTACATTTCTTGGCCGTGTTGAGCCGATTTAACATCTCTTCAGTCAGGGGTTCTTGGTATAACTTGACTCTAC
Organism: Ceratopteris richardii; assembly: GCA_020310875.1. Classification (NCBI taxonomy): domain Eukaryota; kingdom Viridiplantae; phylum Streptophyta; class Polypodiopsida; order Polypodiales; family Pteridaceae; genus Ceratopteris; species Ceratopteris richardii. Next base: position 9,721,683 of record CM035441.1, read on the forward strand.
ATCCGCTTATGTAGCTAGGGAGAATATCGCCTTCCAAAGTGGCTAGTTGTACTGCCCCACTAGTTGAAGTTCTATTTATGATCATAGGTCCATAGCCTCTTTTCTCTAATTTTCATGCATGCTGCTTCAATGTGTAGACTAGGACTAGGTCTCCTGCTTTCAAGCCTTTATCCTTCACATGTGTATCAAAATATGCCTTTTGCCTCTTCTTCGCTGCATAGATTCCTGCTGCAGCTCTCAATCGTGTTTCGCCTAGACGTTCAAGATCAAAAATTTGAGAGGAGAGTTCATGGCCTGTCCAGTCATGCTCTTGTGCTACCTTCAATGTAGGTATCAAAAAGTCCAAGGGTAGCACCGCATTCTGACCGAACACCATCTGAAAGGGTGTGGCTTGGAGTACTGTTTTATAGGCCACTCAGTATGCCCAAGCAGGATGGTGTAGCTGTTTGTCCCAATCAGAGTGTTTATTGTTCACTAATTTCGTTAGAACATTGCATAAGATCTTATTTGTACTCTCAACCTGGCCATTAGCTTGAGGATGATAGGGGGCAGACTTCTTATGTACTACCAAGAATTCTTGGAGAAGGTTTTCTATGACTTCATTCAAGAAGTGTGTGCCTCTATCACTCACCAACTCTATTGGCAATCCGTACCTTGTGAACACATTTTCAAATAAGAACTTTGCTGTTGTTTGAGCATCATTTTTTGTAGTAGCTTTCACTTCTACCCACTTGGTTAGATAGTCTGTGGCCACGATGATATATTTAGCATGTGAGCCCTTAGCTGGGGGATTAATAGGACCTCCAAAGTCTATTCCCCACTTAGAGAATGCACGTCCACCCATCATAGGCTTCAGTGGCATCTCATCTTTGCGTATAGGATACTGGGTTCGCTGACAAATCTCACACCTCTTCACATAGGTATGTGCATCCATGTGAAGGGTAGGCCACCAAAATCCTACAAATAGAATTGCTTTTATCACCCTATCTGGACCAAAGTGTCCTCCTGCTACACCCTGGTGAGCAGTTTCCAAGATCTTTAGATATTCACTCTCATGAACACATAGTCTCAGGTAACCATCTTTTCCGCGCTGTCGTAGAGATATTCATCTCTACTCTCATGTCTTGATCAAACTTTTGCCTAGTAGCAATGCTTGACATTTGATCGTCTAGCCATGGTGAAGGCCTATCCAGAAGTCATCCATGGTATTATCTATGCTTCTAGTCAAAATATGGTTCGACTATAATCACCCAAGTTTTCAGGGTTTTTCTCCATGCGATGTATACTTTGAGGCTCCATACAATGATTCGACTATGCTTCCATCAGAAGCAATGACGCATGCATGCTATTTCGCTACCCAGGAGCCCTCAAAAGTTTAATTAAAGAATGCTGGCATAAGGATCCCAAGAAGCGGCCTACTTTTACACAGATAATAGATGAACTAGAGCGGGTCAAAGCTAAATACCCGAGAACAAAGTGGCGATTATCTTCTTTTTTATGGTGATGCTAAATACGTCCGGATGGCAAAGCAATGACATGTTGGGCAAGAAGGGTCTCATCCGTCAGACGAAAATAAGGCAAGGACGAAAGAAAAGGAGGTGAGCGCTGCCGTCATAAAGGAAAAAAAGAGATGCATATTTTATGGTTGATGCTATGATTGAACACCATTGTTTACAAGCTTCTGTTCGGACATAAAAAGAAAGGTTGCAATTGCACATGCGAAAACAAAGAATAAAAGGATGGGCATGCGCAAAAAGAAGAAAAGGATGGGCAAAAAGGATTTCGTGTTCCGTTTTTGACAGGGAATGAAGTTGGGCATAGGGGACAGGTCCGTGGAGCTAGAGGGAAGAGCCTTGGAACTGGAAGGCGAAATTCTGAGAGGAACACGGGTTGCGGAAGATTATCCATCATAGAATCAAGCACTTTCTCATATCTGTAGCATCCGATTCACTGAGACAATTTTGATCCTGCAACCTGCTTAGGCTCACACATCTGTGGTGTATGCACTGCTGAGTGATCGGTTTCCTACCTTTTGTTGGCTTGGTCGTCAGTATTGGAACGGAATCAGCACCATCCCATGGCGTCTGCAGTGTTTTGAGGCATCAGATCATAGTTCTACTTAACTGATCGCTTTTGGAAGACAGGGGGTCGATTTGATGATCTATGCGGGAATATAGATCTTCTGAAAGAGTTAGACAGGGCATCAAAAGAAGAACGGGGCAATTCGGAGGATTATTGGCTGTGCATCGCTTCGGCATGAATTTGATCGTTGTTGGAGTGGAATTTGTCGACGGCTCCAAGATGATTTGAAAACTGCGCAGATCTTGATCAATATGGATGATGATATTCTGCAGAGAAGGGCATGATTTGTGCTGATTTTTCTTGAGGAGGGAGGTCCAACAGCAGTGGCACAAATTCTGACGACGATGCTACATGAAAACTCCACACTTTCCTTCAGAACGTTGATGATCGTCATTGATGCTGTGAAGAAATCTCTTGCTTCTTTGAACCTACGAGAGAGCAAAGTTGCGATGAGCATCGCTTGTCACAAATAGCGAAAGGATTCAAACGCGCTTATATCTGCAAAGATTGGCAAGTTTATCTGATTTGTTTATTTTTTTCTTTTTCTCTCTGTTTTGTTTATTATTACATCGCAATGGAAGAGAACGAATGGGTATTGGTGTTGAAACTTTGGTTTTTGAAGTTTCCAGTCTGCTCTGTAGAATTTGGCCATTAGAAATGGAATCAGATTTAATTATTGAGTACAATGTTTCAAGGCCTAAAGAGATAGCGCAACTGACGATCTATTACATCTCTTCTTCCTTTTAAGTGCCATGTGCGCAAGAGAAATAGAGACTTGCTAAATTGCTTTATTTCGAGGGCAATCAGTATAGAACAGGAATTCTTCAGTATGCATTACTGGCGCTAATTTTTTTTTCCTAATGATAAGCATCACTGAAGATATTAAGTCGATTGTGCACGTCTGTGATCTGGACAGTCAAGCATATGAAAGATAAATGCTAAAGTTTCTAGTGCTAATACTAGAGCTGTGGTATCGAATCGATTTGGCGCAATTTTCATACATTGAATTTTTCAAAAACTGCTCGTACGAAAAGATTGATTGATGCCATAATACATTTCAATATTTTAAGGACATCAACTTGAAGAAATACAGGTTTTTTGTAAGCAACGATGCAGAAATAAACGTTTTCAGATACTGATTTATTATCTTGAAGAATCTGGTGCTATGCTTAGAACAATTGAAGACATTCAATTAGCATTTTTTGGTACAGATGTAAGCCAATCTTTCCTGATATTTTATTTCTGAATTAATCATTACTGTGTAAATTTAGCACTGCATTTTGTTAACTCAGAAATCTTCTTTGACAAAGTTTTGTGTCAGATTTGAGGAAAAGAACTACTGTCGTATATATAGAATATAAATAGTTCTACAACACATGATATTGATGTTGATGTTTTGTGGTTATTCTACGTATATTGAAGTGTTTTTTTTTCTTAACACCAAGTTGAAATGCTGTTGCATTCTTCAGAGCAATGCATAAGTAACTGGTCTCAAATCGGGTACATAACTGTTCCTCTTAAAGTTAAACATTAATCCTCCAAAATAGATATGCGACTATAGATCCTTGAGGATGTTTAATAATATAACCTTTAAATTCTGTAGCTCTATATCTTAAAAACTACATGCTTTATAAAGGATTACTAGAACATAACGTATCATCTCTAAAAGCTTTAGAGTCGTTGTGTCTTTGATATACAAATTTATCAATATATTTCTATATCTCTAGAAATCATTTGTGGGACTTTGGATTTGAATAAACGATTTGAAGTTTAAGCTTAAACTCATGAGATAACTTTCTGAATTGTATTTGAAAGTCTTAATTCGATCAAAGAACCACGACCAATATGCGTTCTTGATATTTATCTCGATAATTAATAATATGAATGATAGTTATAAATGCAATAATCGTATGTTTGTGAGTTGTTTATTTGAGAAACCTTTATTTTATACGAAAATCTTATGATATATCTTCCGACATTTGTTTTCCTGATTAGAAGCCTAAAACTGCAATTTGATTACTTTTAATTGAGCTTTAGTGGCTTCCGTGAGAAACCCAAGGCCTTGATTTGATCTGATCACAATAGCTAACTTCCTATTTGCTTCTTTAAATATGAGCTTCAATCTATGATTCGATTAATTTTATTGATCATCTCTTTGTCTGTGAGATTCTTTTCTCATCACTTAAGGCTACCTGAGCTTGCTCTCATACACCCTGCGTGTGCCGCGGGATTTAGTGGCTGACTGATCCACCAGCCTTATGTCCGTAACTTCCCGACAGCGCTTGTATAGATTATCACCAATGAGTGAGTAATCTAGGGCCTCTTGTTCTAGACTTCTTTGTCTCGTCAGGGTCATATCTTGAGGGAATGTTTTCGTCCTCAGAAACGCCACTAGTGGCTTGCTCCAATCTGGTACTAGAGACACACGATAAAGGGTGGCATGTTCCACTGGTGGCTTAGTGTGACAATTTGGGCATTCCTTGCACATTCTATGGACGTCTGCTTCCATAGTTGGCCAGTACACTTCAAGTCTCCTCAATGTTTTTAGGGTTCGTTGTTTTGAGTAGTGTTGCTCTAATGCACCTACATGTGCTAATTGCAACCACTTCGCGTGCTCGTCCTCTTCCACACAACAAGCCAAGATCCCTTGATCCGTGTGCTTGTACATACTTCCTGCCATGATGTGATACTTTTGGGCTTTTACTACCTCTCTATCTTGTGTGGCCATTACTGAGTGGTTAGGCCTGTAGGTTAATACTGGCACTAATGGCTTAGCCCACTGCGGTACAACTTCCAAGTTAAACAAGTAAGCATCAGGTAAGTCATCTGACACTCCTTGTGGGGCTTCTCCTGATGTGAGCCTTGAGAGATGATCTGCTCTCAGGTGAGTTCTGCCTTTCCTCACTACTACCTCAAAGTCATACTCCATTAGTAAGAGAAACCATCTTACTAATCTGCCCGTATTACATGGCTTGTTTACCAGGTACAGTAGAGCTTGGTGATCAGTAAAAAAATTGAACTTATTTGCGAGCAAATAATGTCTAAACTTTTTAACTGCATATACCATGCCTAGTCCTTCTCTCTCTGTAGTGGTATAATTTCGTTCAGCTGCATTCAACTGTCTACTAGCATAGGCAATTGGAAGATCCATATTACCTTCACCGGTAGGTTGCGCGAGTACACACCCAATAGCATAATTGGATGCATCCACGTGGACATGGAATGGCTTATTCCAATCCGGTGTGGTCAAGATTGGTGCTGAACACAATCTTCGTTTAAGCTCATTGAAGGAATTCTCACATTCGTCAGTCCACTCAAAGTTAGTCAAAAGTCCATACAGAGGCTCTGCTATGATGGCGTACATGTGTATAAACCGGCGGTAGTAACCACAATGCCCCATGAAAGCCTGTACTTCCTTGACGTTCTTTGGCCTAGGTAGTTCTTCGATGGCTCTCACTTTCTCTTCGTCAGTGGATATGCCGTTCTTAGACACTATGTGTCCTAGAATTTTGCCTTGCCTGACCATGAAAACACACTTTTCTGGGTTCAAGCAGACTTGATATTCTCTGCATTTATCAAAGATTTGTCTGAGTTCAGGTATATGGGTCTGTCTAATGTTGGAATGAGCGCACAGATCATCAACATAGACTTCCAAATTCTTCCTCAAGAACTCTTTAAACACGTGACACATCAATCTTTGAAAGGTAGCAGGTGCATTAGTAAGCCCAAATGGCATTACCCGAAAGGCAAATATGCCCCACTCCGTGGAAAAAGCCGTTTTATGTTGATCCTCTGGAGCAATGGCTACTTGATTGTAGCCCGAAAACCCATCTAGGAAGCTGTACACTTCCTTGCCTGCTACCCTTTCTAATAGGTGCTCAGTGATAGGAAGAGGATAACTGTCTCTAATCGTGGCGGCATTAACTTTTTTAAGGTTAATACACACACGCAGTTTTCCATTTTTCTTGGGCACCACTACAATGGGGGATACCCACTCAGTGTGCTCAATTTCATAGATGAATCCGGCTTCAACCAATCTATCTATCTCCTCTTTGATCTTAGCAGCATAGTAATCGTTGTATGTGTAGGGCTTCTGCTTCGAGGGTCTGGCATCTGAGGTCATGGGGATTGTATGTGAACATATATCAGGGTCTACTCCTTTCAAGTCCTTATAACTCCAAGCAAATACATCTCGGTATTCTCTTAGCAAGGCTATTAGCTCTTGTTCTTCCTCTTCTGTCAGGTCATGACCTATGTACGTGCATCTTTCTTCTCCTTCCTCGATAGCTACAACTATTTTCTTGGTAGTTTCCTTGCTATCATAGGCTTCTCCTTCTTGTGCCTCATGTTTAGGCATTCTTATCATGACTCTCTTATCGTCTCTCTCATATTTTTTAAAATTTTCAGGGATCTCAAACAAGGATTCTTCTGCCTCCGGAGTGACTTCCTTCTTCTTTTTTTTTTCCTCCGCTCTTAGTAGCTACTTGTGTGGCTAACCTCACCTCATTTGTAAGCTCTCCGTGCCTCTGGGGTTGAAATTCTACTTCATAGAAGTATTCTTCATCTGATGCAAAAGGTGGGTCCATAATGATTGACTCTAGATCGGAGTCACTCGCATCGTCAAATGCATCAGGTCTAGGTTCGCATTCTTCTAAAACTGCATCTCCCATGATTGGCTCTATTGAAAAGACTGAAATGTCATAGCCATCCTCATCACAGTGAGGTGTCCACTACTCTTCATTGATGGCTACATCCATTGTTGCTAGGATTTCTGCCCAGCCATGGGGTTCAAATTCCTCATCAGGAAAGACTACAGGTGCATAGGCTGGGTCTTGAATTGATCTATGGTTTTCTTTTGCACCTACCTCTCTGGCTTTCTCTCTCTTCTCTTCTTCTACTGCTACCTTACACATCCATAAGTGGGTGTCTTCATGCATCCACGAGGATCCGGATCCAATGGAATGCACAGACTCAGTCTCATCTTTGGCTCTATGGATGGGATTCCATTGAGTAGGCGGTACGTCTCTATGAGAGTAATCCTTAAGATTGACTTTGGTTGTAACACCTAGATGTTGCAAATACAAGGAATTGGTTCCCCAATCCTGGACTACTTGCAATTGCCGCATAAATGGCCTTCCCAAAATCATCTCGTAGGCTTGGTTTTTGCTAAAGTCGCATATAGCAAAAGTATGCTCAAACTCAACCCCACATGTAGTGAGAGTTATTCCTTCTAGCAATCCTAAGGGCCTTTCAATATGACCATCAGCCATCTGCAATTTCATTCTCGTTGGTCGGAGTGCTGGCTTGCCCCATCGCTTCCATAGGGAAGTTGTAGCAATTGCAACTCCTGCACCTGAGTCCAAAATCGCCTTGGTTGTGTAACCCTGATGAGTAACTGGGAGATAGGTATTTCCTTCTTCTCCTTCACTCATGTCTCCTATCTTATCCAATGGTATTTCAGGCACTAGTCTATGAGATCCTACTTGGGAGCGCGATTTTGCTATGTCTGGCACTTGTTTGGCTACATGTTTCCACACTTCTGGCTTAACTTTGAGTAGCTCTTCTAAAGTGAGATTGCGCTGCACTTTAGTGTTCTTTACTACCTCTGTATTCCTAGGTATGGTAGAATCTTCATTTCTTATCATGATTGTGGGCGCTCTCAGACAAGTAGACTTGGTTTCCCATGGGCCTGTGAAATGTGGTAATTCTTGTAGAGAATTAGACTCAAAGTCTAATCTCTCTTGAGAGTGGATGCTCTCATGCTCCTCATAAATGGATGGGATGTCCTGTGGGAATTGCTTGTGTGCATCATCCACAAGTTCAATGGGAGGAGGGACTTCACTTTCTTTAGCCCATTTGTCTTCTTGAATCTCTCGTAGGAATTCTGGTGTGAACCGATTCATAGAAGATGATGTGTCTGGCTCCATAGAGTTAGGCACGTAGGCTTCCTGGGGAGGTAGGCTCACGTTCTCACTTGCCTTGCCCTTATTTTGAGAGGCGGGTTCCTTTTCTGATTGTGCAATTAGCCTCTCTATTCGTTCTAGTAGTCCATCAAAGTGTAACTGCGTCTTAGCTGAACTAGAGATGTTAAAGAGGCGACTGGCTTCAAACATAGTCTGAGCCAATTCCACCATCTTAGCACAAATTTTGGTTCGTTCTAGCTCTAGTTCTGCTCTAGGGTAACACTTTTCATGATCAGTTACGTTTGGCCCTTCTTGGATTCTGGCCTGATATGCTCTAAGCATCATGTTTAGGTCCTCGAGAGTGGGATCGGCTAGGACGGATCCTACTCTGGGTGGTGGGTGGGTTAAGGGTGGTGTATTGAAAGGTTGGGGAATGGAAGAAGGTGGATTGGCGGGTAAAGGGAGAGGTGGTGGAGGGGTGGTGTGAGAGTGGTTTTGAGATGCGAGTTCACTTATCTTTGCTTTGGTTTCTCTCAAGCTTTCTTCAAGTTCGCTCATCTTTTTTGCCCATTGCCTTTTCATTCTTTCACGACTATCCTTCCAGGCTCTAGTCCTCTTTTTGGTTATGCTCTCTGTTTCACTCACCTCGGGGCTCTTTTCCTGACCAACACCTTGGTTTTGTTGTAGTGCTTGGGCTCTTGTGATCACTTGCACAGGTGCAGTGGAAGTCACACTCCCTGTGGAGTCTACAACTAACCCAACAACATTGATAGGAGTGATTTTAGGCATGTTATTAGGGTTCTTTGGGCAATCTCGTAGGAGATGCTCTTTCCCGCAGTCTTGACAGAAACCCTTAATTGTTCCTGGTTGAGGTTGTGTAGGGGCAGGCAGTGGACAATCAGGTATAAGGTGATCTCCCTAACATCTGAAGCATGGTCCTCTAGGAAATGGGGGTCGTACCTGCCTAGGTTGAGGTCTAGAGTTGGGGTTTGTGTACATGACATTGTCATACTCAGGCTCCCCACTATTTTCACTTGGGTCCTCATAATAGTATGACTCATTATGCTCGGGTGACTGCATGTAGTAAGCCTGTGGGCTATCAATATGTGTGGAGTCAAAACTATGGTCACTTGGATCACTGTCTGATAGCAATGGGGTGACTGGAACTATGGCTCTGTTCGGATTTTCTTCAGCAGATGCATATTTCACTAGGATCACATTGGTTGGAGCAGGGGGTTGCTGTACTAGGACTGGTTGAGGTCTCTGCTGCCCTTGATAAGGTGGCTGATAAGTTTGCTGTGGTCGGTTGTATTATTGTGGTGGGTACTGATTCTGGTATCTACCTTGTTGTGGATATGGCTGAGGGTAGTTTTGCCTGACAGTTTGTTTGTTATATGGGCTGTCCTGTGTAGTGTGGTTGGTGTACCTTCGCTCTATGGTGCAGTACTGGCTACTAGGATTCACCTGGGGTTGCGCCATAATGGGGCATACATTTGCCATATGGTCACCTCCACAAGTGTAGCACCGCTTAGCTGGGGCAAATCTCGGAATTTGTTTGCTAGAGACACCTAGTTTTTGAGCTACCTTCTCTGCAAGTTCCTCAATGGATGTGGATTGACCAGATGTGAGGCTACTAGAGCTATCAGAATCCTTATAGATTTTTGACAGTTCTAACTCCTCGCCTAAATTGTCCTCAATGTCTATGCACATGCGCACGCACTCTTCTATAGTTCTGGGGTCCTTCAGATACACATATGACCTGAGCTTGGTGCTCAACAATCCATCTAGGAACAAGGCCACTTGCTTGGCCGGTGTAGGTAACTCCGGCATCGGGCATCTCTCTAGGTATTGCCTAAACCATCTCCCAGCTAGTCTGACCGTCTCTTCAGGTGTTTGCTTGAAGCTATGAATTAGTGAGGAAGTGTTGTGCCTTATGCCACTCTTAGAAAACTCAATGATAAAGGCTTCTAGGAGCTGGTCTATGTTTCTGAAATGCCTCTCGTTCAATGGTTGAAACCACGTGAGGGCAGTGTTCCTAAGGGTTAGACCAAAAGCATTATATTGTGTGAATAGGTCCTCTACCTGTTCAGCTTTCAAGACTTGCCTAAACTCTGCCACATGGTCATAAGGGTCACCCGTGCCATCGAAGTAATTCTTCATGGACTTCACCAGTTGAGTTGGCCGCAGGGTCCTAGGGTGTTCTCTCGGCCTTGGAAAAGGAAAATCATCAGCATTTCTTTGGTTTCTTGGGTCTCTAAATCTCTCGGTTTCCCCTATGTCCGTCCCTATTCTCCTTCTTTCTCTTCCCTGGGGGTTGGCAAAGCTTACTTCAGGTCTATCTCTACTTCTATCTCCTTGGACTCCATGAGCCTGGGAGGTCCTGGCTCCTTGGTGACCAAAGGACACATTAGACCTTGGTTGGGGAAAAACAAATTCACCCTTCCATGTGTAGGCATGTCTGCCATGCTCAGTGACCATGAAGATTCTCTCTGATGCATTGTCTAGGTAGGTTACATTGCCTGGGCTATCAGGGTCTTTAAACTCATAGATTATGAGGGCACTCACTTCCTGAGGTTGAGCAGATTTATATCTCCAAAAAGCCTCATCGGTTTCTCGGTTTAAAAGTAGATCTATGCTTTTATTATCCTGTGGAATCCACTCTGGAGTCATGATTCTGGTCAAGACAGATTTACCCCGGGGAGTTCTCGGCTCTTTCTCTAAATTTCCTTGCTCTATATCACCCATGTCAGTCTCTGCAATCACATTTCCAAACTCGTCTGTTCTATCAGGAAGAGTGGTGACTACATAAATAGTCCCCTCTTTATCCAGGTATGCTCCATTCTCGAACTTGACTACCGGGTGTTCTAGTCCATGGGGTTGATCCGGGTTCTTAATCTGGACCACAGATCTTCTCAGGCCGTCTTCGTAGATGCGAGCACTTAGACGAAGACGTTAGTCCTGATGTATTCCAATTGAGTCTTGTAAGGTCCTTCTGGCTTTTCTAGGTACGCCACTCCTGAACTACCTACTGGTCTCTCCATGTTATAGGACATCTCAGAATCACTTATTTCTGATTTGGGAGTGTATGGGTAATCACTCAACTGCTGGGCCCAAGACCTAGCAGTGTGATTGACACTAGCTTCAGAAGATCTGAGGCTTTGTCTGTCTCGGCCTAAGTGTCTGCCTGATCTACGATTCATATGCCTGCTTTATCTACCCCCTTGGACCCAAGCACACTCTCGTTGTAGGTTAATTTGCACCAATCACCTTGTTCTTTTGAGTTGAATATTATGTTTATGATCTTGTCTAAAATCGCGTCGTCAAGAGTACTTAAGTGAATTTTGCATTTGATAAGTGGTCGACTCCAGTTTACTTTTTGTCCCTTAGGGTTTTTGCACTTAAGACCTACTTAATTCTTGCACTTGGTTGATTAATTCTCTTGGACTTGATTCATGCCTAACGTTGCCCTAATTAATTACCACACCTAAGTCGTACTTAGCGTAGGCTAGGAATTGACAAAGGAGGGCTTAGAGAACTTCCAACCTTAATCCTCTGGTTGCTCAGATTGCTGCACAAGCCTAGGAAGCCTTCTCCCAAGCTTGGTACTCACCCTTGCTAGCTTGCTTTGGATTGCCTTGAGTGCACACAATGTTCCTGCAAAAGCTCACCAGTCAGTATAGCTCTATTACCACAAGTAATTGAAAGACACACATCAATATTTGCAGTCCCCCCTGGAGTAACTCACTGCACCCCCTCAATCTTAGGACCACCTAGTCTCACCTAAAGGCCAACTTGAAAATACATGTTCTAAAACTCCACGTATGATTCTACAAAAAACCAGTCGAGGTCCACGTAGGATTTTCAACAAGCTTTCCAACGAGATCAAAATCTCATCAATCGGAGTTTGTATGGTGAAGTTATGACCATTCAGGCACTTAGGGGTCCAAACAGGCTCTCAGGGTTCAGGAAATTCCTCCCTGGTTTCTAGGTCTTTTGCCCACTCCTAAGGCTCTTATATCCTCCCAATGTGTCCAAGATTAAGCCCCAAAAAGTACCCCAATTTTAATCAATCAAGTTATCCTAAAAATTTATGTGTTAAGCCTATGTATCGCGATAGGTCGGGTCGAGGTGTCGCGATAGGTGGAAGTGTCGCGATAGGTCGGAGTGTCGCGATACTTCGAAGTGTCGCGATACTTCGAGGTGTCGCGATACTTGGGAGTGTTGCGATAGTTCGAGATGTCGCGATAGTTCGAGATGTCGCGATACTCCGAGGTGTCGCGATAGGTCGTGGGGTCGGTGTGTCGCGATAGGTCGAGGTGTCGCGATACTCCGAGGTGTCGCGATAGGTCGTGGGGTCGGTGTGTCGCGATACTCCGAGGTGTCGCGATACTCCGAGGTGTCGCAATACTTGGGAGTGTTGCGATAGTTCGAGGTGTCGCGATACTCCGAGGTGTCGCGATAGGTCGTGGGGTCGGTGTGTCACGATAGGTCGAGGTGTCGCGATACTTCGAGGTGTCGCGATACCTCGAGGTGTCGCGATAGCTCAAAATATGGTGAATTTTTCAGTTCTGTCTAGTGATCCTAGGAGCTCTCAGCCTGGGCAGTGTCGTGGTGCACTCAGAATTGTGATTGGGTGAAGTTTTTGAGGTGTCGCGATAGCTCGAGCTTGATGCCTCGGGACCTGTGCAGAGGAAATCCGTACCTGCTGAGCTTGCTGGAGATGATGATGAAGCTGAAGCCTGCAAGAAACATGCAAAAACACACAAAAACAAGCACACACACTCGCTCTCTCTCAAACTCGCACACAACAAATGAGGGGAATGACAAGGAAGAGGGAATATGTAGTGGAGAAGGAGGTGGAGGTGGAGATGAAGAAGGAGGTGAAGATGGAGATGGAGATGGAGAAAAATCAGAAATTTACCGACTACTTACCATTCCAACGCGTCCTCTCTACGTCTTACCATCACACGCTCGTCCTCAAAGCTCGAATCCCCGGCAACGGCGCCAAAATTTGGTGTAGCTCAGTGATGAGTAGCACCTCCTTCAATGTCAATCCGGGAAGACATGAGGATGGTATGAAGACCTCGAGCAAGTGAAGGCACAAATGTGTGAGTGCGAAGCACACTAACATGCACACACATACACACACATGCGCACACACAGCAAGAACAAAGAGAGTCAGACAATGGAATCACTTCTATTGCAACAAAGTCCTCATACAAGCTCAAAACTACAAGAAGCTCCCCAAAAATGAGCTCTCTACCTCTATTTATAGTTTTTGACTAGCTTTGGCCCTGTCCAGACCTAGTGTCCGGCCTAGTTAAAAATTAGGTTCCAGGGTTTATTTGAGGGCTCAAACGAGATCTAAAAAATATGAAAATTGGCAGGCAACTACTTCTAAGGCTCCCCAAGCTCGAGGACTCCTCGGTTTGTACAAAATGGAGCTACAAAAAGGTGAAATGATATTTACAAGGGTTTTTAGTGATAAGAATCACTTTTAAATGGTGTAGGGGTTTGGAAAAAAATAAAGGGTTGCCTTAGTGCTAGATCTGCATGTATGCCCGTATTTGCTTCTTCCCGTATACTGCCAACAAAAGGTTGGAAATTATCTCAATTAGATGTGAAGAATGCAATTTTGAATGGTTATATTTTAGATGAAGTTTACATGGAACAACGAGATGGTTTCAAAGATCAAGTGTATCTAGATCATGTGTGTAAGCTCAAGAGAGCTTTGTATTCTTTGAAGCAGGCCCCAAGGGCATGGAATTATAGGCTTGTAAAGTTCTTGAAGGAACTTGGTTTTCAAGCAGCTAAGGCAGATAGTAGCTTGCTAGTCAAAGCAAGTGAGGATGGATTTATTTATGTTTGTATTTATGTTGATGACATAATACTTACAGGAACAGATGACAAAGGTATACACATGATTAAGAAGCAAATGGAGAAAGAATTCAAGATCAGTGATTTGGGAAATTTGTCATTCTTCTTGGGAATGGATATTTCATATACTCAACATGGAGTATATGTAACTCAAGAAAGGTACTTGAGAAATTTGCTAAATAAATTTAAAATGGAAGATTGCAGGATAGCAACAACTTCAATGGAGGTGAATGATAGATTGAGTAGATATGGAGGAGAAGAATTCAAAGACATGAAGCTTTATCAGAGTTTGGTGGGTAGCTTGATTTATGCTACATTAACAAGGCCTGACTTATCATATGCAGTTGGAGTTTTATCTCAATTCATGCATTGTCCTAGAAAGGAACATTGGATTGTAGGACAAAGACTACTTAGGTACATTAAAGGCACACTTAAAGAAGGTTTGTACTATGGGTTTACTTCAGATACAAGAATCAAGATATATAGTGATGCAGATTGGGCAGGTAACTCTGATGATAGAAGATGAACACATGGATACTTGTGTAATGTGGGAGATAAGTTAATTTCATGGTGCTCTAAGAAGCAACATACAATTGCTTTATCATCTATAGAAGCAGGATATGAAGGCTTGGATGGACCAAAGTTGCAGAGGTTTAAAGATATGACAGGAATAAAGAAGATGCAGGTAATCACAATTGATGATTGAGGGGGAGTTGCTGGAGCAAGACAATCAACAATTGGTGATTTTATGAAGCTTAGAAGTGAAGACATGAAGGAAAGATTGAAATATAAGATCATGAAGTGAAGTAAAGGTTCAAGAAGAAAAGTTCTAAAAACATATGTACATTAGTTTTGTAAATACTTCAAAACACTTGAAGTGATGACAAATCAATACTCATATATACATACATACATACATACATACATACATATATATATATATATATATATATATATATATATATATATATATATATATATATATATATATATATATATATATATATATATATATATATATATATATATGGTCGTATAATATAGAAGAGATGAAGTATAGATGAAATAGAAAGGAATAAATCATGAGAATAGAATGTATCATGCATCAGATGTATGATGAGTTGAATAAAAAGAATTCTCAAGAAATTGCGCGTCGATCTTTTCTCCATTTCTCCTTCTGTGTTTAATTATATCAGAAATCCTTTTGTAGATATCTAATTCCATAGTTAATGCATCTATGGTTAAAGTTTGAGAGTCTGGTTGCAAACATACTGAGAGAATTATGCGTAGGAACATTTATATGTGAAGAAGTGGTGAATGTCTTATGAAACAGGTGCAATCTCGATGATCAAAGAATTGATCAGTTCGCAGTGCACAGTGTAAAGTTTTGCACAAATGAGGAGTCAAAATCTAAGTTGAAAGGTAAGCCATCTATGGCTAAAAGCATTTGCTTAAACGGGTTCTAGTTTGGGATAACCATTTGTTAGAAGTTGCAGGTGTCAAAGTCGACTCTACAAGAAGGAAGTTTCAGACATAGGTAGATTGTTTAGATCATTTCTCATAATCTACTGAAGCTTTTGAGATGTTTTAACTTAGAGGAGGTGCGAAACCTTTAGGCAAAACCTTGTACAAAGTTTCATCAGAAACTTTACACATCTCATTAGTCAAATGAGTGAGTAATGTGCAGCAGACTTTTCTAAGAAGTGACTTTCTTCACAATTAGCTAAAGACTTGATAGTTTGGCACTTGTCTTTCAAAATTGGTTGAAGTTTAGAGTTATTCTTGATATAGAGGTGATCTAACATCAATGATAGCTTGTCTTTTGGAGATTAACACTCTCCACCAGCAACAATTGGTGATTATATGAAGCTTAGAAGTGAAGACATGAAGGAAAGATTGAAGTCTAAGATCATGAAATGAAGTAAAGGTTCAGGAAGGAAAGTTCTAAAAACACATGTACACTAGTTTTATAAATACTTCAAAATACTTGGTGATGACGAATCAATACTCATATGCATATATATATATATATATATATATATATATATATATATATATATATATATATATATATATATATATATATATATATATATATATATATATATATATATATATATATATATATATATATAAGGTCGTATGATATAGAAGAGATGAAGTATAGATGAAATAGAAAGGAATAAATCATGAGAATAGAATGTATCATCCATCAGATGTATGATGAGTTGAATAGAAAGAATTCTAAGGAAATTTCACGTTGATCTTTTCTCCATTTCTCCTTCTGTGTTTGATTATATCAGAAATCCTTTTGTAGATATCTAATCCCATAGTTAATGCATCTATGGTTAAAGTTTGAGAGTCTAATTGCAAGCAGGCTAAGAGAATTATGTGTAGGAACATTTATATGTGAAGAAGTGATGAATGTCTTCTAAAACAGGCGCAATCTTGATGATCAAGGACTTCAATCTTTCCTTCATATCTTCACATACACATACATAAAAAACACAAACATTCATATACACACACATAGATATACACACACGTACATATACACACACATACATATACACACACATACACACATAACACACACATACACATATACACCCACACATACACACATATACACTCACATACACATACACACATATGCACACATATACATACATGCACATGAAGACACATGCACATGCATACACATGCACACACATATACACATTCATGCATATGCACATACACGTGCATACACGTGCATACACGCATACACATACACATACACATACACGTACACATACACATGCACATACACATGCATACACACATACACATACACATACGCATACACATACACATACATATACACATACACATACACATACACATACACATACACATACACATACACATACACATACACATACACATACACATACACATACACATACACATACACATACACATACACATACACATACACATACACATACACATACACATACACATACACATACACATACACATACACATACACATACACATACACATACACATACACATACACATACACATACACATACACATACACATACACATACACATACACATACACATACACATACACATACACATACACATACACATACACATACACATACACATACACATACACATACACATACACATACACATACACCTGCACATACACGTACATGTACATGCATACGTACATGGGCACGCACGTGTGTATGTGCACATGCACACGCACACACACACGCACATGCACACGCACATGCACACGCACACGCACATGCACACGCACACGCACACGCACACGCACACGCACACGCACACACACACACGCACATGCACATGCACATGTGCATGCACATGCACATGCACATGCAGTTAATAAAAACCATTACGGTGGCTCTCCGGTAGCGAGGAGACAGGATCGCCAGACTGTCTGTCTGGGCGATTTGTGACCCTGCGGAGACATTGTGGTGCAGATTTCATAATTCTGAGTATTATCTCTTTATCTTGTTGAATCACATTAATGTCTGATTAACACAGTAATGTTCGTTGGAGATATTAAATCTGTGTGACGGTAATCATTACTCTCTGCATTGCATACTGTGAAAAGCCTAACCGGAATATGACAGTGATACTGTGTAGAAGAGATTATAATGGATAAAACGTATTGCTTGTTTGATAAGTTAACTGGGAAAATAAGATACAGGGCCTCTGAATTATCAGACCCCTAACATCCCCAAGAACTCGAAAAGAACTTAAAAGTGTCTGTGATGGAAAGTGCGCTTTTAACACTAGTGCCGTCTGTGGGAAGATGGCAATGGATTGAGAATAATTAGTAAAGTGGAACAGTACGTAAGGTAAGTGGTGCAGAGGTGATATATGCCGGTTACTCGGTCCCGCGAGTCTTATCCCATCCCTGGGTGGTACCAAATCTATTAGGGGCACCCCCAGGTGGTAGAAGTGCAGGCCGGTTAAGCCCAGTTGCCGAAGGAGCGGAGCCAGTTAGGAGTGATTCCGGTACCAGTTCAGTGATACATGATGAGATTTCGATTGATTTCAGTATAATTCCGGTACGTTGTGAAGAAGGTGCAGTAACTTTGGAGTGTATAGGGACGCAGTGCGCAATTGATGCGATACCATCGGGTCAGAATTTGAACCTTTTCGGGGATAAAGTTGTGTTACACAGAGAGAACGTTGCCGGTGAAAGTATACCTTGTTTTGGTGAAAGTTCGATAAGTTTTAGTGAGAGTTCGGTACCAGTTGCGAGGAATTTATAGTTTTTCGGTGACATTGTGATACACCTGGTGGATCTTTATTACGTATACCGCTGTTCGGGGTAAACTTGCCTACTTTTGATACCAAAGTTGAGGATAGACTATTTGATTTGGAGATACGTAAGAGACTGAATGCTATTTTCGAGCCGGAAGGTGAGCAATCTGATCATACAGATTTCGAAGGACAAGAGACACCCCCTCAAAACTCAAGAAACAGCAAAGGTACCACTAATAGCACAATGAGTGTTCAACAGCAGCAACAACAACAACAACAATAACAGCAACAGCCACCTCCACTTCGATCGGTTCCAACAGGGGTGACTTACACAAAGTTCGAGATAAGCTATGTAGTGTTGAACCATCCACCCGATCTGGCGTACAAGGCCATCGTATTTCAGGCAACATTAGTCAATGAAGCAGCGAGGTGGTTAACAGAGTATGATATCAACCATTTCGTTAACTATGATGCGGTAAGGGATGCATTTTTACGGAGGTTCTAGTTGAAGAAGAATCCCTCCGAAATCTTCGACTATTTGTAGAATAATCGACAGAAGCCGCACCAGACTGTTCAGGAATATGCAACATTGTTTAGAACTCATTTAAGACAATTGCCTCCGGCACATGCTAATTTACCGGATGATGTTATAACCCAGTGGTTCATTAACGGTCTGACCCCACAGCTAAGACAAATCATGATCATCCGCTGTGTGGGGGCTATGACATTGGATGCTGTTATTGCGATGGCCCTGCAACTAGAGCATAAAGTTGGAGGATTCACCGAAGATTTGGAGTGGCTGAAAGCCAATAAGAATGTAATAGATAATCCGGCTAAACAGATGTATTACACCAAGTGCAAAAATCCAGGGCACACCAGTGCTACATGTGCCCTTAACCAGATGTATTGTGCCATCTGCAACACAACCGGACACTCAATGGAAAATTGTGCGTATAATGCTAAAGTGCAGGGACGAGCAGCTGTCAACGCTATTATACAAGAACCAGGTCAGCCAGCCACCCATTACGTGCCACCACAGATGCGAAACAATCAATCGCAAGGATACAGAAATTATCGGGGACAGTAGAATACCAATTTTAATTCAAATCAATTTGAAGCGGGTACATCAGTGGACGGTACTTCCCTGCCACCACCTCGATGTCACTTTTGCGGTGAGATTGGCCACATTCGGAGAAAGGATGCAGCAGAATACGATAAAAGGAAGAAGGAGCGTCAAAACCCGATGACCAACATGGTCTATATCTCACCAATGGAATCACAAGTAGCAGTGGTCCAGAAAAGATCGGGTAAGCAATTGCAACCAGCAGCTGAGGTGTTCGAACCTGGTATCCGTGAGCAACAGCAAATGTATACCAAAGCTAGCCAATGGGCAGCTAAAGAGCAAATTGTGTTTCCTGATCCAATTCCGGTAACACAGGTTCCCCTGCCAACGGCGAGAGCGAATGAACAAAATCCTCACCCAGTAACAACAAAATCATCATCAAAAGCGGTGAGGAGTACGATTCAAACAGATCAAGTATGGGAGATTCTATCTAAGGCTTCAATTACACTCCCTTTGGGATAGTTGCTCGCATTGGTGCTAGGAGTTAGGCAACAATTTCAACAACAGGTCAGTCTTGGATCTCTCGGTACTCCGACGACTGCAACAATACAACCGAAAACTGATTCTACGGTGGATCATTCAGTCCCATTAATCACTATCTGGCATAAAAATCAAAAGATTACTCAAGTGCTAATTGATGGCGGTTCGGGTGTGAATATAGCAACTGCAACTCTCTGCAAGAAATTGGGGTGGACCCAAATCGAGCCCGTCCAATTTTTTGTAAGAATGGCAGACCAGCCCCAAGTCCATCCGGTGGGATTAGTACGGAATATCCCGATTACTCTGCAGGGTACCACGTTCAAAATGACTTTTATAGTCTTAGAACTACCAGAATCCAGCCTCGACTACAATCTCCTTTTCGGTCGACCATGGTTGAAACAAGCCAAAATTGTACAAGATTGGTCAGCGCAGGAATTGACTTTCAAAGATAATCACCGTAAATATGTTGTTAAACTGGATGCCATCGAGCCCTGCGAGCTTCATGCCAGACCATATGTAGCGGAGTCGGTCCACATGTTGGATGGCTTATTTGACGATGAGGAAGAGGCGTTTCTAAAGAACAATAAAGATCTGATCTCCTTAGGTACTGGAGATCTTCAATCAGTAGCGGACAAGTGGAGTCCAGCAGCGTGTACGGTTGTTCCCGTGACCGGAGAGGCGGATGCAGATGATAGTGTTGCTATGGATGGAGCCACCCTACATCAGCTTTTACAGTCAGCTAACGATCTGGTGAAACCTCGACAATTTTATGTCCCGGAAGATCAGTTAATAACATATAATTTGGGTGATGAGGCTAACCCGTGACCTGTTAAGATTAAGGCAGGATTGTCTGAGGCATTTCAAGAAGATTTGATCCGACTCCTACGTGAGTTTTCCGATGTTTTTGCTTGGGACTATCGCGATATGAAAGGTCTTGATCCACGGATCTATCAACATCGGGTAGTGCTCAAACCAGAGGTGAAGCCATTTAAACGATCGAGTTACCGAATGAACCCCAATTATGCAACACAGGTCAAAGCAGAACTCGATCGGTTATTGACGGTGGGATTCATTGTACCAATCGAGCACACTGAATGGATATCTCCGATCGTGATTGTTCCAAAGAAAAATAAACGGCTACGTATCTGTGTGGATTATCGGAAACTGAATGCGGCCACGGTACATGATCCATTTCCTCTCCCCTTTCTCGACACAATGCTAGACAGAGTGGCCGGGCATGAGATGTACTCCTTTCTGGACGGCTACAATGGTTATAACCAGGTGTGAATGGTAGAACAGGACATCCCGAAAACAGCTTTCATCACGAATTGGGATGTTTATGCTTGTACGGTAATGTGGTTTGGGTTAAGGAATGCTCCAAGCACATTTCAACGTTGTATGCAAGAAATCTTTTCACCCTACCTAACTACTTTTATGCAAGTATATCTGGATGACTTTTCCTTATTTGGGAAAATTGCGGCGCACCTGTATCATTTACGGTGCTGCTTTCAAAAATGCCGTGATAGTACCGGTTATGCTTGAATCCGACAAAATTTGTGTTTGCGGTCTCTTGTGGCAAACTCCTCAACAATATTATCTCTGAGCAAGGCATACAAGTTGATCCGGATAAGGTTGCAGCTGTGTTGCAGGCACCAGTCCCTACAACACCGAAAGAAGTTATGCGCTTCGTGGGTCAAATCCGGTGGCATGGCAGACATTTACGGTGGTTAGCTCATTTAGCAACACCACTTAATCGGCTTATGACTAGTCCTCCACGACAGTATGATTGGACTCCCGAATGCCAAACTGCATTTGATCGTTTCAAGGGATTATTGACGCAGGCTCCAATTTTGCAACCCCCTGATTGGGAACGACCATTCCATGTCTTTGTAAATGCATCGGACATAGCTATTGGAAGCGTTTTAATGTAGCAAACTGACAAATGGTTTCGGCCTATCTACTATGCAAGTCGTTGAGTAGCTCCTGCGGAAAGGAACTATTCAGTGACCGAAAGAGAATGTCTCGGGTTGGTGCACTCGGTGAAGAAATTCCGTTGTACTACATGGATCATATTGGTGTCTTACTTCACTGTATCCCACCACATGAAGCAGACTCGATTATTGCTATGTCTCATTCAATACCCTTGGGTGGACATTTTGCAGCAGATCCTACTCACCGTAAAATTCTACAAAGTGGGCTTTGGTGGCCTACCATGTACAAAGACGTGACTCAGTTTGTGCAGCGGTGTGAAAATTGTCAACGGTCTGGACAGCCATTACAGCGCCACTTCTTTCCTCTGAAACTTGTCTTACCTTTGAAACCCTTTCAGAAGTGGGGTCTTGATTTTATTGGACCAATAACACCACCAGCAACCCTTAGTAACAATCGATATATACTGACTTGTACGGATTATGCCACCAGGTGGGCGGAAGCTTGGGCTTTACGGTCCGCAACAACTGTTTCGGTGGCAAAATGCCTGATGAAGGACGTATTCCCGCGTTATGGATTACCTCTAGAGCTTGTGACAGATCAAGGAACACATTTTGCCAACAATTTAATGCGAGTACTAACGCACACTTTTCAAATTCTGCATAAATTCAGTTCACCATACTATCCCCGTGCCAATGGATTGGCTGAAAGCACCAATAAGACTTTGTTGACTATGCTTTGCAAATTGATCGTGGAATCTCCAGAACGTTGGGACCAGTTACTTCTCGCAGTTTTATGGGCGTACCGGACTACATACAAAGTGGCAACTGGAATGACTCCCTTCAAGCTTGCTTATGGGTTGGAAGCAATCGCACCAATGGAGATTGTAGTGCCAAGCCTACGCGTGGCCCTCACTCAGAAATTGTTGCCCGAAGACTCTTTACCATTTCGGTTGGAAGCACTCAGAGCCTTGGATGAACATCGTTGGGAAAGTTTGCTAGTTCTTCAAGAAGTTCAGTTGCGGCAAGCCCGTACCCATGATTGTTTCCTCAAGACTCGAGTTTTTACGGTGGGCCAAGTTGTGCTATTTTATAATGCTAAAGCAAATCGTTCTGCTAGGAAATTTAAATTACAGTGTTCGGTCCTTATCGAATTAGTGAGCAAGTGGGACTCGCTAATTTTCGGTTGACTACCTTAACCAGAGTCCCCCTTCCCAAAGTGATTAATGGTTCAAAGCTGCATCCCTATCACCAACCGCCTGATCACCGCTGACGTGTTCCTCGTTTTTCCGCGTGTCACTTATTTTCTTTTTATTTTCGTATTTCGGTTTACTATAGACTGTAACTCTCCTCGTTTTGATATCTAAATATGATTAATCGCCACCCTGTGTTATTGATTCTGCTCATGCATGCACGCCGTAATTATGGAGGTTATCATTTCAATACCGCGCGGTGATTAGGGTTTTCAATCGCCTCACATTGCCGTGTGTCTACTTAATCTTATTCCTTTCACTGTTAATCGATATTGTGTCTGTGTGTTTTTGTGTTCTTTGTGGTCTGTGTTCTCTGTGTTCTTGTGCTTTCGCGTGCGTGTCATGGAAGCACTAGCCAATATCGCTACCTTCCGTGAAGGACTCACTCCTGAAGTGAGTGAGTATTTGTGTGTTCGTGGCCTCTTGAACTTTGCTGAATTGCCTTGGCATTTAGTGGAGTGTCAACCTTTCTATGCGCAGATCATTTCTGCCATTGCCGCTACATCTGCTACAGAGCAATGTTGGCCGATAACCTATTTACCATCCCCCATCATCATTACTTTAGCTTCGTTTGCTGAAGCATTTCGTCTTCCCATGGAAGGATTGGAAAATGGTCCTCTCCTTTGTTGGAACAAACGAATCACAAATTGGTGATTATGAATACCTTGAATCAAGCTTATGATCAGATTGAAGTGGAAAGAAGACGCTTGAGAGAGTGAAGAGATCTCAGAAGTGAAGTATGTATACATATGTACATTATAGGTGGAAATTCTTGTAATCTGAGTATAGATAATCCTTAGGATGATAAAGAGTAATGTAGTAGACGCGGGATAAGTCTACAACTATATGTATATAAGTCAATGATGTAAAGAAATATGTAAGAGAGTCATTAGAAGATAAGTTTTTTAGAGATAGATGTGAAGAGAGTTTTTTCCTCAGAAAATAGCGACGGGTTTTTCTCTGAGTTCTCTCAGTCTGATCACGTGGATCAAAAATCCTTTTGTACACATCTATTCTGAAATTTAATGAAGCTATGTTAAAAGTTTCATAGATTAATTCCTTTCCTACTGTGAGAATGATCAATAGGAACATTTGTATGTAAAATCTGCAGACAGACTTCTCAGAGTCGCGCACTTTTCGTGTCAATGTTTTGCTTAGATCTCAGTGCATAGTGTAAAGTTTTGAATGAGTGAGCATTCAAAATTTAAGTTAGAAGATAAGGAAGCTATGGCTAAAAGCATTTAGCAAAATGGGATTTTTGCTGTGAGAAATCAACTTAAGAAGTTGACCATGTCAAAGTCGCCATTCCTGGAAGACAATTTTTGACATATCTTTGATCTTAAGGATCAAATCAAAGTTTTAATGATTCTTTTGAAGGATCAATAGCTGATATGATTGCACAAAGATAGTGTGAAGACTTGTGCATCATATATTTGAAGAAATTTAAAGATATGTGCAGGTAATGAAATCAATTTCTGAAGCAGACTTTCTGAAGAAGGAATTTCTTCACTCAGAGAAGTGTTATTGAAAGTTTTGATAAAGGAAAACAATATTTGTGTAAAGTTTGATCCATAACTGATATAGAAGTGTTCTTAGGTCAGTATAGATCAGAACTTTAGAGATTAAGAGGTCTCCAACAGTGGTATCAGAGCTGAAGGTGCAATACAAGGGAAGTAAAGTCAGTGGAAGTCGCGACTGTTGCAGATATTGAAGTTCTTTCTAATCGAAGGTGGACAAGGATAAATTTGTGAAGATAATCTGCAGAAGTACAAAGCACGAGTTTGAAGGATCAAGAAGGATCAAAGCTTCATATCAAAGATACACTCTATTTTCATAAACCATAGTAATTGCAGACACAGAAGATCAAGGATGGGAGAAAGCTTGCAAATTGACAAGCTAAATAGGGAGAACTATCCAGCTTGGTCCATGAGGATGGAGGCACACCTCATGAGCAAAGACTTGATGGCATTCATTACAGGAGAAGAAGAAAAGCCTGAGTTTATAGATCCTAGTATTCCAACTAGGGAAGAGCTTGCAGATTTGAAGACTTGGATGAGAAAGGATGCTCAAGCTAGGAGCATCATTTACATGGCTGTAAATGATTATCTTCTACCTCACATCAGAGGATTGGAAAGTGCAACAGATGTTTGGAATGCTTTGGAAGAGCATTTCCAAAATACAACCAAGTCAAGGAAGTCTTCATTATGGGTTGAGTTCACAACTTTCAAGAAGAAGAGCTCACAACCAATTTCTGATTATGTGGCAAGGATGAAGGATATTGCAGATAGCTTGGGAGTAGTAGATGAAGATATTGAAGAGGATAAGTTGGTAAGGCAAATACTTATAGGTCTGAGAGGAGATGAGAAGTGGAAGCCTTTCATATTGTCCATAGAATTGTCACTTGATCATTTTACTCCTGATCTTAATCAATTGCTAGGACACATGCTCACTTTTGAGCAGGACATTAAGGGAGATAATGATAGGAGTGCAAGTCAAACTATGTACTCCAAGGACAAGAAAAAGAATGGCAAAGGGAAGCAGTCAACTGATGATGAAGGATCTTCAAGCCAAGCTAACTTTACAAAAGGAAAGATGAATTTCAGAGGTAAAGCAAGAGGAGGTAAGATCAAAGATAATACTAAAGCTTGTTGGATTTGTGGCAGAACCAATCATTTGGTAGATGATTGTTGGTATAACAATCAAAATGGTGGAAGCAATAATCAGAATTTTAATCAGAGAGGTAGAGGAGGCAGAAACCAAAGAGGCAATTTCAGAGGAAGAGGTGGTAGGACATCATATGCTAGAGGAGGTGGAAGAAGTTTTCAACCTCAGTCCTACAACAACAATTATTATAACTATGCATCAGATCAGAAGGATGATATGACTCTTATCTTGAATGCAACTCATGAATCAGTAGGAGAAGATCAAAGGGTGTTTTATATTGACTCAGGATGTAGCAACCATCTGAGTGGCAATATATCCTTGATGACTGATATGGAAGAAAAGGTGAATGGACATACAGTTCAAACAGGTGACAATACCAAACATAAAGTGGAGAGCATTGGATCAGTGAAGACAAAGAGTGGAAGTACACTCTTGAGCAAGGTACTTTATGTTCCTACTATTCCTAAAAATTTGATAAGTGTAGGGCAAATTGTGGAGAAGGGATATGAAGTCAGATTCACAAATGATGGTGTCTATGTGCAAGATCCAAATCAAGGATATAGAAACATAATTGCAGGTAAAAAGGAAGGAAGGTTGTTTACTCTCAAAGTCCAAGGTAATGTGAGACATGTTTTATTTACTTATGGAAGTCAAAAGATGTCTGAGTTAGACCTATGGCATAAAAGGCTAGGCCATTTCAATGAGAGAGCTATAAAGGAAATGTCAAAGAATCAAGTGGTGCTTGGTTTGCCAAAAATTGAAGGGCAACACATGGTATACAAGTGTGAAGCTTGTCAATTAGGTAAAGCACACAAAAGCTCATACAATAAATCAGGGTACAAGTATTCAAATATGCTTGAATTGGTTCATACAGATGTGTGGGGTCCCTCAAGGGACTATAGCATAAATGGATCCAGATATTATGTGTTGTTTGTTGATGATGCAACCAGATGGATTACTTTATATGTAATCAAGGATAAATCAGAATTCTTCAAGACATTCAAACATTATCATGCTTATGCAAAAAGGATTACAGGACAAAAGCTTAAGAGGTTGAGATCAGATGGAGGGGGAGAGTATTTCTCTAAAGAGTTTAATGATTATTTGTGGAATGCAGGTATAAAGAGAGAAGTAACTTGCAGGTACTCTCCTCAACAGAATGGCGTTGCAGAAAGAAGAAATAGAACTCTTGTAGAATTTGCAAGAGCAATGATGAAGGAAAAGAATTGTCCAAATTACTTATGGGCAGAAGCTATCAATACTGCAACATACCTTGTGAATAGGTTACCTTGTAAAGGTTTGGATGGAAGAACTCCTTATGAAGCATGGTGGGGTAAGAAACCTACTCTTGATCATTGTAAGGTATTTGGATGCTTATCATATGCTTATGTTCCTTCACAATTGAGACATAAGCTAGAACCCAAAGCAGAGAAGTATGTGTTTATTGGGTATGATGATAGACAGATGGGTTACAGGTTGTGGAGTCCATCCACAAAGCAATTTCTTGTTACCAAAGATGTTACATTTGATGAGCAAAGCACATGGTATACAGGGTCAACAAATGATTATGCAGATGACAAACAAATACAAAGGAAAGGGAAGGCAAAAGTAAATGTGTATGAAGAAGATATTGACGATGTTGATTATAAAAGTAAATTGCAGGATAATGTAGAAGATGGGCCAAGGTTTGATCCAGAATCAAATGTGGCTGAGACTTCAAGAAGTGCAGAGGTCAAAAGATCCTCAAGGGAAAGGAAAGAGCCTACAAGGTATAGTTATGATACATCTTTTTTAACAGCAAAAGATTATGCTTACATTGTAAAGACAGAAGAGGATCCAATCACATATGAAGAAGCTAAAGGTAAATAGAATTGGGAGAAGGCAATGCAAGAAGAGTATGATGCTCTACTTGAAAATGAAACTTGGGAAGTGGGTGTATAAAACAAAAAGATTTGCAGATGGTAAGGTGTCTAGATACAAGGCTAGACTTGTGGTCAAAGGTTATGCCCAAACTTATGCGAAACCTTTAGTCCTGTTGCTAAGATGTCTACAATTAGATCATTGATTGCTATTGCTACTTGTAAAGGATGGAAGTTATCACAATTAGATATGAAGAACGCATTTCTGAATGGATACATTGCAGATGAAGTATACATGGAGCAACCAGAAGGCTTCATGGATTCAATTGGATCAGATTATGTGTGTAAGCTCAAGAGAGCTTTGTATGGGTTGAAGCAGGCTCCAAGAGCATGGAATTACAGGCTTGTCAAGTTCTTGAATGATTGTGGATTTCAAGCCTCAAAGGCAGCTAGTAGCTTGCTAGTGAAGGCAAGTGAAAATGGATACATATACATGTGTATTTATGTTGATGATATTATTTTCACAGGTACAGATGCTCAATGAACTTAAGAAACAAATAGAGAAGGAGTTTAAGATAAGTGATTTGGGAAACTTATCTTATTTCTTAGGAATGCAGATTGTGTATACTCAACATGGAGTATATGTTACACAAGAGAGGTACTTGAAGAATCTTCTGGTCAAATTTAACATGGAGGATTGCAAGCCTTCAAGCGCACCATTGGAGGTAAATCATAAGTTGAGCAGGTATGGAGGTGAAGAATTTAATGACATGAAGAAATATCAGAGTTTGGTAGGTAGTTTAATCTATGCTACCTTGACAAGGCCAGATCTATCATATGCAGTAGGTGTGTTATCACAATTCATGCATTGTCCAAAGAAGACTCATTGGATTGCAGCTCAAAGGGTACTCAGATATATCAAAGGAACCCTAAGTGAAGGTTTGTATTATGGATTTACTTCTGACACAAGAATCAAAGTGTTTAGTGATGCAGATTGGACAGGTGATTCAGATGATAGAAGGTCTACTCATGGATATCTCTGTTATATTGCAGATAAATTGGTTTCTTGGTGCTGAAAGAAGCAACATATAGCTGCTTTGTCATCCACAGAAGCTGAGTATAAAGGAATGGTAGAGGCTGCAAAAGAAGTAATATGGTTAAAGACTTTGTTGAAGAGTTTTGGAACTGATCAGAGTACTCCAATTATTTTTGGAGACAATATGAGTTCTTTGTATTTGGCAGCTAACCCTGTTTTTCATGCCAGGACTAAGCATATAGAAATTCAATATCATTTCTTGACAGAAAAGGTACTTGATAAAGAGATTGAAGTGATGTATACTTCAACAAAAGAACAAGTTGCAGATATGATGACTAAAAGCTTGGATGGACCTAAGCTACAGAGATTCAAAGAGATGGCAGGAGTGAAGAAGAATGGAATAATCACAATTAGTGATTGAGGGGGAGCTGTTGGAACAAACCAATCACAAATTGGTGATTATGAATACCTTGAATCAAGCTTATGATCAGATTGAAGTGGAAAGAAGACACTTGAGAGAGTGAAGAGATCTCAGAAGTGAAGTATGTATACATATGTACATTATAGGTGGAAATTCTTGTAATCTGAGTATAGATAATCCTTAGGATGATAAGGACTAATGTAATAGATGCGGGATAAGTCTACAACTATATGTATATAAGTCAATGATGTAAAGAAATATGTAGGAGAGTCATTAGAAGATAAGTTTTTGAGAGATAGATGTGAAGAGAGTTTTTTCCTCAAAAAATAGCGACGGGTTTTTCTCTGAGTTCTCTCAGTCTGATCACGTGGATCAAAAATCCTTTTGTACACATCTATTCTAAAAGTTAATGAAGCTATGTTAAAAGTTTCATAGATTAATTCCTTTTCTACTGTGAGAATGATCAATAGGAACATTTGTATGTAAAATCTGTAGACAGACTTCTCAGAGTCGCGCACTTTCCGTGTCATCGTTTTGCTTAGATCTCAGTGCATAGTGTAAAGTTTTGAATGAGTGAGCATTCAAAATTTAAGTTAGAAGATAAGGAAGCTATGGCTAAAAGCATTTAGCAAAACGGGATTTGTGCTGTGAGAAATCAACTTAAGAAGTTGACCATGTCAAAGTCGCCATTCCTGAAAATAGTTTTTGACATATCTTTGATCTTAAGGATCAAATCAAAGTTTTAATGATTCTTTTGAAGGATCAATAGCTGATATGATTGCACAAAGATAGTGTGAAGACTTGTGCATCATAGATTTGAAGGAATTTAAAGATATGTGTAGGTAATGAAATCAATTTCTGAAGCAGACTTTCTGAAGAAGGAATTTCTTCACTCAGAGAAGTGTTAGTGAAACTTTTGATAAAGGAAAACAATATTTGTGTAAAGTTTGATCCATAACTGATATAGAAGTGTTCTTAGATCAGTATAGATCAGACCTTTGGAGATTAAGAGGTCTCCAACATCCTTCCTGTAGCTACCATGACCACGTTATTCCCACGGCACTCATCTAATGAGTACGCCATTCTGTGTCGCCCTGATCCAGAATGTACCGCATTGCAATTTTTAGTTGCTATCTTGAATTTGCAAAAACGTACCTACGGGATTTCGCGTCCCTTTTACTCGATGATTGACATGGCTTCTCATGAGTCTGTCAATTTTGCATCTTTTTATTTCCGGCGCATTCACCGTGAATGTGTTACGGTTATTAAACAAGTGAATAAGGGTGATCTTCCACGCTCTCGTCTACCCCATATCCTTATCTTTATTTTTCCGGTACTTCAAGCCGCACAACCGCCCCCAACTGCTCCTATCTTGTTCCATGAAGACTGTTCAAGTGCTCGAGGACGCAGAGGATGAGGATGAAGATCTCTTTTAACTTCTTCGCTGGAAACGCACCCGTATAAGTCCGTCTGAGAGCCAGGTGCAAGGATCCAATGCCAGCCATGAAGAAGAGGTCTTCCACGACACCGCCACTTCAATTCACATGGAGTCTTCTGGTCCTTCTTCTCAGAATCAGCAGCAGGAACAAAGTGCTTCCACCACCGACTCTGAAGAAATTTCTTTTAGGGAGGATTCTGAACAGCAAACCCAAGATGATGTGCAGGCCATTGTTGCTGAGATTGTCAATGAAGTGATTGCTTTGGTTGATGCTGTAATTGACAGAACTGAAGCGACAACGCAGCAAACCACCGGAATCGTGTTGGTGTCTAATCTTCTTACCCCACTTCCTGCCACCATGAACATTGTTGAGCCCATTGTTCCAGTTCCACCTATTGTTCCCAACATACCCCCTTCTCCATCTTCTTCTCCCGCCTATTCTCCACCGTCTTCCCCTCATCTGTTCTCTGCTTCTACATCCCAATCCCTTCCTACCCTTCCTGTTCCAACCCCCATGTTTCATGAACTCGAGTCTATGGGTCGCTTGTTGATCCAATTCTCGTAGCAGTTACCAATGCAACTGAAGATGGCCACTGACAATATCAGACAAGAGTTGCAACACAAGGTTGATGTTCTCGAAGCTGATATTGCCCCACTACAGGAGGAAGCAGATGCTGTTAAAGCAGAAAACCATATTTTGCAGATGCAATTTCAGCAGCTTCAAGCTAGGTTTGTAGAAAGATACAGTAATTGCTCAGCGCGATGCAGCATTGGCCGAATTAAAAGCCAAGGATGTTTTGTTAAATGCTCCTGATGAAGAGATCAATCAGTTAAAATAGCTAGTACAGGATAAAGAAGATGCTAGAGTGGAAATTGGAAATTTGTTGGAAGAAACTCGAATCTAGCTTGATGAAGTCATGCAGAGAGGACAGGAGATGGCTAATTTAGCTAAGCAAACTACTGCAGAACTCCATACCGCAACTGCCGATTTGTTTCACGCGAATTCTGCTCTTAAAGCCAAGATGAGTCTGACTATTCAACTTCAGAAGGAGATAGCAGGGATTAAGAAGGAAAGAGATGCATATTACCAGACAATTCAATATCAAGCTCAGGAGCTGGAGAGAAGAGAAAAGCAGTTAGGTTTTCAAGCAGAGCACCTATCCTGAATTGATAATCAAATTGTTGAAATAAGATTGAGCCGGGATGCAGCCCTTGCCAATGATTTTTATTTGCAAGAGGCATTTTTGCAGACTCAGACTGAAATTTTGATGAGTCAAGTCATTGCGGCCAGTTTAGTTCGAACTGATGCACAGCTAGTAGAGCCGGAGACACTCTAACTGATGTTGGATTCACTAAAACAGAAGATTTCTAGAACCTTCAAATTAGCTAGAACCATGTATATCCAAGGCATCGTAGAGGAGCCTTGATTTTGTTTGCGTTGCGGGTTCAAGTCCACCGTGTGTGCCAGTGTAAGGCCGCCGGATTGGCATTATGTAATTTATATTTTTCCATACCGCACATACTGAAAGGTCATAGCGAAGTGTTGTACCCTTTTTATCAATTAATGAAAAGGCATTACGGTGGCTCTCCGGTAGCGAGGAGACGGGATCGCCAAACTGTTTGTCTAGGTGATTTGCGACCCTGCGGAGACATTGTGGTGCAGATTTCGTAATTCTGAGTATTATCTCTTTATCTTGTTGAATCACATTAATGTCTGATTAACACAGTAATGTTCGTTGGCGATATTAAATCTGTGTGACAGTAATCATTACTCTCTGCGTTGCATACTGTGAAAAGCCTAACAGGAATATGACAATAATACTGTGTAGAAGAGATTATACTGGATAAAACGTACTGTTTGTTTGATAAGTTAACTGGGAAAATAAGATACAGCGCCTCTGAATTATCAGACCCCTACCATCCCCAAGAACCCGAAAAGAACTTAAAAGTGTCAGTGATGAAAAGTGCACTTTTAACAATGCACACGTACACACACACATGCACACACACACGCACATGTACACACACACACACACACGCATAGGCACACACACATGCACACACACAGGCACAGGCACATGCACACACACACGCACAAGCACAAGCACATGCACACGCACACGCACACGCACACGCACACGCACATGCACATGCACACGCACACGTACACGCACACACACATGCACACACACACATGCACACGCACACGCACACGCACACGCACATGCATACGCACACGCACACGCACACGCACACGCACACGCACACGCACACGCACACGCACACGCACACGCACACGCACACGCACACGCACATGCACATGCACACGCACATGCACACGCACATGCACACGCACACGCACACGCACATGCACACTCACACACACACACACGCACACACACACGCACACATACAGACACGTACATGCACACGCACATGCACACGTACATACACGTACATGCACACACACACACGTACATACACGTACATGCACATGCACACGTACATACACATACACGCACACGCACACGTACATACACGTACACGCACACACACACACATACACACGCACATGCACATGCACACGCACATGTACACATGCACACGCACACACACACGCACACACACATGTACACATACACACGTACACGTACATGTACACATACATGTACACGTACACGTACACGTACACATACACATACACATACACATACACACACATACACATACACATACACATACACATATACACACATCCACATACACACACATCCACATGCACACACATATGCACATACACATACACATACACATAGGCACACATGCACATACACACACACATCCACATGCACACACATATGCACATACACATACACATACACATAGACACACATGCACATACATATTGTTAGCGTTGGATGGATATTTAAATATTAAATACACGTATACCAAATAGTCTCACTGAAAAGGTAGACAGGAACAATGTAACCTTTCAACATAATGAAAATGTCGATGCATGTAGTAGAGAAAACAAGCATGTAGGCATGCTATTGGCATAAGGCTATAAAGCTTGAGTCTTGTGACTGCGTGTTTGTTCTCTAGTGCATAGAGCAGAGATGCAATTTGAGTCTATTACTGTATCATTCCTCTCTTGTCTTTATTCTGTTGTTATATTAAATTGAATATGCTTTGAGCAATCTACCATACATTGATATGTTTTTGTTGGAAGTGATAGTTCTGTATACTGCAAGTATTCAGGAAAGCACTGTGTGGATGATACAAAACTTCATTTGATAACTTGGTTTGATAGATTAATGCATTAGTTTGATTTGCTAGCCTATCCTATCCACTTTAGTTTCATCGGATAGAGTTGGATTAGGAACAGAGGTTAACAATAGTGCCGCCTATGGGAAGTGGAATTTAGTGTTTGATAGAAACTTAGAACAAACTATGTGAGTGGAGATTATTTCCTATATGCCGGTAATGCACTCCGAGGAGATGAAGTCATAAAAAACCTTTGACAGTGAATAGTGCATTGGGGATGTCACCATGGAGTAATAATGAAGGTGTTACCTTTGAAGGAAAGGGCATAGCTACTAGCAATGGATCGGCATCGCAACATTTTTTGGTATCGGATCTGCACAATATACCAAAAACTAGTCCAGTACCTTTCAAACTTGGTTCAGTGTCCAGTGTAAAAACCAAACTTGGTGGTAGTTCAGTACCAGATGAAACAACCAAAGGAGTTGTTGTGGACATTAACAAGCTTATTGAGCCTATTATGAAAGCAATCAATCACAATTCAATCTGGAGTACCCCTATTGAATACCAAAGTGAAGTAGAGTTTTCCAAGTTTTGGAGTGATAGAAAGGATTTTCTATCTGAAGAATGGAACTAAGCCCATAAACTAAACCTCCGACTTCGAGAAAACCTATTTTTGGACCACAAACCAGAGCTTGCAAGCACCTCTGATTTTGCAAAACCAGAGTCTGCAACTACCTCCAAATTTGCGAACCTAGAGCCCACAAGTACCTCTGATTCTCAGAAACCAGAAGAAACACGTGTAAAGACAATGGTAGACACACAAAATGATTAGCAAGGACAACAGCAAGGAGGTTACCGAAGACAACCAATTGTGAGAGTAACTTATGCCAAATTTGGGGGTTTCCAGGTGATGATTTGGATGTGCATGTGTGCACTTTTGAAATCAACTACACAATACTAAATAACCCACAAGAACCAGAATATAATGCTATAGTGTTTTAGTCCACATTAGTTAATGATGCAGCAAGATGGCTCAGTGAATTCAACCTCAATCATTTCCGGCTGTACGAAGATGTTAAGAATGCATTTTCACAGTGCTTTTGGTTAAAGAAGAACATTGTCGAGATATTTGATTATTTGCAAATTCATGAGTGAATTGGATAATCACCCATTCTCCTACCGCATCTAGAACTCTTACTTTTGGCACTTAAGGATGGTTGGAGGGTATTCATCACCTCAGTGCAACGTTGAAGTCCAGTTTGTAAATTGGTAGCTCAAAGTATTTTTGAATACTTGCCTTTTTCATTATATCTATGGTTGATGGGAGTTGATGTATGAGTTTGAAACCTTGTGACATGACTGGGAACTGATGATTAGTGTCCATAATCTTGAATGTTACTAGGAAAAGATAATCTCCAACAGATTGGTCCTCTCAAAACCAATGACCTTTGGCTTTGGTCACACTTTTTAATGGAAACTCCAATACCTCTTCTTGAATCATTGCTTCGAAATCCTCAGAAGTCATTTGCACTTGTAATAAAGAGAGAATCAGCTTCAGTAGAAACCAATTCATGTGTTATGTGTGGCTTAATGATATGTCATTTCCTTTGTCACTCCATTCCCCCTTCCTTAAGTAAGTAAGGTCTCTTACCACACTTCTTTTGATTTTTACTCTTGAAAGAAAACAAAAAATATTTCTAGCCGAAGCATTTATTTATTTCCATTATAGGTTAATTCCTATGGAAGTAGAATCTAAGACCTATTCCAATGATGGAAATGTGCACCACTAGTTTTGTTGAAAAGATAATGCGCTGAATGCCTGGCTTTGTAATGTGGCCCTGGCATGCATACTCTAGGTGCATTGGACTCTTCATGAGTGCAAGTGGAATCTTATTGAGTAGGTTGTTCCTATCCTTGTTGCCTTTTGGTCTCCATATCCACTTTGTGGTTGGCGATTTAGGCCTCTGCATCTGTCTGGCTTGTCGTTCTTTGGCGCTTGTCTCCTTTTTACTTGTGGTCTGATTATTTGATGTCGTGTTCCTTCTGTACCCTTGATAAGTCCTTTTGGACTTCTTTGTTGCATTTTGTAGGCATGATAGCTCGTCAAGTCTCTTACATTCTTGAGTTGCAGTTTGTCTGGCCTTCTTTGGGATCCATATATATTGCTATGTCTTCTGGGCTGCTACTAATGATTTGGGAAGCCAAACAAGTCCTTGTGGTTTAGATTGAATGACGAGGATTGGTTGTCTTTCCTTGTCTTCCTTTGGTGTCTGATTTGCTTTACAAGCTTGTACACAAGCCAAATGCTCTGTGCAATATGCCAAAGACTAAATAATGCTCATGAAACAAGATTACAAAGTACTTAGAATCTGCCGCCGACCTCTGCACCAGACCTCCACCTTCTCCAAGCTTGCCCTTGTGCACACCTTGCACCAAGCTTCCAATAAGGGGAGGAATGGAAACCTTCTGATGATGTGCACCTTCAATGGGACCTTGGAACTCTTGCTATTCCTTGCTTCACCTTCTCTGCATACAATCTACGTCACTCTTCTTGCACCTTGCAATGGCTCTTTGTGTCGTGTGCACTCTCTCTGAATCTGTGTCTCCCCTTTCTCTTGCTCTAGAATATTTCACAATAGCTTACCTACCAAGAATACTCCTTCCTTGGCTGTCGGTTCACGTACGCTCCTAACTCCCATAGCATCTTGGCCCTCACTTGTATGTCCCAAGATTGTCTCCAAGGTGTGCCCAACAGCCAACAAATCCATGTTTTGTCCTTTAGTGACTTTAGTAGGATAATACAGAATTTAAAATGGGTGCCATACTTTCACTTCTGCGTACCTGTCATTTCACATACCTTCACATTTTGCCTCTTAATTCTTCAATTGTGTACCTAAGAGAGGGTTCACCTGAACCTTCCAAACACTTTCGACCTTAGAGAAATTACAAAAAGGCACTCTGCATCTTGTAATCGACTTTCTGTAAAATAACCTTTGTGAACAATTAATTGTGCACTACCTGTGTAGTGTGCACCTTGACACCTGAATGCTTTGACTTTTCCCATGTTAACTGACCTTGAACATGTTGAATTTGATCACTTTGACTTTGATTGTGGTTGACTTTGACCAATGTGACTTTTATGGGCTCAACAATTGCCCACCACCTAATGGGCTCTCCGTCCCAGAGAGCGGCTAGCCAAACTGTGAGTAGAGATGACATCATGATTCCTGTGCTGCAAAATCTTCAAAAGGACACTTGACCAGCCACCAAGTCCACCAGGAGCGGAAAAGAACAAACACCAGTGAAGAACCAAAAGGTGGAAATTGCCCATTGAAGAGCAAATGATGGATAATGGAGGGTAAGAGGATTTTGGAAGGGGGGTTGAGGCACTGAGAGGGATAGGGTATGGAGCGGTAAGGATGGGTCTTGTGAGAAGGCAAAAGGTAGGTCAAGGAGTACGGTTGTGGGCTTTGGAGAGGGTTAAAATGAGAAAATAGTAAAGCCACAGAGGGTGCATTTGGGAAAATATGAAAC
The DNA here is from genome assembly GCA_020310875.1 of Ceratopteris richardii. Taxonomy (NCBI): domain Eukaryota; kingdom Viridiplantae; phylum Streptophyta; class Polypodiopsida; order Polypodiales; family Pteridaceae; genus Ceratopteris; species Ceratopteris richardii. The sequence continues at coordinate 9,758,847 of CM035441.1, forward strand.
ATATGGTAAAATAAAGTGAGAATGAACCATATGGACCACGTGCAAAATGAAAAACATGTGAGCAATGTGCTCAAAACAAGTGGGTTTTGCCCAAAAGTCAACGAAAAGTTGGGATTTTTGAAAACCTAAGTCAAAAAATGAGTACAGAGGTGCTAAAAGACATGAAAATGACCCCAAGTTTGAAAAAAATGGCCATCGGAGGCACAGTCTAAAGCCAAACACATTGGACCAAGAAAAAATAAAAAATATATATAATTTAAAAAAAATTATTTTTAGCTATTTATGATTTTTTTCTTTCTTTTTGTTAAATTTGAGGCCAGCCGCGGGGGTTGGGCAAATTTAAATAAAAGTGAAAAAAATAAAAAATAATTTAAAATATAAATAAATAGAATAAAAAATATTAAAAAAAAAATCTAGGCGGGGTAGGGGGGATTAAATACATGAAAAAATAAAGAAAAAGAAAAAAGAAAAATAAAAAAAGGGGGGGTCGTGGGGGGAGGAGAGGGGATATTAAAATTAAATAAAGGAAAAAAGGGGGCGCGGGGGGGTCGGCAGTGGGGGGGGGGGAGGATTATAATAAAAAATAAAAACAAAATTAAAAATAAAAAATAAAAGTAATAAAAAAAATAAATAAAAATAAAATAAAAAATTTGGAGAGAGGGGATATTAAATACATTAAAAAAAAGTAAATAAAAGAAAAAAAAACAGGGGGAGGGGCAGGCGGGGGGCGGTGGGGGTAAGGTAAATAATAAAAAATAAAAAAAAAATAAAAATTGAAAATAAAAATAAATAAAATAATAGAAAATAATAAAAAAATAAATAAAAATAAAAAAAATGGAGGGATATTAAATACATTAAAAAAAGTAAATAAAAGAAAAAATAAAAAAACGAGGGGGGGTGGGCGGGCAGGGGGGCGGTGGGGGTAAGGAGAATAATAAAAAATAAAAACAAAAAGTAAAAATAAGAATAAATAAAATACTAAAAAAATTAAATAAAAATAAAAATAAAAATTTCGGGGGGGGGGGGGGAGGGGGGAAAGGGGGGGCTGCGGGGTGCGGAGGGTGGAGGCAGGGGAGGGGAGGGGGGGATATTAAATACATGAAAAAAATTAAATAAAAGAAAAAATAAAAAAAACAGAGGGGGGGCGCAGGGGGGGTGAGCGGGCAGGGGGATGTGTGGGGGGGGGGGGGGGCAGTGGAAGTAAGGAGAATAATAAAAAATAAAAATAAAATTAAAATAAAAAATAATACAAAAATTAAATAAAAATAAAATAAAAATTTGGGGGGTGGGGCTATGGGGTGTAGAGGGTAGAGGCAGTGGGAGAGGGGCCTCTTTTTTTTTAATAATAATAATAAAGAAAATTATCCATGGGTTTTTTTAGATAAAAATACAATTAAAATCCAAAAAAGTTCAAAAAACAAATCCAAATAAATTTGAGAAAATTCTCAAAAAATTTCCCTACATTTCTAGGCCAGTTTTCCTACTAAAAAACATAGAGAGATCCTAAAAAAATTCTAAAAATGCTTTAAAAGTTCCCAAAGAATTTCTTAAAAAACTATTCATGCAAAGGCTCTGAAATGGCTTCTAATATGCATACAAACTCAAAGAACAAGTACGAAAATGGATAAAAATTTACTAAAACTTAAGCAAGAAAAAAAAGGGAATGAGAAGGCTATGTACAACTTGGACATATTTTTCAAGTTCCAAGTGATTAAAAAAGTTTCAGTTGTGTTGATGATAGGCCTTGAGCCATGATATGATGACCATGAGAAACACCTCCATAATCTCCAATTGTACTGCACTTCATTTGTTTTGTCTTCTTTTTGGGCATAATGACCATTTGATAGGGCCACCCTAAATCCTTCATTAGAATACTATCTCCTCCATACTGCATCTTTTGTATCTTTGTTTCAGTTACTTTGTGAATTAATCTGCAAAATGTCATTTTTACTATTCCAACTTCTTTAGCCAATAGAATCCTCTGTTTCCAAAGATCTGCAAGTACTCCTTCCACCTCCTTGTAAAGCCCTGCACTTACTGCCATAAAAATTAACATAACAGATGATAGCCATACTAGTATCCATAAAAAAGTGGCCATTGATATATGATTTGAAATAGCTTCATCACTACTGTACTTAAGGGATTTTCTTTTCTTCTCTCTTCTCTAGCCTTTGACTGAGATTGTTTCACTCGAATCAGTAACCTGAATGATATCCTCTTTTTCTTCATAGACTTCCTCTTTACTTGAGTTTGGAAAAATTCCATAGCAAGAAGATGAGTCTTTTGTATGGAGCCAAACCAACATGTTTTCTTCTTCATATAAATTTGCTTCTTCACACAGTTCTGCCTCTGGGTTATCCAACAATACATCTTCCATACAAATACCGATTGTTTGCATTGTGCTGGTATGTCTTTGATTGTCTGGTCCTTCTTCTTAAAATATTTACTGCAACTCTTTCCCCTCGTGCTTTACCCACATTGTGTCCTTACCCTAGTCATGTAGTACATTGGCATGCCTTAACCAAGGTCTCCCAATTAACAGGGGGAAACTTCCTTCTACCTGTGGCAACCTTAGAACAACAAAATCCAAGTTAAAGATGGTACCTTGTATCTTAAGTGTGACTCCAGGAACCACTCCCATAGGCCTTACAATGCTTTGTTCTGCCAATGTTATAATGAAGTTGGTAGGTCCTGAAGGTTGTAGTCCAATCTTTTCCATGGTATGTTCAGGCATCAAGTTAATGCCAAATCCACCATCCACAATAACTCCTTGAAACTCATGTCCTTTGATAGAGACTGTTAGCTGAGGGCTCTTATAATCTGTGAGGGGTGCTTCCCCTATAACTTTATCTTTATGCATGACATCAAAATTTGCCACTAAACTTGTTGTGGAAGCCTCATCAATTATCTGCAATAGTTGTGTCCTAAATTTCCCATCCATCTTTATTAAATAAAAAATACTGACCTCCTTTTTCATGGACTTGAGTAGTCTTGAAGCTTTTGATTCCTTAAGAGCATGGGCTCCATTTGACTTATCAAAATTCTCATGAGCCCTTCTGAATGCATGCCCAATGGCATCACTGGTACCTATGAGATTTTCTTTTTGCCTTGTATTTGCATATGTGGTGGCTTTGTCTTCAGATGTCTCTTTGTCTTTGTTCAATCCATTAATCCTTGATTCTTTACCTATTTCTACTTGAGCCTTCCCCTTGCTTCTTGTCTGCACTCTAAAAGATTCAATTTCTTCTCACTGCACCACTCTGGTAGATGGTGATGGCACATTGACTTGTTCCACAACTTCTTCTATTTGAATGTGTGGCAGAAGATGCCTGGTTCTTAGGACAACAAAGGGTTTAATGGTCCCTAGCCTTTGGGCAATTCCTACAAGGGGGCATTTTCTAGTAGAGTACACCTACTTTGGTAGTGCCCACATTCTCCACATCTGAAACAGATAATTGGTCTCCTTGGCCCATTTCCAAAGTTATCCCTGTGTCTAGGGTTGTAATTGTTACCTTGATTAGGTGCAACCGCCATCACATTAGCTAGTGGTTGGGCTCCTCCTTGTGTCCAATATGTTGTTGCAGGCATAACTCTTGACTGACATTCTTGGGCCTCATGGCCAGCTTTCCTGCATAGCTCGCAAGTTACACTTAGAAGCGGACACTCACATACCACATTGCACATGGTGCATCATAGTCCACTTTTGATGCCACCTCCCTTGAGTTCCTACAACTCCTGTCGAAGTTGAGCGAGCTCTTCTGCTTGTGCTTCCTCTTCCTTTTGTAGCTTCAATGCTTCAATTTCTTGCCTCAACAAGGCTACTACATTTTCTTCTTCCTTTTGAGGTTTACTCCTTTTAAGTTCTCCATCCCTTTCCTTAATTGAATCACTGGATCCTCAATTTCTCTAGAATAGGGTAGTTGCGAAGAGCTTGCTCCATATTGTTGTCTTATTTGTTCCAGTCGTATAGCTGTATTGATGAACTCTTCTATGGAGGCTGGTGGCAACACTAATTCCTTGATTTCACATTGTGTAGTCACTAGAAGTGATTTAGCTAACCATTTCTTAATAAAGAAATCATGTGGAGGATCTGGCAACTTAGACATTACTGCCTTGGCCCTACTTACAAACTTTGGAAACATTTCACCAGGACCTAGTCTCAAGTTTTCTCTCTATGATTATCTCTATAGTGTTCCCATGCTGGAATTGAGTTTTGAATGCCTCTTTCATTAAATCCCACATGGTGAAATGGTTTTCAGCAAACTGGCTGAACCATTTATATGCTAGCCCTTCTAGTGTGGCAGGTAAGAGGATAGAAAAGGCATCCTCTCTTCCCATCAAACTTCTTGTTTTGCATAATGCTAAGAATCTCCTAATGTGCTCATCCGGGTCTTCCTGAGCTAAGCCTTTGAAAGATGGAAATTTCATATTTAATCTAGAAAGTAGAGTTTCCAAATCTACCTGACCTGCCATGTTCTTTACTGATGATGTTGACGACAGTGGACTGAGGGATCTTCTAACAACCTTCCTTCTTGTTGCTTTTCAAGTGATCATCAATGTTTGAGACTGGGTTGTGATCATGAGCTGTTCATAATCCTCTTAGGTTGAGATAATTAATAAGAAGATTTACCTCTTAACCCCCAATGAAGTAGCACTGTTGGCACTTGAATAATGCTTCTCCCACATTGAAATATTGCTCCTCCTATGCTCAAGCCTCCTTAGGTCCCACCGAGCGTGCCAAATTTTGTTGCGGGATTCTTGTGCAGGAAGGGACTTGAGTGTTTGTAAGAGAATGGAGAATGAAGACAAGAGAACTAATGACACCGAAACCTTTTGATCAATTAGGAAGAGAAGAATACAAGCTTGTACACAAGCCAAATGCTCTGCACAATATGCCAAAGACTTAATAATGCTCATGAAACAAGATTACAAAGTACTTAGAATTTGACGCCGACCTCTGCACCAGACCTCCACCTTCTCCAAGCTTGCCCTTGTGCCCACCTTGCACCAAGCTTCCAATAAGGGGAGGAATGGACACCTTTTGTCAACGTGCACCTTCAATGGTGTTATCATTAGTGTCCATGTGAAAGGCCAAATGGCCACCTGACACTTCTTTGTATATGTTCTTTAATAAAACATATAGTGTCTTGGTCAGTCACAGACTGTAAGTTCGACCACATTTGTAAGACCTAAGAAGTCTGTCTTCATGCTCCTTGTGTACTGTGTTTTTCTGCGTGTTTTGAAGCCTCTGTGCAGAGTAGTGTGTGTCGCCTTAGGAGCTCAGTTTTCTACTCTGAGCATATCACTGTGGAGCTCTCAAGAAGGAGAGCGCACTGAAGTGTATCACCATTGAATTACAGAGCAGTTTGACAAAAGAACCTTTGTTTCTTTTGTGCAAGCGAAGCAAGCACACCCCCCCAAGGTTTTCTCCAAGGCTTACGACTAAGGTGGTGACCAAGGCATAGATCTTGGCATACCTTGTCATTCAAGTCACCGTTGGCGCTGTTGGCTTCACGCGAGGGAGGACCTCAATGATCAAGAGATAGAGGTTCACGGTACTTCCCGAGAGGTCACCAATCCCAGTACTGTTCCCCCCAGAGCTCGCTTAACCGTGGAAATCTCTTGCCACTAAGCTACACTCGTGTGGTATCTGAAGAAGGGGAAAGACTAAGGTTGACATTACCTTGAACATGTTTTGGTCCCTCAAAGCTTCATTCTTTGCTTTCAAAGCCTATTTTTGAAGCTTTTTTGGGTGTCTTTTGGAGTACTTTTGCACATAGTTCTCTTCACACAGGTCCAAGAACATGAAGAAGAGTGTTCTTTGTACTTATCCAATTATAAATATCAGCCTTTCAGGCTGTGTTTTCAGCCACATGTAAAACTACAAGTTTCTCGAAAGGTTTTTCAGTTTTGGTGGGAGCAGCTGCTGCAAATTTATGCAGGTTTTTTGAGCCTAAAACATCATATTTGACAGACACTTGTAGGTGTTGTTGGCTAGTTTTTGGGCTGTGCATTTATTCTTTTAGTGTCATCTTACTGCATATATTGAGCACATACACACCATGTATGCTTTTGCAGATACCGCTTATGTACATCCATGTGGTCATTGATAGAGCGGTTATGTTTTTGCATAAAGTCTTATACATTTGAAAAAGAGGGTCTTGGTGAGGTTTTCTTAACTGGGAGACAGTCAGACGTCAGGGTCTCTTCAGTGATGTTGGTGGAAGACTTACCCAACCTCGCCATAGGAGATGTATGATAGTTGTTCATAGGTGCTCGATAAGTCTAGTTGGCTTCTATTGGGTAACTGATTATATGTAGTGGAGTTAGTGATTCACTATGCAGATAAACATGTCACTACTTGCAGTTTTATGATATTTTGACACTGGTCATATGCTCATTTTGCAGAAGATACTCAAGCAAAAGTTTTCTAGATTTTTGGTTTAGTCAACTATATAGTGGTCGATTTACCCTTTAATACACTTATTCGTTGGTGTTTAGACTCTTCTAGCTCCATTATCATTCTATTCAGTTCTCTACCATCATGGCATCAGAGGTCTCAAGCACATCTAGTGGATCAGGGTCTAGTGCCAGTGTTCCTAGGAGAAGCTATAACTTGTAGGGCAAAGAACATTTTGAGATCCGAAAAGTTGATGGCACAAAATTTGCTCTATGGAAGAATTAGATTGAAGATGTGTTGATTCAAAGGAGGCAATGGAAGCCAGTAAATGGGATTTCAAAGAAGCTTGTTGACATGGATGAAGATGATTGGGAGTCAGATGAAATGGACAGGTCTACCATTCGCTTGTGCTTGGCAGATAATGTTTACTTTATAGTATTAGACTATGAAAGTGAAGAGGAGCTTTGGAAGAAGTTATGCAATACATATGAAAAAGAGACGGCATCAAATAAAGTGTATCTGATGAGAAAATTATATGCCCTTCACATGAAGGACATAGATAGTGTTGCTGCTCATCTAAATGAGTTTGATGCTACATTCTCCCAGTTACATGCTTAGAAAATGGATATGGATAATGAAATGAAAGTAGTATTGTTGTTATGCACCTTGCCATCATCATGGGATACATTTTACACAGCTATTAGCAATAGTGCACCTGGTGATAAACTCATCTATGATGACATATGTGGAGCACTCTTGATTGAGGAGATTCGTAGAAAATCTATGGTTGGCATTCAGAGTGGAGATGCATATAATGTTTGTGATTCTTACCAAGGAAAGAATCAGTAATGTGGCAGGAGCATGAACAAGGAAAAGAATGATCAACGGAATAAGAGTAGAAGTAAATCAAGGAAGAGGGATATTGAATGCCATTATTTTCATAAGAAAGGACATATGAAGAAAGAGTGTTATGCATTAAAGAATGCTAAAGGTAAAGCATAGAACGTTGATGGACATGTTGAACAGTTCCCTACACCATCTACTTTGACTATGAAGATTGAAGAAATTAATGCTATTTCTGATGATGCTGATGTGTTGACACTTGATAGGATTGTGCCAACTGAGGCACTTATGGTTGATTCTCTTTCCCACACATGGCTGCTAGATTCTGGTGCTTCTTTCCATGTGACACCACACAGAGAATGGTTCTCTAATTATGTAGCAAAGTCTCTTGGTACCATGAGACTTGGTGACTCTTACCAGTATGATGTTGTGGGGATTGGAGATGTGGTTGTGCAGTTCATTGATGGTTCAAAATTTACTATGCATAATGTATGCCATGTACCTCAGTTATCACGCAGTTTGATGTCAGTTGGTCAACCTGATGACCTTGGTTACAAGGTGGTCTTCTATGCTCAGTCCTTTCGCATATCAAAGGGCAATATGGTTATTGCAAAAGGAAGCAAAGTTGGCTCACTTTATCCTTTATTTGTATCACAAAAAGAACACTTGTTAGCTGTTACTGAATAGCCTATGGCTTGTATTTGGCATGGTCATTTGGTCCATATAACTCGTAGTGGAATGGAAAATCTTTCTTGTTCTCGCTACTTACCTATGCTATCTTTCTCCAATTTTTCATACCAGAAATGTGCATAGAACGCACATTGACTCTTCAATTCACCCTTTAGATTTTGTTCATATAGATGTGTGTGGTCCTATGCCCACTAGGACCTTAGGTGGCTCTCTTTACTTTGTCACTTTCATAGATGATGCTACTAGAAAATTTTGGGTATATCCTATCAAATCGAAGGATGAGTTATTCCCTACTTCCAAAAAATGGCTTGCTTTAGTTGAGATCGAAAAAGGAACTAAGCTTAAGGCTTTACGTTCAGATAATGGGGGTGATTATACCTCACATGAATTCATCCTTTTTCGTCAGTCTAGAGGGATTCATAGAGAGTTTATAGCTCCTTATACCCCAATATAGAATGGTGTAGTTGAGAGGATGAATAGAACTATTCAAGATAGAGTAGTCTCTATGTTGCATCATGCAAACCTCTCACAAGGCTTTTGGGTGAAAGCAGTATTGACCACACTTCATGTGATTAACCTTTCACCTAGTACTGCCAAAGTTCTGAAAGTGGCACAAGAGTTGTGGACAGGGAAGCCACCATATTATGATCATCTTCGAGTTTTTGGGTGTGAAGTATATGTTCATATACCCAAGAATCTTAGATAAAAGTTGGACCATAAGTCAAAGAAATGCATTTTTCTTGGATATGGTCGAGAATGGCAATTTGGATATCGCTTATGGGATCATGAAACATGGACAGTGATCAAAAGTAGTGGTGTCATTTTCAATGAGTCTAAGATGCATAAACAACCCATTAAGGAGGTTGAAGTGAGAAGAGTGGTGTTTGAGGATACTAGTCCTCTGGTTAGCATGCATAAAAATGCTGCACATAGGGATATTCAAGAGAATGTCCATTCAGATGAGTCTGCACATGTTCCTGTTCAGCAACCATTGAGACGTTTTGCACATGTCTCACATCCATCTGATGTTGGAGTTACACATCTACGGAAGCACGCGAACAACACAAGGAAGAAGAAGAAGCTTGGAGCACAACACACAATACTGAATGTATTACTAGAGAATGTACAAAGATAAGTAGACCATTAGGGCAATAGGCATATATACAAGCCAAGGGAAAAAAACCTCCTAAAGAGGGAAAAAAGTGCCCCGACGGTCCTAGTGTGTTCACACACATCACTACCTAAATATATCAACAAATCCCCCCTGGGAAAGATGCGGTGAACAAGGAGCTGGTACTCATGTATAAGGAAGTGCCAAGCTATGTGGTAATCACTCCACAAAAGGAAGTAAGCCCAAAGCTTTGCGGAAAGCTTCAAACTTCTCCCTAGGCAGAGCCTTCGTGAAAAGGTCTGCAATGTTCTCCTGTGTGGGCACATATGCCAAGCTGATCTCCCCAGCAGAGAACCTCTCCCTAACATAATGATAATGCACCTCAATGTGCTTAGTGTGAGCATGGAACACATGGTTCCTCGCAACTGCCAATGCGCTCTGACTGCTAGTGAAGATGGTGGTGGCAAAAGACTGACCAACACCCAAATCAGCCATAAGGCGTCTAAGCCACACACACTCAACAATAGTTGTGAAAGCTGCCCTATACTCAGCTCACAACTGGAAGTGGCCATAGTAGGCTGCTTCTTGCTCAACCAAGATATACATGAGCTACCAAGCATGAAGCAAAAGCCACTAGTGGATACAAAAATGTCATAGCAACCAGCCCAATCAGAGTCAAAAAAAGCATGCAAATCTAGTGGTAGTGATCCCCCCTTGGGATAAAACAACCCAAGTATCAGGGTACCACTCAAGTAGCGAAAGATGCGCTTAACCGCCTGCCAATGCTTGACTCTTGGGCAATGCATAAACCTGCTCATCTCTGAGACCGCAAACTGAATATCTGGCCAAGTAATGCATAAGTAAATCAAGCATCCAACAGCCTTCTGATAGAGAAAAACATCAAATGCATCTCCAACATCATGAAGACTCAATTGTAAACCTGTCTCCATAGGGGTGGCAATAGGCTTACAGTCTTCAAGGCCAAAATGCTGCAATAATGTGTCAATATATTTCGTTTGACACAAAGACATTCCACCATCAACTTGCATAAATTGAATGCCCAAATAGTGATGCAAATGCCCCAAATTAGACATCTCAAATGAGGCGTGCAAATCAGCCTTAAAATCAGCAATATGCTTCTCAATAGGACTAGTGAGTAGCATGTCGTCAACATAGACAACAATGATTAGAAGCACATCATTAGCATGCTTAACATATAAGGTGCTTTTAGTTGGACTGTTTTCAAAACCATGTGCAATCAGATAGGCATGTACCTTCTGATACCAAGCACGTGGTGCTTGCTTTAAACCATATAATTCCTTCTATAACCTGCACACCTGGTTTTCATGCCCTTTTTGCACAAAGCCACAGGGCTAAAAAACATACACTTCTTCATGCAAGTCACCATTCAAAAATGCTATTTTAATGTCCAACTGATGTACATTCCAACCATGATGAGCTGCAAGTGCACAAATGCTACGAACAGTAGTCATTCGACAAGTAGGTGCAAAGGTCTCATCAAAATCAATGCCTCTTTCCTGTGCATAACCCTTTGCAACAAGCCTAGCCTTATACCTGTCAACTGTACCATCAGGCTTACGCTTCAGCTTGTATACCCACTTAGTCCCAATGGCCTTCTTTCCACGAGGAAAGTCACATAAAGACCAAGTACCATTCTTCATTATAGCATCATATTCAGATTGCATAACAGCCATCCAATTTTTCGAATTTTGTGCTTCATCAAATGAAACAGGCTCATTCTCATCACAAAGACTAGATGCAGCCATAACACAGTAATCTGATGCAAAAGAGGCACTATGAGAGCCTGAACGAGTGCGATATGACAGAGGTGCATCTAATTTGTTGTCATGCAAAGTCTACACTAGCCATTTTGGTATAGTTTTTGCCTGCTCAATATCAGCTCTCTCATCAACTAGTGCATCATGTAAATCTGCATCAGAAATGGAATGATCTACATCATCACATGAAACCTGCAAAGGCTGAGAAGTTGCATCATTGGTACCAGCACTAGACTCTCCACCTGTAAAAAGAGGCAGCAACGTATCATACATGCCTTTGGAGCTAACAGATGTCTCCTTAGTACATGAAAGCAATGGCTGAATAGCATCTTCCACAAAAACAACATCACAACTAACTAGAATGTGTTTAGTCTGTGGATGATACAGACGATCGCCTTTACTTTCAGAACTGTACCCAACAAAAATACATTTTATTGCTTTATCATCCAATTTTCTGCGATGTTGTTCAGGCATTAATGCATATCCCAAACAACCAAAAACATGCAGATGAGCAACAGATGGCTTGCGATCATGCCAAGCCTCATATGGAGTGATAGACTGCAGCGCTTTAGTGGGACACCTGTTCAGTACATATGCTGCACACATGACAACCTCAAGCTAGAAACTATGTGGTAAAGCATGACTCGACCATACACCTCGCCATCTCCATGAGTGACCTATTCTTTCGTTCAACAACTCCATTCTATTGAGGTGTATACGACACTGTACACTAGTATTTTATCCCACGTTCAGCCAAAAATGCATTAAAATCAGAACACATATATTCCCCCCCTCGATCAAAATGTAGGGTGCCAATTTTACATGCTGACAGATTTTCAACCAAAACCAAAAATTGTTTGAAGCACATGAACACTTCCAACTTTGCCTTCAATGGATATACCCATGCATGCCTGGAAAAATCATCGATGAAAGTCACGAAAAAAGAAGGTGTCTGCATAGGACCACAAACATCACTATGTACAAGCTGCAATTTCTGAGTAGCCCGAACTGAACCATCTTTTGGAAAGGACAAACACTGCATTTTGCCCAAAATACAGCCTTCACAAACATGTTTTCTAGGTGCCTCAAGTTTGGGCAAAGAGGACACCATTTCAGATTTCTGCAGGCGTAGCAAACTAGCAAAATTCAGATGACCAAAGCGTGCATGTCAAAGCTTTGCATCTGACATGGCCTGAGAATCATTTATTGCACATGCCAAATCATTTACAGATCTTTCATAGTCTATGAGCTTATAGAGCCCACGGCATAAAATGCCAGAAGCAATAATCACATTGCCATTTGAGAGATCATGAACTGTACACCTGTCATCAACAAATTTCACAACCAAGACAATCTTGGCTAATACAGAAACTGATAACAGGTTCTTCTTGATCCCTGGCTCAAATAAAGCATCTGACAAAGTGAAAGAACTACCATCAGCAGTAGTCAAAATGATCTTACCAACTCCCATAACAAGATAAGAGGAGTTGTTGGCACATGTAACAGTATTCCCTGTATGGGCAGGCTTGAGAGAAAAGAAGAAACTGCGTTGCGAGGTAATATGCTTGGTCGCCCCACTATCAAAGTAGCAAACATCTGAGTCTACTGCAAACATGCATTGCTCATGAGAAGATGGGTCAAAACTGCAAATAGTATTAAACGCCCATTCTTCTTCCTGCACAAGACTAGTAGACTCCGTTTTTGGTGTAGAGGCTTCTGCAACAACCATTCCAACCTCTTTCTTCTTTGCCTCTTTCGCAACCAGTTTCGAATAGTTCTTTATGATATAATCATTCCCTTTACAATACTTACAAAACAATTTCTTCTTTTTTGGTTTTTTCTCATCTTTGTCTTGATCCTTTGAATGTGCAGCATCTGCAGATTTCTGCTTACTAGTAGAAGAGCTCCATTTTCCTTTGCCCTTCTGACTAGCCAAGAAAGCTTGATCTGCAACACGCATAATGGACATGTTCTACCTGGATTGATCTTCCTGCAACAGAACAGAGACTAACTCCTCAAATGACAAGGCATTTGGATTGCCTTTCATCATCAACGAAAGAGTAGAAACAAAACCCTGATATGAATCAGGAAGACCATTCAAAACGGTCTGCACAAGTGAGCTATTTGGTATAACCTCATCAGCAGAAATCAACTGTTCCTTCAAGTCTTTGATCTTTTAGGAAATTGTCCATAGAATCACCTTCATTCATGTTCTCACTCTCCAACTGTTTTCGGAGGTAAGCGACACGAGCCTCATTCCTAGCTTGGTACAATGTGGTAAGTGTATCCCAAGCATCCTTAGCTGTTTTGCAAGAGCAAATATGAGGAATAATGGCACGTTTGATAGATAAAGCTATCAATGCATGTGCCCGGGCATCTCTACCATCCCAACAAATCTGCTCTACAGTAGGTGCAGCAGAAACCGTAGCACGAACAGGAATATGCAGAATATCATCATCTTCGACACCTTTTGCATCAGCTTGAGTACCTGCAGTTGTAACAGTTGCAGGTGTGATAGGACGTTTTGTGAAGAGATGGATAGGTATGTGCTTGAAGATGAAGAGGTGTTGCAAAATCCTTGATCTACACCAGCCAAATGAACTCCAAGAGTATATGGTGGGCCCTTTTAGCTTGCCAATGGATGTATTAGACACCCTATGTACCTTGGAAGATCACTCTCAAAAAGATAGATCAAAACAGATAAGTTGGAGTTAGCTCAGAGGTGAAAAACTTGCTATTTTGGTTCATACACCTGTCCAATGTTTTGCATAATTCTCTGAGCACAGCAGCAATTAGCTTAATTCCTCTTACGGAAATCTAGTTAACTTAAAGAGCTAACTTTCAAGAGTAATCCCATAAAAAATAATGAACCACACACTGAGAATGAGTTTTAACAAGTGATGACATCATCCCGATTTTCACGGGCTGCTACAGTTTGAGACCAGTGAGCAGAAAAATCAACATAACTCAAAATGTAAGAATCTAATGATTATGAAACTTTTTATGGTTATACTAGATAGTAAGATAAATCCAACAAGATTTAAATCATTGAATTTGGATGCGTAACCACTGAGAAATGGCTCTGATAAGATGAGTGAAAAAGTCGGGTACCTGACAGAGAAGTGAAGATGAACAGACACTGTTGACTTCAACTAAACATAACTGAAGATTGCAACATCCAGATGACATGAAAATTTGTGAGCATATAGTAGAATTATAGAGCTAACTTTACCAAGTTAAATCACTGAAAATGATGCACCAAGCTTAGAGAAACCATCTCTGCAATCTGACTGAGAAAACTGAGAGATATGGCAGTGAGTAGTACACTTCACAAGAACATGGAAATATGAACCCAAATGATAATGAAAATGAAAGTATATTGCTTTTACAATACAATGGACTTATTGATACATATGTGTGCCTTGGAATCACACCTTGATATGGCATAAAGCTCAGCTCTTGGAGTTCTTCACATAGTTCTCTCTAACCACGGCTAAAGCTGCCATCTATTTATAGTTGAGTTTGGAAGGCTAACTTCCCTCAATCACTCTCCAATCAAGCAGTGATTGATTTGATTCTCTACCTACCACAAATCACGAATTTGTGGCTCCTCTTTCCCTTTTTGATCATGTGGACTCAACCACTTAAGATTCTTTCACTTTTACATTAAGTAAACACTTCAAAAGTTACAAGAGGTAGTTCACAAGTGAACTTTACATAGTCTTCATTGTGAAGCTTCTTTTATGACTTTGTGGGACTCAAGCCAATACTTAGGCTTGTCATAGAGTTGCTCCAACAGCTCCCCCTCAAGCCAAGTATGCTTGAGATCTTCAATCTTCCAAGATTACCTGTAAACCAATCATAGCCTTGAATTTGCAAAGCTTTGTACCATCCAATGCTTTGGTTAGAATATCTGCACATTGTTGATGAGTGGACACATATGATATTTGAATTTCTTTGCTTATAACCTTCTCTCGTACATAGTGATAATGAACTTCAATATGTTTAGTCCTTGCATGAAAAATAGGATTAGCAGCCAAGTGAATAGAACTCATATTGTCACCAAAAATAGTTGGAGTTCCAAACTCCAATCCATGATCTTTGAACAATGTCTTCATCCACATAGCTTCTTGTGTAGCTATGGCAAGACCTCTATATTCAGCTTCAGTAGAAGAGAGAGCAACTGTGGGCTGCTTCTTGGATGACCATGAAATAAGCTTTGAACCTGCAAAGGTAAGATAACCTGAAGTGCTCCTTCTATCTTCCTTGGAGCCAACCCAATCTGCATCAGAAAATAGCTTCAAACCTAAATCAGATACATAAGGATAATAAAGTCCTTCATTTATGGTTGCTTTGAGATACTTGAGAATCCTTTTGGCAGCATCCATATGTGGTTTCCTTGGTGTGTGCATAAATTGACTTAGCACACTCACACTGTAACATATATCTACTCTTGTCAATGTGGCATAGTTGAGACTACCCACTAGACTTTGATATGATGTGATGTCCTCTATGAGTTCACCTTCATGTGAGCTCAATTTGTGATTGATCTCCATTGGAGTACCTGCAATCTTACAATCTTGCATCTTGAATTTTGCCATCATGTCCTTAATGTACTTTCTTTGAGTGAGAAACAAACCATGATCTTTGTAGACAACTTCCAAGCCTAAGAAGTAGGTAAGTGAACCCAAATCACTTATCTTGAACTCTTCTCTCATCTGATCTTTGATCTTCTTCATACCATCTGCATCATTTCCTATCAATATAATATCATCTACATATACACATAGGTAGATGACCTCAGAGTTACTCTTTTTAATAAAGAGTCAAGGATCTGCCTTGCTTGGTTGAAAGCCTTTGTCTTGCAAGAATGAAACAAGCCTGAAATTCCAAGATCTTGGAGCTTGCTTGAGACCATACAATGCTTTGTTAAGGTTACACACATAATCAGGATAAACTTGATTCTCAAAACCAGGTGGTTGTGCCATATATACCTCTTGTGTTATCCAACCATTCAAGAATGCATTCTTTACATCTAGTTGAAGTATCTTCGAATTCTTGGAAGAGGCAATACTAAGCAAAACCCTAATAGTAGGCATCTTTGCCACAGGAGAGAAAGTCTCCTCATAATCAATTCCCTGAGTTTGTGCAAAGCCTTTTGCTACAAGCCTTACCTTATACCTGCTAATGGAACCATCAGAATTCTTCTTGAGTTTATAGACCCATCTTGAGCCTATTACCTTCATGGATGAAGTCTTGGGCACCAAATCCCAAGTGTTGTTTTCCTCAAGTGCTTCAATCTCTTCCTTCATTGCATGCTTCCATTCTGTTTTTGCTTTGGCCTCTTCAAATCATGATGGCTCCTCTTGGTTTATGTCCTGTGCTATGTAGATAGAATGTTTAGTTACTAATGAGGTGTCAAACCCATACCTTTCTGGTTTTTTCTTTTCCCTCATAGATCTTCTTAGGCCATGATGTGATGATTCTGCCTCATGTCCAAGTTCCTGCAATTTTGCTTTACCTTTAGACTTCCATGCTTTGATCTTTTCCATCTGAGATTCTTCATCATCCTCTGAGGTATCTTGTTCTTCAATCTTTGGTTGTTCTCTACCAAGCTTTGGAAAATCTTCTTCAAGATTGTATGGTAAATTGACCTTCCTGCATGAATCTTCATACCATGAATTGTTCTCATCAAAAACTACATCTCTGCTTACCAAGAATCCTTTGTTGGTAGGGTTGTATAACCTGTACCCCTTTTGATTGCTGTCATATCCAATAAATACACACCTTTCTGCCTTTGGATCCATCTTGCCTCTAACTTGTGAAGGAACATGAGCAAAAGCAATACATCCAAAAATTTTACAATGATCTAAGCTTGGTCTTCTTCCATTCCAAGCCTCATATGGAGTCATCCCATCAAGGGATTTTGAAGGCAACCTGTTAATCAAGTAAGTGGATGTACATACAACCTCAGCCCATAAGTAATTAGGTAAATGCTTTTCATTTAACATAGACCTTGTAGCTTCAACAATTGTCCTATTCCTTCTTTCTGCCACTCCATTTTGCTCAGGAGTGTACCTTGTAGTTACCTCTCTTTTGATTCCTCTTTCTTGAAGAAAAGAATCAAAATCATGGGAGAAGTATTCTCCCCCTCCATCTGACCTTAGCCTTTTTAGTGATTTACCTGTTTGATTCTTCACAAGAGCCAAATATCTTTTGAAACATGGAAAAACTTCATATTTTGTGTTTCATAAAGAATAGGATAGTCCATAATTAAAGAGAGCAATGTTTCTAGTGTCCTGTAATTCAAATGTGAACAATCTACCTGTCTTTTCACCTTTTGCAATTTTTCTGAATCCTTGACTTGGATCTTCAACAAATGCTCCTGCCTTTGTGAACCTGACTTGCAACCCTTTCTCTACTATCTGCCCAACACTTATCAAATTCTTTGTAATGGTAGGGACATAGAGTACCTTACTGAGTAGGTTGATGTTTCCATCAGATGCTTTGACATTGCCTATATTCTCCACAAGATGTCTTGTGTCATCTCCTGTTTGTACCTCATGCTTATTCCTTGGATCTTCTAAATTTGATAGGAGTGCCACATTTCCTGCCACATGATTTGAACAACCTGAATCTATGTAGAAAACTTGCTCATCAGATTTACCTGTGGCATAGCCATGTTCATGATCAATAATGAATCCTCTTTGTTTGAGTCTTCTGTGTAGTTATTGTAGTCTCTCCTTCCTTTGTAGCCTCCTTGATAGTTTGAATGATTGTAGTTGTTGTAATTTCCATGGTAATTGTTGAACCTTCCTCTTGAGTAGCCATAACTTCCTCTATTTTATTCTCTGCCTCTTTGATTCCTGGAATTCCTAAAACAATTTTCACTTGTATGATTAGTTAATCCACAAATAGAACATGAGTTGGAGTCTTGGGATCTCCCCCTGCCTTGTCTACCTCCTCTTCCTCTACCTCTTCCATGTCTTCCTCTACCTGCATAGTTAGCTTGATATGTACCTGTTTCATCATCCACTTTCTTTGCCTTTCCTTTGTTATCTTTGGACTTGCTTTTATCAGTGTATAAAGCTGAAGATTGATTACCTTTAGAGCTTTCTCCATTTTTGATAAGCTTTGCCTCTTGAGTAAGTAGTTGTCCAATGAGTGTATTGAAATCAGGTACATGTATGTCCATGTACAAATCCATAGCTGTGGTGAATGCTTCCACTTGTCATCTGCCTTCAAGCCATTGATGACCTGCCTTACAATTTGCTCTTCATCTATTACCTCTCCAATGCTTCCCAACTGATCTGCTATGTCCTTGAGCTTTGTGACAAAATCAGTCACATTTTATTTGGGAGACTTCTTGAGAGTTGTGAAATCCAGCCATAGTTGATGCTTCCTAGCTTTAGTACTTGAAGAAAAGAAAGCTTCAAGTGCATCCCACACTTCCTAAGATGTCTTACAACTTCTAATGTGAGGCAACAAAAAATCTGAGATAGAGTTGAGCAGATAAGAACTTGCAAGTGCATCCTTGGAGCACCATGTGCTCAATCTTTCTTGCTCTTCTTGTGTTGGTTGACTTTTGTTCCTGAAACTTGGCATAACTTCATCTCCAGCCACATAACCATATAAACTTCTACCTTGGAGATAAGCTTCCATTCTTAATGACCAAGCTGAGTAGCTACCTCTGTCCAATTTGTCAATTGATGAAGGAAATCCATCTGCCATGTTGTCCAACCTTGCTCTGATACCACTATGAAGAGATGGATAGGTATGTGCTTGAAGATGAAGAGGTGTTGCAAAATCCTTGATCTACACCAGCCAAATGAACTCCATGAGTATATGGTGGGCCCTTTTAGCTTGCCAATGGATGTATTAGACACCCTATGTACCTTGGAAGATCACTCTCAAAAAGATAGATCAAAACAGATCAATTGGAGTTAGCTCAGAGGTGAAAAACTTGCTATTTTGGTTCATACAAATGTCCAGTGTTTTGCATAATTCTCTGAGCACAGCAGCAATTAGCTTAATTCCTCTTGGGGAAATCTAGTTAACTTAAAGAGATAACTTTCAAGAGTAATCTCATAAAAAATAATGAACCACACACTGAGAATGAGTTTTAACAAGTGATGACATCATCTCGATTTTCACGGGCTGCTACAGTTTGAGACCAGTGAGCAGAAAAATGAACATAACTCAAAATTTAGGAATCCAATGATTATGAAAATTTGTATGATTATACTAGACAGTAATTTGAATCCAACAAGCTTTAAATCATTGAATTGGGATAAGTAACCACTGAGAAATGACTCTGATAAGATGAGTGAAAAAGTCGGGTACCTGACAGAGAAGTGAAGATGAACAGACGCTGTTGACTTCAACTGAACATACCTGAAGATTGCAACATCCAAATGACATGAAAATTTGTGAGCATATAGTAGACTTATAGAGCTAACTTTACCAAGTTAAATCACTGAAAAGGATGCACCAATCTCAGAGAAACCATCTCTGCAATCTGACTGAGAAAACTGAGAGATATGGCAGTGAGTAGTACACTTCACAAGAACATGGAAATATGAACCCAAATGATAATGAAAATGAAAGTATATTGCTTGTACAATACAATGGAATTACTGATACATATGTGTGCCTTGGAATCACACCTTGATATGGCATAAAGCTCAGCTCTTGGAGGTCTTCACATAGTTCTCTCTAACCACGACTAAAGTTGCCATCTATTTATAGTTGAGTTTGGGAGGCTAACTTCCCTCAATCACTCTCCAATCAATCAGTGATTGATTTCTCCTCTTTCCCTTTTTGATCATGTGGACTCAACCACTTAAGATTCTTTCACTTTTACATTAAGTAAACTCTTCAAAAGTTACAAGAGGTAGTTCACAAGTGAACTTTACATAGTCTTCATTTTGAAGCTTCATTTATGACTTTGTGGGACTCAAGCCAATACTTAGGCTTGTCATAGACTTGCTCCAACACGTTTTTCGACAGCCTGCACAATGTTCCAATCCAAGTTATAAAAGATATTTCCTAAAAGATACACCGATGCATGCCTGTAAAAATCATCAATCAAAGTTATAAACTAAAGATATTTCCTAAAAGAAGGTGTCTCGATAGGACCACAAGCATCACTATGAACAAGCTATAGTTTTTTAATAGCTCATATTGAACCATCTTTTGGGAAGGAGGAATGCTACATCTTGCCCAAAATACAGCTTTCTCAGACATGTTTACCCTCACCAAATGGAAACCACTTCTTCTCCAATATTTGAAAGCTTCTATCCAAAGGGCACTCTGACATGGTACAAAATAAACTTAGGCATTCATCAATTCATAACCAAATTGCCATTTCACCATCATGCAAGAATAAATATTCTTGTTCCTTGACAAGAACTACAAAAACCGTTTCTATTTCCACCTCTGGGATAGTCCCTTTAGGTTACACAGAGGTGGATGGAGCAAGTACTTCCAACTTATCATCCACACCATGAGGATAAGTTATTTTTATCAGTTCTCTCTTTAATAAAAGATTCAATGGTTCTTGGGGTGGTTCCTTTTTATCACCAACAAAGAAAATGGGACATGTGATGAGGAGCTCAATTTTGGTTCCTCATTCATGATGAAAAGTATGGAAACTATGAAAGATAGGTATTGTGCACCCATCTTGTGTTTCCTATAAATTGTTTTTTATTAGTGGCATTGTCTCATCGAGGAGGTGCCCTACTTCCTCTCAATTGATTGGAACCACTCCGAATGTTTTGCAACTACCTCATCACCTTTGTGAATGTAGATGAGAAGGTCACAAGGAACCCATTTCCCATCATATGTTGGTATGTTGATAGAGAAATGAAATATATGAACATCCATATATTGAAGTATCTTGTCTTAGGCATATGTGTTCATTTTCATGGTACCATCGAGATCAAGAAACTTAGAGAGAAGATCATATAGGTCATGTTGACTTTTATCATCTCAATCCTCCAAGAATTCCAACAACCTTTGGGGTTCTCTCTTGTGAGTTACATAGATGGAAACCATAGCTCACAAAGACACAAAAAACATATCTAGCAACTCTCTATGTAGTTGCAAAGGCGATAAATGCGAAGAAAAAACTTTTATTTATAGTTTTTCTAGGATTTTTAAGTGATGGGCCCCACTTTTTAACATAAGTGAATTTTGTAAAAATTAAAACAAAAGTGAGTTTTGGTAAGAAAAGATTGACATTTGACATCACAACCAAGAAAATAAACAACACGAATGTTCTTACAAGCAAAATATTGAAAATGAGTAGATACAAGTAGAATGTAACCAAAATCTTCCTAATGCAAATGTGCAAATATCTTCATTGCAAAAATAGTTTGTACACACATTTCACATTGTCTTTACATGAAAAATGAGAACAATGTGACAAAAAAGCTACGAAAATGAAATTTCATTCCCATCCATGCTCAATATGTGAGGACCCTAAATTTGTCTTCCAATCTCTTATATAATGGAATCCAAATCTTACCTTGTTCCCTCATATTCCAAATTTGAAATCATGAATATCATTACATCCCATGATAAGTAACTTTATATTTATTTCAAATGAAACAAAAGATCCTTAGAGCTCTGTAAAGATATCCACTCTCCAAGTTTACACATCCAATATCATAGTAAAATCTAACATACAAAGAGGTACGACATTTAAATAATGAAACCCTGTACATGTGTCACCAATTTTAGAATGATATCTATCCGCTTTTGATAGTCTTTCTACGTAACCCCAATTTTTTCCTAGTAAAGCCTCTACTACCTCATATGTAATATCTTTACATAGAAACGTTCTAGGAGCTTCTACAAAAGGAAGACCTTGAAATATATACACAAGGCAATGTATTGGTAGAGTCCAATGTCAACCTATTGACCTAAACACATGTTAATTTCCAGTTATGTATGTTCATTACCATCTTACACTTGAAAGATGATATGGACCAAAACTCAGGTTCTATCCACTCTGAATAACAAGAGAATCAATTTTAATAATCTCTAACCTTACATAATCAACATCTATAGAAGGAACAATGTATTTGTGTGTGTAAATGAAGATCCTTTCATGAATATTTTTAGCAGGAGGTACATGTGCAAATATTAATGTCCCAATGTCTACATGTAATACTTTGAAAGTGCCTATAAGACTATGGAGTAGTCTTTCTTCCACTAAATTAGAAGGAAATATGAGTGTAACAAATGAAAACATATTTATATCAGTAAGTAATACATTCGACACCACAAAGAATTTAAAATAGTATAAATACTCACAATGGATTGGATATCTAGTTCTATTAGAGTTTTCCAACTTCATGATTGACACTGTGAAGATAGGTTGTACAATAGAAACCATCCCACCATGTGCATTGATGCTTAAAGCCTAAGATCTTACCCTTCAAATGATGATCCAAATTTCCATGATCTCAAACATGATGAGGATGAAATCCTGATGAAAGATCCTAGTAAGCTACTTGCCACTCTCCTCCCAACCTTAAATAGCCCTTGCGCTTGGCACATCTAGAATCTTCTCTAAGGTCCAAACACTCCTCATATGGCCAATCTGAGGAGATGGAATAACCTAGAAGATTCATGCTAGAGCCTTGGCTCCCCCGAGCTCTGGTCCTTGACCTAGCTAGGGGCCTCCACCAAATGCAGGTATACCAATGGTAGACCATGTCCTCCACCAAATGCAAGTAGACCAATGGTAGACCATGCAGTGATCAAGGAAGGAAAGTGTTTGCAAATCAGAGCTTGTTGGAGCAAGTCTATGGCAAGCCTAAGTATTGGCTTGAGTCTCACAAAGTCTTAGAAGAAGCCTTAAAAAGAAGACTATGTAAAGTTCACTTGTGAACTACCTCTTGTAACTTTTGAAGAGTTTACTTAATGTAAAAGTGAAAGAATCTTAAGTGGTTGAGTCCAGTTGATCAAGAATGGAAAGAGGAGCCACGAATTCGTGATTTGTGGTAGGTAGAGAATCAAATCAATCATTGATTGATTGGAGAGTGATTGAGGGAAGTTAGCCTCCCAAACTCAACTATAAATAGATGGCAATTTTAGTCGTGGTTAGAGAGACCTATGTGAAGACCTCCAAGAGCTGAGCTTTATGCCATATCAAGGTGTGATTACAAGACACACATATGTATCAGTAAGTCATTGTATTGTACAAGCAATATACTTTCATTTTCATGATTATTTGAGTTCATCTTTCCATGTTCTTGTGAAGTGTACTACTCACTGCCATTACTCTCAGTTTTTCTCAGTCAGCTTGCAGAGATGTTTTCTCTGAGCTTGGTGCATCATTTTCAGTAATTTAACTTGGTAAAGTTAGCTCTATAAGTCTACTATATGCTCACAAATTTTGATGTCATTTGGATGTTGCCATCTTCAGTTATGTTCACTTGAAGTCAATAGGGTCTGTTCATCTTCACTTCTCTGTCAGGTACCCGACTTTTTCACTCATCTTGTCAGAGCCATTTCTCAGTGGTTACTTATCTAAATTCCGTGATTTAAAACTTTTTGGATTCAAATTACTGTCTACTATAACCATACAAATTTTCATAATCATTGGATTCCTATATTTTGAGTTATGTTGACTTTTCTGCTCACTGGTCTCAAACTGTAGCAGCCCGTGAAAATCGGGATGATGTCATCAGTTGTTAAAACTCATTCTCAGTGTGTGGTTCATTATTTTTGATGAGATTACTCTTGAAAGTTATCTCCTTAAGTTACCTAGACTTCCCCAAGAGGAATTAAGCTAATTGCTGCTGTGCTCAGAGAATTATGTAAAACACTGGACAGGTGTATGAACCGAGAATAGAAAGTTTTCACCTCTGAGCTAACTCCAACTTATCTTTTTTGATCTATCTTTTTGAGAGTGATCTTCCAAGGTACATAGGGTGTCTAATACATCCATTGGCAAGCTAAAAGGGCCCACCATATACTTCTGGAGTTCATTTGGCTGGTGTAGATCAAGGATTTCGCAACACCTCTTCATCTTCAAGCACATACCTATCCATCTCTTCACAGAGCTTCTAATTCCCAAGTAGCATCTGTGAGTGGACGGCTAGTACATGCTACTAAATACTCTAGTATGGAGTGATCCCATAACTTCCACTCCCTCTTATCAAGAACCTGAAATGGAACAGCTAGCTGAGATGCTCTATTTTCTAAAGCAACTAAACCATCTACACAATTCTCATCTCAAGAAATGTAGGGTCTCAACTTGCTAATATGGAAAACTAGGTGAACTTTGCAATTATCAAGCAATTGCAATTTACATGCGGCATCACTAATCTTCTTGATTACTATCCAAGGTCCACAAAATCTAGGGGACAACTTGGGTTTCTGACCCACTGTCAATGATGAACCAAGTGGAACCTATAAAAGCACACGACCATCCTCTTGAAACATTCCTGGTGTACGATGTCGATCTACAAATGCTTTCATCCTTTCGGTAGCTTGCTTGAGATTGAACTGAGCTATTTTCAAGTTAGCTTGCATATCCATTAGAAACTCTGAAGCACTCAGAGATTTTGTGCTGGACTATGTGGAATAAATCTATAGATCACCTCAAAAGGTGCCAGCCTAGTAGTCTTGTGCTTCCAACTATTATAAGAAAGTTCAACTAATAGGAGGAAACTATCCCAATCTGTTTGCTTTTCTAAAACATATGCCCGTAGCATATCTTCCAATATCTGATTAACTCTTTTGTTCTGACGCTCTGTTTGTGGATGCTCTCCATTACTCAACTTGAGTTGAACCTGAAGCTTACTAAACACCTGTTTCCAAAAATTTCCTATAAATCTGGGAGCCCTATCTGAAACTATTGATTTTGGTAGACCATCTAGTCTAAAAATATTTTGAATAAATAGTTCCATGACTTGCGAAGCCTCCACTGATTCCTTTTTAGGGATGAAATGTGCCATTTTGCTCAAACGATCAACCACTACTAGAATAGCATTCTTCTATCATGGTGTCGTAGGTAAAGACATTATGAAGTCCATGGAAAAACTATCCCAACAATACTTTGGTATCTCCAATGGTTGTAGTAGACCTAGAGGACTAATCTTCTCTACTTTATTCACTTGACATTTAAAACATTGACTTACATAATTGTTTACATCTTTGACCATCTTTGGCCACCAAAAAGTGCCTCTAACCAACTGTGAAGTTTTCTCAATACCAGGATGTCCTGCACAAGGTACATTGTGGTTCTCAAAAATAACTTCTTTTCTAAACTTCCCTTCTTGGGAATAAGGCACACAAATCTTTCCTTTTCTTTTGAGCAAACCTTGCTCCACTTGAAAATTAGAAAATGGCTTATCTTGCTTACTTTCTGACAACTTGTTAATTATAGACTGACAATAATCATCTTCAATTTGTGAATCTTTGATCTCTTGGATTAAATCACAGTCAAGAACTGTGAAGCTAATCTAAAGCAAAATATGAGATAATGCATCTACAACTATATTCACTTTTCCTTTTCTGTATAGAATTTCCATATGAAATTCTTGCATCAACTCAGCCCATCTAGCCTATCTCTCTCAAAGATCAGACTCGGAACATAAATACTTCAATGTGTGATGATATGTGTATGCTTTAAAAGTTGCACCATATAGATAGTGTCTCCAAATCTTCAAAGCATGAACTATTGCATATAATTCTTGTTCATGGACAAGCCAATTTCTCTGAGCTGGAGAAAGTTTCTTACTTTCAAAAGCTACTAGTATGCCATCTTGAATCAAAACTGCACCAACTGCGATTCCACGAGCATCGATTTCTATTTCAAAAGGTATTTGGGAATCTACCACCAATAAAATTGGGGCACTTGAAACTGCTTGTTTCAATGTGCAAAACCTTTTTGTTGTGCACTAGTCCATACAAACTTTTGATTATTCTATAACAAATATGTCAATGGTGCAGCTATGTGCGAATCGCTGGCAATGAATTTCCTATAGAAGCATGATAATCCTAAGAATGATACCACTTGGCGCTCATTCTGAGGAATCGTCCAACCAAGGATCACAGAAACTTTTCGAGGATCCATTCTAATTCCATCTGTGAAAATTAAACCCCTATAAAAACAATGATTTTGATAACTAAAGCCATCATTTCACATTTTTGCAACTCCATTTTGTTCAATCCCAAGAGTCCTCCAGCTTGAGGAGTATTAGAAGCATCTACATACCAATTTTCATGATTTTTAGACTTCGTTTGAGCCCTCAAATAAGCCTTGAAACATAATTTCTTACTAGGCCAGACATTAGGTCTAGACAAGCCCAAAGCTAGTGAAAAACTATAAAACGAGCTAGAAAGCTCATTTTTGGGGTTAACAAGTAAGAGAAAGAGCTTCTTGAAGAGTGTAATTGAGCTATTGAGAATCAAATCTTCCATTGTTCCTATCTTTGTTATCTTGCCTTGTGTGTGTGCGTGTGCATGAAGGTGCTTGTCACTCACATTTGCTCGCTACAATTGCTCACGATCTTCATATCTTCCTCACATCTCCATGGATTGACAAGTAAAGGAGGTGGTGCTCACGCTTGGGCTATAGCAAAGTTTGGCATTGTTGTCGGGGAGCATTGCTCGAGGACAAGCGTTGTGATGGTAAGATTGTAGATTTGCGACATTGGAAGGTGATAAATAATCATTTTCTGTTAATTTTCTAATTTTCTTCTCTAGTTTCAACATCAACATCTTCTCCCATCTTCATCTTCACAAAAATTTTTCATTTTTGACTATATATTGCCTACTTCATTTTGCATTTGTGACTGTGCACGCGAGAGAGAGAGAGAGAGAGAGAGAGAGAGAGAGAGAGAGAGAAACTATTTGTGTGTGCAATCCTCTGTGATTTTCAATGCCATCTGCACAACACATAGGCCTTAGTGCTCGATTTTGAAGTTCTTGCCAAAATTCTTAAAAAATTGTGACTTTTTGGAAAAAATCGTGATTGTGGAAAATTCAAATGTTTTTGAATATCACTATAGCCTTGTTCCCGCCTAAAATCACTCAGATAACAACATGATTTTTTGGTTCTCTGAATCTCAAAAAATTATGACTTTTTTATTATCACAAAATTATGACTTTTTTGGCTTTGTGAACATCGCGATTTTTTGGCTTTCATAACATCACAACTTTTTGGCTCTCACAACATCACGACTTCTTGGCTTTCACAACATCACAACTTTTTGGCTCTCACAACATCGTGAATTTTTGACTCCCACAATATCAAGACTTTTTGGTGGTCTCATAAAATCCCGATTCTTGGAGGGTCACATAACATTGCAATTTTTTGGTTCTCTGAATCTCAAAAAATCATGATTCTCAGACAAGTTATGTTTGTCTGTTTGACCCCTAGGAGCCTGAATCGGCATAAATTTCTCATCCAAAACTTGGTTTTTGAGCTCTAGAGTGTGTTGGAGAGATTGTTTCGAATCCCACATGATTTCAACTATTTTCTTTTAGATAGGGTAATTTGAAGTTGATCTTCAAGTGGGATTAGGAAGCCAAGGGAGCTCCAAAGGATTTTTTCAACAATACAAGGGGGAAAATGGGTCTTTAAAAAATATCTCAATCAAAATTGTCTGTCAAATAAATTAAATTTAAATCTTAATCTAAACTTGGGAATTTTACAAGTCCATTAAGAGCCATTCAAGGGTGTCCAAATTAAGGTAAGTGTAGAACAAAGCAAGGTGGCAAGTGTATTGCAAGCTTGGGCATGTGTGTCCTAGACATTCAAGGGCGATCAAGGGAGAAGCGACTTGAGGTTGGAAGAACTCTCAACCCCCTCAGTCAATTTCTAGTATAGGCTAAGTGTGATTAGTAATATTGATTAATTAGGTTCATGCTAGGAATGAGACAAGTGCAAGAAACCCTAATTACTCAAGTTCAAGCATACATTAAGATATTTTTGTGATAAACCCTAAAGGAAAAGGAATTAAGTGGGTCGATCACATCCCAAAGTGTGGTAAAACTCAAGTATTCCTAACCAAGTTATTCGGACATGATTACCCCAGAGAAATCTATAAAAGAACAAGTAAGTGATTCAAACGGACATGGCAACGCACATGTACTTGGGAAAGTTAGGACTAGTAGACAAATCTTATGAACCTTAGATCAGGTAGACACCTAGGCCAAGATTGACAAAGCATCAGATCATCTAAAGCTAGTGCCAATCACATAACTAAGTCGTGGGCACACAAACTTAGCAATTATCCCTACTTGCTAAGTTCGGAAACAAGTGATTCAGAAATGTCTTTTAGCATGGAGAGACTTGCAAGTAGCTCAAGCACTACCTATTTACAGACACCAAAAGCCCCTATAAAATGCAATTAGAATATATTAGGACCAACCGATTAGGTGCACGCATCTATGAGGATGGTTTGAGGTGATCAGTTGTCCAAACCAAAAATCATGATCAACCAACTTGACTTGAACACCCAGTGGTTAAATTCAAAGATGGCTCATACATTGATAAGCAAGGAACCATGTACGTGGTTACCAACTTACGAAACATGATAGATGAGTATGGAAATGTCATTTTCGAGAACACAATAGGAGATCTAGAGCAAGGAGACCTAGGAAGAGAACCCAAGGCTCCTCGAGGAAAATCCATCTTGACTAGAGTGATTACCCCTAAGTGGGTTCCCCAAGAAACCAAAAGCATAGAACTATTCTTGAATAGAGAAACACACGAAGCTTTTTCGAGATTCAAACTAGATCAACTTAGCAAAATAGGCGAACTCATCGTCTATGAGTTCAAAGATCCTGAGATACTAGGAAAAGTTGTCTATCTAGATAACACATCAGAGAGAATGTTCTTGGTAATCCTTTTTATTGGAAAGCTTTCAATGGAAAAAAGGCACCAAT
This sequence comes from Ceratopteris richardii, assembly GCA_020310875.1. Lineage (NCBI taxonomy): Eukaryota > Viridiplantae > Streptophyta > Polypodiopsida > Polypodiales > Pteridaceae > Ceratopteris > Ceratopteris richardii. Next base: position 9,787,603 of record CM035441.1, read on the forward strand.
TTTTTTGTTCAATGGTATTTACAACTTTCCAAACTTATGTGTCATTTTCTTTTGTTAAATCAATTGAATAAATGCAACCTAGCCTCTAATATGTATGAAAAATCTAACTACCCATAGTCAATTTGTTTCAAAAATTTTTGCATGTGCCTTTTGCACCTAATTAGCTCATGATCCTCTTGCTTCATCCTTAGTCTCTATAGTAATAATAGTAATTATTCTTAATTATCTACAAAAAATCAGTATCAATGACATTTGTAATATTTGCCACATGCTTCTAGTCCATTAAACTCGACAATAATCCCCAACCTCTTTTCATCTCTTGCTCATGCACATATTACTTTGTATAATGCTTCTTTGATTTCTTCCAAGTGCCCTACATATGCATCAATTAATTTGTATAGTCTCCTAACATTCTCACTTCACCCTCTAATCTCAATGACTAAATCTCACACATAATTCCTCATCCTCACCTAAATATCTTAATGAGCATACTTAGGATCTTTCCCCATATTAATATACTCTTTGTCAGATGCTTGGCCTTTATTACATTCCTTTTTTTACAAACTTTTTTCTTCAATAGAGTACCAAGCGAAGAGATTTCTCTATTCACTCTACCAATCATAAAATAATTTTAAACCTCTTTACTAATGGAGAGTGTTAATATCCAAAAGAATAAGTTATCCTTGATGTTAGAGCACCTCTATATCAAGAACAATGCAAAACCTCAACCAATTTTGGAAGACCAATACCAGATTACCAAATTTTGAACTAATTATAGACTCATCAACTATGTAAATTTTCCAATGAAACTTTGTATGAGGTGTTGAATAGTGTTTTTGCACCTTCTCCAAGTTAAAATTTCTCAAAAGGTTTAGTAAATCTTGAGATTTACTCCAAAAAATTCACCTATGTCTAAAACTATACTGCTATACAATCGACTTTGACACCTGCAACTTCTAATGCATAGTTCTCTCAAATTAGAAGTTGTTTATTGAAATGCTTTTACCCATAGGTAGCTTACCTTCCAACTTAAAGAATGAGTGCTTACTTGCTCAAAACTTTATACTGTGGAAGGAGAACTGACCAAAACATTATCATCAAATTCGCACCTGCTGCAGTCTTCTCTTCTTCACATTTACACATTTCCTACTTAAAATCCTCTCAGCCTGATCACAATTAGGATCTGAAAATTTGTACAGAGGTCACTCAACTATAGACTTAGACTTGTACAAAAACATTTCACAAAGGGATAAACATAGAAGGAGCACTCAACAAAAGATCGAGGCACAACTTTTCTCTTATTCAGGAAAACATTACATCTTATTGATGAGACATATTCTCATCATTTTTAGAGTTTCTAATGACTCTTACAACTTGTCATTCATCATCTCTCTTTATGCTCCGACTTTCTACTTGTACATATAGGCATATATGTACAAACTCATCACTTATTCAAAAGTATATGTAACTTGACTACAAATTTAATGTACATGTATATACAAGTCTTCATTTACTAGCCTTCATGCTTCTGAATTTGATCTTTGCTTCATTGTTTGACTTCAAACCTTTGTCCTAATCATCAATTGTTGATTGTGCTCCACCAACAGCTCCTCCTCAATCATCAGTTGTGATTTTCTCCAATTTCTTTATACCTGCCATGTCTTTGAATCTCTATAGCTTTAGTCCATCCAAGCTTTTGGTTAGCATGTCTGCAATTTGATCTTTTGTTGAAGTATGTATGGCTTTAATCTCTTTATCAATCACCTTCTCTCTCAAGAAGTGATATTGAATCTCAATATGTTTAGTCCTGGCATGAAACACAGGGTTAGTAGCTAGATACAAATTATCTCCATGAATAGTGGGTGTACTCAGAATGATATCAAAACTCCTCATGAGAGTCTTCAACCATATAACCTCCTTTGCAGCTTCAACCATATCGTTATACTCTGCTTCTGTGGATGACAAAGCAACTGTATGTTGCTTCTTGGAACACCAAGAGAATAAATTATCTCCCACATAACATAAGTAACCATAGGTTGATCTCCTATCATCAGAATTACCTGCCCGATCTGTATCACTATATATCTTGATGTTTGTATCTGATGTGAAACGATAATACAAACCTTCCTTGAGTCTACCCTTAATGTATCTTAACACCCTTTGTCATGCAACCCAATGTTCTTTCCTAGGACAATGCATAAACTGAGACAACACACCAACTGCATATGACAAATCATGCCTAGTCAATGTAGCATAGATTAGGCTACCCACCAAACTTTGATACAACTTCATATCCTTGAATTAGTCTCCTACATATCTGCTCAGCTTGTGATTCACCTCCGTTCGAGTAGGTGCTACCCTGCAATCTTCCATTTTAAACTTAATTACTAAATTCTCCAAATACCTTTCTTGAGTTACATATACTCCATGTTCAGTATATAAAATCTCCATTCCCAAGAAGTATGACAAGTCTCCTAAATCACTGATCTTGAACTCTTTCTCCATTTTCTTCTTTAGCCCTTGTATGCCCTTCTCATCTGTACCTGCAAGAATTATATCATCAACATATATGCAAATGTAAATAAATCCATCATCACTTGCCTTAACAAGCAAGCTACTATCTGCCTTAGACACTTGGAAACCAAGTTCCATCAAGAACTTGACAAGTCTGTAATTCCATGCCCTTGGGGCTTGCTTCAAACCATACAAAGCTCTCTTGATCTTACATACATATTCTAAATACCTTTTATCCTTGAAACCTTCTGGTTGCTCCATGAAAACATCATCTGAAATGTAACCATTTAGAAAAGCATTCTTCACATCTAATTGACATAACTTCCAACCTTTACATGCAGCAATAGCTATGAGAATCCTTATAGTTGTTATTTTTTCCACAGGACTATAAGTCTCATCATAATCTATACCATATGTCTGAGCATACCCTTTCACAACAAGTCTAGCTTTATACCTAGACACACTTCCGTCTGCATACCTCTTTGTCTTGTAGACCCATTTGCATCCAATGATCTTCTAACTATTTGGTTTAGGAACCAAATCCCATTTCTCATTCTCCATCAATGCATCATACTCTTCTTGCATAGCTTTCTCCCAATTTTCCTTACCCTTTGCCTCTTCATATGTAGAAGGGTCTTCCTCTACTTTCACCATATAAGCATAATCTTTGGTTGTCAAAAATGAAGTATCATAGTTATACCTTGTGGGTTGCCATTTGTGCCTTGATGACCTTCTGAGTTCTCCACTTCTTGAAGTTTTCGGTTCATCACATTCTAGATCAAATCTTGGCATTTCTTCAACTTCAACTTGTGCTTCATTGTTCTCTTCTTCATCAAATATCTGAACCTTTGATTTAACTTTCTTTTGACTCAATTTTTCTTCATCACCTGCATGAATATTAATTATACTTGCATACCAAGTACCTTGCTCATCAAGTGTAACATCCTTTGACACAAGGAATTGCTTTGTGGATGGACTCCACAACCTATAAGCCATTTGTTTATCATCATAGCCAATGAACACATACTTTTCAGCTTTAGGTTCCAATTTATGCCTCAACTGAGATGGCATATATGCAATAAGCTAAACATCCAAACACTGTGCAATGATCTAAGGTAGGTCTCTTACTCCACCAAGCTTCATATGGTGTCATACCCTGCAAAGCTTTACATGGTTGCCTGTTAACTAAGTATGTGGCTGTATTTACAACCTCAGCCCACAAATAATTGGGGCAATTCTTTTCTTTCATCATTGATCTTGCAAACTCAACAAAAGTTCTATTTCTCCTTTTTGCTACACCATTTTGTTGAGGAGAGTACTTGCAAGTAACTTCCCTTTTTATTCCTGCATTCCATAACTAATCACTGAACTCATTAGAGAAATACTCTCCCACTCCATCTGACCTTAGTCTCTTCAATTTTTGTCATATGATTCTCTCTGCATACACATGATAATGTTTAAATGTATTGAACACCTCTGATTTATCTTTGATCACATATATGGTGATCCACCTCGTAGCATCATCAACATAAATCACATAATATCTTGAACCATTAATGCTAAAGTCCTTTGATGGTCCCCACACATCTGTGTGTACCAATTCAAGCTTCTGTGAATACATGAAACCATGCTTATTATATGATTGCTTGTGAGCCTTACCTAATTGACATGCCTCACATCTGTATTTCATATGTTGACGTGCAACATTAGGTAATCCAAGCACTGAACCATTTTTAATCATATCCTTAATACCTCTTTCATTGAAATGTCCAAGTCTTTTATGCGAAAGATCTAACTCGGAGATCTTGTGTCCTCCATAAGTGAATGAGGCATGACCAACATTACCTTGAATCTTTAATGTGAATAGCCTTCCTTCTTTCTTTCCTGAAACAATTTGTTTATACCCATTGCTAGGGTCTTCCACAAAAACTCCATCATTAGTGACCCTTACTTCATAACTTTTCTCTACAATTTGCCCTACACTTATCAAATTCTTTGGAATTGTAGGAACATACAAAACCTTACTCAGAAGAGTGCTTCCATCCTTAGCTTTCACTGATCCAATGGACTTCACATTGTGCTTTGTGTTATCACCTATTTGAACCACATGATCACTTACTTTATTCTCCAAATCAGTCATCAAAGCTATGTTGCCACTCAGGTGATTGCTACACCCTGAGTCAATGTAAAAGACTCTTTGATCTTCACTTTGTCTTTCACAAGTCGCATTCATGATTAAGGATGGATCCTCTTTCTGATCTGAAGCATAGTTGTAGTAGGTATTATTGTAGGATTGACTTTGAAAGCCTCTACCTGCATTTCTTCCAAAGAAACCTCTACTACCTCTACCTCTAAAATTACCTCTTTGGTTTCTACCACCTCTTCCTCTTGAATTAAAGTTCTAATTATATCCTCCACCATTTTGATTATTATGCCAACATTCATGAGCTAAATGATTAGTCTTACCACAAATCCAGCAAGCTTTGAATCCATCTTTATTGCTTCTACCTCTTCCTCTTCCTTTGCCACCTCCTCTTCCTCTTAGGAAGTTAGCTTGACTAGTATTGCCTTCATCTTCATTCAATTGTTGCTTTCCTTTGTTAGTTTTCTTCTTGTCCTTTGAATACATTGCTTGACCTATACTCCTATCAACATCACCTTTGATATCCTGCTCAAAGCTTAGCATATGCCCTAGCAATTGAATCAAATAAGGAGTGAAATGATCTAGTGACAATTTGTTGCTCTAGCACAATGGTGAGAACCACGTTAAGAAGCTTCACCTCCTTAATGTCAATCCGTGGGAGAGGTAGGAGTGATATGAAGATCGTGAATGTGAGATGATGTGAGAGTGAAGGTGAGAAGCACCAAGATGCACACACACATACACACACACAATGAAGAGACAAGCAAGACACAATGGAAGGTGGGAAATTAGCTCTATTACTCAAGAATACTCTTACAAGCTCAAACTAGCTCTATGCTCACACTAACCAAAATGAACCAACCTCCAAAATGAGCTCTCTAGCTCTTTTTATAGTTTCTAGACTAGTTTTGACCGGTTTCACATCTAGTGACCGGCCTAGTTAAAAAATAGGTCCTAGATGCTATTTGGAAGGGTAAACGATGTCTAAAAATAACGAAAATTGGTACGAGCATTCTACCTAAGCTCCTCAAGCTCGAGGACTCCTCGGCTTGCACAAAATGGAGCTATGGATTACAAAATGAGGTTTTCTATGATACATATGTTACAATTAGTGATAACAATCACTGTTGAATGTTTGGAGAATTAATAAGAAATATATTTGTTTGAAAAATTGATCCGCCTGGTTGATCCGCCTGGCTCCCTACTCCTTCTTTACATGCTTCCGTGGCGTCTGTGCCTCTGGCTGCTTCCAACACCCCCCTCCCTCTCGCTTCTGTCGTCCCTGACAGAACCTTGTTGTGAGGTCTGCCGGATGTAGTTCTGTAGGAGGTCTTGAGCGAGGGTGTGCTCTGATATACGAATGCCTCGGGCTAGATCAGCCTCGAGTTTCTCCCAGTCGATAGGTTGTGGCTCGTCTGGTGGTGGGAGCTGATAATGTGTGGAGTACACCATTCGTTCACAGGCGAATAATTGCAGTAAATGTGTGGGCCTGCTTATAAATACCTCTGAATGGTACTCCCAAAAGCCGGTGGTGAACATTTCTTCGAATGTCTGCTTGTAGCATGCCGGTAGGTATTTGATTCTGCAGTGCCAGGCATAACACACCCGTAGCGATGGCGTTGTGCTCATATCATAGACTAAATCAAAGTTGCCATGCTCAAAGCCCGGGGTGTTTACATGGGGAGCCTTGACGCGTCGGAAGACTTTAAAGACCATTTGCATCATGTCAAAGATTTTGACAATCATGTGCGCGGCAACATCATCCATATGTTTTAATCGAGGGAGCCAGTGGCGGATCGTCGCCATCATGTAGCCTACTGTGGGTAACTCGATTGGTGGCTTGAAGTATGGATAGTTCAACCAGTCTTGGCACTGCTTATTGTTTTGTACCTTAATAGCGAATGCAGTCCAAGAGCGGCGTCGTGGTACTGGTCCCCAGCATGGATTAAATTTTAAATGCAGCGGTGCTTTTACCCACGTGCTCATCATCTCTGGATAATTTTGCAATAAATCTTTGCGCCAGTCTGGTTGAAGGATTTCACCTCTCTGCGCCCTTGGTGGCAAGTCCTCTGGCTCGAATTGAGTGGCATGCGTTGGTTTCATACCTGTTTCTTTCTCTATGGTTAACTGGTATTCGGCCATTAACATGAAGTACGGTTTATATTGGAGCTCATGCCCAGATATGTATCGTCGCGGGGCCAATTGAGCAAAGAATGGTGACTGTAAAATTTTCTCTTCAATTATGGCCATGGCATGTAGCTGTGCCTCTACTCTGGCCGAGTGTGTCGTTCCGAGTTCTTCAACTGTCTTCATCCACGCGGGGGTAGGTAATTCATAGGTCATCTGGCCTTCGGCCGTGACACGTCCGCCTGGGATGGGTATCGGTTCGTATGCCTCTTCAAATGTCTCCTCCACCGGGATAGTGACGGTTTCTTCCTCAGCTGGTAGCTCAGGTGGGGAGTCTGGCCTTGGTGGTGCTTCATAGACTGCAATTCTAGATTCAAGGTTTGTTACCTGGGCCCGGAGTGCGTTGAGTTCCTCTAGAATTTCAGGGGCAGGGTCCACAGGTGCTGGTAATTCTGCTGCTTCGTGTATTTGTTGTGTTGCTGGTTCTCTGAGCTGTAGCAGCTTGTGATCTTCCTTTAACTTTTGGTGCTCTTCGTTCATACGATCATAGTCCTCGAGCAATCGCACATGATCATCTAGCAACATCCTCATCGACTCGGATGGGATTGCTTTGAATTTGCTAGGACTTAAGGGTTGGTCTGGGTTGTCCAGTGCCGCTTCCAAGTTCTCTCTATTCTGCTCTTGGAGTCTCTGGTTCTCCTCTTTTGCTGCGGCTAAGTGTCTTCTTAGTAAGCCCATATTTCTAGTGAGCGTTGCATTGCGGACGGTCTGGGCTCGAAGGAGGTTGTCCAAATCCGCAGTGGCCTCTTTTGTTTTCTCCTCACTTTCTAGTTCTAATTTGTGATAGGCCTCTCGTAAGTCTTGGTATCGGCTGTTCAGTGAGGCATTCTCAATTGATAGTGAATTAAGCTGCGACTGTAATTCATTCGTAGTCCTCTGCAGCTGTTGATAGTTGGTGCCGAGTGATGCAAACTCATCGCGGACTTGCGTCATGCATGTGAACATGTGTTGAAATGCGGTGTCTATGGTGGGCGATAGTAGTAGTGAAGTGCTAAATGAGGATGCAGTGGGAGTAGATGCAGTGGGAATGGGAAATGGGGTTGGGACAGTGGATGCAGTGGTGATTGTGGAAAATTGTGACGTGCCTAAATATGAGGGTGTTGTGAGTGGAGTGGGTGGTGGTGAGGTGGATGGTGATATGTCCATGCCATTGGACGTGTTTAGTGTTGTGACTGTGAAAAGTGGTGTGATTGTGGGTGGTTGTGTAGGTGTGAATACGGGATTTACAAATGTAGAGTAGTTTACAGGGGGGATGGTTGGAGTAGCTTGGTGAAACGGGGAAATAGGGGTTATGGTAGGTTGGGGAGGTGAGACTGGTGAGAAGGTTAGTGGGGTTAGAAAGGGGAATGGGGGTCTTAGAGGTGGGGGAAACGCGGGGAAAGATGAAGGGGTGAAGGGGTTAACATATGGATGCGGAGGGTTGGGTGTGGGCATGGTGGTATGAATGGGTAAGGAAAAGGTTGTGGCTATGTTGCCTTGTACAGGTGTGGATGTGGGGGAAGCAGGTGGGTGTGTGGGGGATACGGGATGGGTTGGTGAAAGATGAGGTGAGAGGGGAGTAGAAGGGGTGGATGTTATTTCGAGGATAGTGGTGGTATGTACAACAGTGGTACGTGGTGGGGAATCTACAAGGATGGGTTCTGCGGTCAATGAACTTTCGGGGGCGAGACGTGCCTCCCTGGCTTGTGCTGAAGACTGAGCTCCTGTTGGTACGCAAATATATTCTCCGGGTTTTGAAAGTAGTCGCACTCGGCGGGGGTCAAACTGTGGTAGTTGCTTTCTTTGTAAAAACCTGAGTGCTTCATGGGAGCCTACTGATTTGACTAACTCCCTGAACCCTCTGATGTATGCGTCTTCGAATCCTCCGGAGATGAGTTCCTGTTCAATTAATGCCTGGCTCTCCTCTTCAGTTAGCTTCTTCCGTGCCCAGACTTTCTCCATCGTTCGATATAATTTCTTTATGGCCAGCGTGTACGCTTCGGCTTCGAAAGTTTCATCTTCATATGTGCTGGTGTCACCGTGTGCGTCAGTTTGTTGGCCTTGGCCATCTGTCTGTCCGTCATGTGAGCCCTGGCTGGCTTCATCGTCGCCTTCCTCGTCGTCTGTTTCGGTTCTCTCTTCTTCAGAGCTCGACACAGCTTGTCCCTGTGGCAGATCTCGTGGTGTGGTAGGGTAGCTGGGGCGTTCATATTCCTGGGAGAACAGTTGTGCCTTTGAATACTGGAATTCGTTTGAGAATGCATCAGGCATCTCAAAGTCAAAGGTCGTGTTTATTGGGTCGGCCTCCATATGTGGTATCGGGAAAGAAAAAGCTTCCGCACCAATAGTGGTGGGAGCTTCTGATGTTGTGGTGGTGGGTTCTGTGGTGGCAGCTGCCTGTGGTGCAGCGGTACTAGTGGTGCCCTCCGTAGCCACTGGTCTGGACAACCTTATGCGAATAGGTTGTACTATGGGAGCTGCTTCTGTCTGTGGTCGCTCTGGAGAGGGTTGTGGTGATGGCGACTCTGGCACTTGAAGGCAGGGGATGGTGCCTCTCATGCGCTTACCTGCCCTTGTTTGACTGGGCTTCCTGGCTTTCTTCGTCGTTCCTTTGAATGCCTTCAGTTCTTCTCCTGTTAGTGCACGCTCAATTGGCAAGTCATAAGCCAAGCACATATACACAATTCTTGTGAGTGCACAACATCCGTTAAGCACTTTTTTGCGTTCCCATCTGTGTTGTGCCAGGTACATTTGGTCTATGATCCAGCTTGCCAGATCAACAGTTTGAGGTCCCGTGCATGCCAAATATAATCCGAACCAGATTCGTTTATGGGGCATGGTAAATCTGTCCTGAGCTGGGAATGTGAAATGTTGCATGCATATCCTTAGTGGCTTGGACAGCTCAGGTGTAATGGCCGAAATCTCCTCCCACTTTGTGACGTCCCCACGTTTCATCGGTTCTGGAATTAGTCTCTCTCGATCTGTGGGTGTGTGGGTGCCATGAATTTTGATGGCTGCTCTGATTAAGTCCTTAGAGAGATAAAATCTCTTGTAAGGTGGATCATCCACTAGAGTAGGCAATATGAAGGTTCCTGGGATGTCCTTATTCTCTGATGCCAGCAAGGTAGTGATTAAGTAATAGCACCTGTAAAAATCCGGTTTGGGCAGAGGATCACTGAAGTATTCTGTGAAGCCTGCTCTGGCCCAAACATGAGTTAAATCCTGGGTGCTCTGTAGGGCTTCGAACTCTCTGGAGAAAAACTGGTACTTTCCCCACGTGCGGTCATCAAATGTCAGAGAGGATTCAAATATAAAGTCCGCGTCCGCAAGGGGTCCTGCAAGGCCTTGAAACCAATGAGAGTTCCTGTGTATCTTTTCGGTGTAGCCCATGGGTGGGTTGTCGATAGGCATGGGCCCTGGAAATCCCTGAAATTCTGGCGGTGGAGCAGTCGGGTGGGCTTCTGCTCGTAGCACGTTAAGTGGTACTGCCGCTACACTGGGGCCTGCTCCAGATGTTCCTTCGTCGGTTTGCATGGTGATTGGTGCGCTAGTGAGAAAGATCTGCTACAAAAGATTAACACATTAGCATGGAAATTAATTATGATCCCATTAAAGTGAGACCGCAATCCCTTTCCATAACTGATGCGTAACCCGTGTAGCCTAGTGACGTGATGTGATGCATGCAATGCTTTTTGCAGCCCTAGTGCAGGTCTCTAGACACCTATATGTTTCAGATCATGCATACATTTCTTGATGAGATTACGAGTGATGTGTGATGATGGTGGGTGAATTTATACAAGGTTTAAAGGTTAGTGATTTAGTACAAGGTTGTATGTTAGTCGGGGGGGTAGTTTTATCAGACATGGGGTTAGGGGGAGACGGTTGGACACGTTTCGGTATCCATTTCCTAAGGATCTTGGAGTGGGTGGTGGGTTTCTGTTGAGGGACAAAGGGTCGTGTCGGGTGTGGTGGTATCGAGGGATGAAATGAGTTGTGGGGGTTATATATTACATGGTTTATGGGTTGAGCTATGATACATGATTTGGGTACCCAAATCTGCGTGGGTGTGGGTCGATTGATAAGATACTTCTTGGCGATCCAAATCTGTCGAATGCTCGGACCTGTAGGAGACTGTCGAGGGGATGGTGGATACTGATTCTGTTTCTGCCTTGCCTTTTTCTTGTCGATCTCTGCTTGGTTGGAGTTCTTCGGTGCTTTTTGTCCTTTTGGCACCCATATTTGTCTGGTGCCGCTTCCTTTCGGTGGCCTAAACTGCTTTCCGTGTTGTTTCCTCCGATACTGCGGTCGGTCTGGGTTCCTTTGTCGTGGTTGACTCTGTTGTTGCTGGGGTTGAGAGGTCGGATGGACACTCTGCTTTGGAAAAGAAGGGAGATCCAACACTTGCGTGACCTGCCCATTAGGAAGTGATGCCTTATTTAACTTTAATCTAGGCCAGTCCGCAACAAGTTTGGAAGGATGAGCACCGCAGGGTGTCGTGCTCATTTGTCCGTTGATGCAACCCACCTGACCACTGATTGTGCCCATCTGCCCTTGTGGTTGGGTAACTGTCTCTTCTAGTTTGCAGGAAGTCCCAGGGAAGATCTCCTGTCGTCCTTCTGATTGACAACTGTCCATAGCCAAGCCCGAGTGGGTTGGTGTAGACGTACCGTGACTGAGCTGATCAAAGATCTTCCGGTCTTCCGTCGCATGCATTTCATAGGGTCTAGGGTCACAACCGTCAAGCGGAATGCCGTTAGGGAAGTCAAGCGGTATCACTCGCTTCTGCTCGAAGGTTCCAATCTGTAAGGAGCCTTGTCTAAGATTTAGGTCCACTGAGTGATCGTATAGCCAATCTTGGCCAAGGATTAGGGGTTCTATCAGGTCGTCATCATGGCACACTAGTAGCTTAGCTGTCATCGTCATATCCTTAATGAGGATAGGAAGGTCCACCTCACCCATGCAAGGGGTTTCCATGCCTCCTAGGCCTACGAGGTATGCCTCAATTGGCCGCATTTCTATTCCTGAATCCTTATAGTGGGACCATCTAATCGCACTAGTCGCAGCACCTGAGTCAATTAAAGCCCTGAGTTCTTGGTTATGGTTACCGTGCTCTAGCCTAACTGTGACGAATGGTCTCCTGTCCACTATGCTAGGATGAGTGGTTGACTTTACTTGACACATGGCCATGGGATATCTGAGTGATGTTTCCAGATGGTTATAACGTTCTCTCCCTAGTCCTTGTCTTCTTAGCTTCATGCGCTTAATGCATTCTATGGCTTCTGCCTGCGCTTCAGCTCGTATTCTATTTTCTTCCTCCTTACGCTTCTTTGCCAACGTGAGTCGTCTAAGCATATCCTCAGTAAGAGGTTCCCGATATAGCTTGACTCTACAGCCACTAATGTAATTAGGCATTATATCTCCTTCTAAGGTGGCTAACTGTACTGCTCCACTAGTCGAAAGTCTGTTAATGATCATAGGTCCATAACCTCGCTTTTCTAACTTCCGTGCGTGCTGTTTCAGCGTATACACTAGAACTAAATCTCCTTCTTTTAGGCCTTTATCTTTCACATGTGCATCAAAATATGCTTTCTGTCGCTTCTTTGCTGCGTATATCCCTGCTGCTGCCTTTAGCCTGGTTTCTCCTAATCGTTCCAAGTCCAATATTCTCGCTGATAATTCATGGCCGGTCCACTGATGTTCTTGTGCAACCTTAAGGGTCGGTATCAAGAAGTCCAAAGGAAGCACTGCATTCTGACCAAAAACCATCTGAAAGGGAGTTGCATTGAGTACGGTCTTGTAGGCCACTCGATATGCCCAAACAGCGTGGTGTAACTGTTTGTCCCAATCTGAACGTTTGTTGTTCACGAGTTTTGTCAGTACGGTACATAATATCTTGTTAGTGCTTTCAGCCTGACCATTGGCCTGAGGATGATATGGTGCAGATTTCTTGTGAATCACCATAAAATCCTGTAACAAATATTCAATGACTTGGTTTAGAAAGTGAGTGCCTCGATCGCTCACTAACTCTATAGGCAATCCATATCTTGTAAAGACATTTTCAAATAAGAATTTTGCAGTCGTGTGAGCATCATTCTTTTTTGTGGCTTTTGCCTCTACCCATTTGGTTAGATAATCTGTGGCAACAATAATGTATTCCGCATGTGTACCTTTTGCAGGGGGGTTAATGGGTCCTACAAAGTCTATACCCCACTTAGAAAATGCACGTCCGCCCATCATGGGTTTCAATGGCATTTCATCTCTGCGAGTAGGAAACTGAGTTCTTTGGCACACGTCACATCTCTTTACATAGGTATGTGCATCCATGTTAAGAGTGGGCCACCATAATCCTGCAAAGAGAATGGCTTTGATTATCCTATTTGGTCCAAAATGACCTCCTGGAACACCTTGGTGTGCAGTCTCCAGTATGCTCAGATAATCGCTTTCATGAACACATTGTCTTAGATATCCATCTCGTCCTCTTTTGTATAAATTATCGCCAATGAGTGAATAGTCTTGAGCTTCCTGCTCTAGACTGCGTTGTCGAGCTAAAGTCATGCCTTGAGGGAATGTGTTCGTCCTCAAGTAAGTCACTAAAGGTTCACTCCAGTCTGGTGTGAGAGACACGTGATATAATGTAGCATGCTCTACTGGTGGTCTTTCACAACACACGTTGCATTCCTTACACAACTTGTAGACATCTGCTTCCATCGTAGGCCAGTATACTCCTAATCTATGCAGAGTCTGTAATGTTCGATGTTTTGAATGATGTTGCTTTAGTGCACCTATGTGAGCTAATTGCAACCAATTCGCATGTTCTGATGCATCTACACAACAAGCAAGAATCTTTTGATTATCCTGTTTATATATGCTTCCTGCCATTATTTGGTACCTCTGAGACTTGGTAATCTCTCCTTCTTTGATCTTTATTCTAGGATTCTTGGGTCCGTATGTCAGAATAGGGACTAACGGCTTAGCCCATTCTGGTGCTATCTCGAGGTTAAACAAGTATGCATCTGGTAGATCATCCGCTACTCCTTGAGGAGCTTCTCTTGAGGTTAATCTTGAGAGGTGGTCAGCTCTAAGATGCGTCTTTCCTTTCCTGACTACTACTTCAAAATCATACTCCATGAGTAATAGAAACCAACGTATCAATCGTCCTGTGTTACACGGTTTGTTGACTAAATATAATAGGGCTTGATGATCTGTAAAGAACTTGAATTTGTTGGCCAACAAGTAGTGCCTAAACTTCTTTACAGCGTAGATCATCCCTAATCCTTCTCGTTCCGTCGTGGTGTAATTTCTTTCGGCTGCGTTCAATTGTCTGCTCGCGTAAGCTATGGGAAGATCTATGTTACCTTCATTCGTGGGTTGTGCTAACACACATCCTATGGCGTAATTGGATGCATCCACATGCACATGGAATGGCTTACTCCAATCTGGGGTGGTCAATATAGGTGCTGAGCACAAGCGTCGTTTGAGTTCATTGAATGAATTTTCACATTCATCTGTCCACTCAAAATTGGTCAAAAGAGAGTACAAAGGCTTGGCTATGATTGCATACATGTGTATGAATCTCCTATAATAACCGCAATGGCCCATAAATGCCTGTACCTCTTTCATATTAGTTGGTCTAGGTAAATCTGCAATTACCTTCACCTTTTCTTCATCTGTAGAGATTCCATTCTTTGACACAATGTGTCCTAGAATTTTGCCTTGTCTGACCATGAAAACGCATTTTTCTGGGTTCAAACAAACCTGATATTCTCGACATTTGTCAAATATTTGTCGTAACTCGGGGATATGTGTCTGTCTTACATTTGAATGTGCACATAAGTCATCGACATAAACTTCCAAGCTCTTGCGTAAGAATTCCTTAAAAACATGACACATGAGTCGCTGGAAAGTAGCGGGTGCATTTGTTAAGCCAAATGGCATTACACGAAATGCAAATATGCCCCATTCAGTGGAAAAAGCCGTCTTATGTTGATCTTCTGGAGCAATGGCTACTTGATTATAGCCTGAGAATCCATCAAGAAAGCTGTAAACTTCCTTGCCCGCAACTCTTTCCAATAGGTGTTCTGTGATAGGAAGAGGATAACTATCTCTAATCGTGGCGGCATTAACTTTTTTAAGGTTAATACACACACGCAATTTTCCATTCTTCTTGGGCACAACCACAATGGGGGATACCCATTCGGTATGCTCAATTTCGTAAATGAATCCTGCTTCTATCAATCGATCTATCTCCTCTTTAATCTTCGCAGTGTAGTTATCATTATACGTGTACGGTTTCTGTTTTGTCGGTTTTGCATCTGGAGTCATAGGGATTCTATGAGAACATATATCTGGGTCTACTCCCTTCAAATCTTTGTAACTCCAAGCAAAAACATCTCTATATTCGCGCAATAGGGCAACTAGCTCTTCTTCTTCTTCCTTCGTCAAATCATGCCCTATGTAGGTGCACTTTTCTTCTCCTCCTTCGATAGCAACTATTATTTTCTTGGTTTTCTCTCGGTTATCATATACTTGTCCGTCATTCGCCTTTCTATTGGGCATTCGTACCATAATTCTTCTATCTTCAATTTCATATTTCTTGAAGTTCTTGGGTACTTCAAACAAAGATTCTTCTTTTTCTGACATGGTTTCTTTCTTCTTCCTTTTCTTGCCTTCATTCTTAGTAGTCACTTCCGTGGCTAATCTCACTTCATTCGTACTTTCCTCGTGTCTCTGACTGTGAGTCTCTACTTCGTAGAAATATTCTTCCTCTGATGCAAAGGGTGGGTCCATGATAATTGATTCTAAATCAAAATCGCTTGCATCCTCAAATGCATCAGTGCTAGGTTCGCACTCTTCTAAAACTGCATCGCACATGATTGGCTCTATCGTGAAAACTGAAATGTCATAGCCATCCTCGTCACAGTGGGGTGTCCATTGTTCTTCATTGATGGCTACATCCATGGTTGCTAGAATTTCTGCCCAACCATGGGGTTCAAACTCTTCGTCTGGGAATACTACGGGTGCATATGCTGGATCTTGAAGGGTTCGTGGATGTTGTTCTGCACCTAAGGTCCTGGCTTCTAATCTTTCTTCCTCTTGTTTGGCAACTTTACACATCCATAAATGAGTATCCTCATGCAACCAAGAAGGATCTGATTCTAATGAGTGCATGGATTCCGTCTCTACTGGAGTCTTATGGATGGTATTCCATTGTATTGGGGGCACATCTCTATGTGAATAGTCTTTAAGATTGACTTTAGTAGTCACTCCTAAATGTTGCAAGTACAAAGAATTAGTTCCCCAATCTTGTACAATTTGCAACTGACGCATGAATGGTCGTCCCAATATCATCTCATATGCATGATTTTTCGCGAAGTCACAAATGGCAAAGGTATGCTCAAATTCTACACCACAAGTGGTGAGAGATATGCCTTCTAGTAAGCCTAATGGTTTTTCTATGTGTCCATCAGCCATTTGTAGCTTCATCCTAGTGGGTCTGAGTGCTGGCTTACCCCAACGTTTCCACAAAGCGGTGGTAGCGATGGCTACTCCGGCTCCTGAGTCTAAGATGGCTTTCGTGGTGTAGCCCTGATGGGTTATTGGAAGATATGTGTTACCTTCCTCTCCTTCACTTACGTCTCCAATCTTTTCCACGGGTATCTCTGGTACCTTCTTATGTGATCCTATCTGAGAGGGTGTGGTAGCTAGCTCCGGGAATTGATTTGCTACATGCTTCCACAATTCTGGTTTTACCTTTAACAATTCCTCCAATGTGAGACTACACTGTACTTTCGTGTTCTTGATCACTTTCGTGTTCCTAGGGATCACTGATTCTTCATTCCTCACTATTATCGTGGGTGCTCTCATACTAATAGACTTTGCTTCCCAAGGTCCTGTGAACTGAGGTAATTCTTGTAGAGAATTAGATTCAAATCCTGTGGGTTCACTCAGTTGTTCCACCTCTACCTCATCATAAATAGAGGGGATGTCTTGGGGAAATTGTTCCTGCAAGTCGTTTATTTCTTGAATAGGAGGATGAGTTCCTTGTTCTTTTCTCCATTTCTCTTCTTGGATTTCTCTCAAAAATTCATGCGAGTACCTATGTATGGAAGACAAGTTGTCTTGACTCTCTGTATTGGGCACTTGAGACAGGGATGGTGCATTCCTTTCCTGTGTCTCTGGGACAATAGGGTTCCTAGACTGATCCTTTTTCTCTTTGTTTTCTATCAATTGTTCTAGCCTCTCCATTAGTCCTTGAAAGTGCAGTTCCGGTTTTGCCATGTTATTCCAATTAAGATATCTAGAGGCTTCGAACAAGGCTTGTGCTAACTCTACCATTTTCATGCAAAGTTTAGTTCTCTCAATTTCTAGATCAGCTCGCGGGTAGTTTTTACTCATTTCCATTACTTGAGGTCCCTCTTTTATTCTAGCCTGATATGCACGAAACATCATGTCTAGGTCTTCTGGTATGGGTTCCGCTAAAACTGATCCTGATTTTTGAGCTGGGATTTCTTGGTTTAATTCTTGTGAAGTCAATTCTTGGATTCTGGCTCTAGATTCCCTTAAACTTCCTTCCAACTCACTTATCTTTTTACTCCACTTTCTCTTGATTCTTTCTCTAGAATCTTTCCAAGACTTTGTCTTTTTACTGCTAGATTCTGCAACTTCACTAGTTCCGGCTACTTTCTCTTGATTAAGTTGTTGGTTTTGTAAGAGCGCCTGGGCTCTGGTTATAGCTTGGATAGGCACGTATGTAGGGTTGGATCCATCTGCGTTGTTTACAATACCTATCACATTGATCGGTGTCACATTTGAAGTGTTAACTGGGTTCTTAGGACAATCTTTGATTACGTGCTCTTTGCCACAATCGACACAAAAGCCTTGAATGCTATAGTACTGTGATTGCCTTGCTATTGGGGGATGTGGACAATCCTTGATGAAGTGATCTCCTTGGCACCTAAAGCATGGTCCTCTAGGGCCCTGTGGTCTCTGTTGTCTCAATTGGGGCCGTGGGTTTGGGTTTGCGTACATCACATTAGTATAATCTGGCTCCCAACTAGATTCCATTGGTGGACTATCATAATGATATGTCTCCACATGTTCTGGTGACTCCGTGTAATAAGCGGGTGGACTAGTTACATGAGTAGAGTCAAAACTGTTTGAGTTCGGGTCACTTTCGGTGATCAAGGGTGAAGAAGGCACTAAGGCCCTACTTAGGTTCTCTTCTGCAGCAGCGTATTTGACTGAGATGACATTCGCTGGTGGGGGTGGCTGCTGAGCTAAGACGGGTTGAGGTCTTTGTTGAGCCTGGTATGGGTAGTTCTGAGGAGGCCTATAGTAATAAGGTTGAGCATTGTATTGGCCTTGATACCTACCTGGCTGCTGGTATGTTTGTGGGTAGTTTTGTCTCACGGTTTGTTTGTTGTATGGGCAGTCCTGAGCTGTATGATTTGTGTATCTTCTCTCAATTGTGCAATATTGGCCACTAGGGTTGACATGAGGTTGAGGTGCATTGGGACACATGTTTGCCAAATGATTTCCACCACAAGTGTAACAACGTACGTTAGTTGGTAGCTTGGGCACCTGTTTACTAGCAACTCCTAGTTTTTGGGCCACTTTTTCTGCTAGGTCCTCTATCGAATTAGACAATTTTGTGGATGCTAGAGAAGAGCAATCTGAGTCTTTATAGACCTTTGAGAGTTCTAATTCATCTCCTAGGTTGTCCTCGATGTCTATACATATTCTTACACACTCCTCCAGCGTTCTGGGTTCCTTTAGGTACACATAGGAGCGTAGTTTAGCGCTCACCAAGCCATCTAAAAACAAAGACACTTGCTTAGCTTGTGAGGGTAGCTCTTGCATTGGACATCGTTCGACATATTGTCTGAATCTACGACCTGCCAGTCTTACTGTTTCCTGAGGGGTTTGTTTAAAGCTATGAATCAACGAAGACGTGTCGTGTCTAATCCCACTTTTAGAGAATTCAGGGATGAATGACTCTAAAAAGTGATGGATGTCTCTAAACTGCCTTTGTTGCAGTGGTTGAAACCAAGTTAAAGCGGTATTCTTTAACGTTAGTCCAAATGCGTTGTACTGCGTGAACATGTCCTCGACTTGTTCTGCTCTTAG
Organism: Ceratopteris richardii; assembly: GCA_020310875.1. NCBI lineage: Eukaryota > Viridiplantae > Streptophyta > Polypodiopsida > Polypodiales > Pteridaceae > Ceratopteris > Ceratopteris richardii. The sequence goes on from CM035441.1 coordinate 9,806,552, forward strand.
TACTTGTTTGAATTCTGCAACATGGTCATAGGGATCTCCTGTCCCATCAAAATAATTCTTCATAGATTTCACTAATTGCGTGGGTCTCAATACTCTTGCGTGTTCACGTGGCCTAGGTAGAGGAAAATCATCTCTACCACCTAGTATTCCATGATCTCTTTGTCTATCCGTTCTATTAGTGTTCGAGGTTGTTCTATCTCTCCCTATGGGATGATTAAAGCTTACTTCCGGTCTCTCTTTATTTCCTTCTCCTTGATGTCCATGGGCTGAGGAGGTTCCTGCCCCTTGTTGACTTGTATTTATGTTCGTTCTAGATGGAGGGAATATCAATTCACCTCTCCATGTGTATGTGTTTTTAGCGCGCTCAGGCACCACGAAGACTCTTTCTGAAGTCTCATCCAGGTATACCACCTTTCCAGGCGTATCTGGGTCCTTGAATTCATAAATTGTAATGATGCCTACCTCACCAGGGTTCTCCTTTCTGTACCTCCAAAAGGCTTCATCCGTCTCTTTATTTACAAACAACTCGGTGCTCCTGTTATCTTGAGGGATCCATTCTGGGATGAGTACTCTTGTTAATACGGATTTCCCTCTAGGTGTTCTAGGTTCTTCTAACGGTTCTTTCCCTTGAAATTTCGCTTCCGACTCTAATTGGATTGCGCCAAACTCATTAGTATCGTTTGGTTGCGTGCTTAGAATGTACATGGTTCCTTCTTTGTCTATGTAAGCGTCTCTCTCAAATTTCACCACTGGCCTTTCCAATCCAATGGGTTGATCAGGGTTGTGCAGTTGCACCACTTGCCTTTGCAAACCATCCTCATAGATGCGAGCACCTAATCGGTTGGTTCGGAGAAACTCTAGTTGCGTTCTATAGGGTCCTTCTGGTTTTTCTAGGTATGCTACATGAGACCCTCCTTCTGGTCTGTCTGTGCTAAATGCCATTTCTGATTCACTTGATTCTGAGCTCAACTCGTAGGGGTAATTGCTATTCAATTGCTGAGCCCAAGATCGAGCGGTAGTTCTTACACTAGCCTCTGATGATCTAAGGCTTCTTCTGTCCGATTTACCTATATGTTTGCCCGATCTAAGGTTCATTAATTTCCTTCCTTGCACACTCAATTACACACTTAGATCGTCAATAGTTCTTTGTTATTACTTTCTTGATTCTTTTTAATTTTCTTTGGATTCTTGTCTTAATATATGCGTCAGGAATTCAACTTTCCGTTATGATTTTGAGTTCTCGTTCCGTCAGACTTATGTTCTTTCCTTTAGGTTTTCGTCACACACACCTTTACTTGTAGTCTTAAACTTGAAAGAATTAAGTATCTTGAACTTGAGGCGTTCCTATCGTCTTTAATCCACAACTACCGTTTAGCCTAAGCTAAGAATTGACTCAGGGGGTTGAGTAATCTTCCAACCTCGAGTCGGCTTTTCTGTTGCTCTGATGCCCTGTTGCCCAAGAAGCCGTGCTTCCCAAGCCCTGCTGTCTTCACTGCCTTGCTTGCTTGCCCTTGCTAGACCTGGAAAATTCCAATGTTAGACCAATTCACAAGATGATCAAACACTTGAGCATATACACCTTTTAAATCCCTTCCCTTTTTGCCCAAAATTTCAAGACTTGCCCCCTGGCTTCCTAGTCCCAAACTAGGTGAACCTCAAAATGGCTTAACAAAAAATAGACGTATCCTTTATGAAAAAAACAGTTGAGGTCACGTAGTACTCGTCGCGAGCTTTCTAACGAGCTATTAAGCTCAAAAAACGGACTTCGGATGAAAAAGTTATGAGCGTTCAGGCCCTGGGGGGTAAAAACTGACAATCCAATTTTTCTTCTAATATAGGCTAAGGGGTCTCCTATGAGTCTAATGGTCCAAAAATTTCTCAAAAATTCCCTCAAATTTGGTCAAAAATTGAAGCCCAAAAGTTGCGATGGGGGTGGGCAATCGCGATGGTCTGGGACCGTCGCGATGGTCCAAGCGAACCGTCGCGATGGCGTGGGATTTGGACAATCGCGATGGCCCGAAAAGGTGAACGATCGCGATGGCGTGAGGTCGAACCGTCGCGATGGTCCGAAGAGGCGAACCGTCGCGATGGCGTGGAAATGGACCGTCGCGATGGTCCGAAAAAGTGAACCGTCGCGATGGCGTGGAAATGGACCGTCGCGATGGTCCGAAAAAAAGTGAACCGTCGCGATGGCGTGACCAAGCGGACAATCGCGATGGCGCGGTCAACGGTCAAAGGTGGACAGTCGCGATGGTCCGAAGTGACCCGTCGCGATGGTCCGCGATGCGATGGCTTGAGCCAATCGCGATGGTCCGGTTTTGGGCTGTCGCGATGGTCCGCGATGCGATGGCTTGAGCCAATCGCGATGGTCCGGTTTTGGGCTGTCGCGATGGTCCAAAAAATGAACCGTCGCGATGGTCTATCGAGACACGTGGCACTATCGTGGCGATGGCATGAGCCAATCGCGATGGTGCGGGGTCAACTGGACAATCGCGATGGTCCAAGTGGACCGTCGCGATGGCTCAAGTGAACCGTCGCGATGGTCCGAAAAAGCGAACCGTCGCGATGGTCCGGCCGAGCCGTCGCGATGGCGTGAGCCTATCGCGATGGTGCGACACAATCGCGATGGTTTGAGCCAATCGCGATGGTCCACCAAATAACGAATTTTTGAAATGCAACTATGGTGCCGTGTATGCGCAGGGATCGCCTACCTCGTGGTGTGGTCGCCTACCTCAAAATCCGAAAGTTGCAGACCATCGCGATGGTCTGCCACACTCGGAAATTTCTGACAGAAAGTACATTTTTTACCTTTTGGAAGCTCTCCTGATGCTCTGAAGCTCTGTACCTGCAAGAAAACTCAACAAAACGCATGCACACACAAGAGCAAAAACTCTCTCTCACTCTCTCGCATGCACAAATGAGGGGAAATGAGGTGAATGGGGGGATATGGTGAATTTTCTGATTTTTTTGGAAATGGAGATGATGATGCGATGATGAAGATGGAGTATGGGGAAGGTGAAAAACACTAAAAACTAAGTAAAAACAACAACAAAAACTGAAATTTTTACCTTCCAACGCCACTTCTTGCTATACTCTTACCATCACACATTCGTCCTAGACTCGATCCCCGGCAACGGCGCCAAATTTGGTGTTGCTCTAGCACAATGGTGAGAACCACGTTAAGAAGCTTCACCTCCTTAATGTCAATCCGTGGGAGAGGTAGGAGTGATATGAAGATCGTGAATGTGAGATGATGTGAGAGTGAAGGTGAGAAGCACCAAGATGCACACACACATACACACACACAATGAAGAGACAAGCAAGACACAATGGAAGGTGGGAAATTAGCTCTATTACTCAAGAATACTCTTACAAGCTCAAACTAGCTCTATGCTCACACTAACCAAAATGAACCAACCTCCAAAATGAGCTCTCTAGCTCTTTTTATAGTTTCTAGACTAGTTTTGACCGGTTTCACATCTAGTGACCGGCCTAGTTAAAAAATAGGTCCTAGATGCTATTTGGAAGGGTAAACGATGTCTAAAAATAACGAAAATTGGTACGAGCATTCTACCTAAGCTCCTCAAGCTCGAGGACTCCTCGGCTTGCACAAAATGGAGCTATGGATTACAAAATGAGGTTTTCTATGATACATATGTTACAATTAGTGATAACAATCACTGTTGAATGTTTGGAGAATTAATAAGAAATATATTTGTTTGAAAAATTGATCCGCCTGGTTGATCCGCCTGGCTCCCTACTCCTTCTTTACATGCTTCCGTGGCGTCTGTGCCTCTGGCTGCTTCCAACACAATTCAATAGATAAAATGAATGGCTTCCATTTCTCATCTCCTCTCAAACCTGTAAGAATTTTTCTTACCTATTGTCCTCTTCAATATCTTCATCAGCTGCTCCTAGTGCATCTACAATATCCTTCATCCTTGCTACATAACCAGAAATGGATTGAGAAGCCTTCTTCTTGAATGTGGTGAATTCTGCCCATAAAGATGCCTTCCTTGACTTTGTAGTGTTTTGGAAATGCTCCTCCAAAGCATTCCATATCTCAATTGAACTTTCAAGTCCTCTAATATGAGGTAGCAAGTAATCATTGACTCCCATATAGATAATGCTCCTTGCTTGAGCATCCTTCTTCATCCATGTCTTCAAATTTGTGAGCTCCTCCCTAGTTGGAACACTAGCATTTTTAAATTTTGGTTTTTCTTCTTCACCTATAATGTATCCTATCAAGTCTTTGCTCATAAGATGAGCTTCCATCCTCATTGACCAAGAATCATAGTTTTCTCTATCCAATTTCTCTATCTGAAGAGAATCTCCCATCCTTTCTTTACCTGTGTATTAAATTCTTCAATCTTTGTGAATAATAAATGTACCTTTACTTTGAATGTAGTTCCTTTTGATCTTCTTGATAGCTTCAGACCTCCCGCTCTAGCTTTCACTTCAAACTTTCACCTTTTGAATCTTCAAAGATTGATTTCTATATAGCTGCAATAGTCGGGGTCCTCCTTTCTTCAATTTTGATGATTTTGAATCTGATACCACTGATGGAGAGTGTTAATCTCCAAAAGAATACATTATCCTTGATGTTAGAGCACCTCTATATCAAGAACAACTCAGAACCTCAACCAATTTTGGAAGTCCAATACTAGATTACCAAAATTTTGAACTAACTGTGAAACAAATTAATCACACAGAAAGTCTGCTTCACTTAATCCACTCATAGACTGATCAAATGTATAACGTTTCCAATCAAAATTTGTATGAGGTGTCATCTATTGTTTCCACACCTTATCCAAGTTAAAATTTCTCAAAAGGTTTAGTAAATCTTGAGATTTACTCCAAACAATTCACCTATGTCTAAAATTATACTTCTATAGAGTCGACTTTGACACCTGCAACTTCTAATGCATAGTTCCCTCAAACTAGAGCCCGCTTATTCAGGTATAGAATCATAGGTTGGTCATTTGCACACTAATGGATATCATAACGGTCCTCAGTAGAGTGTTACAAGGCACATAGGTATTCCACCCACATACCACTCTGTACAGAACCACCTTGTGAAGGTGATATCTCTCTATCTACTTATCCATTTAATGCATATGATATCTTCTTGGAAAGTGTATCTTGTACAATCTTTGTATCTCAAATATCTCTATCAGGCAATTCTCTAGTAGTGACTGGGAGCATTTGGTATATATATATTTGGATGCAATGAAGATTGATGATGATACAAGGCTGCTACGTATGACGTGTGTGGATGTATCTTGTTGTGGATAAAACCCATTGAGGTAAATTTGCAAAAGAAAATGTATATGATCATGTTATGATAACTAAAAGTGTTTGATTCTTGAGTTGATCTACATGAAGTCAACCCAATCCTCCTATTATGGAAAAGCTAAGAAAAGGTGGGAAAATCTTGGACAAAGCGAGGACACAAATCTTGGAGCCAAAGTGAAGGAAGGAGTCCAAGCTAAATGTTTATCAAATACTCGAAGTTTTGAAGGCTTGAATATTAGAACCCAAGTTGAAGGTGGCCAAGTCAAGAATAAGTAGAGGACTCCAAAGAAGGGCTTCCATAAAGTGTCAAAGAGTACACAAGGACTTGAAGATGTTCCCCAAGTTTCAAGGAGCAACAAGCAAGTAGTAAGCTATAAGGAAGAATCACTCATAAGAAGTGTGACATGTTGGATAAAGCAAAGGAAGGTAAAGAATACCATTTGCAATGCTAAGGGCTAAGGTAAAGGTTCTAAAAAATCCACATTGTGTGGTGGTAAGTTCCAAGCATAGACCAAGTGAAGGTCTAGTCAACCCAATCCTCCTATTATGGAAAAGCTAAGCAAAGGTGGGAAAAGCTTGGACAAAGCGAGGACACAAATCTTGGAGCCAAAGTGAAGGAAGGAGTCCAAGCTACATGTTTATCAAACACTTGAAGTTTTGAAGGCTTGAATATTAGAACCCAAGTTGAAGGTGGCCACGTCAAGAATAAGTAGAAGATTCCAAAGAAGGGCTTCCATAAAGTGTCAAAAAGTACACAAGGACTTGAAGATGTTCCCCAAGTTTCAAGGAGCAACAAGCAAGTAGTAAGCTAGAAGGAAGAATCACTCATAAGAAGTGTGACATGTTGGTATGCATTGCCCAGGTGTCAAGCATTGGCAGGCGGTTAAGCGCATCTTTCGCTACTTGAGTGGTACCCATCTACTTGGGTTGTTTTATCCCAAGGGGGGATCACTACCACTAGATTTGCATGCTTGTTTTTTACTCTGATTGGGCTGGTTGCTATGACACTGTGTGTCCACTAGTGGTTCTTGCTTCATGCTTGGTAGCTCATGCATATCTTGGCTGAGCAAGAAGTAGCCTACTATGGCCACTTCTAGTTGTGAGGCTGAGTATAGGGCAACTTTCACAAAGACTGTTGAGTGTGTGTGGCTTAGACGCCTTATGGTTGATTTGGGTGTTGGTTAGTCTTCTACCACCACCATCTTCACTCACAATTAGAGCGCATTGGTAGTTGAGAGGAACCCAGTGTTCCATGCTCGCACTAAGCACATTGAGGTGCATATCATTATGTCACGAAGAGGTTCTCTACTTGAGATATCAGCTTGGCATATGTGCCCACAGAGGAGAAGATTGCATAACTTTTCACGAAGGCTCTGCCTAGGGAGAAATTTGAAGCTTTCCACAAAGATTTGGGCTTACTTCCTTTTGTGGATTGATTCCACATAGCTTGGCACTTCCTTATACATGATTGCCAACTCCTTGTTCACTGCATCATGCCCAAGGGGATTTGTTGATATATTTAGGTAGTGATGTGTGTGAACACACTAGGACCACTCGGGCACTTTTTTTTTGCCTCTTCAAGAGGTTTTTTTTTCCCGGCTTGTATATACGCCTATAGGTGTTGTGCTATAAGCTTCTTCTTTTTCCTTGTGCTATTTGCATGCTTTCGCAGACGTGTAACTCCAACAATAACTTATGTATGATCGATAAATTATCAGTTGGACATAGTATCATTGCTCGAGTGGAGGGCCCACAGCTAACATATGCATGTATACATATACACACATGCTTAAGTGTAATTAACTAATTTCGTATATGTGCGTGTGTAAACAAGATCCGATATTTCGTAAATTTGTGGATAGTCTCTTTTTGCTTTAACGTGTAAGATAATATGAGGGTCAATTTCACCTAAAGAATTCTAACAAACTAAGTGACTTATGAATAAGTTAAGTTAACCTATGATTTGTTAGAATTTATAAATTTACCTAATATTTTACATAATATTTTTCCCGTATAATTTATGCGAGCCCTTTGATAGAATTTGATAGAAGGCGGTATACTTTGTAGTCAATTTTACTCTTGTATTCAATTACATATCTGATCTACTAGTATTTCTGTTGAACAGTTTACCATAATTCAAGTGTATGTGTAATCTGTTTTGCTAATTAATACTTGTTCCTTCATTCTTCCATATTCACAATGGGTAAGAACACAAAGGCTACCCTACATTGCTTTACCTTTCTATGTCGAAAAAGACTTACTGAAACTTTGAACTACTTAAGCATTGTAAAATAAATGAGCAATAAAACTTTGATTATAATATAATATTCGAGATATCATTGACAATCATTCAAGGACATGCACAATAATTATAGTATAGTATCCCACATATCATTAACATCATCCAACCACTTGCACAAGCTTTTTCTTTGTTTATCAATCATGCAAGGCTAATTCATCTATAAGGCATCTGTCCAAACCAAAGAATATTGAGGATTTTTTTGTTTTAATAAAATGAGTTCAAATTTAGCGAGATGAAATATCTTTAGATCTACTCAACTCTTCGGACTCGAATTACTGTTCAACTTAAGAGATAAAGAACAAGCACATAGCTCACAACATACTACATAAAGCAGGGAAAATGCAATAGCCCAAAAGCCCAATCAGGACAAGACACACTATTGATCCATTGTCTCCTAACGAAAAGGCCATGGATCTATCCTACTTTGATTTTTTTGAAAACTTTACATGTGATCCCTTGACAATTTGCATCCATCTAGTTCATAAGTCTACATTATGGCCTCTTTAGCTACTGGACGCCATAGATTTTCAAAGTCAATGTGTGTATCTGTGCCTGTTTTTTAAATTGCACATCAACAACCATGTCAAGATCAGCATCATTAAAGAAAAAGGGCTCTGTGTTGAAAGAGCTACTCTTAAGCTGAAAATCTGAAAGAACAAGTACACTACACTTTCAAAATATCTCCTCGTACAATTCTGATCAAGGGTTCTACCATACACCAAGGAGATCCCCTGTATCCACATTGAAGTTGGAATTTTTTTTTGAAGGAAAATTTGATCTGACAACTTACATCTTTCCAAGCGTAAATGAAGAACAGAAAAGCAAGTTTCATCCTGTCATCTGCTTTTCCTCATAACTTACCATATCATGTTGAGAAGTGTGTTTAGAGTGCAACCATCAGGACTTGAACCCCTGCTCCACTCGAAAGAGGCGAAGGATACAGCCGCTTAGCGTAGCACTGCTGAGCAATTGTAGAATGCAAAATTGAGAAAGGATGACGTTAACAGTAAAACGAGATGCTTGGTTTGAACCGATGAAAAGCTGTCAAGAAGCTACACGCGGAGGAGCATGCTACAGTAGACAAAGTTCACCGACAATGCTCAAAGACCATTGACATACGACTCATCTCCCCGAGAGGATGATAACAGGCCTCAGGAGCACCATTCATCAGAGTTTAATAACAATAAACAAAAGACACTGAACACGATTCTCGCTCTGCTGAGGTAGTTTGTTACCTGATGAACCATCATCAATCTCAGAAACACGCATACTTTCATGCTGGTCAACACTTTGACGCACCCTAGCTCGTATTGTATGAAAACTGCAACGTATGCGGAGATCTCGGCCTGAGATGATTTCGGACTCTAGTATGGGAGTTGCGGAACAGTCTCCTTGTTCCCATCAGCAGATGTATCGCAGCCTTTGGACCGAGCGCGGAGGAGGGTTGGGGAGCAGAAACATCCGCAAGTGCCGATGTTTCCGAAGATGTTATGCTCATCCGGCAGCAAGGTTTAACGTGCTGTTGAGTATGAACTTCGTTGCCGTCTGGTGCGCGTCGTTGAGCATCGTTGTTGGTTCGTCCCCTAATCAGGTATCGGTGTGCGATCCGTCGATGCAGCAATGCGGTCGCTTGGGCGGACTCACGTATCCGTTTGGGAAGGAGGGAACCCACTGTGGAGCCTCGTCCATGTTCCTGCTCTCCGAGTGCCGGAACGATTCACTATCATCGCCGAACACGCCTGCAGCATACTGGGATAAGTTTTATGGACGTCCTGCTGTCCTAGCTCTCAAAGTGAATCGTCGTATTAACCTTACTTGGGCAAGCGTTAACAACACATCCTCGGATCCATCATCATTAGCTTCATCCTCAGTGTGTAACACCTATACTAAACAGCAGCTTCATCTCTTCCTGCCAAATCTCACTGGCAACGAGTCCGCCATCGATTTCCGCACGTCATCAAGCTTCTCCGCATTTTCTTTTACGCCCAACAACATCATCTTATTGTTTAACTGCAGCAATAAAGCTAATGTAAACTCCCGGAACATTATCGAAGCCGACAGCAAGAACTGCAAGTCTTTCATGAACCATTGTCAGTCATTTACACAGTTTCCGGAAGCCCTAAAAAATTCTTGCGCCCAGTTCTACGCTGGATCGAAGCTTGATCTGGCTAAAGCCATGAAAAGCTTCGGGTGCAGTCATTACCAATTCTTGCTCACCGAAAATGCTTCTCTACCAGTAAGCGATTGGGTTCCCCATGTCGTGGAACTTTCGTGGGCATCAGCTGGTTACAACTTCGAAGGGGGTCCATCTTGTCGCAGGTGTAACAGTAGCGGTGGAACCTGCGGTTTTAAGGATGATGGGAGCTTCTTATGCTTTTGCTCGAAGAATCGATCTTCTTCAAAGGATTGTGGTAACGACTTAACTAAGATCTAATGTTAGCACTGCCATTGTATACAACATATGCAGTGTTTTACACGTCGCAAGGTCTAATGACTTAATTAAGATCTAATGTTAGCACTGTCATTGTATACAACATCTGCACTGTCACCAATGGAGTGTATACAACATATGCACTGTCACCAATGGATTGCACATATGCAGTGTCACCAATGGATTGCACATATGCACTGTCACCAATGGAGTGCCTTCTCTATCCTTGTCTGTGAATGAGAGGCTTAGGAGGTACCAATGTTCCATTACTTTCTTTCACCTTGTAGTTGAACTTCGCATGGGGAATTTAGAGAAAGACATTAATGTGTCATCTAGGAAATGGGCTTCATTCTCGTAAACCTTCCGCAATTTTCTTACTGTGCATTGTTCCTCTACAGGAGCATTATGCAAACTTGAATCAGATTATGCCTTAATCTGCATATTGCCTGTGCCCTTTGGCTTGCAGATGACCTAAGCAACAGATCCAAACTCGTTATAATTTCAGCTACAGCAGCCGCTGCTGGAGTTATGTTCATGATTTTAGCGATGCTCATGCTTCATTGGACTTGGAAAAAGAAGATGAAGGTCTTCGCGAATAAAAGGGCACCCACTTCCAGCATGGATTTTCGGCATCAAAGGACATCTATGTTCTCATCCACGTTTGGACCCGTTTCTGCTCAAGAATATTCATATCATGATCTTTATGAGGCTACAAATGGCTTCGCTCATGACCATGTCATTGGTGATGGGGGATTTGGATGTGTATATCGAGGTGTGCTCAAGGATGGGCAACTTGTTGCAATCAAAAGACTCTTCCATCGAAGTTTTAATAGAATGGATCATTTGCATAATGAAATTAGGATACTTTCAAGGCTAGACCACCCTAATCTGGTGAAATTGCACGGCTTCTGCTATGAAAATGACACGGATTTGCTACTAGTATTTGAATACATCCTTAACGGAAGCCTCTTCGATCAGTTGCATCTTGATGAAGTAGAAGCAAAAACAAAGTTACCCTCTGCGGGTATTGGAATCCACTCTTGGGAAGTCCGGCTAAACATTGCTATGGAGATAGCAAGAGCACTGTCTTACTTACACAACACATCCCCACCGATTTTACACAGAGATGTGAAGACAACCAACATTCTGCTGGATGAAGCTTTCCATGCAAAACTGGCTGACTTTGGGCTTTCCAGGCTTGTCCCCTTAGAACTGACACATGTCTCCACAGCACCACAGGGCACTCCAGGGTATGTTGATCCAGAATATCATAATTGCTATCGGCTCACAGACAAAAGTGATGTGTACAGTTTTGGAGTTGTGCTGCTGGAGCTGGTGTCTAGAAAGCTGCCAGTTGACATGTCAAGAAGTGACAAGGAAATCAATCTCTCGTCCATGGCATTGCTAAAAGAGAAGAATGGGACATGGAAGGAGCTCGTGGATTATGACTGTTGGCATATTGAGGAAGATGCCAGTGCAGAAGTGGTTGCAAGGGAAATGATGCAGCTTGCATTCTGGTGTTTGCGACCTGAGAAAGTCAACAGACCATCTATGCAGGAGGTTGATGCATTCCTCACGAAGCTATGTCAAAGTTATGTGGGTGAGTGATAATGCTCCATATTTTGCTTAGATTGGTTAACAATGCATGGAGAAGAAAGGAATCAACAACAGTACTCTTCCAATTTTTCATGTGATAAAAGTTACTGTCCATGGTCTTTTTATCAAGTCACAAACCAAAAGGGCTGTTATTGATATTTCTTGTTTTCATGACGGATTCATGAGAGAATTGATATTTCCAAATGCAGTCATCAATCTTTAGAGGACACGGAATGTGCTTGTTGGTGGAAGGGAGTGGGCAATAAATATGATTTTGTGATTCACAAGGTGAATGAACAGAAAGGGGAGTTTGCACTGGGTACCCACCTTGGAACTTCAGCATACCATGCTACCATCTGAAGTACAAGTTTTTCAGAACTGTTAAGTGTTCCTTGGAGTTCTGATCTGCATGGCTGTTTCGAACTGTTAAGTGGTCTTCCTTGGAGTTCTGATCTACATTCTGTCATTGGAACAATCCAGAAATTTGAGATCGCTGTATGGGGCTTGGCCATAGAAACTGTTTTTATAGAGACTCCATCGATCCATCTCCTTTGCAAGCAAAGGTGCAGATACAGTCAAGATAAACTAATTGGACAGCAGAGCTGATAGAAATACTTTTTGCATATGATCACTCTGAATATATGCTCTTAATGTGCCTCTAGAGTTAAAGTGGATCTCAACCACATTAATCTGCATCTGCATCATCAAATCAAATGTTGGAGTGGTTGGTATGATTGTCATGTTGTCTATGATCATGCATGATGAGATTGCTCTCATACATGGGGATTTAATTAGCATACTTGTTCACGGAGGTTCATGGTCTTCTTAAATTTCACAAGCGATACCCTTTGATCAATGTGGAGCATGATTCCTTCTCACACAACACTTTCACACCTTTTCTTCACCCTTAGATAATATTTATACAAGCGTTGCTGAAGATTCTATGAACAGGTTTGGCTGAATGACATAGGAGAAGGGAAATGATTGAATAAGTGGTAATCTGCTCTGCTCAACTTAATTATTAGTTAAGTGAGACCTGTGGCGTGCTTTATATGGGTTGGAATAGCTATTGTCACCACTCAAACTAGGAATTCTGGCAATTGTGTTCCGATGCTTTATCCCTTTCTTGGATCTACCTCCTTTTTCTGTGAAGTTGAAGCTAGCAATCTTAGCCATGCTGGATGCTGGGTGCAAGGCCTATGGATCCAATTATGAGTTTTTATTTGGTGTCACCCTTGGGATTCTGAGGTTTCCCAGCTTTTATGAAGAGTTTTCAAGCTTGTTCGTGATTCTTAGAAGATCGATTAAAGGACCCTATCAGCTGAATGACATTTTTTTGTCAATCCCCAAGCCTCTAATGATAAGTACCATCGAGGCTCCAATAGACACATTTGGAATGGGAAAGATGGGTAGGAAACGTTTAGACTTCTAGAGAGTACTCCACCTTTTTCCAAACCAGCAAATGAGATTTTCGGACGTCATGGATATGAG
>CM035441.1:9824666-10057166 GCA_020310875.1 Ceratopteris richardii
GAGATTCCGGTAGCAGTTCGGTGATAAATGATGAGATTTCGGTAGATTCCGGTGTAATTCCGGTGCGTTCTGAAGAAGGTGCAGTAACTTCTGAGTGTACAGGGATGCAATGCGCAATTGATGCGATACCATTTGGTCAAAATTTGAACCTTTCTGAGGATAGAGTTGTGTTACCCAGAGAGATCGTTATCGGAGGAAGTATACCCTGTTTGATGAAAGTTCGACAAGTTCCGATGAAAGTTCGGTACCAATTGGTGGGAATTTACAGTTTTCTGGTGACAATGCGATACTCCCTGGTGGATCTTTATTGCGTACACTGTTGTTCGGGGCAAATTTGCCTACCTTTGATACCAAAGCTGAGGATAGACTATTTGATTTGGAGATATGTAAGAGACTGAATGCTATTTTGGAGCCGGAAGGTGAGCAGTCTGATAATACAGATTCCAAAGGACAAGAGACACCCCCTCAAAACTCAGGAGATAGCAACGGTACCACTAATAGCACAATGAGTGGTCAACAGCAGCAACAACAACAACAGCCACCTCCCCTTCGACCGGTTCCAACCGGGGTGACTTACACAAAGTTCGGTGGATTTCTAGGTGACAACCCTGATGCACATGTGCAAACCTTCGAGATAAGCTATGCAGTGCTGAACCATCCACCCAATCCGGCGTACAAGGCCATCGTATTTCAGGCAACATTAGTCAATGAAGCCGCGAGGTGGTTAACAGAGTATGATATCAACCATTTCATTAACTATGATGCGGTAAGGGATGCGTTTTTACAGAGGTTCTGCTTGAAGAAGAATCCCGCTGAAATCTTTGACTATTTGCAGAATAACCGACAGAAGCCGCACCAGACTGTTCAAGAATATGCCACATTGTTTAGAACTCATTTAAGACAATTGCCTCCGGCACATGCTAATTTACCGAATGATGTTATAACCCAGTGGTTCATTAACGGTTTGACCCCACAGCTAAAACAAATCATGATCATCCGCTGTGTGGGGGCTATGACACTGGATGTTGTTATAGCGATGACCCTGGAGCTAGAGCATAAAGTTGGGGGATTCACCGAAGACTTGGAGTGGCTGAAAGCCGGTAAGAACGTTATAGATGATCCGGCTAAACAGATGTATTGCACCAGGTGCAAAAATCCAGGGCACACCAGTGCTACATGTGCCCTTAATCAAATGTATTGCGCCATCTGCAACACAACCGGACACTCAACATAAAATTATGTGTATAATGCCAAGGTGCAGGGATGAGCAGCTGTAAATGCCATTATCCAGGAACCTGGGCAGCCCACAACCCATTACGTGCCACCACAGATGCGAAACAATCAGTCACAAGGATACAGAAATTACCGGGGTCAGCGGAATACCAATTTCAATGCAACTCGATGGCAGGCGGGTACATCAGCGGAGAGTACTTCTTTACCACCACCTCGATGTCACTTTTGCGGTGAGATTGGCCACATCCAGAGATTTTGTAAGGATGCAGCAGAATACGACAAAAGGAAAAAGGAGCGTCAAAACCCGATGACCAACATGGTCTATATTTCACCAGTGGAATCACAAGCAGCAATGGTCCAGACAAGATCAGGTAAGCAATTGCAATCAGTAGCTGAGGTGTTCGAACTTGGTATCCATGAGCAGCAACGAATGTATACAAAGGCTAGTCAATGGACTGCTAAAGAGCCAACTGTGTTCCCCGATCCAATTCCGGTGACGCAGGTTCCCCTGCCAAAGGCGAGAGCGAATGAACAAAATCCTAGCCCAATAACAACAGAATCATCCTCCGAATCGATGAGGAGTATGATTCAAACAGATCAGGTATGGGAGATTTTATCTAAGGCTTCAATTACACTCCCGTTGGGAAAGTTGCTCGCATTGGTGCCAGGAGTTAGGTAGCAATTTCAACAACAGGTCAGTCCTGGATCTCCCGGTACTCCGGCGACTGCAACCATACAACCGGAAACTGATTCTATGGTGGATCATTTAGTCCCATTAATCACTATCTGGCATAAAAATCAAAAGGTTACTCAAGTGCTAATTGATGGCGGTTCAGGTGTGAATATAGCTACTGCAGCCCTCTGCAAGAAATTGGGGTGGACCCAAATCGAGCCCGTCCAGTTTTTTGTAAGAATGGCAGACCAATCCCGAGTCCATCCGGTGGGATTAGTACGGAATATCCCGATTACTCTGCAGGGTACCACGTTCAAAATGACTTTTGTAGTCTTAGAACTACCAGAATCCAGCCTCGACTACAATCTCCTTTTCGGTCGACCATGGTTGAAACAAGCCAAAGTTGTACAGGGTTGGTCAGCACAGGAATTGACTTTCAAAGATAATCACCATAAATATATTGTTAAACTGGATGCCATCGAGCCTTGCGAGCTTCATGCCAGACCATATGTAGCGGAGCCGGTCCACATGTTGGATGGCTTATTTGACGATGAAGAAGAGGCGTTTTTGAAGAACAATAAAGATCTGATTTCCTTAGGTACTGTAGATCTTCAATCAGTAGCAGACACGTGGAGTCTGGCAACGTGTACGGTTGTTCCAGTGACCGGAGAGGCAGATGCAGATGATAGTGTTGCTATGGATGGAGCCACCCTACATCAATTTCTATAGTCAGCAGACGATCTGGTGAAACCTCGACAATTTTATGTTCCGAAAGACCAGTTAGTAACATATAATTTGGGTGACGAGGCTAACCCGCGACCTATTAAGATTAAGGTAGGATTGTCTGAGGCATTCCAAGAAGAGTTGATCCGACTCCTGCGTGAGTTTTCCGATGTTTTTGCTTGGGACTATCGCGATATGAAAGGCCTTGATCCGCGGATCTATCAACATCGGGTAGTGCTCAAACCAGAGGCGAAGCCAATTAAACAATCCAGTTACCGAATGAATCCCAATTATGCCGCACAGGTCAAAGTAGAACTCGATCGATTATTGAAGGTGGGATTCATTGTACCAATCGAGCACGCTGAATGGATATCTCCGATCGTGATTGTTCCGAAGAAAAATAAACAGCTGCGTATCTGTGTGGATTACCGGAAATTGAATACGGCCACAATACCTGATCCATTTCCTCTCCCCTTTCTCGACACAATGCTTGACAGAGTGGCAGGGCATGAGATGTACTCCTTTTTGGACGGCTACAGTGGTTATAACCAGGTGCGAATGGCAGAACATGACATCTCGAAAATAGCTTTCATCACGAATTGGGGTGTTTATGCTTGTACGGTAATGTGGTTTGGGTTAAGGAATGCTCCAAGCACATTTCAACGTTGTATGCAAGAAATCTTTTCACCCTACCTGACTAATTTTATGCAAGTATATCTGGATGAATTTTCCTTATTTGGGAAAATTGCGGCGCACCTGTATCATTTACGGTGCTGCTTTGAAAAATATCACGAATACCGATTATGCTTGAATCCAACAAAGTCAGTTTTTGCGGTCTCTTGTGGCAAACTTCTCGGCCATGTTATCTCTGAGCACGGCATACAAGTTGATCCGGATAAGGTTGCAACCGTGTTGCAGGCACCAGTCCCTACAACACTGAAAGAAGTTAAGCACTTCCTGGGTCAAATCCGGTGGCAGACATTTACGGTGGTTAGCTCATTTAGCAACACCACTTAATCGGTTCATGACTAGTACTCCACGATAGTTCGAATGGATTCTAGAATGCCAAATTGCATTTGATCGTTTAAAGGGATTATTAACGCAGGCTCCAATTTTGCAACCCCCTGATTGGGAACGCCCGTTCCATGTCTTTGTCGATGCATTAGACATAGCTATTGGAAGCGTTTCAATGTAGCAAACTGGCAAGTGGTTTTGGCCTGTCTATTATGCAAGTCACCAACTAGCTCCTGCTGAAAGGAACTATTCAATGACCGAAAGAGGATGTCTCGGGTTGGTGTACTCTGTGAAGAAATTCCGGCATTATTTGTTGGGCCGAAAATTCACCTTCCACGTGGATCATGCCGCGCTTGTGTATCTAGTCCGACAGCAACATTTAGGTGGTCGCTTGGCTTGATGGATTTTATTATTACAGGAATTCGACTATGAAGTTATTCATCGACCCGACACCGCACATGCCTTGGCAGATTTCCTATCTCGGTTGGATCCCGATGAAGCTCCGGTGGGGGTTGATGACACTACACCAGCAATTTGTGCTACTGAGCCAGCTCGGGACGAGTCTACAGAGCCTCTTGTGCTACCTAATTACTATGATATGCTACTCACTTTTCTAACTGAAGGGTGTCTTCCTCCTCATACTCCTCCTGCTCTGCGGCGAAAAATTGCAGTTTATAGTCGCAGATTCCGGTTGATTGTCGGTCAGCTGTACTACCTAGATCATACTGGTGTCTTACTTCGTTGTATCCCACCACATGAAGCAGACTCGGTTATTGCTATGGCACATTCAATACCCTTCGGTGGACATTTTGCAGCCGATCTTACTCACTAGAAAATTCTGCAAAGTGGTCTTTGGTGGCCTACCATGTACAAAGATGTGACTTAGTTTGTGCAGCAGTGTGACACTTGTCAACAGTCTCGACAGCCATTACAGCGCCACTTCTTTCCTCTGCAACCTGTATTACCTTTGGAACCCTTTCAGATGTGGGGTCTTGATTTTATTGGGCCAATAACACCACCAACGACCCTTAGCAACAATCGATATATACTGACCTACATAGATTACGCTACCAGGTGGGCGGAAGCTTGGGCCTTACGGTTCGCCACAGCTAATTCAGTGGCAAAATGCCTGATGAAGGACGTTTTTCCGCATTATGGATTATCCCTGAAACTTGTGACAGACCAAGGCACACATTTTACCAACAATTTAATGCGAGTACTAACGCACACTTTTCAAATTCTGCATAAATTCAATTCACCATACTATCCACGTGCTAATGGTTTGGCTAGCACCAATAACACGCTGTTGAGTATACTTTGCAAATTGATCGTGGAATCTCCAGAACGTTGGGATCAGTTACTTCCCGCAGTTTTATGGGCATACCAGACTACATACAAAGTGGCCACCAGAATGACTCCTTTCAAGCTGGCTTATGGGTTGGAAGCAATAGCGCCGATGGAGATTGTAGTGCCAAGCCTACGCATGGCCCTAACTCAGAAATTGTTGCCCAAAGACTCTTTGCCATTTCGGTTGGAAGCACTTAGAGCATTGGATGAACATCATTGGGAAAGTTTGATGCTTCTTCAAGAAGTTCAATTGCGGCAAGCCCGTACCCATGATCGTTTCCTCAAGACTCCAGTTTTTACCGTGGGCCAACTTGTGCTATTTTATAATGCTAAAGCAAATTGTTCTGCTGGGAAATTTAAATTATGGTGGTTTGGTCCTTACCGGATTAGTGAGCAAAGTGGGACCAACTACTTTTTGGTTGACTACCTTGATCGGAGTTCCTCTTCCCAAAGTAATCAATGGTTCCAAGCTATGCCCATATTACCAATCGTCTGATCACCGCTGACGTGTCCCTCATTTTTTCGTGTGTCATTATTTCTGTTTAAGTTCCGCATTTTGGTTGAATATAGACCGTAAATTTCCTCGTTTTGATATCTAACTATGATTAATCGCCACCCTGTGTTACTGTTTCTGCTCATGCATGCACGCCGTAATTATGGAAGTTATCATTTCAATACCACGTGATGATTAGGGTTTTCGATCGCCTCACGTTGTTGTGTGTCTACTTTTAATCTTCATTCTTTCATTGATAATCGCTATTATGTCTGTGTGTTTCTGTGCTCTGTGTGGTCTGTGTTCTCTGTGTTCTTGTACTTTCGCGTGCGCGTCATGGAAGCACTAGCCAACTTTGCTACCTTCCGTGAAGGACTCACCCCTGAAGTGAGTGAGTTTCTGCGTATCCGAGGCCTTTTGAACTTTGCTGATTGCCTTGGCATTCAGTGGAGTGTCACCCATTTTTCTAGGATTTTCCAATTTCTATCAGAAATTCATTTCATCTTATTCATGGATAGTAGCACCTATGTTGAATCTACTTCAATGAAAAGTACCCTTTGCATGGAGGCAAGAGAAAACTTTGAAGCAAG
Organism: Ceratopteris richardii; assembly: GCA_020310875.1. Taxonomy (NCBI): domain Eukaryota; kingdom Viridiplantae; phylum Streptophyta; class Polypodiopsida; order Polypodiales; family Pteridaceae; genus Ceratopteris; species Ceratopteris richardii. The sequence goes on from CM035441.1 coordinate 9,830,740, forward strand.
CTCGTTCAGAGCCTCCAATACTCAGAAGTAAGCTAAGAGATGTTGCTTATCGATTAGAGCTTCCTCTTGATTGTAGATTCCATCTAGTATTTCATGTTAGAAAACTTAGGAAGTATATTTCTAGGGAGGATAATCTAATAAAGGGTATTGTTTCATTGCAAGAAAGTGATAGCATAGATCATTCTCAAGATAACATACTAGATCAAAGACAGAAATAGTTGAAAACCTGTGTCATCTAGGAGTATCTAGTAGCATGGAGAGGATTACCTCTTATTGACTCTAATTGGGAATTAGAAGCTCTAGTTTGCAAGTACTTTCCCTCATTGATAATTGATGAATGATCTTTAGAAGAGGGAGAGAGTGTTAGACATTGTTCTACACAGACCATCACATGTGTGTGTGGGACAAGGGCTATTCATAGCCAAGGTCTCTAGCTCATATCCTAAGGTATTTAAGGGTTATGGGAATGGCTATTGCATGATGGCCACATGTCAACACTAGAGCATTCCAAAGCATTGCTATTCTGGATGAAAGAGGATATAAAGGATGGGAGGAGAGTTGCACACACAACTTAATATGTGTTATCATTTTCAAGACTTAGAGAGAGATTTTAGGGAGTTCCTACATTTATGTTCTCATACGAGTTATGTTTTTGAATTGTATCTTTAGACATTAAATAAAATTATTTTGTTGAAGTTAATAGGGCTGAAACTTAAAAAGTAATTTTTATTCCAACTTATTGTTTAATGTGACTTATTACTTTTAGTATATCAGTCATGCATATATGTCTCCATGTATGCATGTTAGTGTATGTATATATATATATATATATATATATATATATATATATATATATATATATATATATATATATATATATATATATATATATATATATATATATATATATATATATATATACATACATATATATATACACACACACACACTTGAGTAAATACATAGGTATGTGTATTTATGTGCGATTGTATGTATGTTTATGCATGTCTATATGTATGTATGTATGTATGTTTTTATACATACTTAAGTGTGTGTGTTTGTGGATGAATGTATGTATGTTGTGTATATATCATGTATGTATGTATAGATATATATGTGTATGTGTATATATTTGTAGGTATGCACAAACCTCTTTATATTATAAAACTCTCCATTTTGGTCTGTGCTATTCTCTTTGGATGGTACACAAATTGTAGCTCTCTTCTTTTCCCTTATAGTTTTGTGACTCCTCATCTCTGTCTTGTTTGCGCATGTGAGCTCTTTATCTCTCTTTAATCTCTCTCTCCCTCTCTCTATTATAGACACACACACACACATATATATATACACACACACACACACACACACACACATATATACATATATATATATATATATATATATATACATACATATACACACACACACACACACACACACACACACACACACACATATATATATATATATATATATATATATATATATATATATATATATATATATATATATATATATATATATATATATATATATATATATATATATATATATATATATATATATATACATACATATAACTAGTATACACACACACACTCTCTCTCTCTCTCAATTTTAAATTTATGATCACCCAATCACACCACACATGATATTATTGAATTAAAGAGTTGTCATATATAAAACAAGTGTGAATATGCATTGGGAAATATAATAGTGATTGGAGTAAAAAATTGTTTAATAAATAACCAAAGCAATTTAGATTGAGGAAGATAAAGTGTTTAGCCATAGAGAATTAGATTATTTCAGGTATATATATATATATATATATATATATGTGTGTGTGTGTGTGTGTGCGCATATGTGTGTATGTGTGTGTGTGTCAAGAGAAAGGAGATAAGGAAGAGAGCTCTCACACAGTATCACATACAAAGAGAAGAGCACACACATATTGAGGTAAATATTGGAGTTTGAGGTTTGCGAAAGCACGTGAACATCACAAGGAAGAAGAAGAAGCTTGGAGCTCAACACCCAATACAGAATGTATTACCACTAGAATGTAGAAAGGTAAGAAACCTATTAGGGTTATAAGCGTATATATAGGCCGAGGGAAAAAAGTTCCCCAGTGGTCCTAGTGTATTCACACACATCACTACCTAAATATATCAAAATCCCCCCTAGGAGTGATGTAGTGAACAAGGAGCTGACACTCATGTATAAGGAAGTGTCAAGCTATGTGGAGTCAATCTACAAAAGGAATTAAGCCCAAAGCTTTGTGGAAAGCTTCAAACTTCTCCATAGGTAGAGCCTTTGTGAAAAGGTCTGCAATGATCTCTTGCATGGGCACATATGCCAAGCTTATCTCTCCAATAGAGAACCTCTCCCTGACATAATGATAGTGCACCTCAATGTGCTTAGTGCAAGCATGGAACATAGGGTTCCTCAGACCTACGAATGTGCTCTGACTGTCAGTAAAGATGGTGGTGATAGACGACTGACCAACACCCAAATCAACCATAAGGCATATGAGCCACACACTCAATAGTCACTGTGAAAGCTACCCTATACTCAACCTCACAACTAGAAGTGGCCACAATAAGCTGCTTCTTGCTCAACCAAGATATGCATGAGCTACCAAGCATGAAGGAAAAACCAATGGTGGACACATGAGTTTCATAGCAACCAGCCCCATCAATGTCAAGAAAAGCATGCAAATCTGGCGGTAGTGATCCCCCCTTGGGATAAAATAATCCAAGTAGTTGGATACCACTCAAGTAGCCAAAGATGCATGTAACCACATGCCAATGCTTGACACTTGGGCAATGCATAAACCTGCTGATCTATGAGAGAGCAAAGTGAATATGTGGCCGAGTAATGCATAAATAAATCAAGCATCCAATAGCCTGCTGATAGGGAACAACATCAAATGCATCTCCAACATCATGAAGACTCAACCATAAACCGGTCTTCATAGGAGTGACAATAGGTTTACAGTCCTCAAGGCCAAAACAATGCAATAATGTGTCAATATATTTTGTTTGAAAAAAAGTTATTCTCCCATCAAATTGCATAAACTAAATGCCCAAATAATGATGCAAGTGCCCCAAATCTAACATCTCAAATGAGGCAATCAAATCAGCCTTAAAATGAGCAATATGCTTCTCAGTAGGACCAATGAGTAGCATGTCATCAACATAGACAATAATGATCAAAAGCACATCATTGGCACACTTAACATATAAGGTGCTCTCAGTAGGACTGTTCTCAAAACCATGTGCAATCAGATAAGCATGTATATTTTCATACCAAGCACGTTGTGGAGGTGATCGCAATTCGGGTGGATCGGGTCCGATCGTGGCACACACAGAGTATATGAAGCTAGTGAGTGTTGGAAGGTTTATGTAATAAAAAATGTGAAGGCGAAGATAAAGTTGGGTATGGGGGGAAGAGATGTCATGATTTGATTAGAGAAAGGGGAACATGACAATCCCGAAGGTTAGTGGTCAGAGGTGAAGTGCTTGTGATAGATGTGAGTGGTGATTAGAGGTCAGTATCATCCTAGATGCCTACTTTGGTTATGCAATGGACTCAGAATGCACCTATGTCAGAGAGGATGGATTTACAAAAATTGGGTCTGGGGGTTTGATACATGGTTTAAGTCTCCAAACTTTGCTAGAGGGTTCGTAGCTCTTAGAGCTAAAGATAGGTAGAGATTTATGAACTAGAGTGTGATGGAGTCGGGGCCTTTTGGGCACCCATTTCCAGACATTTCTTGATTTGGTTGAGTGTGGGTTAGGGTGGTCTTTAGGTAGAGTTCCTGCGTTGTTAGTCGAGAGGGCGTGTGAGTGTTGAATTATGCCAATAACTAGAGTTGGAGCTATTTGGGCTCGTAAACAGGCCTTGGGCACCCATATGTGTCTAGCATTGGGGCTAGCCTTCATTGATCGCTTAGGGACCCAAATAGACGTGGTGTGCCTAGGAGGTTGTCTAGGGGACTCCTTCACTTGTGTCCGTGATGGTGTGGCTTGTTTGTGGCCTCCTTGAGAGTCTGCTATTAGAGTTGTGGGTTTTCCATCCTTGCGTATCCAGATTTGCTTCGCGCCACGAGGTACTCAGTGTTGCACTAGTTGGTGCTCCTGCTTCTTGATCAATGGCCTCCTTCGTGTTGTATAGTGTTTGGTCTTCATGTTTAGAATCTCCTTTGACTCAGCTGCGAACTCCTCATTGACTCCTGTACCTTTGGTAAGATTGACTATCCTCTGCACCATAGAAGTTTGGACAGGAACAACATTGTTATCTTCATGTGGATTCCTGGAGGGACCAGGAGTTGGTGCCTGTTCTAAGGGTTTGAGTGCTTGATTTTCTAATTCAATCGTAAGATAGCTTTGGCCTGCCCAAGCCTGAAGAAGTCCACTTCGTAGGTTGAGGTTGACTGCATGATCATAGATCCAGTCTTGGCCTAAGACAAGAGGCTCAGTCAGATCCTCGTCCTCACATACTAGCACTTTTACTGGCATTAGTACCTCCTGAATGTAGAGGGGAAGATCCACCTCTCCCATGCAAGGGGTTTCGACACCTCCTAATCCTATTAGATATGCTTCCATGGGTTTTATCTCCAATTGCAGTTGTTGGCAGTAAGAGAGTCAGACTGCACTAGTGGCGGCACCTGAATCAATTAAATCTCTCACGCTCGTTGGACTGTCTCCTCGTCCTATTTCTAGGGTCACAAAAGGTCTTCGATCGATTATTCTATGGGAACGTTCATCGGAAGCCTCACACATGGCCACATGATAACCTGGAGACTCTTGAGGTTCAGACATAGGCTGATCCCTCCCTTGTCTCCTCAATTTAATTCGTCTTATGCGCTCTAAGGCCTCTGCCTGTGCTTCTTCTCGAATTCGTTTTTCCTCCTCTTTACGTTGCTTAGCAGTGTTCAGTCGACTTAGCATTTCCTCTGTGAGGGGTTCCTGATACAACTTGACTCTGCATCCGCTAATATAGTTTGGGAGAACATCACCCTCTAAAGTGGCTAGTTGTACTGCTCCACTTGTGGAGATCCTATTGATGATCATAGGTCTGTAGCCTCTCTTTTCTAGCTTCCTTGCGTGTTGTTTCAATGTGTAGACTAAAACTAGATCTCATGCTTTCAAGCCCTTATCCTTCACATGGGCATCAAAGTATGCCTTCTGTCTCTTCTTAGCTGCATATATCCCTGCAGCTGCTCTCAGTCTTGTTTCTCCTAATCGTTCAAGGTCAAAAAGTCTAGAGGAGAGTTCATGACCCGTCCATTTGTGCTCTTGTGCTACTTTCAATGTAGGTATTAAGAAGTCCAACGGTAGCACTGCATTTTGTCACGCTTGGAGTACCGTTTTGCAGGCGACTCGGTATGCCCAAACAGCATGGTGTAGCTTTTTGTCCCAATCAGAGCGTTTATTGTGCACTAATTTTGTCAATACATTGCATAGGATCTTATTGGTGCTTTCGGCTTGCCCATTGACTTGAGGGTGATAGGAGGCCATTGATCAAGAAGCAGGAGCGCCAACTAGTGCAACACGGAGTACCTCGTGGCGCGAAGCAGATCTGGATACACAAGGATGGAAAACCCACAACTCTAATAGCAGACTCTCAAGGAGGCCACAAACAAGCCGCACCATCACGGACACAAGTGAAGGAGTCCCCTAGACAACCTCCTAGGCACACCACGTCTATTTGGGTCCCTAAGCGGTCAATGAAGGCTAGCCCCAATGCTAGACACATATGGGTGCCCAAGGCCTGTTTACGAGCCCAAATAGCTCCAACTCTAGTTATTGGCATAATTCAACACTCACACGCCCTGTCGACTAACAATGCAGGAACTCTACCTAAAGACCACCCTAACCCACACTCAACCAAATCAAGAAATGTCTGGAAATGGGTGCCCAAAAGGCCCCAACTCCATCACACTTTAGTTCATAAATCTCTACCTATCTTTAGCTCTAAGAGCTACGAACCCTCTAGCAAAGTTTGGAGACTTAAACCATGTATCAAACCCCCAGACCCAATTTTTGTAAATCCATCCTCTCTGACATAGGTGCATTTTGAGTCCATTGCATAACCAAAGTAGGCATCTAGGATGATACTGACCTCTAATCACCACTCACATCTATCTCAAGCACTTCACCTCTGACCACTAACCTTCGGGATTGTCATTAAACACACATTTGCTATATGTAACTTTGAGAAAAATAATGTCTAAGAGATGATTCTAGGAATGCCCTTCCTACGACAACTGCAAATAGTATAGGATTGGGGAACCAACTCCTTGTACTTGCAACGCGTAGGGGTCACAACCAAGGTCAATTTGAAGGATTACACCTTCAGAGATGTACCACCCCTACAGTGGAATCCTATCCACAAGGAGCAAGAAGATTCAGTCTCTGTGCATTCTAAGAGTTCATCTGATACATCTTGGATGCATGAAGATACTCATTTGTGGATGTGCAAGGTCGCAAAGGAAGAGGAAAAACGCTTAAAGGCAAGAGAAAAAGGAACTTCTCAAGGAGATAGACCAGTTCGAGACCCAACCTATACACCGATGATATTTCCAGATGAGGAATTTGAGCCTCATGTTTGGGTAGAAATCTTAGCTACCGTGGACATTGTTGTTAATGAAGAACAATGGACACCTCATTGTGATAAGGAGGGTTATGATATTTCAGTGTTCATGTGTCAGCCCTTGCTAGAAGAATGTGACTCTAATGTCTTCATAAAAGAAGAAGAGAATGATGATGATCTAGAGTCCATTGTGATGGATAGTTGCTTTATTTCAGAGGAGCACTATCTAGAAGACATAGGAGTATTTACACAAAAAGAAGAAGAACCTCTCACAAGCATCAAAACGGCAAAAGTCAAAGGATGGAAGTGAAGGTATTCAAAAGAAAAAGAAGAGAAAAGTAGTGAAACAGGATGAGGAGGAACCATTGTTTGAAGTGCCAGAAATTTTCAAAAAATACAAAGTTGAGGACCGAAAAATTTTGGTACGAATGCCTAAGAGAGAGGCCACAATAGGAGAAGCATATGATAACAAAGAAAAGACCAAAAAAATCGTAGTCACCATCGAAGAGAACGAAGAGAAATGTACGTACATAGGAGATGACCTAAGTAAAGAAGAGGAAGTAGAGTTGGTAGCCTTATTAAGGGAATATAGGGACGTATTTGCATGGCACTACAGAGACTTGAAGGGAGTAGATCCAGAAATTTGTTCTCATACAATCCCCATGATAGCAGATGCCAAGCCCACCAAACATAAGCCCTACACATATAATGACACTTATGCAGCCAAATTAAAAGAAGAAATTGATAGACTGATTGAAGCTAGATTCATCTATAAGATTGAGCATACTGAATGGGTGTCCTCCATTGTAGTGGTGCCCAAGAAGAATGGAAAGTTACATGTATTAACCTTAAAAAAGTTAATGCCGCCACGATAAGAGATAGTTATCCGCTTCCAATCACTGAACATTTATTGGAGCGTGTTGTAGGCAAGGAAGTTTATAGCTTCCTTGATGGATTTTTAGGTTACAATCAAGTAGCCATTGCCCTAGAAGATCAACATAAAACAACTTTTGCCACAGAGTGGGGGATCTTTGCACTTCGGGTGATGACATTTGGGCTCACCAATGCACCTGCAACATTTCAATGGCTCATGTGTCATGTCTTCAAAAAGTTCTTGCGAAAGAGCTTAGAAGTATATGTGGATGATTTATGTGCTCATTCCCAAGAGCAAAGATACCACATCCCTGAGCTCAGACAGATCTTCAACAAGTGGAGAGAATATCGAGTGTGTCTGAACCCAGAGAAGTGTGTGTTCATGGTACGTCAAGGTAAAATCTTAGGTCACATTGTCTCTAAGAACGGAATATCAACAGATGAGGACAAGGTAAAAGCCATAGCGGAGTTGCCGAGGCCAAGGAATGTTAAAGAGGTACAAGCCTTCATGGGCCATTGTGGATATTACCGTAGGTTCATTCACATGTATGCAATCATAGCTAAACCTCTTTATGCCTTGTTGACAAATTTTGAGTGGAACGATGAATGCGAAAACTCCTTCAATGAGCTGAAGAGATGCTTGTGCACAACACCAATACTGAGCACTCCTGATTGGAATAAGCCATTCCATGTACACGTGGATGCATCCAACTATGCAATAGGATGTGTGTTGTCACAACCAACTAGTGAAGGGAATTTAGATTTGCCTATAGCATATGCTAGTAGGCAATTGAATGCTGCTGAACGAAACTACACCACAACCGAAAGAGAAGGTTTAGGCATGGTATTTGCTGTGAAGAAGTTTAGACACTATCTGTTGGCCAACAAGTTCAAAATTTTCACTGATCATCAAGCTTTATTATACTTGGTCAATAGACCTTGCAATACAGGACGTCTAGTAAGATGGTTCCTCTTACTTATGGAATATGACTTTGAAGTGGTTGTCAGGAAAGGTAAGACCCACCTTAGGGCAGATCATCTTTCTCGCATCACTTCAGGAGAGTCACCGCAAGGAGTGTTAGATGAATTGCCCAATGCTTATCTGTTCAATCTAGAAGTTGTTCCTAAATGGGCAAATAAGTTGGTACCAGTCCTAACCTTTGGACCCGCAAATAAGAATGTAAAAACAAACAAAGATAAGATTGCAAAATCACAAAAATATCAAATATTGGCAGGATACAGAGGGTTTATTAGCTTGTTGTGTCGAGGATGATGACCATGGTAGTTGGTTGCAACAAGCCCATGAAGGGTTGCTAGGAAGTCACTATTCTAAACAACGAGCATTGCAGAATCTGAAACACTTAGGAGTGTATTGGCCTAGTGTGGACAAATAAATTCATGAGTGGATTAAGAATTGTCCAATGTGCAAAGAGAGACCCCCCGTGGAGCATGCCACCCTTTATCACGTGTCATTAATTCTAGACTGGAGTGCTCCATTGGTAGAATTCATGAGATCGGGAACCTTACCCAAGGAGGCTAGTCTAGCAAGGAAACGAAGCATGGAGCAAGAGGCTAAAGACTACGCCTTCGTAGGAGACAACCTATATAGGAGAGGAAAAGATGGTTACTTAAGATTGTGCATTCACGAATCAGACTACTTGAAAGTCTTAGAAACTGCCCATAGCAGTGTCGTAGGCGGACAATTTGGTCCTGATTGAGTAATTAAGACTATTCTATTCTCAGGACTTTGGTGGCCCACTCTTCATATGGATGCACATACCTATGTGAAGAAATGTGACACATGCCAACGTGCCCAGTACCCAATTAGAAAAGAGGAGATGCCTTTGAGGCCAATGATGGGAGGACGTGCATTCTCGAAGTGGGGCATAGACTTTGTAGGTCCTATTAACCCCCCAGCTAGAAACTCCCATGCAGAATACATTTAGCCACGGACTACCTTACAAAGTGGGTAGAAGTCAAAGCCACAACGAAGAATGATGCTCAAACAACGGCAAAGTTCTTATTTGAGAATGTGTTCATGAGATACGGATTACCAATAGAGTTAGTAAGTGATAGAGGCACACACTTCTTGAATGAAGTAATCAAAAATCTTTTCCAAGAATTCTTGGTGATACACAAGAAGTCTGCCCCCTATCATCCACAAGCTAACGGACAAGCTCAGAGCACAAACAAGATCCTATGTAATGTATTGACAAAACTAGTAAATAACAAACACTCTGATTGGGACAAACAACTTCATCATGCTCTTTGGGCCTACCGAGTTGCCTATAAAATGGTACTCAATGCCACCCCATTTCAGATGGTCTTCGGACAAAATGTTGTGCTACCGTTGGACTTCCTAATCCCAACTTTAAAAGTAGCACACGAGCATGACTGGAATGGACACGAGCTATCCTCGAGGATCTTTCATTTAGAACGCTTAGGTGAGACAAGGCTACGAGCAGCGGCATGCATCTATGCTGCAAAGAAATGACAAAAGGCATACTTCGATGCACACATCAAAGATAAAGGCTTGAAAGAGGGAGACCTAGTGTTGGTTTATACATTAAAGCAACATGCCCGTAAATTGGAAAAAAGAGGATATGGACCCATGATCATTAATAGAATTTCCACTAGCGGTGCAGTTCAATTGGCCACACTAGAAGGTGATATCTTGCCCAGCTATATCAGTGGTTGTCGAGTCAAGCTATATCAAGAACCTCTTACAGAGGATATGCTACAGAGACTCAACACTGCTAAGAAGCAAAAAGAAGAAGAGTTAAAGGTTAGAGAAGAAGCACAAGTAGAGGCTAGAGAATGCATTAGGAGAAATAAGTTAAGACGCCTAGGCCTAGAATTCGATCAAGAGGCCCCAAGATACCACATGGCCACGTGTCAAACATCAAGTGTAATTGCTTCTAAAAAATAATTGATCGATGTCCTTTTGTGACCATAGCGGTAGGACAAGGGAAGAATGCAAGGACTGTGAGAGCATTGATTGACTTAGGTGCAACAACTAGTACAGTTAGACTATCCTACTACCAAGACTTGCAATTGAACATAAAGCCCATAGAAGCCTATCTCATAGGTTTGGGAGGTGTGGAAACCCCTTGTTTGGGCGAGGTGGAACTTCCCATCTACCTTCAAGATGTTCCAATGAAAGTCAAAATTCTAGTATGTCATGATGAGGACATTATAGAGCCACTTGTTCTGGGTCAAGATTGGATTTACGACCATGCAGTCAACTTGAACCTAAGAAGTCAAATCCTTCAAGTTTGGGCACATGAACAATGTATTACATTAGAATTAGACAATTGCATGCCCACAAATCCAAAGGTCACACATTCTCTTAGTTCTTCCGAAACTAATCTTCGTAAAGAAAATGTTGTGTGTGTCAAAAACCCTACGAAGCAAAAGGACTCAATTATGGAAGCACAAGCTCAAAGGCCAGCAAACCTCTCTTCTTCTTCACATACTAATGCAAGTGTAACTCGACCAAAGAGGCAAGCAAAAAAGACATCTGCTATATCAACTAGACAGACAGAATTCAAGAAGAAAGAAGCTCAGGGCATGAAGAAGTGATCTCCACAGGACCACATACCATTCTCAAATGGATCCCTATAAGGAGGATTACATCATTGCAAGATTCAATTGACACCTCCAAACAAAGATTGTATCAATTCTACAAGTAACATCAAATGCCTCGACCAACAACAACCATGTGCCTTTGGCATAACCCTGTCTTTTGCACCATTCAGGTCATGCATTTCCAAAGTATGTATTCTTATAGGGCCACAGTACACGGCCGTGCATAGACACAATTGAGAATCCCAGGCACATGATACACATCTGACATATGTAAAATATTTTATTGATGCTAACACCTTTCTTCTTGTTTTATTCGATTGTTCCAAAAAAAAAAGGGAAAGAAAACGAAACAAAAGAGAGCGACAGGATAGGAGTGCATGCTTGAACAATCTTTGATGAGAACCATCAACACGGATATCCATCAACACGAGAGACAAGCGAGTGGTCAATCATCACGACGGGCATACAACATGAAGAGTGACGATCGACAGAATTTTCACCATGGTAAGAATTGTATGCTTCAACAACAACATAACCATGGTCGATTAGGAAACCTCTTCGTCGGCATACCCTTGAGCACTTTGCTCAAGACCCAATCTCTTGCACCATACTTCTTCCCATGCATTTTCCAAGTACGCATACATAGGGCCACACTACAAGGCCATGCACAAGGCCCATAATGTTTTCAACCCATGCACTAATGCACTTACCCATCATCCATTATGGGTTACAAATACCTGACATGAAAATGCTGAAAGCCATCTTTGGAAGAACCAGAGGACATCAAGGGGACAACAACAAGAGCAAGGAAGCAATCCACCACGCGAGTTGCTCATACCCAACATTGACAACCTCTTTCAAGTAGCTCACAATTTTTGAAAGCTCACAACAGCACCATCAAGTGGGAATACAAGGAAGACATACATACAAAGGTAGCAGTGAAAAAATGAGGAACCAGATATCTACCCAAGCTACAATTGGTAGATGGACCGCTCTCGTGGATACATGATGGACACTATCTCTCCAAGCACTACATGGAACAACCACTACAACAAGGGTCTATCAGGGACGACAAACTCTAGAGGGGGGGGAGTGTTGAAGCTCAAGGTCAAGGACAAAGCATGGAAGCGCATCAAGGAAGTGGACACACAGGAAGAAGGAGAAAGTAGGGAGCTCCAAGAATCACATGTCAAATTTTCAGAAGAAATCCCTATAAAAATAGGGATTTTTATCACTAAAAATCATTATAAATACCATTTTATATTTTTACAACTCCATTTTGTTCAGTCCAAGGAGTCCTTGAGCTTGAGGAGTATTCAATGTATCATACTACCAATTTTCATAATTTTTAGATTCCGTTTGAGCCCCCAAATAAGCCTAGAACCTAATTTCTAACTAGGCCGGACACTAGGTCTGGACAGGGCCAAAACCACTCAAAAACTATAAAAAGGGCTGGAGAGCTCATTTTTGGGGTTAGCTTGTTGTAGATTTCAGCTTTGCAAGAGAGTTCATTTGTAATCGAAGGTCTTCCATTGTTCCACTCTTTGCTCTTACCTTGTGCACGCGTGTGTGTATGTGTGTGCATGCTTGTGTGCTTTCACTCACTCACTTGTGCACTTCACTTGCTCTTGGTCTTCATACCGGTCCTCACGTCTCCATGGATTGACATTTATGAGGTGAAGCTCCTCACGTTGGTACTCACCATTGTGCTAGAGTGACAAGAAGTCTCCGCCACATTTGGAGATGCAGATATAAGTCGAGTAGCAGAAACAAAACTTCGGAAGTTACATCAAGGTAACCACCCTGCCTCTACCTATGCATCTAAATTTAGGCAGTTGATATGTGATCTCACTTGGCATGAAGATTATTTCATAAGCTAATTCAGATGGGGTTTAAGAGATGATGTGAAGGACCTTTTGCTCATGATGCCAGAGGTTAAAATATTGAATGAATATATCATGCAAACTATTCAATGTGATAACCAACGTTTTGAAAGGAAACAAGAAAAACAAGTAGAAGGAAGACCTCACCAGTGGAAACCTTTCCAACCCACTACTAAAGATGAGTCCATGCCTGAACCTATGCAAATAGATGTAACTAGGTTTCAGCCTCTAACACTAGAAGAGAAACAGAGAAGAAGAGTTAATAAGTTATGTCTCTACTGTGGAAACCCTAGAAATATTGCAATTAATTGTCCGAACAAGAGAACAAACTCCAGAGTTGCAGCCACCCTTGTAGAGAAGGGAAACGAGGAAGTCCAGTTGTAAAAGAGACCCTGTAGCCGGACCATGATATAAGAAAGGGTCTCATAATTCCAGCTACACCCATAGAAACATGTCTTGCACCTCTCAAGTTAATCATTCCCAAGAAGACTCTTTCCCTTACAACCCTAGTAGATTCAAGAGCCTCCTCATGTTTCATCGATGAAGGATTGGTTAAGAAACATGGAATTCATGTACTTCGGAAGAACAAACCAGTAGTAGCTGAAGTAGTAGATGGACGACCTCTAGCATCTGGGAATATAACCATGGAAACCACACCATTAAGAGTATACCTTGGTGACCATGAATCCCACATATGTTTCAATGTAATATCAAGCCCAATACATCTAGTTATCATTGGAATGCCTTGGTTAAAGAAGCATAATCTAGACATTAATTGAGAAAAGAATAAAATCACTCATCGAGATATCTAGAAGAACCGAACATATGTCAGAGCCAAAGCCTTCATACATGCAGTAAGGAAGGAACCTACATATATGATCTATGCCATACTAGCTCAAGAATCCAAGGAAGATGATCCAGTACAACTACCCAATGAGCACAAAGGCTTTGAAGATGTTTTTGAAAAGAAGAATGTAGATATCCGCCCAGAGCATAGACCTTATGATTGCCCCATAGATCTTCAAGAGGGAGCACAACCACCCTTTGGACCAATCTACAAACTATCTCCAGAGGAACTTATAAAACTAGGCAAGAACATTGATAAGAATCTAGCAAAGGGGTTTATCAAACACTCGAAGTCTCCAGTAGGAGCTCCTCTTCTATTTGTAAAGAAGAAGGATGGGACTCTCCAGATGTATGTAGACTATATGGATTGAACAAACTCACTATAAAAAATAGATACCCTCTACCACTCATATCAGAGCTCTTTGAACGCCTTGGAAAAGCAAAATTCGTCACGAAAATTGATCTTCGAGGAGCTTACAATCTTTTGAGGATCAGAGAAGGAGATGAATGGAAGACAACATTTCGAACAAGGTATGGGCATTTTGAATATGTAGTTATGCCATTCGGTCTTACAAATGCTCCAGATGTCTTCCAACATATGATGAATGATATCTTTTGAGAATATTTAGATGATTTGTTGTAATATACCTTGATGATATCTTGATATTCTCCAAAAATCTAGAGGATCATGAATGTCATGTAAAGATAGTCCTAGAGAAACTAAGAGAAAAAGGATTATATGCAAAATCGGAGAAGTGCTCTTTCCATAAGACATAAGTGGAATTTTTAGGGTACATTGTATAATATAAAGGAATTTTTATGGACCATAAGAAGATTTAGACAATCCTTGATTGGCAACCACCTTCATGTGTTCGAGATGTACAATGTTTTCTAGGGTTTGCCAACTTCTATAGGATATTCATCAAAGATTACCTCAAGATAGTGACACCTCTTACCAAACTTACAGGAAACTCCAAATTCTCATGGACCGAAGAAGCAGAAAAAGCATTTCAGACCTTGAAATCAACATTCAATACTGCTCCAATTCTAATTCATCCTGATTCTAGTAAGCCCTTCTTCCTAGAGACAGATGCATCAGACTTTGCCCTAGGGGCCATTCTCTCACAATATGGAGATGATGGACACCTACATCCAGTTGCATATAATTCAAGGAAATTTTCTCCTCCAGAAATTAATTATGAAATTTATGATAAAGAACTTCTTGCCATAGTGGACGCATTTGATACTTGGCGTCACCATCTAGAAGGAGCAGCTCATAAAGTTATTGTGTATACAGATCACAAGATCCTAGAGTATTTTATGACCACCCGCATCCTCAACAGAAGGCAATCTAGATGGTGTAACATTTTATCCAGGTTCGACTTTGTCATCACATATCATCCAGCACGACAACAGTGTCAGTCAGATGCCTTATCAAGAAGATCTTATCTTGCACCAAAGAAGGGTGAATAGGCCTTTGATCAATAGGACAGCGTATTAGTCAAGCCTAAACATCTCCAGTTAGCAGCTATCTCTTCAAGCCATCATGAAGATTCAGCCTCGAGTCATTTGATCCGTGAGACTCTACCACGAGATAAATTGTTTTGTAACGTCAAGAAAAAAACTCAAGAAGGAAGAATTCGAGAAGTAAATGAATTCCAAGAGAAGGATGGGTTACTATTCTATAAGAACCTATTGTATGTCCCTTCAGGGACTCCCACGATCCAAGTACTTCAACAATGTCATGACAACCTTGTAGCAAGACATTTTGGAGTGAATAAAACAATAGAACTTATATCAAGGGATGTTTTGGTGGCCTCAAATGTGGAAGGAAGTCAAAGAACATGTGACACTTGCAATAGATCTAAAGTACCATGACATAAACCTCATGGCCTCTTGTAGCCTTTACCTATTCGAGAAAGGCCATGGGCTTCATTATCTATGGACTTCATCACAGACCTACCAAAGTCAGACAAGTATGATGCCATTCTTGTTATAGTGGATAGATTTACAAAGATGGCACACTTCATTCCAACTACCAAGGCAATCACAGGTGTAGCCACCACTAGGATTTTCCTCAGATACATCTTTAGGCTTCATGGATTGCCTGATGATATTGTTAGTGATCGAGGTCCACAGTTCATATCCAGCTTTTGAAATAGTCTTTGCAAGCTCCTTGGTGTTCAATTTAAACTATCTACAGCCAATCATCCACAGACTGATGGACAAATAGAACGGGTGAATCAAGTCCTAGAACAATATCTCCATTGCACCATCAACTATCATCAAAATGATTGGTTTGAGCTTTTACCCTTTGCAGGGTTCGCCTATAACAATAGTGTTCATACATCCACCAAGCCGACTCCCTTCTTTGCAAGTTATGGACAACATCCAAGGATGGACATACAACTCGCAAATCATGTCAAGAACCCAGCTGCCAAAGACAAGGGTGCTCAATACCTCATGAAAATTCACAAAGAACTCAAGGAAGAGATCCATAAAGCTCAAGAACGTTATAAGCACTATGCAGATCAACATCGTGTTCAAAATCCATCATATCAAATTGGGGATAAAGTATGGTTACTCAGAAACAATTTGCAAACTTCAAGGCCCTGTGCAAAGTTAGATCATCAAATATTTGGTCCATTCACCATCTTGGCCAAGATCAATCCAGTGACCTTCAAGCTCCAGCTACCAAGCACCATGAGAATACATCCAATTTTCCATGTATCCATGTTGGAACCATATTAGATTTCTCCATTGAGGGGGGAGAGACCTAGTCCTTCACCACCTATCGAGATTGATGATCATGAATGTTGGTGTAAATTACAAGCCTACACATTTGGCTTGGGAGTTATCATGAAGACTCTACATACATGAAGAACCATAGGAACATATGCTAGTGGTTAATTACCACTTTATCTCATTTGTAAAAGTCAAAATGACTTGGAATCTTTTGTAATCACATACCAAAGTGAGTCGTGGAAAAAGTAGTCTATTTGATTGAGAGAATATCTCCAAGTTTTTAGGACCTTGATCATAGGAAGCCAAAATTTGAATTTGAATTCAAATTTTTGCACATATCCTATAAAAATGTACTTTGAAAAGTCGCGGGTAGATCACTTCATTCCCGAGGCTTACTCTATTGAGCTTGAGTGTGTGTAAGGACTACATCATAGCCTACACCTCTCTATACCATTTGGCAATGCTAGACATGCCAATGGAATTGTACACAAGTGTTAATCAATAGACACATTTACATCATTCATCTGTATGTTCTCTGTTAATCTACTCAAAAGTCTCTCAACTTGTCAAGGGCATATCTCGGTCCTCACTACTCCAAATTCAGTGATTCAAAGCTTGATGGATTCAGCTTGAAGTGGACGATACGGTTTCAAAAATTGAAGACATTCCATTTAGCAGATTCAGAGAAATCGTCGTCGAGGTGCTCACTGGTCTATCTCTGCTACAGCCCTAAAAAGTCAGGGGTATAGCTAATTTTGCTAAATCAATTTCTCTGAGTATAGTTTGTCATTTTACATCATTCCACTTGCAAATAGTAGCTTGCTAAGTTAATTAAATACCCCTAGAAGGAATTTTATCAATTGCTACTGTGCTGGTCACACTGAGCAAAACATTCAGCAGGTGTCAAGACCAAAATAGAAGGTTTTCTTGAGTTTGTAACTTCCAAAGTTATCTGTTTTGATTCAATCATTGCACACATCATTTCCAAAGGACATAGGCCAATTCTTGGTATCATTGGAAAGCTAAGGAAGTCTACTAATCAAATCTAAAGCAAGAGAGGGCTGGTACAAAGCAGGTTTAGCAGTACCTACTCAGTTTCGTGGATCATCCATCCATCTTTCCTAACAATGAAATATTTGAAGTCGAGCATGTCCTAGATTCCAGAATGTCCCGAGGAAGATTGGAATACCTTATTCATTGGAAAGGTTATGACATCAGTGATCGTACTTGGGAACCTGTAGAAAACCTTCAGAGAGCACCAATCAAGGTTTGAGAATTCCATAAGAGAAATCCAATGAAGCCGAGACCAGAGAACATGACTGTTGCTCGTGGAACTCGTCGCTTGAGGGGGAGGTAATATCATGGACAAAGGAAACCATCCTGAATCTCAGATTCCATGTGAATCCTATATCTCATGACTGGTTCAGAATTTGGGGAAACTAATGCTTCCATTGCATCCCGAACATGCCAAAACCCTAAGACCGACTGTCTTCTTGCTTGATGACATTATCGATGACATCATCAATTTGTAACCACCCTAGAACCGCCCTTGGAAAACCTATATAAGGAGGGGTTGGACACATTCATAATCAGTCTTGCCAATACCAGTCTTGGGAGCTCAAGGAGTCGTGACCGCCAAGTAAGTACTCTCCAAGTTCCAGTTCCAGTTCCTGTCTTGTTTCATGTTCTAGTCCTGTCTAGTCTAGTTCTTGGACATCCTGTCTTGTCCTCTTGTAATCTCATAGTACGAGATCTTGTCAAGTTCTTCCTTGTATTCAGTTCATCTCCCAGAAGGGAGTTCTTGTAATCCAGACATCTTGTCTCATACTTACGATCTCGGGTTGTGGGATCTCCTATATCATCTCTAGTCCAGTTTTCCATACCTATTGGTCCCGGGTTGTGGGACGCCTTGTATCAAATCCATCTTCTTGTATTATTTTCCCTATGTGGGTGTTCTTGTAATCATAAGTGTATTTCTGAAATATTGTCTAGTGAAGTTAGAGAGCACAATCTAGTGCTCCCCTGACACTATATATTTTGACCTGTATAGATTATTGCACTTGATGGGCAGAAGCTTGGGCGACCAAACATGCCACTGCATGTATAGTAGTAAAGAAGCTTCAAAATGAAATCTTTCCTCGATACAACCTTCCTTTGGAAATAGTGTCTGATAGGGGAACTCACTTTTTAAATCAATTTATTTTCGAACTCACTTCGGAGTACGAGATGAAACATAAATTCAGTTCTCCCTATTACCCAAGAGCAAATGGATTGGCAGAGAGTACCAATAAGGTTTTACTGCACATGCTCTAGATGATGCTATTAGATTTGACACATTAGTGGGAAATTATGCTTCCCACTATACTGTGGGCATATAGGACTTCCTAAAAAGTTTCAGTCAGTAGTACACCTTTTAAATTGCTCTATGGACAGGAGGCAATCCTCCCCTTTGAATTTGCGGTTCCAAGTCTCTAGGTTGCGGTACGGAAGAGATTCGTTCCAGAGGATTCCTTTGCTTACAGAATGGATCAGCTATGGCAATCAGACAAATAGTGATATCACAGTTTTTTATTATTACAGGAGGTATAGAGCAAACAGAAGAAGTGGCATGACCGGAATCTACAGACAAAGATTTTTTGGCCTGGAGATTTGGTGCTATATTTTCACTCTAAAATGAAGAAAAAAATGGGCAAATTAAAATTACGGTGGACTCGTCTGTTCCAGATTCATGAGCTATGTGGACCAGGTTAATCTTTTAAGTTGGTCAGTTTGGTAGGAGAAGTTTTACCGATAGTGATCCATGGGTCCAAATTACGACCCTATCAGACTTCTGACAACTAATATCCAATAGAAAAAAATAAAAATAAAAATAAAATCTGAAAATATATATCATGATCATGGAATATCAGTAATAATGTGCAGTGTAACTACTCTACATGCAATGGTACATGCAATCAACGAGCAACGGTGGCCATAACGTTTCAAATCAAACTAGTGTTCCTTATTTTGTGAGCCATGAATAAGTGCACACTCGAGAATTAAGATCCCATAATCGACAATCATGGCTCACATTTGTAGCTCTCTACACAAGCAGGCAAGGCATAAAGGGCTGCACACTTTGCCGAATTCGGCTTATTTGGCTAGGTTGCATGCAGAACACACAGAGCAAATACAACGATTAGAGATTCAGCCTTCTACAACAACAAAGCGACAAAGCAATAGTATAGCAATGGCAATATTCTTCTCTGATTTTTGTTTTTTTTATATCCTAGAGAAACTCTCACAAGAGAAAAAGGATTGGCTCGACTGCAGAGGACTATTGCAATGCGCTATGCTAGAGTGCTAGAGTATTGGTCCTCACCCACAGGCAAAGGATATAACTATGGAGATAGCCAGACAGACCGATGGTAATGACATCAATGCACAAGAGATCAGTCTCAGAATAGGATAGGAAGCTTTTTAGTTGTCGTCAACGTTAATCATAGAACTGTTTAATGTCTATAACAATGGAATCACAACCAGCACTGAGCCAGTGGATGCAACGAATATTTGTGGGCTGCTTGGAAAACCATGTTCGGGTGAATATAGATTTTCTCACCTCCTAGATGACAACCGTTTGAAGTTAGAATTATTGTAGACAACTATGATTATCAACCTTCAAGTGAAACACTATGGAGTATCTCAATAACTATTTGCTTTGGTGAAGGAGTCTGCTAAAATGCAAGTAAATTGGGCTAAGATAATTTTTTAGAAATTAAAGAAAGAGCTAAGAAGACTCTTTAGATGGATCATATGGGTAGTGAATGCCCTGTTGGATTCCAAGGTGGGAGTATTTTTTACTCTGCTATTTATGGATACCCGACATACTTACCTTGAGAATACACAATATGTTCAGTGAAGGTTTCCCTGCAGATTCTTAAGAAAAGGGTGACAGAGCGAAAACCAATGGAAGGTACCTCTCATGATCAGACGGAGATCGATAGAGATGAGGATGAGGAGTCTTAGAGGAAACAAGTGGATGAGAATCAGAGGATGGAAGCCGAGAGGAAGGCCAAGGAAGAAGCAGACAGAAAGGCCAAGGAAGAAGCCGAGAGGAAGGTGAGAGAAGAAGAGGTAGCAAGATAAGGAATGGAAGAAGAAAGGCAGCAACAGAAGGAGGAAGAAGAAACTAGGAGAAGAGAAGGGGAAGAAAGGGAAAAAAGAGCTACAGAGGAGGAAAGACACACAAAACAACAACAACAACAAGGGGATTGTTCGGGAGGTACATCTCGGAAAATTATGGTACTACACACATTTTCATCTTGCGGACTTATAGTTCGCTGGAAAAATGAAGAAGGTAAAGTAAAAATGCCTACAATAGGTGCAGTGACTACATCTATCCATGGATGTATAATTATGAAACGGTTTGACCATAGCTACTTGGTGATTTAGCTAGAGGGATAACATGGAGTGTGATTAAGTTAGAAGATTTTCAGACAAAATACAATAATATGATTATAGAAAAGGATAAGTGGTTAATGGAGAGAGCCGATCTGATTGAAGAACTCAATTGTCTTCGGGCTGAGGCGGAAGAAGCCAGAACAGAGAGCACTCGAAGAGATAATGTAATTCATGAAGAAATGGTGGATGAATTGAATGAAGCTGTTATAGAAAATAATACCTTAAAGGTAACTATTGAAGAAAAATCAAAGATAATAGCAGGGCTTCAAGCAAAATTAGGTCAAACACAGAAGGCATAACATAAATTGAAGAACTAATAAAGAGTTTGCAACTAAGTTACACAAGTCAAAGCAAGAAACATAGAAATTGAAGACAAAAGTGAAAGAACAGAGTGTTGAAATAAAACACCAAAGTATTTCAACTGCGAAAGTAGAGGAACGACAAGCAATAAGGAATTCTGAGTTCATAGCACTTGAAGAAAAGCTTTGTAACATTTAGTAAAGTTTTAACACCATATTTGCACAAGTTGCACGGATTTTGGAGTTGGAGAGGCAGATCACTTAGTGGAAGCAGCATTACAAAGATGTAAATACAATTTTGGCAGATAAAGAAGCAGAGGTGGAGAAATTAAGGAAGGATGCCTCAATTTTGGAGTTGACTTATAAAGAAAAATTGAAGGAAGTGGTAAAATCAACGGTAGAATATATAACTTCGTTATCTGATGTAACTATAGCTTTTGATAACCTATTAGATGGATTTCAGAAGCATATACTAGAACTAGAAGCAACTGCAATTAGTTGTAGAAGTGCTAGTCAACAACTCCTTGATCCAAAGGAATTTTTTGAAGCAGAAATCCAACTTGCAGAAGAAAATCTTAGGGAGATGTTCCATGAATTGTGGTATGATTTATAAAGGATAATGTTTTTGGAAATGCAAAATAATGACGATGACTTGTAAACTTTTCCTTGTAATTAGTGGCTTCAGATCCACCGTGCGTGCCAGTGTTAGCAACTGATGTGGACAAACACTTCATTTGTAAAATGTATTTCTGATGTAATAGGAAAAAGTGGATTTTTCAGAGATCCTAAGAGTTTTCAGAGTTTGAGCTTATGGTGATTTATTGTATTCCAAAATTACGGAACAGTGTGAATATTGATTCGGTGTCATTCATTATGGTATGCATTATGGAAGGAAGCAAGTATGCATGCAGATACACAAAGTGCTAATGTTGGTGAAGCCTGTCAAATGTTATGCAGAATAGTACCTGAGAGAATATGGTGTTATTAAATGCTATGTATCTACATTAATCAAAGATATACCTTCTGTTATCGTAATCTGATCTTGTCTATCTTTGTTGGCAGTATACGGGAAGAAGCAAATACAGGCATACATGCAGATCTAGCACTAAGGCAACCCTTTATTTTTTTCCAAACCCCTACACCATTTAAAAGTGATTCTTATCACTAAAAACCCTTGTAAATATCATTTCACCTTTTTGTAGCTCCATTTTGTACAAGCCGAGGAGTCCTCGAGCTTGGGGAGCCTTAGAAGTAGTTGCCTGCCAATTTTCATATTTTTTAGATCTCGTTTGAGCCCTCAAATAAACCCTAGAACCTAATTTTTAACTAGGCCGGACACTAGGTCTGGACAGGGCCAAAGCTAGTCAAAAACTATAAATAGAGCTAGAGAGCTCATTTTTGGGGGAGCTTCTTGTAGTTTTGAGCTTGTATGAGAACTTGGTTGCAATAGAAGTGATTCCATTGTCTTACTCTCTTTGTTCTTGCTGTGTGTGCATGTTTGTGTGTATGTGTGTGCATGTTAGTGTGCTTCTCACTCACACATTTGTGCCTTCACTTGCTCGAGGTCTTCATACGATCCTCATGTCTTCTCGGATTGACATTAAAGGAGGTGCTACTCATCACTGAGCTACACCAAATTTTGGCGCCGTTGCCGGGGATTCGAGCTTTGAGGACGAGCGTGTGATGGTAAGACGTAGAGAGGACGCGTTGGAATGGTAAGTAGTCGGTAAATTTCTGATTTTTCTCCATCTCCATCTCCATCTTCACCTCCTTCTCCATCTCCACCTCCACCTCCTTCTCCACTACATATTTCCTCTTCCTTGTCATTCCCCTCATTTGTTGTGTGCGAGTTTGAGAGAGAGCGAGTGTGTGTGCTTGTTTTTGTGTGTTTTTCCATGTTTCTTGCAGGCTTCAGCTTCATCATCATCTCCAGCAAGCTCAGCAGGTACGGATTTCCTCTGCACAGGTCCCGAGGCGTCAAGCTCGAGCTATCGCGACACCTCGAAAACTTCACCCAATCACAATTCTGAGTGCACCACGACACTGCGCAGGCTGAGAGCTCCTAGGATCACTAGACAAAACTGAAAAATTCACCATATCCCGAGCTATCGCGACACCTCGAAGTATCGCGACACACCGAACTATCGTGACACCCCGGAGTATCGCGACATCTCGAACTATCGTGACACTCCGAACTATCGCGACACCCCGAACTATCGCGACACTCCCAAGTATCGCGACACCTCGGAGTATCGCGACACCTCGACCTATCGCGATACACCGACCCCACGACCTATCGCGACACCTCCGAGTATCGCGACATCTCGAACTATCGCGACACTCCCAAGTATCGCGACACCTCGGAGTATAGCGACACCTCGACCTATCGCAACACACCGACCCCACGACCTATCGCGACACCTCGGAGTATCGCGACATCTCGAGCTATCGCGACATCTCGAACTATCGCGACACTCCCAAGTATCGCGACACCTCGAAGTATCGCGACACTTCGAAGTATCGCGACACTCTGACCTATCACGACACCTCGACCCGACCTATCGCGATACACAGGCTTAACGCATAAATTTTTAGGATAACTTGATTGATTAAAATTGGGGTACTTTTTGGGGCTTAATCCTGGACACATTGGGAGGATATAAGAGCCTTAGGAGTGGGCAAAAGACCTAGAAACTAGGGAGGAATTTCCTGAACCCTGAGAGCCTATTTGGACCCCTAAGTGCCTGAATGGTCATAACTTCACCATACGAACTTCGATTGATGAGATTTTGGTCTCGTTGGAAAGCTTGTTGAAAATCCTACGTGGTCTTTAGGTGAGACTAGGTGGTCCTAAGATTGAGGGGGTGCAGTGAGTTACTCCAGGGGGGACTGCAAATATTGATGTGTGTCTTTCAATTACTTGTGGTATTAGAGCTATACTGACTGGTGAGATTTTGCAGGAACATTGTGTGCACTCAAGGCAATCCAAAGCAAGCTAGCAAGGGTGAGTACCAAGCTTGGGAGAAGGCTTCCTAGGCTTGTGCAGCAATCTGAGCAACCAGAGGATTAAGGTTGGAAGTTCTCTCAGCCCTCCTTTGTCAATTCCTAGCCTAGGCTAAGTTCGACTTAGGTGTGGTAATTAATTAGGGCAACGTTAGGCACGAATCAAGTCCAAGAGAATTAATCAACCAAGTGCAAGAATTAAGTAGGTCTTAAGTGCGAAAACCCTAAGGGACAAAAAGTAAACTGGAGTCGACCACTTATCAAGTGCGAAATTCACTTAAGTACTCCTGACAACGCGATTTCAGACAAGATCATAAACATAATATTCAACTCAAAAGAACAAGGTGATTGGTGCAAATTAACCTACAACGAGAGTGTGCTTGGGTCCAAGGGGGTAGATAAATCAGGCATATGAACCTTAGATCAGGCAGACACTTAGGCCGAGACAGACAAAGCCTCAGATCTTCTGAAGCTAGTGTCAATCACACTGCTAGGTCTTGGGCCCAGCAGTTGAGTGATTACCCATACACTCCCAGATCAGAAACAAGTGATTCTGAGATGTCCTATAACATGGAGAGACCAGTAGGTAGTTCAGTAGTGGCGTACCTAGAAAAGCCAGAAGGACCTTACAAGACTCAATTGGAATACATCAGGACTAATCGTCTAGGTGCTCGCATCTACGAAGACGGCCTGAGAAGATCTGTGGTCCAGATTAAGAACCCGGATCAACCCCATGGACTAGAACACCCGGTAGTCAAGTTCGAGAATGGAGCATACCTGGATAAAGAGGGGACTATTTATGTAGTCACCACTCTTCCTGATAGAATAGACGAGTTTGGAAATGTGATTGCAGAGACCGACATGGGTGATATAGAACAAGGAAATTTAGAGAAAGAGCCGAGAACTCCCCGAGGTAAATCTGTCTTGACCAGAATCATGACTCTAGAGTGGATTCCACAGGATAATAAAAGCATAGATCTGCTTTTAAACCGAGAAACCGATGAGGCTT
Organism: Ceratopteris richardii; assembly: GCA_020310875.1. Lineage (NCBI taxonomy): Eukaryota > Viridiplantae > Streptophyta > Polypodiopsida > Polypodiales > Pteridaceae > Ceratopteris > Ceratopteris richardii. The sequence continues at coordinate 9,856,020 of CM035441.1, forward strand.
TTTGGAGATATAAATCTGCTCAACCTCAGGAAGTGAGTGCCCTCACAATCTATGAGTTTAAAGACCCTGATAGCCCAGGCAAAGTAACCTACCTAGACAATGCATCAGAGAGAATCTTCATGGTCACTAAGCATGGCAGACATGCCTACACATGGAAGGGTGAGTTTGTTTTTCCCCAACCAAGGTCTAATGTGTCCTTTGGTCACCAAGGAGCCGGGACCTCCCAGGCTCATGGAGTCCAAGGAGATAGAAATAGAGATAGACCTGAAGTAAGCTTTGCCGACCCCCAGGGAAGAGAAAGAGGGAGAATAGGGACGGACAGAGGGGAAACCGAGAGATTTAGAGACCCAAGAAACCAAAGAAATGCTGATGATTTTCCTTTGCCAAGGCCAAGAGAACACCCTAGGACCCTGCGGCCAACTCAACTGGTGAAGTTCATGAAGAATTACTTCGATGGCACGGGTGACCCTTATGACCATGTGGCAGAGTTTAGGCAAGTCTTGAAAGCTGAACAGGTAGAATTCACACAATATAATGCTTTTGGTTTAACCCTCAAGAACACTGCCCTCACGTGGTTTCAACCATTGAACAAGAGGCATTTCAGAAACATAGACCAGCTCCTAGAAGCCTTTATCATTGAGTTTTCTAAGAGTGGCATAAGGCACAACACTTCCTCACTAATTCATAGCTTCAAGCAAACACCTCAAGAGACGGTCAGACTAGCTGGGAGACGGTTTAGGCAATACCTAGAGAGATGCCCGATGCCGGAGTTACCTACACCGGCCAAGCAAGTGGCCTTGTTCTTAGATGGATTGTTGAACACCAAGCTCAGGTCATATGTGTATCTGAAGGACCCCAGAACTATAGAAGAGTGTGTGCGCATGTGCATAGACATTGAGGACAATTTAGGCGAGGAGTTAGAACTGTCAAAAATCTATAAGGATTCTGATAGCTCTAGTAGCCTCACATCTGGTCAATCCACATCCATTGAGGAACTTGCAGAGAAGGTAGCTCAAAAAATAGGTGTCTCTAGCAAACAAATTCCGAGATTTGCCCCAGCTAAGCGGTGCTACACTTGTGGAGGTGACCATATGGAAAATGTATGCCCCATTATGGCGCAACCCCAGGTGAATCCTAGTAGCCAGTATTGCATCATAGAGCGAAGGTACACCAACCACACTGCACATGACTGCCCATATAACAAACAAACTGTCAGGCAAAACTACCCTCAGCCATATCCACAACAAGGTAGATATCAGAATCAGTACCCACCACAACAATACAACCGACCACAACAAACTTATCAGCCACTTTATCAAGGGCAGCAGAGACCTCAACCAGTCCTAGTATAGCAACCCCCTGCTCCAACCAATGTGATCCCAGTGAAATATGCATCTGCTGAAGAAAATCTGAACAGAGCCATAGTTCCAGTCACCCCATTGCTATCAGACAGTGATCCAAGTGACCATAGTTTTGACTCCACACATATTGATAGCCCACACGCTTACTACATGCAGTCACCCGAGCATAATGAGTCATACTACTATGAGGACCCAAGTGAAAATAGTGGGGAGCCTGAGTATGCCAATGTCATGTACACAAACCCCAACTCTAGACCTCAACCTAGGCAGGTACGACCCCCATTTCCTAGAGGACCATGCTTCAGATGTCAGGGAGATCACCTTATACGTGATTGTCCACTGCCTGCCCCTACACAACCTCAACCAGTAACAATTCAGGGTTTCTGTCAAGACTGTGGGAAAGAGCATCTCCTACGAGATTGCCCAAAGAACCCTAATAACATGCCTAGAATCACTCCTATCAATGTTGTTGGGTTAGTTGTAGACTCCACAGGGAGTGTGACTTCCACTGCACCTGTGCAAGTGATCACAAGAGCCCAAGCACTACAACAAAACCAAGGTGTTGGTCAAGAAAAGAGCCCCGAGGTGAGTGAAACAGAGAGCATAACCAAAAAGAGGACTAGAGCCTGGAAGGATAGTCGTGAAAGAATGAAAAGGCAATGGGCAAAAAAGATGAGCGAACTTGAAGAAAGCTTGAGAGAAACCAAAGCAAAGATAAGTGAACTCGCATCTCAAAACCACTCTCACACCACCCCTCCACCACCTCTCCCTTTACCCGCCAATCCACCTTCTTCCATTCCCCAACCTTTCAATACACCACCCTTAACCCACCCACCACCCAGAGTAGGATCCGTCCTAGCCGATCCCACTCTCGAGGACCTAAACATGATGCTTAGAGCATATCAGGCCAGAATCCAAGAAGGGCGAAACGTAACTGATCATGAAAAGTGTTACCCTAGAGCAGAACTAGAGCTAGAACGAACCAAAATTTGTGCTAAGATGGTGGAATTGGCTCAGACTATGTTTGAAGCCAGTCGCCTCTTTAACATCTCTAGTTCAGCTAAGATGCAGTTACACTTTGATGGACTACTAGAACGAATAGAGAGGCTAATTTCACAATCAGAAAAGGAACCCGCCTCTCAAAATAAGGGCAAGGCAAGTGAGAACGTGAGCCTACCTCCCCAGGAAGCCTACGTGCCTAACCCTACGGAGCCAGACACATCATCTTCTATGAATCGGTTCACACCAGAATTCCTACGAGAGATTCAAGAAGACAAATGGGCTAAAGAAAGTGAAGTCCCTCCTCCCATTGAACTTGTGGATGATGCACACGAGCAATTCCCACAGGACATCCCATCCATTTATGAGGAGCATGAGAGCATCCACTCTCAAGAGAGATTAGACTTTGAGTCTAATTCTCTATAAGAATTACCACATTTCACAGGCCCATGGGAAACCAAGTCTACTTGTCTGAGAGCGCCCACAGTCATGATAAGAAATGAAGATTCTATCATACCTAGGAATACAGAGGTAGTAAAGAACACTAAAGTGCAGTGCAATCTCACTTTAGAAGAGCTACTCAAAGTTAAGCCAGAAGTGCGGAAACATGTAGCCAAACAAGTGCCAGATATAGCAAAATCGTGCTCCCAAGTAGGATCTCATAGAACAGTGCCTGAAATACCATTGGATAAGATAGGAGACATGAGTGAAGGAGAAGAAGGAAATACCTATCTCCCAGTTACTCATCAGGGTTACACAACCAAGACGATTTTGGACTCAGGTGCAGGAGTTGCAATTGCTACAACTTCCCTATGGAAGCGATGGGGCAAGCCAGCACTCCGACCAACGAGAATGAAATTGCAGATGGCTGATGGTCATATTGAAAGGCCCTTAGGATTGCTAGAAGGAATAACTCTCACTACATGTGGGGTTGAGTTTGAGCATACTTTTTCTATATGCGACTTTAGCAAAAACCAAGCCTACGAGATGATTTTGGGAAGGCCATTTATGCGGCAATTGCAAGTAGTCCAGGATTGGGGAACCAATTCCTTGTATTTGCAACATCTAGGTGTTACAACCAAAGTCAATCTTAAGGATTACTCTCATAGAGACGTACCGCCTATTCAATGGAATCCCATCCATAGAGCCAAAGATGAGACTGAGTCTGTGCTTTCCATAGAATCCGGATCCTCGTGGATGCATGAAGACACCCACTTATGGATGTGTAAGGTAGCAGTAGAAGAAGAGAAGAGAGAGAAAGCCAGAGAGGTAGGTGCAAAAGAAAACCATAGATCAATTCAAGACCCAGCCTATGCACCTGTAGTCTTTCCTGATGAGGAATTTGAACCCCATGGCTGGGCAGAAATCCTAGCAACAATGGATGTAGCCATCAATGAAGAGCAGTGGACACCTCACTGTGATGAGGATGGCTATGACATTTCAATATTTTCAATAGAGCCAATCATGGGAGATGCAGTTTTAGAAGAATGGGAACCTAGCCTTGATGCATTTGAGGATGCGAGTGACTCCGATCTAGAGTCAATCATTATGGACCCACCTTTTGCATCAGATGAAGAATATTTCTATGAAGTAGAATTTCAACCCCAGAGGCACGGAGAGCTTACAAATGAGGTGAGGTTATCCACACAAGTAGCTACTAAGAGCAGAGGAAAGAAAAGAAAAAAGAAGGAAGTCACTCCGGAGGCAGAAGAATCCTTGTTTGAGGTCCCTGAAAACTTTAAAAAATATGAGATAGACGATAGGAGAGTCATGATAAGAATGCCTAAACGTGAGGCACAAGCAGGAGAAGCCTATGATAGCAAGGAAACTACCAAGAAAATAGTTGTCGCCATTGAGGAAGGAGAAGAAAGATGCACATACATAGGTCATGACCTGACAGAAGAGGAAGAACAAGAGCTGGTAACCTTGCTAAGAGAATACCGAGATGTATTTGCTTGGAGTTATAAGGACTTGAAAGGGGTAGACCCTGATATATGTTCACATACAATCCCCATGACCTCAGACGCCAGACCCTCGAAACAAAAGCCCTACACATACAACGATAACTATGCTGCTAAGATCAAAGAGGAGATAGATCGATTGGTTGAAGCCGGATTCATCTATGAAATTGAGCACACTGAGTGGGTATCCCCCATTGTAGTGGTGCCCAAGAAAAATGGAAAGCTACGTGTGTGTATTAACCTTAAAAACGTTAATGCCGCCACGATTAGAGACAATTATCCGCTTCCTATCACTGAGCATCTATTAGAAAGGGTAGCAGGCAAGGAAGTGTACAGCTTCCTAGATGGGTTTTCGGGCTACAATCAAGTAGCCATTGCTCCAGAGGATCAACATAAGACGGCTTTTGCCACGGAGTGGGGCATATTTGCCTTTCGGGTAATGCCGTTCGGGCTTACCAATGCACCGGCTACCTTTCAAAGATTAATGTGTCACGTGTTTAAAGAGTTCTTGAGGAAGAATTTGGAAGTCTATGTTGATGATCTTTGCGCTCATTCCAACATTAGACAGACCCATATACCCGAACTCAGACAGATCTTTGATAAATGCAGAGAATATCAAGTCTGCCTGAACCCAGAAAAGTGTGTTTTCATGGTCAGGCAAGGCAAAATTCTAGGGCACATAGTGTCTAAGAACGGCATATCCACTGACGAAGAGAAAGTGAGAGCCATCGCATAACTACCTAGGCCAAAGAACGTCAAGGAAGTACAGGCTTTCATGGGGCATTGTGGTTACTACCGCCGGTTTATACACATGTACGCCATCATAGCAAAGCCTTTGTATGGACTTTTGACTAACTTTGAGTGGACTGACGAATGTGAGAATTCCTTCAATGAGCTTAAACGAAGATTGTGTTCAGCACCAATCTTGACCACACCGGATTGGAATAAGCCATTCCATGTCCACGTGGATGCATCCAATTATGCTATTGGGTGTGTACTCGCGCAACCTACTGGTGAAGGTAATATGGATCTTCCAATTGCCTATGCTAGTAGACAATTGAATGCAGCTGAACGAAATTATACCACTACGGAGAGAGAAGGACTAGGCATGGTATATGCAGTTAAAAAGTTTAGACATTATTTGCTCGCAAATAAGTTCAAATTTTTTACTGATCACCAAGTTCTACTGTACCTGGTAAACAAGCCATGTAATACGGGCAGATTAGTAAGATGGTTTCTCTTACCAATGGAGTATGACTTTGAGGTAGTAGTGAGGAAAGGCAGAACTCACCTGAGAGCAGATCATCTCTCAAGGCTCACATCAGAAGAAGCCCCACAAGGAGTGTCAGATGACTTACCTGATGCTTACTTGTTTAACTTGGAAGTTGTACCGCAGTGGGCTAAGCCATTAGTGCCAATATTAATCTACGGGCCTAACCACTCAGTAATGGCTACACAGGATAGAGAGGTAGTAAAAGCCCAAAAGTATCACATCATGGCAGGAAGTATGTACAAGTACACGGATCAAGGGATCTTGGCTTGTTGTGTGGAAGAGGACGAGCACGCGAAGTGGTTGCAATTAGCACATGTAGGTGCATTAGAGCAACACTACTCAAAACAACGAACCCTACAAACATTGAGGAGACTTGGAGTGTATTGGCCAACTATGGAAGCAGACGTCCATAGAATGTGCAAGGAATGCCCAAATTGTCGCACTAAGCCACCAGTGGGACATTCCACCCTTTATCGCGTGTCTCTAGTGCCAGACTGGAGCAAGCCACTAGTGGCGTTTCTGAGGACGAAAACATTTCCTCAAGGTATGACCCTGATGAGACAAATAAGTCTAGAACAAGAGGCCCTAGATTACTCACTCATTGGTGATAATCTATACAAGCGCGAAAAAGATGGTTACCTGAGACTATGTGTTCATGAGAGTGAATATCTAAAGATCTTGGAAACTGCTCACCAGGGTGTAGCAGGAGGACACTTTGGTCCAGATAGGGTGATCAAAGCAATTCTATTTGCAGGATTTTGGTGGCCCACCCTTCACATGGATGCACATACCTATGTGAAGAGGTGTGAGATTTGTCAGCAAACCCAGTATCCTATACGCAAAGATGAGATGCCACTGAAGCCTATGATGGGCGGACGTGCATTCTCTAAGTGGGGAATAGACTTTGTAGGTCCTATTAATCCCCCAGCTAAGGGTTCACATGCCGAGTACATCATTGTGGCCACATACTATCTCACCAAGTGGGTAGAAGTGAAAGCCACTATGAAGAATGATTCTCAAACAACAGCAAAGTTCTTATTTGAGAATGTATTCACAAGATACGGGCTACCTATAGAGTTAGTAAGTGACAGGGGCACTCACTTCTTGAATGAAGTTATTGAAAATCTGCTCCAAGAATTCTTGGTAGTACATAAGAACTCTGCCCCCTATCACCCTCAAGCCAATGGGCAACCGAAAGCACCAATAAGATCCTATGCAATGTATTGACAAAATTAGTGAACAATAAACGCTCTGATTGGGACAAACAGCTACACCATGCTGTTTGGGCATACCGAGTCACCTACAAAACGGTACTCCAAGCCACCCCCTTTCAGATGGTATTTGGCCAAAATGCAGTGCTACCGTTGGACTTCTTAATACCTACATTGAAAGTAGCACAAGAGCACGAATGGAAGGGTCATGAACTCTCCTCTAGACTTTTTGACCTTGAACGATTAGGAGAAACAAGACTGAGAGCAGCTGCAGGGATATATGCAGCTAAGAAGAGACAGAAGGCATACTTTGATGCCCATGTGAAGGATAAGGGCTTGAAAGCAGGAGATCTAGTTTTAGTCTACACATTGAAACAACACGCAAGGAAGCTAGAAAAGAGAGGCTACGGACCTATGATCATCAATAGGATCTCTACAAGTGGAGCATTACAACTAGCCACTTTAGAGGGTGATGTTCTCCCAAACTATATTAGCGGATGCAGAGTCAAGTTGTATCAGGAACCCCTCACAGAGGAAATGCTAAGTCGACTGAACACTGCTAAGCAACGTAAAGAGGAGGAAAAACGAATTTGAGAAGAAGCATAGGCAGAGGCCTTAGAGCGCATAAGACGAATTAAATTGAGGAGACAAGGGAGGGATCAGCCTATGTCTGAACCTCAAGAGTCTCCAGGTTATCATGTGGCCATGTGTGAGGCTTCCGGTGAACGTTCCCATAGAATAATCGATCGAAGACCTTTTGTGACCCTAGAAATAGGACGAGGAGACAGTCCAACGAGCGTGAGAGCTTTAATTGATTCAGGTGCCGCCACTAGTGCAGTCAAGCTCTCTTACTGCCAACAACTGCAATTGGAGATAAAACCCATGGAAGCATATCTAATAGGATTAGGAGGTGTCGAAACCCCTTGCATGGGAGAGGTGGATCTTCCCCTCTACATTCAGGAGGTACTAATGCCAGTAAAAGTGCTAGTATGTGAGGACGAGGATCTGACTGAGCCTCTTATCTTAGGCCAAGACTGGATCTATGATCATGCAGTCAACCTCAACCTACGAAGTGGACTTCTTCAGGCTTGGGCAGGCCAAAGCTATCTTACGATTGAATTAGAAAATCAAGCACTCAAACCCTTAGAACAGGCACCAACTCTTGGTCCCTCCAGGAATCCACATGAAGATAACAATGCTGTTCCTGTCCAAACTTCTATGGTGCAGAGGATAGTCAATCTTACCAAAGGTACAGGAGTCAATGAGGAGTTCGTAGCTGAGTCAAAGGAGATTCTAAACATGAAGACCAAACACTATACAACACGAAGGAGGCCATTGATCAAGAAGCAGGAGCGCCAACTAGTGCAACACGGAGTACCTCGTGGTGCAAAGCAGATCTGGATACGCAAGGATGGAAAACCCACAACTCTAATAGCAGACTCTCGAGGAGGCCACAAACAAGCCACACCATCACGGACACAAGTGAAGGAGTCCCCTAGAAAACCTCCTATGCACACCACGTCTATTTGGGTCCCTAAGCGGTCAATGAAGGCTAGCCCCAATGCTAGACACATATGGGTGCCCAAGGCCTGTTTACGAGCCCAAATAGCTCCAACTCTAGTTATTGGCATAATTCAACACTCACACGCCCTCTCGACTAACAACGCAGGAAGTCTACCTAAAGACCACCCTAACCCACACTCAACCAAATCAAGAAATGTCTGGAAATGGGTGCCCAAAAGGCCCCAACTCCATCACACTCTAGTTCATAAATCTCTACCTATCTTTAGCTCTAAGAGCTACGAACCCTCTAGCAAAGTTTGGAGACTTAAACCATGTATCAAACCCCCAGACCCAATTTTTGTAAATCCATCCTCTCTGACATAGGTGCATTCTGAGTCCATTGCATAACCAAAGTAGGCATCTAGGATGATAGTGACCTCTAATCACCACTCACATCTATCACAAGCAATTCACCTCTGACCACTAACCTTCGGCAGCAGGCACGAGTTCTCAGGCAGGCACCAGCACTCAAATCAATTGGGATACCATGCCTGTGGAGGTTCCACTCACAGCTAGGCCGGAGGAGCTTTTGAACGTAAGAAGAATTCCCATTCCGGATCCACCAAGTGGCCTAACAGAAAGAGTAAAGGGGCGTTCTCATTGGTTCAGTGAGATGCCAGGGGATTTGGGAGATGCCGAGTTTGCATCTATGGCCACCTTAACTGAGGATCCCAATTTTGACTTTGAAAGATTCCTGCAGACGGCCCACTTATCTGATAGTGAAGGTTTTTCTGACAATGCCGATCCGGGATCATCATTCCAAGGAGAACAGCCACAGGGCGAGACAAGCAGGGTACATTGGGAAGAAGAGGCACAACATCCTCATGGTCCAAGCACACAAAATGAGGAAGAAGAACGGTGGAATGAACCAGAGGAGAGTGAAGAGGAGGCCCCTGCCTACACGGCACAACTCAAACGGCTATACAAGACAATCAAGCAGGTACAGATAAGACATAAGATGACAGAAGAGGCGAATAGAGCTCTAGTGAACCAAATGCTTCAAGCCGAGAATGTCGACTCACATTTTGTTGAATCATTGAATCTATTGGCGGAGACATGTGGGATCGGGGAAGCATTGAGGGCAATGGTCTATCAGGAGAACCCTACCTATGATCAATGAAGGATTGATACACGGCCACAACGAGGAAAAATGATTCAAATGGAAGTCTCTACTACCTTGCCTACCACAATTTCAGAGGATGTTCACATGACGAGCCCAAGTCCCACTGACGAACAAGATGTAATTACATAGGTACCATCTCCACCGTCACCTTCCATTCAACCCTCAGAACCCTTCTCCACTAGTCTTTCTGAACAACCGATATCCACCCATCATGAAACCATTGTACACACCTCTGTTTTTACATCCTTCCCTTTACCCACATCCATCACTTCCACCCAAATTTTTGAACCTCACACCGGTCATCCTGCCACCGATCAAACCATAATAGGTCACCCTTCCTATCTCCCCACCCTTGGACAACCACTTGCCACTAGCCAGACCTTATCCCATCCTTTTCCATTCACCCACACCAAAACCCTATCCACCACTTCCCTAGTAACTGCCTCATACTCAACCCAAGTCACACAACCGTCATTCTGGACAAACCTTGTAAATATACTCCAACAGGTCGAGAACTATAATAAAAAGTCCCTTTCCCAACCCCACTCCCCCACATTCACTGCCACCACTAACACACCACCTACCGTTCCCGTATTCACAATTCACACTCCACACACTCTCACATCCGATCCCATGGATATTTCACCATCCACAGGAGCACCCACCACCACGTCTGTTCCACCATCAGCACATCTCACTTCACTCATAGGCACATCATCCACTTTTCCCTTTCCCACCTCCCGACCCTTTGCATGTTCCACCTCTACCCATGCATCCACATCATTTAGTAATGCACTAGACACCATGGTTGAAGCGGCCACTCAGCTTAAGCAAGAGTATAAGCTATTAGAAGAAAATAACATAGAGCTGTGCAATCTCTCGGCTCAACTCCAAGCACGAGTGGATGCCTTGGAACTAGGTAATACAGCACTACAACACCAGGTGACTGCCCTCCAACACTCGAAGACAGAACTCAAAGCTAAGTATGCAGAGACAGGCAAAGCTATGGAGGAACAACTCAGAGAACAAATGGGCCGCTGTCGGGAAGATTTGCATCTTCCAGTTGATAACCAGAGGAAATAAAAGCAACTTAATTGGTGAATTCTAAACCTCTTTTTCACTATTGATTAGTTGTTCTGGATTACATTAACTATTTTTGAAGTGTTTGCAGATACAGGAAATGATAAAGAATACATGTTCGTATTAGGGTTTACCCTAATTACTCAATTAATGAATATTTTACATTTATACATGCATGATTCATGGGTATTTAACCCTAGGGTTTTCTAAGTTCATATGATTTTATGTCAATTAGGTTCATCTGAAGGGTCTCAAAAGATTCTAATGGGTTCATGTTAGGGTTTACAAGGGATCAAAAAGATTTTAATGGGTTATCAATGATTTCCAAAGGGTTTTAATAGGGTTTTGATGGGTTTTAAGTAGGTTTTCTAAGGGTTTAGGATGTTTCAAGGGTTAAAAGAATTAACATTTAATGAAATTGATCTATATCTAAACATTGATTAGCTTACAAAAATAAATTATGGTTTAATTTATTAATTAAATAGTGTATGTACCTTTATTTCTAAAGGTTCTGAAGAATTAAAATCATAAACTAAGGTTAATTTAAATGGATTATTTAAATTAAGCAATTTAGGATAATTCAATTAAAATGAAAACTAGTGGATAATTAATGAGTGGTGAATGTAAGTAGTGATTAAAGTGTGGTGTGAGTGGAATGTGTAACTAAAGTGGTTAAAGTGAATAGTTTCAAAGTGTGGTAGTTGTGAGTGCAAGTTAAAAGAGTGGTAGAAACAAAATATGCATTTAAAGTGTAAAAAAGGTGTGTACAAAGAGTGGTGAGTGTGGGGGTAATTAAAAGAGAGGTTGTGTGAGAAAAGTTAATTAAAGTGTGGTGAAAGTTAGTGGTTAAAAGAATGGATGAGAAATAAAGAAGGAAACTAAAAGAATGGTTTAGAAAGGATTTGTGTGTATATATAAATGTGTTTGCTTCTTGAGGTTTTCTAATGTTTTGTTTTCAGAAACATTGATGAGGTCAAGCTATTGAAGTGAAGTAAAGAGAAGCAGCAAGATTGAAGATTCATTTAAATCTTATTTCTCATTTAGTCAACTATCCAATTGACTAGACAGTTATCCAATTGTTTAGGCCTTCCAGTTGTATTAGAATTATTATTTCGAACCATTAGCATATCAATTAATTCATTCAAACAGTTTAGCATCATATTGTTTCATTAGTTTTCCATTACTTTCCTTGATGTCTTCTAAGTTAGTTCATGAGTCTGAGCACAGTACTATTGAAAATATTGAAAATATTGAAAATATTCCGCCAACTCTAGTCAGACCAGAACCCTCTAGCTTACCTGAAAGTTTAGTAGAAGAACCCATTATGGAAGTTTCAATCTCATATCAGGAAGCTGTTGCTATGTACGAGGCTGCCCGTCCTTACGGTCCATAGCTAATTAAAAACTATTTACTTTTGATAAGAGATCTTTAGTTTCAGTCATAGAATTAGGTAATTTATATTGTTTTGACATTAGAACCCTTATTTTCATAAGCCTGAGTTTGCTTCAGACACCCCGCGTGTGCCGAACGATTTAGGCGGATGACTTGATCCACCATCCGAGCATCTCTCACGCCCCGACAATGGTGAACCCGACGTGAAACAAACGGCCTTGTAGCTCAGGTATAAATTTTAAATTTTGCATTGCATATACATTCATACGATTTTACATTAGTGCAGCTGCGTCTTCATCCTTGGAAGCTGTGGCATTTACGTGAGCTTGCAATCTTCTTGGTGTCGAGGGCTGGTCTGGTGACCTGAGCGCCTCCACGAAGATTGGCAAGTAGGAGAACCTCGTCGCGCCACCCCTTTCATCAACAATTGAAGCACAAAATGTTTGCACCCATTTTAGCAAACTATGTATTTAGGTTTTGATTCAAATCAATAAATGTATTGAATTTCACAGAAAGCACTGTTTTGAGCCTCATCTTCGAGCAGTTGGTATAATTTCTTTACCCTTACATTCTTGAGTGAAAAAGTTTATTTAAGGTTAAATTGCTAGTATAGTTTAAAGGCAACTGGTTGTTAAACATAGGTTAAGCGTTAATCATAGCTTTACTTGCAATATTTAAAAACTTATCAAACTGGACTCTAACGGAATTTCAGAATTAGTAGCTGAATATAAGGAAAGAGTAACCAAAGAAGTTCAAGATATAGTTAGAATTGTTCAAGCTAGGTCAAAACAAACTTCAAAAATGGACGAGCTATTTCAAATTATGATGCACGAGACGCAAGGACAAAAGGTAGTTGAAACGTTATTAAAGGATAAAGGGAAATTTACTGGTATGAATGTTACAAATTATTTAGACACGTTTGAGGAATTAGCTAAGTTACACGGTTTACCTGAAACAAAGTGGAAATCCTATCTTGGACGTCTGGCCATAGGTACTGTAAAAGCTATTATGGATATACATGACAATAAGGAATGGGATGAGTTTAGAAAAGAGCTGCATAAGGAATTCTACTTAGAAGACTACAGTCAACATAGTCGAGAAGGATTTATGAAATGGATTAGTTCACCTAAGCCTCACATTTCGTTAACTCAACTCCATAGTGAATTTATGAAAAGATTCTCTCAATTACCTGAACAGGATAGAGTTGCCCTTACCCCAGATATCATTTTATATTTCCTTAAAATCTTGACTCCAGATATAAGGGTAGAGGTTGAGCGTAGGCTTGAAGAATCAGGAAAGAAATATGGGCTTACAGATGACTGGGGTGTAGTGAAAACTGTAGTTGAGGCGGTTGCTCACATGATCCAACGTAAAACACTCCTTTATGAATCGATGTCTCAACCATCTTCCAGTTTTCCTCCGATTCAGGCAACTAGGGATACACATATAGATTCAAAAGCTGAGCCTACAACATCCACATCTAGAGTACCAACCGAGTTACAATTTGAGATTTTTTTTAATAAGTTGGACAATATGATGCATATGCATGAGAATATGTCTAAAGAGGTAGCGGCTTTGCAGAATGTGGTGTATGCTTTAAACCTTCAAGATAAACCTGCGATGCAAGCTCATCCGACTATTTATCCTCAACCAGTAAATGCTCCAAATCCACCATTAGTAGCTCCGAATCATCCATTAGTACCTCCTAATCCACCTTTTATACCTCCTAATCCTCTAGTTGTACCTCAACCAATTCCTCAACCGATTCCTCAAGCATTTAACCAAAGAAATTTCAATGAAAGGAGAAATGCCAATGTGAGGAGATGTATCTGGTGCGATGCTACAGATCATTTGACTTACACATGTGAAGCATTGAAAGATGCGAAAGAGAAAAGACTTGTAATTGATATTGACAAGCGATTGTGCGACTATAGAACACATTTACCCTTAGCTGCCAATTGGGGAAAGGGAGGGATGCAGAAGCTGTATGCAAACCTGTCTGAGTCTTCGAAATCTGCTTCTGCTGTTAAACTAGAATATGTTGATAGTGACTCTGATTCCGAACAAACAAGGGAAACGAGGAACTATTCAATTGAAGCTTTGATAAAGGCAAGAGATGATATTATGCAGAAAACTACGTGGAACTCTCCTGTCGATCAATTCTCGATATATTCGCATATTGCGAATGTTGAAGAGAAAAGAAAGAGGGATGATGAGCAAGATATAAATGATTCAGGTAGACGAATGACTAGAAGTAAGATGAGAGATGAGCCGAAGCCTAAGAAAGTTCAGTTTGAACAAGGCGAAAGTTCTAAAACAAATGAGGAGCGAAGAAAAGAAATCAGGGAGGGTAAACAACCTGTGTTTAGTGAGCCAATTCAAACATCAGACAAAGTAGAGCAAATTCCTAGAACTGAAACAAAACCTGAAGAGAAACCAGAAAAGAAACCAAAACGAGTACCGAAAGCTATTCTTATTTCTGAACTTGAACAAAAAGTTGATTCAAAAGAAATATTGTATGACATCTTATTAAAAAGTGCAGTAACAATGACTTTAGAACAAATCTTCTCAATAGCAAAAATTAAATTTAAAGAAAATTTTATTAAACTAATTAAAAGGAAGAGATTCCCTCCGTCACAAGAGGTAGAGATGCAAGATGTTGCCGATGTAACTCACTTGATTCATGAATCTCTTTCTTTAGACTCAGAGGATGAAGAAGATAATACCTGTAATGTGAACAAAAATTTCTTAGGGCTGATAGTACCAGATGACGAAACAAAAAACTCAGAGAGTGATTTTAGGAAAAGTTTTTGGGCGAGAGGCACATCGGAGATTAAAGTTAACTTAGGAGATCAGAAGAGATCATATTCTGCTTTAGCCCTAATTGACTCTGGGTCTGAAATCAATGTGATTTCGAAAGGATTATATGATAAGTTTAAATGGCCTATTGATAAAAATCACGGCTGGATAATGCGAACCACGGACAATGGTTGTGGATCACTCCTAGGAGCATGTGCCAACATACCTCTAATGATAGGTGGAATCTCTGAGACATTCCACTTTTTCATTCAGGACAACTGCTCTTATGAAATTATCTTAGGTCAACCATTCATATGTGAAGCCAGAATGGAGACTAAAGTAATAGATGACGGCTCAGCATACGCAAGAATTAGATCTAAAGATGATCTACAATCGCTCCAAGTTATGATAGTCAGCCCAAACCATGTACGAAATAGGGAGCAAATTAGGAAGACGCCCATCCGTTCTCATGAAAAGATACGTGAAGATCATATGCCTCTTCGTGAGTTTGGAACTTATTATGATCAAAATTTTGCCTAGATGCCACTGTTGAGCGAGACAACGGTGGTTCTTGGTTTGATGTCTCGCACCCATCTGTAGATACTTTAGATAGTTTTTCTTTGTATTTCCCTTCATCATATTTGCAATTCAGTCATTATAAACAAATTCCTAAAAACATTATAAAACATTATGAAAAATTTTATAAAGAGAAAGGATTCATTTCATCTCATGAACACATTGAAACCGTAATTGAAACTTTATCTTCAAACTCATTGATTGAAGAACTTCAAAATATTTTGCATGAAAAAGAAAATTTTAGATTTGTACTTTTAAATTCTATTGAAGAATATGATTTGATTATTAAATTTGTCATGAGTAATAAAAAGGAAGCAAAAGTAAATACAAAATACAAAACCGTTGATAAAAAAATTAAACCGGTTGCCCAATCTTTACCACGAGAGAGTGAAGAGAAGTTTAGGAAAGTTACCAATGATCCTTATTTAAGAGAGCGCACAAATATAGGTCATACTTTCACAGAAGAAACTTTAAAGCTAATCAAGATAGGAAATGATGAAAATTTTTTGTTACCCGAGGAACGTGAACTATTTCAAAGAGTGATTAGAAAGCATGGAAAGGCATGTTAGAGTATGATCAATGTCTACCCCTCATGATTGTATGCACATTTTGTAAGGCCCCCTTTATGAGGAGAAGCCAAGCGTGCATTACCCAATTGATGGGAATCCCAACTTGAATGTTGGATGAAGGTCATATTGGACCATGTAAGATATTATAAGGAAAGGGAGTTACCAGGGTCCCCAATTGTGGGGTCCGGGGCAGCGGTGAGCAGCCCCGGCTGGGGGGTCCAAGGGGGCCAGCGGGCCCCCTGGCTGGGGGGTCCCAGGGGGCCAGCGGGCCCCCTGGTGGGGGTCCGGGGGCAGCGCCCCCGGCGCGACGGTAAAGGGAATATTCCATGGAATATTCCCTGTCGGAGTCAGAAATCATTTATATTTGTTAGGTCGGTTCAACCAGTCTAAGCCGTGTATGGCAATTACGCGGGCGGTGGCCGCCCACGCTCTACCGCCCATGTATAGCCGTCCATGGCAGGCCACCCATGATCCTATATATACATGACTTCTGCACTACCTAAGACATTGCGTTGAGCCAGCATACCTCTACCTTGTATCTCCCTATCTAGAGTTGTCTAGATCACCATTTAAGCTCTACCTTGAGAGCGCACGGGTGGACAACGCCATCATCTTTGTACTTGCTGCTAGTAGAAAATTGTTGAGATTCTCCTATATCTGTTATCTTCTCTGCTATTGCTCCTGTGTTATATTGCGTAACTATTGTCTTACAAGGCATTTTCTTTATATTCCCATGAGATAGGTTGTGCAGATCCAAAAATTGTTCCACCAATGATCATCTTTACAGTGCCTCACATTCCATGGAATCTTCGACCCATACCTGTTCCGAAAGCCCATTTACCAGAGTTAATGCGGCTTCTTAAGGAAAAGATTCACATGCGAATTTTAGAGCCATCATCTGCACCCTACTCAAATAGGTGGTTTACTGTTCCAAAGAAAAATGGCAAGTTACGGTTCATTCAAGATTTACAACCTGTTAACAAAGTTACTATTAGGAATGTAGGTACTGGGCCCATTGTAGGAGAATTCGCTGAAGCCTTCGCTGGTCATGCCATATACTCAATGGGAGACTTGTATTCTGGCTACGATCAATTTCAGCTTGCTATTGAAAGTAGAGACATTACGACCATGAAAACTCCTTTAGGCTTAGTTCGCATGTGCACTTTGCCGCAAGGACCTACTAATTCAGTAGCGCATATGATGAACGCCATGAATTCAGTATTACATGACTTCATTCCTAATATAACCATGCCATTTATTGATGACATTCCTATTAAAGGATGTATTGAGAATGCGAAAGATGAAACTTTAGATTCCTCTGGCTGCAGGAAGTTTGTAGTAGATCATATCTCTGACTGTGAAAGGATTTTCCAGAGATTTGAAGAGGTTGGTCTCACATTCTCCATTGAGAAATCTGTTTTTGGTGTCAATGAGGTACTTATAGTTGGACATTTATGTGGACATTACGGTCGGAGGCCATATCCACCTAAAGTCGACGCTATAAACAAGATTTCTGAAACCTGTAGTAATATTAGTGAGGTAAGACGATTCCTTGGTGCTTGTGTGTTCTATGCCATCTGGATCCCACACTATGCACATGTTGCAAACTGTCTTTATGCTTTACTAAGAAAGAATCGAAAGTTTCTTTGGACTGAAGAACACTCAAAAGCTATGAAAAAGTTAAAGAAATTACTTCTTGAAGCTCCTATTTTAAAGCGAGTAGATTATACTGATCAAAAGCCTATCATTTTAACTGTTGATACGAGCCCTATAGGAATAGGATGGGTTATTGGTCAGGACGATGAAGAGGGCAATAGGTATGCTGTGAGATTTGGAGCAAAGATTTTACACGATACGCAAAGAAATTATCCACAAATTAAACGAGAACTATGGAGTTTAGTCACGGCATTAAAATCCGATAAAGAATATTTTATAGGTGCAAATGTAATAGTTGAGACAAATTGTCTACCTCTGATTGGAATGATTACAAACTGTTCATCACCCGACATTGCCATGCTTAGATGGATTTCATACATCAAGTTTATAAATCCTGTTTTGATACATATTGCAGGTAAATCTAATTCTGTGGCTGATATGCTTTCTCGAGCTAGATTTGATAATGAGGAAGAAACAGAATTAGAAATAAATGCAATCAATTATGATTCTAAAGCATACGCATATGAACAGTTTAATATTGAAGAATACGAAGGAGAGTGGCAGGATATTGGAAAGTATTTAAGTACTTTGGTTAGGGCACCTTCATGGTCTTCAAATAGATTTCGGAATATTAGGAAAAGAGCTTACAACTTTTTTCTGAAAGATGGTTTCATTTGGAGACATGCGAGGGGAAAAATTAGATTGCCACAACGAGTACTAGGTACTAAGGATCTTCAGTTACAAGTCATGAAGAGTATGCATAATACTTTATGGGTAGGACATAAAGGTTTTGTAGCTACGTATGAAAAAATTAGAGAAGGATACTGGTGGCCAGGGATTTATGTTACTGTTAAAAATTATGTTACTTCATGTGATGTATGTCAGATTCATTCCTCAGTCAAACATAGGGATCCATTGCATCCTACTTATCCACCATGCATCCATTATAAATGGGTTATAGACTTAGTTACCATGCCCAAAGGTATCAATAAGATGAGATATATAGTCTTGGCACGTGAAGATCTTACGAATCATGTAGAAGGCCGAGCTTTAAGATCTAAGACAACCTTGAATGTATGAAAATTTCTTCTTGAGGATGTTATTTCACGGTTTGGTTATGTAGAAAAGGTAGTGGCTGATAGGGGAGAGTTAGATGCGCAGGAGGCTAGAGAATTCTTTGCTAGGCATGGAATTCGCTTAGCCCTTACTACTGCTTACAACCCTGAAGCTAATGGGAAGATTGAGCGAGGGCATTCTCCTATTATTAAAGCAATTTCCAAAGCTTGTAATGGAGAAATTAAAAATTGGCCAACTTATGTGCCATTTGCGTTGTGGGCTGATAGAATGACCTGCACTAGAACAACGGGGTATATGCCGGCAGAGTTGATGTATTGCCAGAAACCAATTTTCCATGTGCATACGCAAATTCTTACTTGGACTACGTTACCATGGGAAGATAATTTGTCGACAGACGATTTATTAGCTCTGCGAATCCAGCAGTTAGAGCAAGGGAATGAACGTTTAGAAGAGGCTATAGTTAAACTAAAAGATTCTCGATTGAAAAACAAGAAGTATTTTGATAAATCACATAGGTTAAGGCCAAAGCCAATTTATGTTAATGATTGGGTTTTACTGTATGATAGTACGTTTGATTCTCAGTATGATGCCCGTAGAAAACTAAAAAGACGTTGGTTTGGACCTTATGTGGTAGTCAAAACCTATGATAATGGAACGTATGCCTTACGCGAATTAGATGGCACGCCTCTTAAAAACTTAATTGCTGGCAAAAGAATTAAATTATTTAAACAAAGAGATGATGAAATGTATGAAGTAATGTTTGATGGTGAGCATGATTAATTATGTATGAATGAATTTCTTTAGTGTGGGTTTCTTTTGCAGGAAAACCAAGAGAAGATTTGAATATGAAATTTATTAATTTTGCGTGTCTAGCTGTTGCTGGTTGAGTTTTAACAGGTCTTTGAAGAACAAATTAAGATGCATAAAGATGAAGCAGATTGAAGAAAAAATTGATTTTAGGTCGTATTTTTCTTTGTCTTAAAATTTTGTTTTACGTATTTTATTTGCATTCATATAAAACTAATTGATAAAATCTGGAATGAAGAATATTAATTTATAAAGGACTCTATTTAACCATATTAGGAAAATAGACATAATTTATGTTTCAACATTTATAGATTAAGTGAGATTTGTTAAAAATAGAAGGATTTGTAGTTCATTTAGATAACGAAAGTAGTTGTATATATGTAGGAGCATATTGTTGCATGATACATGTCTGTGAAAACCTAGATCTTTCTTGTCCATGCAGCTAGATCCTTAGCTCGGATTAAGGGGTTAAGCCTTTCCCCTTTAAAACAAAAAAGTAGCGAAAAAAAAAAAAAAGAATATTGACATGGAAGTTATACCTTCTTCCACCCCAAAAAGGTATTTACATTTATTATTGACATGAAGTTTACATCATATGTATATGAAGAAACTAGTTGTGAAAAAACACATCTAGTGATTAAAATTGGGCATACAAGGCGGCTGTCTGTCCAAGTAGATTTAGTAGATTTCTTTGGCATGCTTGATTGTTCATATGTGAATGCATATATATGACGAAACCTGCATTTGAATGAATGAAAATGAATTCTGTTTTATAAATCTTTACATAGTTTATAAATGGATGAAATGTAAATTAATGTTTGTTGACTGAACAGGTTAATAGTTTACCTTTATACTTTAATATGTTTTCATTGCCAGATGTAATTGAAATAAACTTCATGTGCATGTTGAAAAGATTAAAAATTTGATAATTTGAAATATGTTTATAAAAAGAATTGATGCTTTTCTATGATTTAATTTTAGGATAATCATTGAAAATGCCGCTTCCCTTAATCTGCAAGTTGGCCCATCGAGGACGATGTGCAGTTTTGGTGGCGGTGGATGTCGGGAAGATTTGCATCTTCCAGTTGATAACCAGAGGAAATAAAAGCAACTTAATTGGTGAATTCTAAACCTCTTTTTCACTATTGATTAGTTGTTCTGGATTACATTAACTATTTTTGAAGTGTTTGCAGATACAGGAAATGATAAAGAATACATGTTCGTATTAGGGTTTACCCTAATTACTCAATTAATGAATATTTTACATTTATACATGCATGATTCATGGGTATTTAACCCTAGGGTTTTCTAAGTTCATATGATTTTATGTCAATTAGGTTCATCTGAAGGGTCTCAAAAGATTCTAATGGGTTCATGTTAGGGTTTACAAGGGATCAAAAAGATTTTAATGGGTTATCAATGATTTCCAAAGGGTTTTAATAGGGTTTTGATGGGTTTTAAGTAGGTTTTCTAAGGGTTTAGGATGTTTCAAGGGTTAAAAGAATTAACATTTAATGAAATTGATCTATATCTAAACATTGATTAGCTTACAAAAATAAATTATGGTTTAATTTATTAATTAAATAGTGTATGTACCTTTATTTCTAAAGGTTCTGAAGAATTAAAATCATAAACTAAGGTTAATTTAAATGGATTATTTAAATTAAGCAATTTAGGATAATTCAATTAAAATGAAAACTAGTGGATAATTAATGAGTGGTGAATGTAAGTAGTGATTAAAGTGTGGTGTGAGTGGAATGTGTAACTAAAGTGGTTAAAGTGAATAGTTTCAAAGTGTGGTAGTTGTGAGTGCAAGTTAAAAGAGTGGTAGAAACAAAATATGCATTTAAAGTGTAAAAAAGGTGTGTACAAAGAGTGGTGAGTGTAGGGGTAATTAAAAGAGAGGTTGTGTGAGAAAAGTTAATTAAAGTGTGGTGAAAGTTAGTGGTTAAAAGAATGGATGAGAAATAAAGAAGGAAACTAAAAGAATGGTTTAGAAAGGATTTGTGTGTATATATAAATGTGTTTGCTTCTTGAGGTTTTCTAATGTTTTGTTTTCAGAAACATTGATGAGGTCAAGCTATTGAAGTGAAGTAAAGAGAAGCAGCAAGATTGAAGATTCATTTAAATCTTATTTCTCATTTAGTCAACTATCCAATTGACTAGACAGTTATCCAATTGTTTAGGCCTTCCAGTTGTATTAGAATTATTATTTCGAGCCATTAGCATATCAATTAATTCATTCAAACAGTTTAGCATCATATTGTTTCATTAGTTTTCCATTACTTTCCTTGATGTCTTCTAAGTTAGTTCATGAGTCTGAGCACAGTACTATTGAAAATATTGAAAATATTGAAAATATTCCGCCAACTCTAGTTAGACCAGAACCCTCTAGCTTACCTGAAAGTTTAGTAGAAGAACCCATTATGGAAGTTTCAATCTCATATCAGGAAGCTGTTGCTATGTACGAGGCTGCCCGTCCTTACGGTCCATAGCTAATTAAAAACTATTTACTTTTGATAAGAGATCTTTAGTTTCAGTCATAGAATTAGGTAATTTATATTGTTTTGACATTAGAACCCTTATTTTCATAAGCCTGAGTTTGCTTCAGACACCCCGCGTGTGCCGAACGATTTAGGCGGATGACTTGATCCACCATCCGAGCATCTCTCACGCCCCGACACCGCAATGCGAGACTTCAACGCAACATGGCCCTACTACGTCGCCATCTAGCAGCGGCTCAAGAAGAGAACCTAAGGCTACAACAACAAAACCAGGAGAACCTAGAAGCGGCCATGGAAAACACCCCGGGAGCACCTATAGACCTTGCAAAATTCCAGGCTATCCCCTCAGAGCATATTCAACAGGTTTTAGAAGGTTATGCGACCCTCTTGGAAGCCCATGATCAGTTGGCAGACCAGATAAAGGAACTACAAGGATCCAAAGTACCGACAACACACCCACCCACACCTAAAGAGACGGTCGATGCCGCTACTTCGCCAGAACCTGAACCTTCAACCAACAGTGAGGTACTTGAGCTACGACAACAGGTTGCAGAACTCAAAATCAAGTTGTTACAGTATGAACGACCTCCCTCTCCACCTGATCAAACCATAGAAGAAGAAACAGTAGTCATTCCAGTGGAGGAGACATTTGAAGACAATTATGAGCCTCAACCCCTTCCAAGAGGCAGAATTACGGAGGAAGGCCAAGACACATATGAGGAGCCCCCATCGGCATGGATGAAGCAGGTAGAGGAGATGGGCCACACTCACGAAGAGCGCGTAGCAACTCAGATGCTGGCCATGAAAACCATTGAGGAGTTTATACTCAAGTCTGAATATTTCTCGAACTTGGCTCCTAGGCGGTTGATCACCAGCTCAGAGTTACAATATAAGCCCTATTTTGTACTGCTGGCTGACTATAATGCTGAGATCAAATGCATAACCAACCAGTACCCTACGTTCGCAACACAGTTCGAACCCGAGGACATTCCAGAGGCAACCAGAAAGGGGGCCATATTCCAACCCATATGGAGGCAAAAGTTATTGGAGACCTATCCGGAGATGTTATGAACATGGGATCACGCTCCCATGCATTTGAAGTATAACCCTTGCTTTGGTCCAGTACAAAGAAGAAGATCATGGAAAGCATTTGCCATCAAGGTTCAGAACAACACAAATTGTAAAGAATGGCTCAATTACCCCGCAATCGCACCCCCAACCGGCATACCTACAGTATCATACATGATAGCCACCATCAGACATTGGATGCCACGCCTCCACCCCATGCCGGATGTCGCCGCTCAAATGATGCTCAAAAATTTTGGACATGATGCAAGTGGTGCTAAAGACCTTTGGAAATGTACGTAACATCCAGCCTTCAATTCCGGGCTTCATCAATGGTAATTATGATTTACTGTATGACATGAGCACGACCCCGAGCATTTGAGTAGCTTACGCATGGCATGCACGAATAAGATATCTCCCTGCCTGCTACAAGCAAACCTTTGATGATATGTTCACCACGGGGTTTTGAGAGTCACACTCAGAAGTATTCGCACCACGCCCAACCCACCTGCTACAACTATTTGCGTGTGAACAAACCATGCACTCGGAACTCTACACCACACCACACCAGGAGCAGTCAATTGGGATGCCCTTCAGAGAGATTTGGTCCGGGGACTACGCATCAAGGAACAAGAAGTGGCAACTGACCTCCTGCAGAGGTACATTGATCAAACAATGGAGCAGAGGTCTGTCAGAGGCGACAGACGCTAGGGGGGGGAGAGTGTTGGCAGTATACGGGAAGAAGCAAATACGGGCATACATGCAGATCTAGCACTAAGGCAACCCTTTATTTTTTTCCAAACCCCTACACCATTTAAAAGTGATTCTTATCACTAAAAACCCTTGTAAATATCATTTCACCTTTTTGTAGCTCCATTTTGTACAAGCCGAGGAGTCCTCGAGCTTGGGGAGCCTTAGAAGTAGTTGCCTGCCAATTTTCATAGTTTTTAGATCTCGTTTGAGCCCTCAAATAAACCCTGGAACCTAATTTTTAACTAGGTCGGACACTAGGTCTGGACAGGGCCAAAGCTAGTCAAAAACTATAAATAGAGCTAGAGAGCTCATTTTTGGGGGAGCTTCTTGTAGTTTTGAGCTTGTATGAGAACTTGGTTGCAATAGAAGTGATTCCATTGTCTTACTCTCTTTGTTCTTGCTGTGTGTGCGTGTGTGTGTGTGTATGTGTGTGCATGTTAGTGTGCTTCTCACTCACACATGTGTGCCTTCACTTGCTCGAGGTCTTCATACCATCCTCATGTCTTCCCGGATTGACATTAAAGGAGGTGCTACTCATCACTGAGCTACAATCTCATACTGGCATAATGAAGTGATGTTGAATGAAGTTTGTATTAATGCAATTGTAAGGAACAAAAACACATGTTTATGAATACTGTGTACTCGTAATTTCCATTCCTGAATTCCATTACTTTGGATATTTCATCATTGTACTAAATAGTAACAACCAACCAACATATATTCTCCTCCTTGGAGGGTGCCCATTTTACATGCTGACAGATTTTCAACCATAACTAGAAACTCTTTGAAGCACATAAACGCTTCGAACTTTGCTTTCAATGGATATACCCATGCATGCCTAGAAAAATCATCAATGAAAGTCATGAAGTAAAGATAATTTCCAAAAGAGTCTGCATAGGACCACAGACATCACTGTGAACAAGCTGCGATTTCTAAGTAGCTTGAACTGAACCATCTTTTGGGAATGAGGAACATTGCATTTTGCCCAAAATACAGCCTTCACATACATGTTTACCAGGTGCCTCAAGTTTAGGCAAAGAGGACACCATTTTAGATTTCTGCAAGCATAGCAAACTAACAAAATTCAGATGACCAAAGCATGCTTGACAAAGCTTTGCATCCCAAAAAGCCTGACAATCATGTGCAATAAAAAATTTTACAATCAAGCCGATCTTGGCTAATGTAGAAATTGATAACATATTTTTCTTGATCCCTGGCATAAATAAAGCATCCGACAATGTAAAAGAACTGCCAACATCAGTAGTCAGAACGATCTTACCAACTCCCATGATAGGATTAGAGGAGTTGTTGGCACATGTGACAGTATTCCCTGTAGGGGTAGGCCCAAGTGAAGTGAAGAAACTACACTGTGAGGTATATGTTTGGTTGCACCACCATCAAAGTACCAAACATCTGAGTCTATTATAGACATATACTGCTCATGAGAAGATGGGTCAAAACTGCAAACACTAGTAAATGCCCATTCTTCATTCTATACAAGATTCTATTTTTGGTGTAGAGGCCTCTTCAACAACCATTCCGGCCTCTTTTTTCTCTGCCTCTTTAGCAGTCAATTTTGGATAGCCCTTAATGACATGATCATTTCCTTTATAGTATTTTCAAAACAATTTTTTCTTTTTTTTATTTCTTCTCATCTTTGTCTTCCTTCTTCAAATGTGCAACATTTGCAGATTTTTGCTTACTAGTAGAAGAGCTCCATTTACCTTTGCCCTTTTAACTAGCTAGGAAAGCTTGATCTGCAACATACATAATATACCTGTTCTGCGAAGATTGATCTTCGTGCAGTAGAATAGAAACTAACTCTTCAAATGTTAAGGCATTTGGATTGCCTTTCATCATCAAATGAAGAGTAGAAGCAAAAGTCTAGTATGAACCAAGAAGACCATTCAGAATAGTCTGAATAAGTGAACTGTCAGGGAAGACTTCATCAACAAAAATTAAATGTTCCTTCAAATCTTTGATCTTTGTTAGAAAACTGTCCATAGAATCACCTTCATTCATATGCTCACTCTCCAATTGTTTTTGGAGGTAAGCAATATGAGCCTCATTCGTAGCCTAGTGCAATGTGGTAAGTGTATCCTAAGCATCCTTAGCTGTTCTGCAAGAGCGAATGTGAGGAATAATGGCATGTTTGACACACAAGGATATCAATCCATGTGCTTGAGCATCACTGCCATCCCAATGAATTTGCTCTGTAGTAGGTGCAAGAGGAACCGCAACACGAACATGAATCTATAGAATATCACCATCTTCGATGCCATCTGCATTAGCTTCAATACTTGTATTTGCATGTATGATAGGATGTTTTTCAACACCCTACACAATATTCCACATTACTTTTGCAACGAATGCATGGCGCATCATATAAACCCACAATGGGTAATTCGTACCATCCAACTTATCCTCGATAGCCAACATATGAAATACATCACTGCTTTCAGCCATGACCATTGACTAAAATAACTTGATGCAAAAAAAAATGTATCTAAAAAAAGTTGAATAGAACTACATTGATGATTTCTGCTAAACCTGTAGCTGACTTCTAGACTCTTATAATGGCGAACCAAAACCTATATATATCTTTGGCATAAAAAGATGAAATAGCCTACACAAACTACGATAGTGCGCTTGGAAAAACAAGCTCAAATCACGATTTCGACACCACAAAGCAAAGCAATTTTGATCTTCTAATCACTGTGAGTATGCTCACCAGTTTTCATGCGATTCTAAGGCTGTGACTGAAGGGGAGTCGGTGACACTCTAGATGAAGCGGCGACCTGCTCTGGTACCAATTGTTGGAGTTCAAGGTCTACAAAAGCACGTGAATAGTGCAAGGAAGAAGAAGAAGCTTGGAGCTCAGCACCCAATACAGAATGTATTACCACTAGAATGTACAAAGATAAGTAGCTGTTAGGGTTATATGCATATATACAAGCCGGGGAAAAAAAACCTCCTAAAGAGGGAAAAAAGTACCCCAGCGGTCCTAGTGTGTTCACACACATCACTACCTAAATATATCAACAATAAAGAAGAATGATCTTCTTCTTCTTCTTCTTCTTCTATTACATAAAGAGAATATACAAGAACGATCTATTACATTTTCCATCACTCTCGCTAGATAAATCTAGTAAAGTACAATGAAGTATCCCTGACACTGGCATAGATGACCTCTCTTTACATGTTTTATAGATTTCTACTAAGACTTACACAGACAAACAATTAGAGTTGTTAGGTGCGACATTTTTTTCTCATAAAAATTATTAGCTTCTTGCCAAAACAAGTGGAGGAAGAAGATGAGCAGAAAGAAGAGGAAGAAGATAAAACTAGAAGGTAGTAGCAATAAAAGATAGAGGGCGCCATACTCAACAAAAAATACAATTCAATGCCTTATCAACCAATTTTTTGTATTGTTGTTTAGGCACATGCATATGCCAAACAACTGAAACACACCCATGAGCAATACATGGGTTGGGACCATTCCATGCCTCAAATGAAGTGACAAATTGAAATGCTTTGTTGGGACACTTGTTAAGTACATATGTTGCATACATAGTAGCCACAATCGATAAGCTCTTGGTAAAGCATGAATTTTGACCATACACCTTTCCATTTCCATGCAAGACCTATTCTTCCTCTAAAAAAGTCCAATTTTTTTAGGTGTATATGGCATTGTATATTGGTGTTTGATCCCATGCTCAACCAAGCATGCATGAAACTTAGAAATATACTTCCCCCCTTTGATCAAAATAATGGGTGCACATTTTTACATGCTTTGAAAGTTTTAACCATAAATAGGACCTATTTAAAGCACATGCACACTTCAAACTTCACTTTCATTAAGTAGAACCATGCATTTCTAGAGAATTCATCAATAAAAGTCACAAAGTATAGGAATTCCCAAATCACAGAGTCTCAAATAGGACCACAAACACCACAATGAACAATTTGTAGTTTATGTGAATCTAGTTGAAACATCATTCGGGAAGGAAGATTGCTTTGTTTTACCTCAAATACAACCCTGATTAGCATCCTTAGAAGGTCCCTCAAGTTTGGATAGAGAGGACACTATTTGAGATTTCTGCGAGAACAAGACACTAAAAAAATTCAAATGACCAAAGCATGCATTCCAAAGCTTTGCATCTAAAATAGCTTGAGATTTATGAAGTGTACATGCTTAATCATTCTATGATATTGCATAATCTATGAGCTTATATATCCCATGACATAAAATTCTAGAAGCAATGATAATATCACCATTTGAGAGATCATGAAATGCACATCTATCATCAACAAGTTTAACAACCAAGCCAACCTTGGTTAGTGCTAAAATTGATAATATACTTTTCTCAATCCCTAGCACATATAATGCATATGAAAAATGAAAGAACTACTATAAATATTGGTAAGAATGGTCTTATGAATCCAGTATTCAATAAGAGGATTTGATAGCACATGTGACACTCTTTCTTGTAGGAGTAGGCTCAAGTGAAGTGGAGAAACTAAAATGTGAAGTAATACCTTTGGGTACACCACTATCAAAGTACCAAACATCTAATCTATTGTAGACATACATTACTCATCTGAAGATTTTTCATGACTGCAATGAGTAGTAAGTGCCCATTATTCATAATGGAAAAGGTTAGTAGACTCTATTTTAGGTGTGGAGGCCTCTGCAATAACCATTCTAGCATCTTTCTTCTTTACTTCTTTTCTAGCATGTTAAGGACAACTCTTAATGACATTATCATTTGCTTTACAAAACTTGAAAAACTATTTACACTTTTATATTTTCTTGTCATCTTTGTCTTCTTCTGTGATTGTGAGGCATTGGTAGATTTATGCTTACTAGTAGAGGAGCTCCATTTACCTTTGCTCTTTTAACTACCTAAGATATCTTGATCTAAAACACATGTAATTGACTTGTTTTTCCTATATTCATCTTTTTGCAAAAAACTAGAGACTAGATCCTCAAAGGCTAAGGCATTTGGATTGCCTTTCAACATCAAGAAAAGAATAGAAGAAAATCTCTTATAAGAATTTGGAAGAAAATTAAGAGCAGCCTACACAAGTGAAATATCTAGAAAGCTTTCATCAACAAAAGTCAGTTTCTCTTTCAAATCCTTGATCTTTTTCAAAAAGTGTCCATTGAATCTTTTATGTTTATATGCTTACTCTCCAACCATTTTTGGAGCTAAGCGACAAGAGCCTCTTCCTAGTTGGTATAGTGTTGTAAGAGTATCCCAAACTTCTTTTGTTGTTTTGCAAAAGCAAATGGGAGAGATAATGACATGTTTGACAAAGAAAGCTATGATCATCATTTTCAACACCACCCGCATCACTTGCAATCACAATATTCATACATATAGTAGGATGTACTTCATCACCCTGCACAATATTCCACAAGCATTTTGCTACCAATACATGATGTTTTATGTATGTGCACAACAAGTGATTAGATTTCTCCCTTTCTTGGTAGATCCTATTAGCATCTTCAAAGCAAAGCATGATGGAAGTAGCAGGAACCAGTTAGATGCCCCTTGACATGTGCAATATTCTATTAGAGAAAGGTAGAAACTCAAATTCACTTAGGTAAAGAGAGTCTCATGCTAAAAGAAATAAAGAAAGGTGAGATTTAAAAGCTTTTTGTAGACGTCCATCTTTGCACCCCGTTTGTTTAAAGTTTGAGAATGTATATGCAACATTTTGCATTTTGAGGGCACTATAAATTCACACAACCCCACAAGACAATATGGTCTAAGTTGTACTTGACCCAAACAAATGGTATGAAATTGGATCTCTCTAAATACATCATAGATCACTTGTATGCTACAAACGTTTGATGGATTCACATGCATGTCTTTAGAGGATGTTGTGCTATCACGCATATCATCTACATTTGTCTATATTATGATTTGCATTGAGAAGTGGTTGTGCATCTCAATCCCATGTTTCCAACCTCCACAAACCACTATGACACTAGCACATTTGCCTCCTATTGGCCCTAAATAAACTATCCCACCTTTCACAATCTATTCGACCTGCCCAACCACTCAAGATGTGGATCAACAACCAAAGGCACAAGAGCAGGAAACACAGAGGTAGGAAGAGCAACCCTCTATTATAAAGTCCATTATACTAGATTTGAAAGCACAAGGAGAGGCCTCAAGTTTTATCTTTCGATTAGGGAGGACACCATGCAGTTAAATGAACAAGGCCTAACATTTAAAAGTTCCCCTCACAAAGAATTACCAAGAGTTCCAATTTTCAGATACCCAACTTGTCTCAAACGAATATGAACAACCAATCTATCAACATTGGAGACAGATCAAGAAGAGAAAAGAGAAGAGGAAGAAGAGCTAGACTATCCAACCTACATACAAGCCATCATAAGACTTTACGAAACAACTTTTGAGGTTATATTAAGCTCCAATTCAAATAAATGAAGAAGGAGGATGTGCTCTACTCAAACAAGATTTACAAGGACAAGAGTCTTATGAAGTATTTGTATGCATCTTACATGTGTTGACCAACATTGTCGGTGTTTTAAGAGCATTTCACCACGTTTGATCCCAAGAACAACCCACCTAATATGATCCATGAGTCTTATTAACCTATGAATGCCAAGGAAAAACAATCCATGATCCTGCTTAGAGAGGTCTTTTCTCAAAGACTTTGTCCCATGTCTAATAACATCCTTGGATCTATTCACCCTTGCCACCCCATTCACCCTTGCCACCCCATTGCATGTTTTACTCACCATCAAAATCATATTAGGTGACTTCCAAATATATTCAACACTCAACCAGTAGCAAGAATAGGTATGAATTCCCCAAACACGTTTCCATGCTTCCTTTTCACATATTCCATCAATCTTTGGTTCATCTTCTTTCGTAAATAGTGAAATCAAAACTAGTCAAGAATCTATAAATGGAGCTTGTACTCATTTTGAGAGGTTGGTTGATAGTGGATTTCAAGAGCTATTGTCTACTTGAAGTTTTGGAAATACAAGGACTCCATTATTCCACTCTCTTGGGGATGTGCATATCTTTGCTATCACATGCACATTTGCATGCATCACTTGCTCACGATCTTCATATGACTCTCATGTCTCCTTGGTTAATTATATTCAGTTAAGATCTTCATTGATATTGGTATGCATTGTTGTTGTATGAAGAAATATATATATATGCTATAACTCATCAAGGAAAGTATAAACAACAAGATTGCACATGGATTGAATACAATGACATAGAAAACACGATTTTCTGCCAAAATCACGATTTTCAGATTTAAATAACATGATTTTGAGTCAAAATCGCGATTTTTTTCCAAACATGATTTTGAGGAAACATGTTTTTCAATCGAAATCACGATTTTTTGGTCATTCTCAAAATCACGATTTTTAGGCCAAAAACATGATTATGACAAAACACGATTTTCAATCGAAATCGTGATTTTTTTATTTTTCTCAAAATTGTGATTTTCACAAAAAAACACGATTTTCTATCAGAATCACTTTTTTCACGATTCTCACTCAAAATTACGTTTTTCAAGACTTTCATTCAAAATCTCGTTTTTCACGATTTTCAATCAAAATCGCATTTTTCACGATTCTCAATCAAAATCGCATTTTTTCACGATTCTCAATCAAAATCGTGTTTTTTACGATTTTCATTCAAAATCAGATTTTTCATGATTTTCAATCAAACTCACATTTTTTGGGGATTGTTTAGGATCGCGATTCTCACTCAAAATCGTGGTTTCCAAGGTTTTTCAAGATTGCGATTTTTAGTCAAAATCGTGATTTTCTCATAAGATCCTGTTTCCCTATTTTGACCCCCAGGAGCTTGATTTGACATAAATTTTTCACCAATAGTCCATTTTTTGAGCTCTATAGCTCGTTGGAAAGTTTTTTTTGAATCCCACGTGGCCTCAACTAGTTTTTATAAGAATAACACATTGATTTTCAGATAAAGTAATTTGAAGTTGACCTTCAAGTGGGGTTGGGAAGCCAAGGGGGCCCCAAAGGAATTTGAGCAATATAAAGGGGAATTTTGGGACTAGAAGACAAAGATTATGAACCTGAGATCTGGTAGACACCTAGGCAAGGATAGACAAAGCGTTAGATCTTCTGAGGCAAGTGTCAACCATACAACTAAGTCTTGGGAACAACAACTAAGTGGTTATCCTTACATACTAAGTTCAGACACAAGTGATTTAGAAATGTCTTTTAGCATGGGGAAACCGGCAGGTGGCTCAAGAACTGCCTAACTACAAACAGCAGAAGGTCCATATAAAACACAATTGTAATATATTCGGACCAACCGATTAGATGCTCGCATCTATGAGGATGGCCTGAGGTAATCAACGGTCCAACTCAAAAATCTTGATCAACTCTTCAGACTTGAACACCCAGTGGTCAAGTTCGAAGAGGGTTCATACATTGATAAGGAAGGAACCATGTATGTGGTTACGAGCTTACCAGATAGGACAGATGAGTTTGGAAATGTGATTCTCGAGAACGAGATCGGAGGCCTAGAACAAGAAGATGTAGGATGAGAACCCAAGACTCCTAGAGGTAAGTTAGTTTTGACTAGAGTGATCACTTCATATTGGATACCTCAAGACAACAAAAGCATAGAACTATTCTTGAATAGAGAAACAGAGGAAGCCTTTTGGAGATTCAAGCCAGATCATCCTAGCTCAATAGTCATCATTTACGAGTTCAAGGATTCGGAGATACCAATCAAAGTTGTCTACCTAGATAACACATTAGAGAAAATGTTCTTGGTATTATAGCATGGAAAGCAGGCATACACTTGGCAAGGCAAATTGATTTTTCCTCCACCAATATCTAATATTTCCCATGGCCTCCAAGGAGTAGGATTGTCCGAGGCTCATGAAGCCTAGAGGGAAAGAACTAGAGAGAGACCTGAGGTAAGATTTACACACAATGTGAGTAGAGAAAAATCAAGCTGAGAAGGTGAAAGACCTGAAAGAGAAAGACATCAAGCACATAGGCATCAAAGAACCGAACATGATTTTCCATTGCTTCAACCCCATGAGAACCCCAAAACCTTTAGACCCTCTCAAGTGGTCAAGGCAATGAAGAACTATTTTGATAGGATAGGAGATCCTTATGATCATGTGGCCAAGTTCAACAAGTGTTAAGAGTTGAACAGGTTGAGGACTTGTTCACCCAGTTTGAACAACATTTGGTTTGACTCCCAAGGGCATTGCCCTAGCTTGGTTTCAACCACTAAACAATGGACACTATCAAGATATAGGTCAACTGCTAGACAAATTCATTGTAGATTTTCCAAGAGTGGTATGAGGCATAAGACATCATCCTTGATCCACAGCTTCAAGCAGACACCCCAAGAAACAGTGCGACTAGCAGGAAGATGCTTTAGACAGTACATAGAAAGATGCCCTATTCCAAAATTACCCACACCGGCCAAACAAGTGGCTTTGTTTTTAGATGGCTTACTAAAAACAAATTTAAGATCATATGTGTACTTAAAAGAGCCTAGATCCATATAAGAATGTGTGCGGATGTGCATTGACATAGAAGACAACTTGGGTGAGGAGTTAGGATTGTCCAAACTCTATAAGGATTCTGATAGTTCTGCTAGTCATACTTCAAGAATCTCCACGGAAATAGATGAGATAGCCGAGCAAATTGCCAAGAAGATAGGAGTTCAAAATAGACAAACACCAAGGATCACCTCATTGAACCAGTGTTATACTTGCGGAGGGGACCACATGGCTAATGTATGCCCAATGCAAAACCTGAACATAAGAGAAAGGAATGCCCTATATTGCTCTATTGAGAGAAAATACATGAACCATATGGCTCAAGATTGTCCTTACAATAGGCAAGCTATTAAACAAGCTTATCAGCAGCCTTACCAACAAGTTAGGTATCAGAACCAATACCAACAACCATATTATAGACCACAATAGCAATATGAGGCACCATATAGGCCACAACCGGTCTTAGGAAACCAACCACCAGCTCCTACCAATGTGATTCCAATCAAGTATGCAGTGGTAGAGGAGAACCCTAATAGAGCATTGGTGCCCATAACCCTTTTGGTCTCAAAAAATGACCATCATGCCCATAATTCTGACTACTGCTATGAAGATACTCCACAACCTTATTACACAGAGTCAGTTGAGCATAGTGAGACTTATCCATATCAATATGGGGCACCACCTATGGAACAAAATTGGGAGCTAGAATACTCCAATGTCATGTATACAACTCCTAACCCTAGGCCCCAATTGAGACAAGTGAGACCCCAAGCCCCTAGAGGACCATGTTTTAGATGTCAGGGCGACCATTTCATTTGTGAATGTCCCCACCCACCGTCTCCGGGACAAGGAAAAAACATCACAATACAAGGTGTAGCTCAGTGATGAGTAGCACCTCCTTTAATGTCAATTGGAGAAGACGTGAGGATGGTATGAAGACCTCAAACAAGTGATGTCACAAGTGTGTGAGTGAGAAGCACACTAACATGCACACACAAGCGCACACAAGGCAAGAACAAAGAGAGAGACAATGGAGTTCTTTAGATTACTCAAAAGTGCTCTTACAAGTTCAAATCTACAACAAGCTAACCCCAAAAATGAGCACTCTAGCTCTTTTTATAGTTTTTGACTAGCTTTGGCCCTGTCCAGACCTAGTGTCTAGCCTAGTTAAAAATTAGGTTCTAGGGCCTATTTGAGGGCTCAAATGGAGTCTAAAAAATATGAAAATTGATAAGTACGTACTTCTAATGCTCCTGAAGCTTAAGGACTCCTTGGCTTGCACAAAATGGAGCTACAAAAATATGAAATGGTATTTACAATGGTGTGGAGTGACTAGAATCACTATTTGGGAAATATTTGGGAAAATTTAAGGGCCTATTTGCCATATCTGCGTTGACAACTTTGCCTGCTTGATCCTTGCTCCGACTCCCTTCTTTGGCTTCCTTTTCTTGTGGGTCCTTGGATGCCTTGACTGCTCCCAACACCCCCCCCTCTCTCGCGTCTGTCATCTCTGACAGATCCTTGTTTGGCTGAGCGTTTGACATAGTATTCCACCACATCTGAAGCGAGGTGATGTTCTTCTAGCCGCAGCCCCTGTGCGAGGTCTATCCCAATCTACTGGCCCTCGAATGTCTGGATGTGGTAGCTGCAATTGATCTAAGTGTAAGGTCCTCTCCACAGCGAGCAGTTGGAGGACATGTGAGGGTCTGGGTACGAATATTTCAGAGTGGTATTCTCAGAACCCTGTGATGAACATCTCTTTGAAAGTTTGTTTGTAGCAAGCTGGGAGGTACTTTATTCTGGTGCTAGATAGACATAATTCAACCATTTTGCACAGCCTTTGACGTTCTTGACAGCAATGGCAAACTCGGGCTAGGTGGGTCCTCGGAGGACTGGAACGTAACATGGATTATACTTGATAAATAGTGGCATGTTGTTCCATGTGCGGACCATTTCTGGATATGTTTCAAGGAGTCGAATCCGCCAGGTGGGTTGGAAGGTTAATCCTTGTTTTGCACATTCAAGTAGATCTTCAGGACCAAATTGAGTGGCGAAAGTCGGGGCTTTGCCACACCTTCGTTGAATCTCCGCATTGTAATCTGCTAAGAGCACCGAGTAAGGCACATATTGGGCATCATTTGTTCCTATCCAGTGGTGATGTGACATGTGCCTGAAATACTCGGAGTTTATGATAGTATCCTCCAGTTTAGCCATTGATTGGATTTGTACTGCAACACGATCTTCATGGGTTTTGGTTGTCTTTTTGAGTTTTTTGAAGCCATTCGGGTGCTTCGACTTCCAGGGTGTCCATTCCTTCCAATGTTTGCTGGTCTCCCGGCATAGGCATAGGAACATAGGGTCCCTCATACGACTCGTCCACTTCGATGGTCACCAATTCCTCTGGCTCTGGTTCGATAATTCGAGAGGGTTGTCTTTCATACTCAAGTAGCTTCTATTGCAATTCTTCAACCTGCTCTTTTAGCACCTTTACCTCCTCTAAAGTCGTTGCCGACTCTATGATCTTGGGTTGTTCTTCTTGCTCCCTTAGCTGGTGGTGCAGTGCATCTCATTCTTTTTCCATATCATCATGGGCTTCCAGCAGATCAGCATAGCTCTCCAGGATTGTTTTCATCATGTCTGAAGGGACTACTTTAAACTATTCTGGGTCGATCTCATGGGGGGAGCCTTCCATCACAGCTTCTAGGTTTTCTTCATTCTGCTTTTGCAATTGCTTGTTCTCTTCAAGTGCCGTGGCCATGTGTTTTCTGAATAGGATCAAATTACACTGTACTCTAAGATTATCAGTTTGGTAGAGTTCGAGTAAAGCTTCGAGTTGTTTGACGTCTAAAGATTTTGATGGTTGGGGTGTTTCCAAGCGGGTTTGATGGGCCTGTTTGAGTGTGGTGTAGTGTTGATTGAGGTCAGCATTTTCTTCTTCTATAGTCATAAGCCACCTCTATAGTTATTGGTGGTCCATAGTTTATTGACGATGGCGATCTTCGCGAGTTTGATATTCACTCTATAGTTGATATACACATTGATGTAAAGTAGAAAACACATTATTTACATTTAAGAATGCTGGGAAAGGAGAGGATGCAGGGGGGATGGGGAAAGGAAAGGGAATCGTGAATGAGGTGGAATCAAGTGGTGATGTGGGTGGAGGGGTAATGGGAGATTGTGGCTGTGTGGGGGGAGGAAGTGGTGCTGTGGCTGGTGATGTCTCCATGTGTCAAAAGTGTGTATGACTGTGTAAATGGGGACAGTGGGTGGTGTGGACGTGATGTTCGTGAATAGTGTTGTGAAGCTGGGATAGTAACCCCTCCAAGTTGGGTGCCTGAAGAGATAGGAATTCCCATAACATATGTGGTGATCATGGACGTGGGGGTGGTTGTGTCATGGGGAGGAGTGAATTGTGCATTGAAAGGTGAAGAGTGTGGTGATGGTGGTGCCTCATGGTGTTCTTCTGTCTGAGTAGTGTCTCTTGGTGTCGTGACATCTATGTGGATAGCAAAGGGGACGAGTAGGCACTCGTTTCTCAAAGAGATGAATATAAGCAAGAGCCGAATGAATAGCTTCATCAAGGCCCAACGCATCCGCATGAAGATTCATGGACTCAATAAATAGTTCATCTACGCCTTCCTCTCCTAACATTTGGCTTATCAGCATCTTCCCTCTTTTGAGTGATAGCTTGTGATGCTCCTGAACCCGCTTCATGGTTTCATACAATCTTTTTATTTGTGCCGAATAAGCTAGGGCACCAACTAGTGCTAAGGTTTCTTCTTGCTCTTGGTCGTGTTCCTCTCCTGCTTCCTCTTCCATTTCTTCTTCATCTTTGTCTACTTCCACGACTTCAAGTTGGGTAGGAGCGGAAATTCTTGTGGTTGGTTGTGGTCCCCGGGTCTACTCTTCCTCTGTCTCTAGGTTAGCCTCATTAACCATTCGGGCAATTTCTTCATCTGTCAAATCATCCAGGGTGTAGCCCTGTGGGAAATCCAAGTCCAATGGAATCGGAGGGAAAACCAAATTGGGTCCTTCTGCACTTTGTCTAGGTAAGAGAATAGTAAATGGACGTGCACGTCTGGTGTGAGGTGGTGTCACCTCTGGTATGAGGGTGGAACCCCTTTTTGAACAGCCCCCTCATCTTCCTGGAAGGTGGCCCTGTTGTTGATAGCCGTCGCTGAAATTCCTGGGCTCGGGACCACACTAGTGCTCTTTGATCAGGCACATCATAAGCTAAGCACCTGTAAATGATCCTTGTTAGCGCACAACATCCATGAAGCACATTCTTATGTTTCTTATTCCAGCGCTGATGTGCTAGGTGGATTTGATCTATGATCTAGTGGGGTAGATTGATCGTGAGGTTTTCGGTTTCTGCCAAGTACAAGCTAAACCAAATTCTTTTGGGTGGCATGGTGAAGCGCTCTTGGGCTGGAAAGGCGAAGTGTTGGATGATTGTGTGTAGGTGGAGGGTGATGGTAGGTGTCATAGCGACCATATTCTTTAATTTGTTAAGATCTTTGTGTTTCATTCTTCCAGGGATCAATGTTTCTTTCTCTGTGGGAATGTGCATGCCATTCATGTCCAAGGCCTCCGGTACTAAATTGAGGGTAAGTTTAAATCTTTTTAGCTCGTGGTCTGGTGTTAATGAGGGTAGCACAAAGGTACTGTCACCTCCCTTGGCTCTGCTAGGGGTGATGGTACTGATTAGGTAGGAGCAACGCAAGAAATCAGGCTTAGGTAAGAGTGCCCTAAAGTAGCTATCCAAGCCCGCTTTAGTCCAGAGAGATCTCATTACTTCTGCATCCTGATACTTCTTGAATTCACGGGTAAAGAAATGGTATCTTCCCCATTTGCCATTAAATTCAATTTTTGCTTCCCAAAAGTAGGTGCCCTCACCCAATGGACTTGCAACATCGTTGAACCAATGTGCATGTTTTCCTACTTGAGACGTGTGCCCATGTGGAGGGTTCTGAATTGGGAGGACATGCACCACCCTAAGTTCTTGAGGCCTCTCAGTGAGTTGTGGTTCGAGGAGGAGAGTTTCAATATCCACAATTTGGGCAGTGGACCCCGCCTGGGAACTGGTGCCTCCTGCTTCTGCCATGTTACTACTTGTTTGCTAGTTCTGTGAGAATATAGAAGCATGTGTTAACATTGTAATGGACAAGATAGAACAATTTTTGTCCTTGTTACAACATTAACATGAGGTTAGTGATAGGTTAGTAGGTCTGTGAGTGCTCGGTGA
Organism: Ceratopteris richardii; assembly: GCA_020310875.1. Lineage (NCBI taxonomy): Eukaryota > Viridiplantae > Streptophyta > Polypodiopsida > Polypodiales > Pteridaceae > Ceratopteris > Ceratopteris richardii. The sequence goes on from CM035441.1 coordinate 9,894,592, forward strand.
TTGTGTGTGTAGTTAGTGAATGAATAATTCTGTGAGCTACATGGAAAGATGCAATGTAAGGATGATGCAATTAGTAGGTGGAGATGAAATTACAAATGGGGGTCAAGGGGTTTATTACAAGCTTGGGTTACCAAACATAGTGGATGGCTTTTAGTTTTGACTTCGTGGAGACTCTGGAGGAGTTTATAAGAGTATCTGCTTGGAAATGAGGCTTTTTAGGGACCCATTTACAAGTGATTCTGCTCATGCCCATGGGCGAATATGTGTTTCTACGTGTCGGATAAGAGCGGGCATCAGTTGTCCGAGTGAGTGAACCATGTTGTATATGGTGTGGTCTGTGTGTAGCTATTTGAGCCCACAAGCAAGCCTTAGGCACCCAAATTTGTCTTGATTGTGGGTCAGCTTCATTGACTTCTTGGGTACCTAGATAGATTTCACTTTAGTAGACAAATTTTTGAAAGACTTCTTATTAGTGTCCTGTCGTTGATCACTAATTTGAAGTTTAGCCCATGGTTGTGACTGGACCGCAACAGGATGCTCGCCTTTTCGCACCCAAACTTGTTTTGGTGGTTGAGACACCTTGCTTCGTACTTCCTTCTGGCTTGGAGCATAGGTCATTTGCTTCCTCTGCATTTGATCCACCTTTGGTTGCCATATCCCTCTGGCTTTTGGAAAAGAAGAAAGTTCCATCGTATCTTTTTCTTCTTTGTTGAGACAATCATCCATCTCCGTCACATAGTTTTGGACAAGAATAGCATCATCATCTTCATGTGTACTCCTGGAAGGACCAGGAGTTTGTGCCTTTCCTAATTCCTTGAGTGCTTCATTTTCTAACTCAAGTGTAATGCGGTTTTGATTTACCCATACCTGAAGAAGTCCACTTCTTAGGTTTAGGTTGATTGCATGATCATAGATCCAGTCTTGACCCAGGATGAGAGACTCAGGTAGGTCCTCATCTTGACACACTAGTACTTTAACTGTCATTAGAACATGTGGAATGTAGAGGGGAAGTTCCACCTCGCCCTGCAAGAGGTTTCCACACCTCCCAATCCTATGAGGTATGCTTCTATAGGATTGCCATTTAAATTCAATTCTCGACAATAAGAAAGTTTAACAGCACTAGTGGGTGCACCTGAATCAATCAAGGCTTGTACAATTCTTGCACTATTTCCTTGTCCTATTTCTAAGGTCACAAAAGGACGTCGATCAATTATTCTATTGGAACTTACACCTGAGACTTCGCACATAGCCATATGATATCCTGGATCTGCATAGGCATCTATCCTAGGCTGATCTCTACCCTATCTCCTCAATTTCATTCTTCGGATGCGTTCCAATGCTTCTGCCTGTGCTTCTTCTCAGATTGGCTTTTCCTCTTCTTTACGTTTCCTTGCAGTAGTGAGTCAATTTAACATCTCCTCCATGAGGGGTTCTTGACATAACTTGACTCTGCATATGCTAATGTAACTAGGGAGAACATCACCCTCTAGTGTAGCTAATTGAATTGCTCCACTCGTTGAGATCCTATTTATGATCATAGATCCATAGCCTCTCTTCTCTAATTTCCGTGCATGTTGCTTCAAAGTGTAGACTAGGACTAAATCTGCTGCTTTCAAGCCCTTATCCTTCACATGTGAGTCAAAATATGCTTTTTTTCTTTTCTTGGCTGCATAAATTCCTGCTGCAGCTCTAAATCTTATCTCACCTAATCATTCAAGGTCAAAGATTCTAGATGAGAGCTCATGGCTTGTCCACTCGTGCTCCTGTGCTACTCTCAATGTAGGTATCAAGAAGTCCAATGGTAGCACTGCATTTTGGCCAAATACCATTTGAAAGGGAGTGGCTTGGAGTACCATTTTATAGGCAACTCGGTATGCCCAAACAGCGTGATGTAGCTGTTTGTCCCAATCAGAGCGTTTATTATTCACTAGTTTGGTCAGCACATTGCATAGAATTGTATTTGTACTTTCGGCTTGTCCATTAGCTTGTGGATGATAGGGGGCAGACTTCTTATGTACTACCTTGAAGAATTCTTGGAGAATATTTTCAATGACTTCATTCAAGAAGTGAGTGCCTCTATATCACTTACTAGCTCGATAGGTAGCCTGTATCTAGTGAACACATTCTCAAATAAGAACTTAGCTGTCGTTTGAGCATCATTCTTCGTGGTGGCTTTTACTTCTACCCACTTGGTTAGATAATCTGTGGCCACAATGATATATTCAGCATGTGAACCCTTAGCTGAGGGATTAATAGGATAGACAAAGTCTATTCCCCACTTAGAGAATGCACGCACACCCATCATAGGTATCAATGGCATCGCATCTTTGCGCATATGATACTGAGTCCGCTGACAAACATCACACCTCTTCACGTAGGTGTGTGCATCCATATGAAGGGTTGGCCACCACAGTCCTACCAATAGTATTACCTTGATCACTCTATCTGGTCCAAAGTGTCCTCCTGCTACACCTTGGTGAGCAATTTCCAAGATCTTCAGATATTCACTCTCATGGATGCATAGTCTGAGGTAACCATCCTTACCACGTTTGTATAGGTTATCTCCAATGAGTGAGTAGTCTAAAGCTTCTTGTTCTAAGCTTCTCTGCCTAGCCAGGGTCATCTTTTGAGGGAATGTTTCGTCCTCAGGAAGGCTACTAATGGTTCACTCCAATCTGGTATTAGAGACACTTGGTACAAAGTAGTGGTGCTCCACAGGTGGTCTAATATGACAGACTCGGCATTCCTTGCACAACTTATAGACATCTGCTTCCATTGTTGGCCAATGCACTCCGAGTCTCCTTAGTGTCTGTAGGGTTCTTTGCCTTGAGTAGTGTTGCCCTAATGCACCTACATGTGCTAGTTGCAAACATTTAGCGTACTCATCCTCTTCCACAGAACAAGATAATATTCTTAGATTTGTATGCTTGTACATACTTCCCGCCATGATATGGTACTTTTGGGCTTTTACTACCTCCCTATCTTGTGTGTTTATTACTGGATGACTAGGCCCGTATGTCAATACTGGCACTAATGGCTTAGCCCACTGAGGTACAACTTCCAAATTAAACAAGTAAGCATCAGGAAGGTCATCTAATACTCCTTGTGGGGCCTCTCTAGATGTGAGCCTAGAGAGATGGTCAGTCTTGCCTTTCCTAACCACGACCTCAAAGTCATATTCCATTAGTAAGAGAAACTATCTTACTAATCTACCCGTATTGCATGGTTTGTTTACCAAGTACAACAGTGCTTGATGATCAGTAAAAAATTTAAATTTATTTGCAAGCAAATAGTGTCTAAAATTTTTAACTGCATATACCATGCCTAATCCTTCTCGTTGAGTGGTTGTATAGTTCCGTTCAGCTGCATTCAACTATCTACTAGCATAGGCAATTGGAAGGTCCATATTACCTTCACCCGTAGGTTGCGCTAGCACACATCCAATAGCATAATTGGATGCATCTACGTGAACATGAAAGGGCTTATTCCAATCGGGTGTGGTCAGAATGGGTGCTGAACATAATCGCCGTTTAAGCTCATTGAAGGAGTTTTCACATTCTTCAGCCCACTCAAAGTGAGTCAAAAGTCCAAACAGAGGCTTTGCAATACATGTGTATAAAACGCCGATAATATCCACAATGCCCCATGAAAGCTTGTACTTCCTTGACGTTCTTTAGCCTAGGTAGTTCTGCAATAGCTCTCAATTTCTCCTCATCCATGGATATGCCATTCTTTGACACTATGTGTCCTAGAATCTTGCCTTGCTTAACCATGAAAACACACTTTTTTGGGTTCAGGCAAACTTGATATTCTCTACATTTATCAAAGATTTGCCTGAGTTCAGGTATATGTGTTTGTCTGATGTTGGAATGAGCACAGAGGTCATCAACATAGACTTCCAAATTCTTCCTCAAGAATTCCTTAAACACATGGCACATCAACCTCTGAAAAGTGGTTGGTGCATTGGTAAGACCAAATGGCATTACTCGAAAGGCAAATATGCCCTACTCTGTGGCAAAAGCCATCTTATGCTGATCTTCTAGAGCTATCACCACTTGATTGTAGCTAGGAAAATCCATCAAGGAAGCTGTATACTTCCTTGCCTGCTAATCTTTCTAAGAGATGTTGAGTGATGGGAAGCGTATAGTTATCTCGAATGGTGGCTGCATTAACTTTCTTCAAGTTAATGCATACACGTAGCTTTCCGTTCTTCTTGGGGACCACTACAATGGGGGATACCCACTTAGTGTGCTCAGATTCATAGATAAATCTAGCTTCAACCCGATCTATTTCTTCTTTAATCTTGGCAGCATAATTATCATTATATGTGTATGGCTTTTGCTTAGAGGGTTTGGCATCGGAGGTCATGGGGATAGTGTGTGAGCATATGTCATGGTCTACACCTTTCAAGTCCTTGTAGCTCCAAGTGAATACATCTCTGTATTCTCTTAGCAAAGCTACCAACTCTTGCTCTTCTTCTTCTGTGAGGTCATGTCCTATGTGCATGCATCTTTCTTCTCTTCCTTCTATGGCGACAACAATCTTCTTTGTGGTTTCCTTGTTATCATAGGCCTCTCTTGCTTGTGCATCATGTTTAGGCATTCTTATCATGACTCTCCTATCCTCTATTTCATACTTCTTAAAGTTTTCAAGGACCTCAAACAAAGATTCTTCCTCCTCCGGTGTGACTTCTCTCTTCTTCCTCTTCTTGGCTTCGTTCTTAGTGGTCACTTGTGTGGTTAATATCACCTCATTCATAATTTCTACGTTTCTCTAAGGGTGAGCTTCTACTTCGTAAAAATATTCCTCATCTGATGCAAAAAGGGGGGTCCATAATAATTGAATCTAGATGGAGTCACTTGCATCCGCGAATGCATCAGTGCTAGGTTCACATTCTTCAAGAATCAAATCACCCATGATTGGTTCTATTGAGAAGACTAAAATGTCATAGCCATCCTCATCATAGTGGGGTGTCCATTGTTCTTCATTGATGGCTACATCCGTTGTTGCTAGAATTTCCGCCCAGCTGTGAGGTTCGAATTCTTCGTCAAGAAATGTGTGTCTTCATGCATCCATGAGGATCTTGATCCTATGGAATGCATTGAATCAGTGTCATCTTTGGCTCTATGGATGGGATTCCATTGAATGGGAGGCACATCTCTATGAGAGTAATCCTTGAGATTGACTTTGGTGGTAACACCTAAGTGTTGCAAGTACAATGAGTTGGTTCCCCAATCCTGTACCAGTTGCAACTACCGCATAAATGGCCTTCCCAAAATCATCTCATAGGCATGATTTTTGCTAAAGTCACATATAGCAAAGGTATGCTCAAACTCAACACCATATGTAGTTAGAGTTATTCCTTCTAGCAGTCCTAAGGGTCTCTCAATGTGACCATCGGCCATCTGCAATTTCATGACCGTGGGTGCTCTCATGCAAGTAGACTTTGCTTCCCATGGGCCTGTGAAATGGGGTAGTTCCTGTAAGGAATTAGACTCAAAGTCTAATTTCTCTTGAGATTGGGCACTCTCCTGCTCTTCATAAATAGAAGGAATGTCCTGTGGGAATTGATCATGCGCGTCATCCACAAGTTCAATGGGAGGAGGAACTTCACTTTCTTTAGCCCATTTCTCTTCTTGAATCTCTCGCAGGAATTTTGGTGAATACCTATTCATAGAAGAAGAGGTGTGTGGTTCAGTGGAGTTAGGCACATAAGCTTCATGGGGAGGAATGCTTATTCTTCCACTTGCCTCATCTCTTCTTGGGGAGTTTCCTTCCTTGGCAGATCTTGCAATTATGTTCTCTAACTTTTCTAATAGTCCATCAAAATGCATATGTGCCTTCGCTAAGCACGAGTAGTTGAATAAGTGGCTGGCTTCAAACATGGTCTGAGCCAACGCTACCATTTTAGCACAAAGCTTGGTTCTCTCTATCTCTAGATCAGCTCTAGGGTAGCATCTTTCATGATCTGTAACATTTGGCCCTTCTTGGATCCTGGCCTGATATGCTTTAAGCATCATGTCTATATCCTCTAGAGTGGGGTCAGCTAATACTGATCCTACTCTAGGGGGTGGTGGAATTGTATGCGGTGGGATGGAGGGTGATGGAGAAGGTGATAGGGATGGAGGTGGTGGTGACATGTGAGAGTGTGGTTGAGATGTGAGTTCAAAAATTTTACCTTTTGATTCTCTTATGCTTTCCTCTAATTCGCTCATCTTCTTAGACCATTGTGTTTTCATCCTTTCTCGGCTATCTTTCCAGGCTCTAGTTTGTTTCTTGGCTACGCTCTCAGTTTCACTAACCTCGGCACTCTTTTCTTGGCCTAGACCTTGGTTCTGCTACAAAGCCTGAGCTCTAGTGACCACTCGCACTGGTGCAGTGGAAGCTACGCTTCCTGTAGAGTCTACTACTAACCCAACAACATTGATAGGAGTGATTTTTGGCATATTCTAGAGTCCATTGTGATGGATAGTCGCTTTTAACTCAAAAAAGCACTATTTAGAAGATGTAGGAGTGTTTAACCAAAAAGAAGAACCTCTCACAAGCTTTAAAACGGTAAATTTAAAGGATGGAAGTGAGAGCAGTCAAAAAAAGAAGAAAAGAAAAGTAGTAAAACAAGAAGAGGAGGAATCATTGTTTGAAGTACCAGAAAACTTCAAGAAATATGAAGCTGAAGACCGGAAAATTTTGGTATGAATGCCTAAAAGAGAGGCCATCATAGTAGAATCATATGATAATAAAGGAAAGACCAACAAGATTGTTGTGACCATTGAGGAGAACGAAGAGACATGTACATACATAGGAGATGACCTAAGTGCAGAAGAAGAAATGGAGCTCGTAGCTCTATTAAGGGAATATAAGGACATGTTTGCGTAGCACTATAGAGACTTGAAGGGGGTAGATCCAAGAATATGCTCTCATATCATCCCCATGATAGCTTATGCAAATCCCACCAAACAAAAGCCCTACACATATAATGACACTTATGCAGCTAAAATAAAAGAAGAAATTGATAGACTAATTGAAGCTGGATTTATCTGTGAGATTGAGCATACTGAATGGGTGTCTCCCATTGTCGTGGTGCCTAAGAAGAAGGAAAAGTTGCGAGTGTGTATTAACCTTAAAAATGTTAATGCCGCTACAATCAGAGATAGCTATCCACTTCCAATAACCAAACACTTATTGGAGCATGTTGTAGGCAAGGAAGTTTACAACTTCCTTGATGGATTTTCAGGTTACAACCAAGTAGCCATTGCCCCTAAAGATCAACACAAGACGGCTTTTTCCACCAAATGGGGAATCTTTGCATTTTGTGTGATGCCATTTGGGCTCACAAATGCTCCTGCAACATTCCAAAGGCTAATGTGTCATGTCTTCAAAGAGTTCTTCCGAAAGATCTTAGAAGTATATGTGGATGATTTATGTGCCCATTCCCAAGAAAGAAGATACCACATCCCAAAGCTCAGACAGATCTTCAACAAGTGCAGAGAATATCGAGTGTGTTTGAACCCAGAGAAGTGTGTGTTCATGGTATGACAGAGTAAAATCTTAGGTCACATTGTCTCTAAGAATGGTATATCTATAGATGAGGATAAACGAAGAGCCATAGCAGAGTTGCCGAGGCCAAGAAACGTTAAAGAGGTACAAGCCTTTATGGGCCATTGTGGATATTACTGTAGGTTTATCCACATGTACGCAATCATAGCTAAGCCTCTTTATGCCTTGCTGACAAATTTTGAGTGGAACGACAAATGCGAAAATTCCTTCAATGAATTGAAGAGACGTTTGTGCACAACACCAATATTGACCACTCCTGATTGGAATAAACCATTCCATGTCCATGTAGATGCATCCAATCATGCAATAGGATGTGTGCTAGCACAACCCAAAGGTTAAGGAAATTTAGATTTGCCTATAGCTTATGTTAGTAGATAGCTAAATGCAGCTAAACGAAGCTATACAAGAATCGAGCGAGAAGGCTTAGGCATGGTATAGACCGTGAAAACGTTTACACTATCTCTTGGCCAAAAAGTTCAAGTTTTTCACTGATAATCAAGACTTATTATATTTGGTCAATAAACCTTGCAATACAGGACACTTAATAAGATGGTTCCTCTTACTAATGGAATACGACTTCAAAGTTGTTGTTAGGAAAGGTCGGACCCACCTTAGGGCGGATCACCTTTCTTGCATAACTTCAGGAGAGCCACCGCAAGGAGTGCGTGATGAACTACCTGTCGCTTATTTATTCAATTTAGAAGTTGTTCCTAAATGGGCAAATAAGTTGGTACCTATTCTAACCTTTGAACCCACAAATAAGAATGTGAAAACGAACCGAGAGGAAATTGTACAATCACAAAACTATAAAATATTGGCAGGCAATATGAAAGGAGAAAGAGTTGGCCAAAGTGGAAAGAATATGCAGAAGCTGTAAGAAATAATAACAGCACATCGGAATAGACCTGTAGACAGAGTTGAGAGAAAAACGCAGACAAAGATAGACGCAGACTAAGAGATAGAGAACTCAAATTCTCAGATTGCCGAGCGTAATGCAGTTACAATGATGGTGCTGTCCACTCGTGCGCTCCCACTATGGAGCTTAGATGGCAATCTAGACAGACTCTAGATGAAGGGCTTACTAGTGCGCAATGCTATGTAAAGCTCAACCTGGGCCGTGCTTATATAGCTTTTACAAGGCGGTTCGGTATAGATAAACATAGTCGGGAGATACAAAATAATCGGTAAAATATATAATCCGACAATATCTCCACGACCAGAAGTCCTACCGTCTCGGCCCTACGGGCCGGGGGGATAGGCCCCCCGCACCCCGTAGAAGGGGGCAAGCCCCCCTCTGCACTCCCCCCATTAAGGTTCTATTGGGAAACCGTGCGATGCCACAGGGCCTTTATTTTCACCTTAAATGGCAACCCAATGGCCTGGAAGTTTATGCCCTACCTAACCTAACGGCTAGGCTCACAAAGATCATCTTCAACCATCAACCGTCACACATAGACCTCATCTAACTTGGAAGTTAGGGTTCCACAAATGTCCGGGCTCTCATAATGACTTCTCCTCATAATGGAGGCCTTACAACTTAGATCACCATGGATCATTTGTGGTAACATGAGGGTGGAGTATTGAGCATATCTAACACCCCCCCTCAATGTCCACTCGATGGTGAACTACCTCCTTGGTCCAATCCCAAGCTTTGGAAAGTGTCGAAGAAGTTGCTCTCTCCAAGAGCCTTGGTGAAGATGTCTACCCCATTTTCTTCAGTACGGCAATAGGTTATCTCCATGACCCCGTCCTTAATCAACTCACGCACATAGTGATACTGGATTTCTATGTGCTTGGTACGTGCATGGAAAACAAGATTTTTGGCGATGGTCATGCAACTTTGGTTGTCACACTTCAACTCTGTAGCCTCCTATTCTTGTATTCCTATGTGCCATAGGATCCTCCTCAACCATACTGCTTCACATGCTGCAATGCATGCAACTTTGTACTTTGCTTCAATAGAAGATAATGCTACAGTCGATTGCTTCTTACTGATCCAAGAGAAAATCCCTGATCCTAAAGAAAAAAAATATCCAAAAACTGTCAATGCCTCCGACTTGTGAGTAGCCCTGTGCAACAAGTCTTGATTTATACTTTTCTAGAGTACCATCAGCCTTGTACTTTAGCTTTCAAACCCACTTGGTGCCAATGACTTTACGCTTAGGGGGTCGATCCACTAGCTCCCAAGTTCCATTCTTCATGATATTGTTGTATTCTGTTTGCATGGTAGCCCTCAAATTCGGATCATGGAGTGCCTCTTCCACATTGGTTGGTTCCTTTGCTTCTTCTTGAATGAGATCAGCCATCAAGGCTGTGTTTACAATATGGGCGCTTGCCCGTCTCTGTTCCTCTATTCTCTGTGATCACCTCGGTCCATCTACAACCTGTTCTAGTGACTGTGGGATGGGGTTTGCAGAATCATAGAGTTGCCTCACCCAACGTGGCAATGGCTTTTCCACTTGGGTGTCAGTAGGTTGGTGACTTTCAGGCTCATCATCTGGAGATGATGCTTCCTTCTCTTGTGTAGAAGGGATAGCTCTTGGGCCAGGTTCATAGTGGATTGCCCCTTCGCCTGATGATAAAGTGGAAGCTCTCTTTTCCTCCTCCACTGCATGTGGCTCCTCCTCCTTAAACACCACATAACGACTCGCCATGATCTTCTTAGCCTCAGGGTCATAAAGCTTATACGCCTTCTTATCTTCACTGTACCCTAGGAAGATACATTTGATGCTTTTTGGTTGAAGCTTGTTTCTCTCTCTATCTGGAACATGTACGTAACATTCACTTCCAAATACTTTGAAATGGGAAATAGAAGGCTTTTTACCAGTGTAGGCTTCTTGTGGAGTCTTTCCATCAAGTGCCTTGATGTAGCTTGGATTCAATATGTAGACAGCAGTGTTGATAGCCTCTGCCCAAAACTGATTAGGCATACCCTTTCCTTTCAACATGCACCTTGCCATCTCCATGATGGTTCGATTCCAACGTTCTACAACACCGTTCTGTTGAGGACTATGTGCCACTGTGAGTTGATGCTTGATTCCCTTACTCTTGCAGAAATCTTCAAACTCTGTTGATGTGAACTCACCACCACCGTTTGTCCTGAGTTTCTTCATCTTCTTCCCTGTTTCAGTTTCAACAAGCTGAAGCCATTCTTTAAACTTACCAAAAGCTTGAGCCTTATCGCGAAGGAAGTACACCCACATCTTCCTACTATAGTCGTCGACAAGTAACATGAAGTAGGAAGATCTGCCCAAGGCCTGTGTAGGCATTTTTCCGCACAAGTCAGCATGCACCAAATCTAGAGGATAGCTTGCCTTGTTCTTGCTTTCTTGTAGAAACGCCTTCCTCTGTTGGTTGCCCATCATGCAAGCTTCACATGGTTCCTTCATTTCTGCAATCGATGGTAGGTGTGCAACCATACCTCTGCGATACATGTCCTTCAATACAGGCTATCCAATGTGGTCGAATCTCTCATGCCATAGCTTACTTGTGCCCACGTTTGTACTGGTTGTAAGAGCACACAACTCATACAGGTTGTTCCTCCTTATGCCAGTCCCAACGATGTTGTTGTTACCGCCCATAATCTTAGCTCCTATCTTACTGAAAGATAATTGGTGACCTTGATCAGTTATAGAAGCTACTGAAAGTAGATTTCGTTTTATTTGTGGAACATACAACACATTTGAAAGCTTTCTGATATCACCATTAGAGTTAATGAAAGAAACCGTACCTTCACCCTCTGCAGGACATCTTGCATTGTTACCTACCTTTACTATGATGGGTTCCTTTAGAGGCTATAAGGAACTGTAAAGGTCTTTTTTACTCGTCATGTGACGAGATGCACCACTGTCCAACACCCATGAGTCATCTGTTCCTGAATCTTCAACCGAGGAGCACACCTCCTCTATCATAATAAATAACTCAAGCTCTGTTTCTGCTGTGTTGGTAGACTCCTTGCCCTTGCCACCTTTTGAAGAGCCACTCTTCTCTTCTGCCTTCTTGATGCGACAGTCTTGGATTCTGTGTCCCTTCTTCTTGCAGTGGAAACACTCTCCCTTGAACTTCTTTTTGTCGTTCTTCTTTTTGTCTCCATCTTTTGAAGAGTCTGTTTTGCCTCCTTTGGCATTTGCTGTGAATGCATCATCTCCTTAGCTACCACCACTCCTTGCCTTGAGCCGCAGCTCCTCCTCCATGAGTAAGGCACTGAATTCTTTAAAAGTTAGTGGTTGAGGTCTGATTTGAGTGTTAAGAGCAGTTACCAAACCATCAAACTTAGGTGGACAGGTTCGAAGACAACCTCGAGCTAGCTCCTCACTTGACTTTTGAACACCTGATCTTGCCATTTGATCTCGTAGATTCTTTATGCGAGTAATGAACACCTCTGCAGTCTCCCCATCAACAAACCATTCTGCTACAAGCTGATTCTCCAAGTTCTGAATCCGTGTCTGATTACAAGTTTCATATTGATTTCTCAATATGTTCCATGCTTCACATGCCTTCATAGTATGTTGAGTGAGAGTCAGAACACTATCAGAAGTACTTGTAACAAGAGCACAGATTGCATCTACATTTCTACGTTTCCAAGCACGTAGAAGATCAGCATCAGGAGGAATCATTCGACCATGATTATTTGGATCAGGTCTTTCTTGGGGCTCTTGATCAGTCCCAAGAACAGTCTCCAAAAGCTCATACGAATCAAGAATAGAAGTGATTTTGAACTTCCACAGGGTGTAGTTCGTACCATCAAGTTTACCTTCTGTGAAGGCTGGTGGCCGTATTCGCAACGTTGGAATGACCGGCATCATTGCTGCTCTTGCTTGTGCACCACCTACTCCTGTTGATGAACCGCCTTGGCCCCCAGTCGTAGATGATGATGCACCACTTGACATCTTCTCTCTTTTGTTGTTATGAACTGTGCAACCTCCGCGTTTCTACTTCTGCACCACTCAGAGCCTCTTGAGCTCTGATACCATGTAAGAAATAATAAAAGCACAGCGGAATAGACCTGTAGACAGAGTTGAGAGAAAAACGCAGACAAAGATAGACGCAAACTAAGAGATAGAGAACTCAAATTCTCAGATTACCGAGCGTAATGCAGTTACAATGATGGTGCTGTCCACTTGTGCGCTCCCACTATGGAGCTTAGATGGCGATCTAGACAGACTCTAGATGAAGGGCTTACTAGTGCACAATGCTATGTAAAGCTCAACCTGGGCCGTGCTTATATAACTTTTACAAGGCGGTTCGGTATAGATAAACATAGTCGAGAGATACAAAATAGTCGATAAGATATATGATCCGACAATATCTCCACGACCAGAAGTCCTACCGTCTCGGCCCTACGGGCCGGGGGGATAGGCCCCCCAGACCCCATAGACGGGAGCAAGCCCCCCTCTGCAATCCCCCCATTAAGGTTCTATGGGAAACCCTATGGGAAACCGTGCGATGCCATAAGGCCTTTATTTTCACCTTAAATGGCAACCCAATGGCCTGGAAGTTTATGCCCTACCTAACCTAATGGCTAGGCTCACAAAGATCATCTTCAACCATCAACCGTCACACATAGACCTCATCTAACTTGGAAGTTAGGGTTCCACAAATGTCCGGGCTCTCATAATGACTTCTCCTCATAATGGGGGCCTTACAACTTAGAGCACCATGGATCATTTGTGGTTACATGAGGGTGGAGTATTGAGCATATCTAACACCCCCCCTCAATGTCCACCCAATGGTGAACTACCTCCTTGGTCCAATCCTAAGCTTTGGAAAGTGTCCAAGAAGTTGCTCTCTCCCAAGAGCCTTGGTGAAGATGTTTGCCCCATTTTCTTCAGTAGGGCAATAGGTTATCTCCACGACCCCATCCTCAATCAACTCACGCACATAGTGATACTGGATTTCTATGTGCTTGGTACGTGCATGGAAAACAGGATTTTTGGCGATGGCCATGCAACTTTGGTTTTCACACCTCAACTCTGTAGCCTCCTGTCCTTGTTTTCCTATGTGCCATAGGATCCTCCTCAACCATACTGCTTCACATGCTGCAATGCATGCAGCTTTGTACTCAGCTTTAGTAGAAGATAATGCTACAGTCGGTTGCTTCTTACTGATCCAAGAGAAAATCCCTGATCCTAAAGAAAAACAATATCTAGAAACTGATTTTCTGGTATCAATATCTCCTGCCCAATCTGAGTCATAGTATCCGACTAGAGATGATCCTTCTTCATAAAGAATACCATAATCAGTGGTTCCTTTCACATACCTGAGTATCCGCATGCTTGCCTTCCAATGAGTTTGGCAAGGCTTATTAGAGAACCTGCTTACTACTCCAACAACATAAGAGATGTCTGGTCTGCTATTGCACAAGTAGATGAGACTTCCAACTAATTTCGTGTATCTTCCAATGTCCACTGGAGGTGAAGTATCTTCAATAGATAATTTTGTGTTGACGTCCATAGATGTAGAAATTTCCTTGCAATCCTCCATCTCGAATGCCTTCAATATCTACCTTGCATACTTTTGTTGAGAGATGAAAATCTTCCCTGGTTCCTGTCAAACTTCAAGACCTAAGCAATAATGCATTAAGCCCAAGTCTATCATTTCAAATTCTGAACTCAGGGCATCTTTTGTTTGTTGAAGAAGAGCATCATCATTTCCTGTAATCACAAGGTCATCTACATAGAGTACAAGCACAATTGTCTTCCCTCCTTTCTTTAGAACATACAAGTTAGCATCAGAAGCACATCTTTTGAACGCTAGATCTAAGAGATACTTATCTATCCGTTGGTATCATGCTCTAGGGGCTTGTTTTAGCCCATATAATGCCTTCTTTAGCTTACATACCTTGTTCTCTGAGTGGGGAGCCTCAAATCTTGGTGGCTAAGACACATATACCTCCTCCTTGAGGTCTCCATTCAGGAACGCTGACTTGACATCCATGTGATAGACTGGCCAATGCTTATGTGCAGCCACAACTAGTACTACTCGGATAGTAGTCATTCTTGCAGTCGGGGCAACTGATTCACAAAAGTCAATGCATTCAACTTGTGAGTAGCCCTGTGCAACAAGTCTTGCTTTATACTTTTCTAGAGTACCATCAGCCTTGTACTTTAGCTTCCAAACCCACTTGGTGCCAATGACTTTATGCTTAGGGGGTCGATCCACTAGCTCCCAAGTTCCATTCTTCATGATATTGTTGTATTCTGTTTGCATGGCAGCCCTGCAATTCGGATCATGGAGTGCCTCTTCCACATTGGTTGGTTCCTTTGCTTCTTCTTGAATGAGATCAGCCATCAAGGATGTGTTTACAATATGGGCGCTTGCCCGTCTCTGTTCCTCTATTCTCTGTGATCGCCTCGGTCCATCTGCAACCTGTTCTAGTGACTGTGGGATGGGGTTTGCAGAATCATAGAGTTGCCTCACCCAACATGGCAATGGCTTTTCCACTTGGGTGTTTGCAGGTTGGTGACTTTAAGGCTCATCATCTAAAGATGATGCTTCCTTCTCTTGTGTAGAAGGGATAGCTCTTGGGCCAGGTTCATAGTGGATTGCCCCTTTGCCTGATGATAAAGTGGAAGCTCTCTTTTCCTCCTCCACTGCATGTGGCTGCTCCTCCTTAAACACCACATCACGACTCGCCATGACCTTCTTAGCCTCAGGGTCATAAAGCTTATACGCCTTCTTATCTTCACTGTACCCTAGGAAGATACATTTGACGCTTTTTCATTGAAGCTTGTTTCTCTCTCTATGTGGAACATGTACATAACATTCACTTCCAAATACTTTGAAATGGGAAATAGAAGGCTTTTTACCAGTGTAGGCTTCTTGTGGAGTCTTTCCATCAAGTGCCTTGGTGTAGCTTCGATTCAAGATGTAGACAGCAGTGTTGACAGCCTCTGCCCAAAACTGATTAGGCAGAACCTTTCCTTTCAACATGCACCTTGCCATCGCCATTAGGACTATGTGCCATTGTGAGTTGATGCTTGATTCCCTTACTCTTGCAGAAATCTTCAAACTCTGTTGATGTGAACTCACCACCACCGTGTGTCCTGAATTTCTTCATTTTCTTCCCTGTTTCAGTTTCAGCAAGCTGAAGCCATTCTTTAAACTTACCAAAAGCTTGAGCCTTATCGTGAAGGAAGTACACCCACATCTTCTTGCTATAGTCGTCGACAAGTAACATGAAGTAGGAAGATCCGCCCAAGGCCTGTGTAGGCATTTTTCCGCACAAGTCAGCATGCACCAACTCTAGAGGATAGCTTGCCATGTTCTTGCTTTCTTGTGGAAACGCCTTCCTCTGTTGCTTCCTGTAGCTCAAGCGTAAGCACCACCTCCTTTACTTGTCAATGCGCGGAGACGTGAGGACCAGTATGAAGACCACGAGCACGTGATGGCACAAGTGCGTGAGTGAAAGCACACAAACATGCACACACATACACACACACACGCGCACAAGGTAAGATCAAGAGAGGAACAATGGAAAGCTTTGATTGCAAAAGAGTTCTCATACAAAAGCTCTATTCTCTAACAAGCTAACCTTAAAAATGAGCTCTCTAGCTCTTTTTATAGTTTTTTGACTAGTTTTGGCCCTGTGCAGATGTAGTGTCCGGCCTAGTTAAAAATTAGGTTCCAAGGCTTATTTGAGGGCTCAAATGAAGTCTAAAAATTATGAAAATTGGTAGGATGATACTTCTAATGCTCCTCAAGCTCAAGGACTCCTCGGCTTGCACAAAATGGAGCTACAAAAATAGAAAATGGTATTTACAATGGTTTTCGTGATGGAAATCACTATTTTTGTAGGGGATTCTTCTGAAAAGTTGACATGTACTTCTTGGAGCTCCCTACTTGCTCCTTCTTCTTGTGTGTCCACCTCTTAGATGTGCTCCTATGCTTTGTCCTTGACCTTTCGCTTCAACACTCCCCCCCTCTCGAGTCTGTCGTCCCTGACAGACCCTTGTTGTAGTGGTTATTCCATGTAGTTCTTTGAGAGGCAGTATCCATTCTGTATGAACAAGAGCCATCTATCTTCCAAATTTGGTAGCGTTGGTTGTTCGGTTCTTCATTTTTCACTGCAAGCCTTTGCAAGTCGTAGTCCCCTTGGTATGTCCTTCTTTTGTGGATTCTCGCATGAATGCATCGTTGTGAGCTTTCAAAGATTATGAGTTGCTCAAAAGAGGTTATCAAGATTGAGTTGGAGCAACTGCTAGCTTCAAATTGCTTCCTAGGTATTGATGTTGCCCCTAGGATGTCCTCTAGATCTTCCGAAATTGATGGTCATAGGGGCATAACGGATGATGGGTAAGTGTGTTCGTGCATGGGTTGAGGAAAATATGTGCCTTGTGCATGGCCTTGTAATGTAGCCCTATGCATGCTTACGTGGAAAATGCATCGGAAGAAGTATGGTGCAAAAATTGGGGTCTTGAGCTAAGTGCTCAAGGGTATGCCGACAAAGGGGTTTCCTAAGCTATCATGGTTATGGTGTTTCCAGAGTAAAAATACTTACCATGGAGAAGGTCGATCGATGTTCATCTCTTCGTGTTGTACACTTGGCCTTTGGGATGGAACATTGTTGATGAATGTCCATGTTGATGGTCCACTGATGAGATCTTTTGAGTGGTTGATCCTCTCTCCTCTTTTCAAAGCAACATTTGCCAAATACTGAGAATTGAATTTCTCTATATTCCTTGGCAAACAACATTGGGTAACTACACCAAGCTTAGTTTCACATATTCTCTTTAGCTCACCATACGCAGGAGTCTTCTCCTCCAGAACTACCCTTTGCAGATATCTCCTTGGATGCTCTCGTACATGAAGTAGTTAAGCATCACTCAAGTTGCAGACCTTCAAGCTCTTCATTCCTACCATGGTAAGAGAAAATCATAGTTGTAGATGCCATGTTCATGCCAAGTGCTTGCCATCTACCAGATAAGGCAGCAATACTATCATCTGCTAGCCGAGACACACTTCTATCCAAATTGATAAATGCCTAGTAATCATCAATTCCACCTTCAACTAAGCATGACTCATTCATGTTTCATAAGCCAAACCTGGGAACAAGCTCTCTCTCGCTTTTCTTCTTTCTTTCTTCTTTTTTTTTTTTTTTTTTTTTGAGGAGCAATGTCACAAAACAAGAAGATAGACGTTAGTATCAGTAAAACTAGTTGACCTGTGTCCATGTGCTCTTGTGCCTGGGATTCTCAAATGTGTCTATGCACGGCCATGTAATAGGGCCCTATATCAATGCATACTTTGGAAGTGCATGCCCTGAATGGTGCAAAAGACAGGGTTGTGCAAGAAGCACATGGTTGTCGCTCGTCGAGGCTTTTGATGTTACTTGTAGTTGTTGATGCCGGCTTTGGTGGAGGTATCCATTGGATCTCGAAATGATGTAATCCTCCTTATTGGGGTCCATTTTAGAACAACATTTGGCACTGTAGAGATTACTTCAGGCGTCTTCCTCTTTGGATGCTTTCTGAACTGTGGTATCCAGTATGGTTGGCACTTTGGTTCGGTGGAGGCTACTTGTACTTTTGGCTTCCAAACCCATATCCTTTTTGCACATCTTCCTACTATTGTTGAAGAGCTGATTTGATCTTCTTTCGGTCTCTGTACGTGGTTCTTACCCTTTTCTCTTTTTGGCTTCTTTGTTGAGACCTTTCGCATGTGGGAGAACATAGGTTGTTGTGGATGTAAGAGCTTCTTAGGTACCCACATCTGTAATCGCCCTTGTTGAGTCGCAGCGAATTTCTTACGCACCCAAACTTGTCGAATATCTTGTGGTTGATTTTGTCGTAGCTTCTGCATTCGTCTTCTGGCCTGGTGGGAGTCCCTAGAGGGGAATTGTGGGGTTAAGGCCGGTGGTTGCTCTCCTTTTCGTACCCAGATCTGCTTCATGCTCGGTACTAATTTCCTTTGGAAATCTCACTGTCTATTTGATATAGCAGTTGTTCTGTTTGGTTGTGCTTGCTTTGTTGGTTGAGTTGTAGTGGCGGCATTAGTCCTTGCCCCAGAGGAGGAGTCCGCTTGTCTTTGAGCCTGTTCTTCCATGATTGAGTTCTCCTGCGACATAGAGCTTTTGACACATACAACATCGCTTTTGCTAAGATTAGTCCTAGGAGAACTACAAGATGTGACATCTGGAGTTGTGAGCATGCCATTTTCTAGTTCTAATGTAAAGCATTGTCCCTGGACCCAAACTTGAAGAAGTTGACTTCTTAGGTTCAAGTTGACTGCATTGTCATAAATCCAAACTTGTCCTAAGACAAGTGGTTCTGTAAGGTTCTCATCTTGACACACTAGCACTTTGACTTTCATCGGAACATCTTGAAGGTAGATGGGAAGTTCCACCTCGCCCAAACAAGGGGTTTCCACACCTCCCAATCCTATGAGATAAGCTTCTATGGGATTGATGTTCAACTGCAAGTCTTGGCAGTAGGAAAGTCTAACTGCACTACTTGCTGCCCCTGAGTCAATCAATGCTTTCACAGTCCTTGCACCCTTTCCGTGTCCTATCTCTATGGTCACGAATGGACGTCGGTCAATGACTTGAGAAGTCACAATGCCTGATTTTTGGCACATATCCATGTGATATTTTGGAGCTTTTGAGTTGACATCTAGGCCTAGTTGCCTTAACTTATTTCGCCTTATGTGCTCTCTAGCCTCTGCTTGTGCTTCTTCCCTCACCCTTAACTCCTCTTCTTTTCGCTTCTTAGCAGTGTTGAGTCTCGTAAGCATATCCTCAGTAAGAGGTTTTTGATATAGCTTGACTCTACAACCACTAATATAGTTTGGCAAGATATCACCTTCTAAAGTAGCCAATTGAACCGCGCCGCTAGTGGAAATTCTGTTAATGATCATGGGTCCATATCCTCATTTTTCCAACTTATGGGCATGTTGTTTTAGTGTGTAAACCAACAATAGATCTCCCTCTTTCAGTCCCTTATCCTTAATGTGTGCATCGAAGTATGCCTTTTGTCTTTTCTTTGCAGCATAGATGCCTGCCGCCGCACGTAGCCTTGTCTCACCTAAGCGTTCTAGATCAAAGATCCTAGAGGACAATTCATGTCCATTCCACTCATGCTCTTGTGCTACTTTTAAGGCTGGGATGAGGAAGTCTAATGGTAGAACAACATTCTGTCCAAAGACCATCTGAAATGGGGTGGCGTTGAGTACCGTTTTGTAGGCAACTCGATAAGCCCAAACAGCATGATGAAGCTGTTTATCCCAATCAGAGCGTTTATATTTACCAGTTTTGTCAATACGTTACAGAGGATCTTATTGGTGCTCTCGGCTTGTCCGTTAGCTTGTGGGTGATAAGGGGCAGACTTCTTATGTATCACCAAGAATTCTTGGAGAAGATTTTCAATGACCTCATTCAAGAAGTGTGTGCCTCTATCGCTAACTAGCTCTATTGGTAGCCCATATCTCATGAACACATTCTCGAATAAGAACTTAGCCGTAGTCTGAGCATCATTCTTTGTTGTGGCTTTGACTTCTACCCACTTTGTAAGGTAATCAATGGCTACAATAATGTACTCTGCATGGGAGTTTCGAGCTGGGGGGTTAATAGGACCTATGAAGTCTATACCCCACTTTGAAAATGCACGTCCTCCCATCATCGGTCTCAAAGGCATCTCATCGTTTCTAACTGGATATTGTGCCCGTTGGCATGTGTCGCATTTCTTCACATAGGTATGTGCATCCATATGAAGAGTTGGCCACCAAAGTCCTGAGAAAAGAATGGTCTTGATTACTCGGTCAGGACCAAAATGTCCACCTGCAACACTACTGTGTGCAGTCTCTAAGACTTTCAGATAGTCTGATTCATGAACGCACAGTCTTAAGTAACCATCTTTGCCTCTTCGATATAGGTTGTCTCCTACCAAGGCATAGCCTTGAGCCTCTTGCTCCATGCTTCGTCTTCTTGCTAGACTAGCCTCTTTGGGTAATCTTCTCGATCTCATAAACTCTACCAATGGAGCACTCCAATCTGGAATTAATGATACTTGATAAAGGGTCGCATGCTCCACTGGGGGTCTCTCTCTGCACATTGGACAATTCTTAATCCACTCATGTATTTCTTTGTCCATGCTATGCCAATACTCTCCTAAACGCTTTAGATTCTGCAATGTTCGTTGTTTAGAATAGTGATTTCCTAGCAATCCTTCATGAGCTTGCTGCAACCAACTACTATGTTCATCATCCTCGACACAGCAAGCTAATACACCCTCAGTATCTTGTTTGTACATGCTTCCTGCCAATATGTGATATTTTTGTGATTTTACAATTTCTTCTTGTGATGTTTTAACATTTTTATTTGCGGCTCCGAAGGTTAGGACTGGTACCAACTTATTTGCCCATTTAGGAACAACTTCTAAATTGAACAGATAAGCGTCAGGTAGTTCATCAGACACTCCTTGCGGTGACTCTCCTGAAGTGATGCGAGAAAGGTGATCTGCCCTAAGGTGGGTTCTACCTTTCCTGACAACAACTTCAAAGTCATATTCCATTAGTAAGAGAAACCATCTTACTAACCATCCTGTATTGCAAGGTTTATTGACCAAATATAACAAAGCTTGATGATCAGTGAAAAACTTAAATTTGTTGGCCAATAAATAGTGTCTAACCTTCTTCACAGCATATACCATGCCTAAGCCCTCTCGCTCAGTTGTGGTATAGTTTCGTTCAGCTGCAGTGAGATGTCTACTAGCATATGCTATGGGCAAATCTAAGTTTCCGTCACCTGTGGGTTGTGCTAGCACACATCCTATGGCATGATTGGATGCATCCACATGGACATGGAATGGTTTATTCCAATCAGGAGTGGTCAGTATTGGTGCTGAGCATAAACGTTTCTTCAGTTCATTGAAAGAATTCTCGCATTCGTCGTTCCACTCAAAATTAGACAACAAGGGATAAAGGGGTCTAGCTATGATCGCGTACATGTGAATAAACCTATGATAGTATCCACAATGGCCCATAAAGGCTTGTACCTCTTTAACATTCCTTGGCCTTGGCAGCTCCGCTATGGCTCGTACCTTATCTTCGACGGTTGAGATTCCATTCTTAGAAACAATATGACCTAAGATTTTACCTTGACGCACCATGAACACACACTTTTCTGGGTTCAGACACACTCAATATTCTCTACACTTGTTGAAGATTTGTCTGAGCTCAGGGATGTGAAATCCTCTTTCTTGGGAATGAGCACATAAATCGTCCACATACACTTCTAAGCTCTTCCGCAAGAACTCTTTGAAGACATGACACATGAGCCTTTGGAATGTTGCAGGTGCATTGGTGAGCCCAAACGGCATCACACGAAATGCAAAGATTCCCCATTCTGTGGCAAAAGCTATTTTGTGTTCATCTTCTGGGGCAATGGCTATTTGATTGTAACCTGAAAATCCATCAAGGAAGCTATAAACTTCCTTGCCTGCAACACGCTCCAATAGGTGTTCTGTGATTGGAAGTGGATAATTATCTCTGATTGTAGCGGCATTAACTTTTTTAAGGTTAATACACACTCGCAACTTCCCATTCTTCTTGGGCACCACTACAATGGGGGACACCCATTCAGTATGCTCAATCTCATAGATGAATCCAGCTTCAATCAGCCTATCAATTTCTTCTTTTATTTTGGCTGCATATGCATCATTTTATGTGTAGGGCTTCTGTTTGGTGGGCTTGGCATCAGCGGTCATGGGGATAATATGAGAGCAAATTCTTGGATCTACCCCTTTCAAGTCTCTATAGTGCCATGCAAACACATCCCTATATTCCCTTAATAGAGCTACAAGCTCCATTTCTTCTCTTGCACTTAGGTCATCTCCTATATATGTGCATCTCTCTTCGTTCTCTTCAATGGTCACTACAATCTTTTTGGTCTTTTCTTTATTATCATATGATTCTCCTATAATGGCCTCTCTCTTAGGCATTCGTACCAAAATTTTGCGGTCGTCAACTTCATATTTCTTGAAATTTTCTGGTACTTCAAACAATGATTCCTCCTCTTCTTGTTTCACTGCTTTTCTTTTCTTTTTCTTTTGACTGCTCTCACTTCCATCCTTTGAATTTACCGTTTTAATGCTTGTGAGAGGTTCTTCTTCTTTCTGGTTAAACACGCCTACATCTTCTAAATAGTGCTTCTCTGAGTTAAAGCAACTATCCATCACAATGGACTCTAGATCATCGTCATTCTCTTCTTCTTCTATGATATCACTAGGGTCACATTCTTCTAGCAAGGGCTGACACATGAACACTGAGATATCATAACCCTCCTCATTACAATGAGGTGTCCATTGTTCTTCATTGACAGCAATGTCCATGGTGGCTAAGATTTCTGGCCAGCCATGAGGCTCAAATTCCTCATCTGGAAAGATCATCGGTGTGTAGGCTGGGTCTCTAACTGGTCTATCTCCTGGCGAAGTTCCTTCTTCTCTTGCCTTTAACTGTTTTTCCTCTTCCTCTGCGACCTTGCACATCCACAAATGTGTATCTTCATGCAACCATGATGGATCAGGTGAACTTTTAGAATGCACAGAGATGGAATCTTCTTTCGCTTTGTGGATAGAATTCTACTGTAGGGGTGGTACATCTCTGAAGGAGTAATCCTTCAAGTTGACCTTGGTGGTGACCCCTAAGTGCTGTAAGTACAAGGAGTTAGTTCCCCAATCCTGTACTATTTGCAATTGTCGTAGGAAGGGTCTTCCTAGGATCATCTCATAGACATTATTTTTCTCAAAGTCACATAGAGCAAATGTGTGCTCAAACTCTACACAAGTGGTTAGAGGTATCCCTTTGAGCAATCCTAGAGGTCTTTCAAAATGGCCGTCAGCCATTTGAAGCTTCATTCTAGTTGGTCATAATGTGGGTTTGCCCCATTGCTTCCACAAAGAGGTGGTTGCAATAGCAACACCCGCACCTGAATCTATGATTGCTTTGGTTGTGTAACCTTGGTAGGTGATTGGAAGATAAGTATTACCTTCTTCACCCTCACAGTCCCCTATTTTGTCTAGAGGTATCTCTGGTACTTTTTGCTTAGAGCCTGTTTTTGGCATATTGGACTCAAGTTCTGGAACCCGATCCTTCACATGATTCCATAGCTCAGGTTTTGCTTTGAGCAACTCTTCTACAGTGAGGTGACACTGAACCTTAGTGTTCTTCACGACATCAGTGTTCCTTGGAACCACTGGGTCTTCATTTCTTACCAGTATTGTGGGAGCTCTAATCTGGAGAGATTCAGATTCCCATGGACCTGGAAATTGAGGTAGTTCTTCTAGGGTATTAGATTCAAAATCTAATCTTTCATCTTCTTGTTGTTCTGCTTCATCTCCGTAAATAGATGGAATGTCTTGGGGAAATTGATCATGAAGATCATCAATCTCAGGAATAGGAGGGGAGTTACCCTTCTCCTTGGCCCATTTCTCTTCTTGTATTTCCCGTAAGAACTCTTGAGAGTACTGTTGAATTGAAGGAGGTATTCCAGCATCTGTGGAATTAGGAACATAAGCTCCCATTGGTGGTGAGCTTCCTCTTTCAATAACTGGTTGAGCCTGTGGAGATAAAGAAACTTGTGGTTTGTTTACCAATTGCTCTAATCTTTCTAGTAAGCTGTGGAAATGAAAATCTGATTTGATAGAGTTTGTCTGATTGAACTTTTGACTAGTCTCAAGTATGGCTTGAGCTTGTTCTACCATTTTCATGCACATTTTCATCCGTTCAATCTCTAAATCCGCTCTAGGGTAACTCTTGTCTAGGTTTGCAGCTGTTGGCCCTTCTTGAAGTCGAGCCTGATATGCCTTGAACATCATGTCCAAACCTTGTGGGGTTGGATCTGCCAGAACAGACCCTGGTTGTGGCCTATTTACAATGGGTAATGGGGTGGGATGAGGTGGAGTGGATGGAGTTTCGGCATGCGAGGGGTTTTGAGATGCAATGTCTTCTATTTTTGTTTTTGCGTCTTTCAAGCTTTCTTCTAGTTCCGATAACTTTTTATTCCACTTGCGATTGGCCTTCTCTATGGTATCTTTCCATGTTCTTGTTTTCCTCTTAGTAGGCTCTCCTGATTCACTCGACTTCGATTGTTCTGCTGGTTTATCTTGTTTTAATGCTTGTGCCCTAGTAACTGCCTGTATAGGAGCCACATTACTGCTACTTGAACTTGAATCCGCCACTAAGCCTACCACATTAATCGGTGTAATCTTGGGCGCACTAGAGGGGTTTCTTGGACAATCTCTAGGGAGATGGTCTTTGCCACAATCAGGACAAAAAGCCTATATTGTGATAGCCTGTCCTTGACTTGGGGATGGTGGATGCGGACAATCACGAAGGAAATGGTCGCCCTGACATCTAAAACATGGTCCTCTAGGAGCTTGTGGTCTTACTTGTCTCAGTTGGGGCCTAGGATTAGCATTTGCATACATGACATTGGAGTATTCAGGCTCCCAATTTTGCTCCATAGGTGGTGCCTCATATTGATACGGATAAATCTCACTATGTTCAGGTGACTCTGTGTAATAAGCATGTGGACTACTGTCACTCTAGCACAATGGTGAGTACCAACGTGAGAAGATTCACCTCATAATTGTCAATCCGTGGAGACGTGAGGACTAGTATGAAGACTATGAGCAAGTGAAGGCACAAGTGTGTGAGTGAGAAGCACACAAGCATGCACACACATACACACACATGCGCACACAAAGCAAGAACAAGGAGAGGAACAATGGAGTTCTTTGCATTAGTCCAAAAAGTCTCTTACATAGCTCAATTCACAAACAATCTAACCTTAAAAATGAGCTCTCTAGCTCTTTTTATAGTTTTCTAACTAGCTTTGGTCTTGTCCAGACCTAGTGTCCGACCTAGTTAAAAATTAGGTTCTAGAGCCTATTTGAGGGCTCAAACGGAGTCTAATAAAATTGATATGTAGCTAGTTCTAATACTCCTCAAGCTTGAGGACTCCTCGGCTTGCAAAAAATGGAGTCTATTCTACCAAAAATGGAATTTACAATGTTTGTGTAGTGATTAAAATCACTTGAATTGTAAATGGTCCATGGAAAAAATGATTGGGCCTTGTTGCCGTATTGTGCATGACTGCTTCGTTGTGCTAGTATGCTCTTCATCTGACTTGTATGCCAACACTCCCCCCTTCCTAGCGTCTGTTGCCCCTGACAGACCTCTGTTCTATAGGGTGATCGATGTAGTATTGGATGACATTGGTGGCTAATTCATGTTCTCCTATCCTTAAGCCTCTTGCTAGGTCAGCTTCCAATGCATCCCAATTTATTGCATCGGGGACTTCTGGTTGTGGTGTGGTGTAGTACTCAGAGTACATGGCTTGTTCACAAGCAAAGAGATGGAGCAGGTGTGTTGGCATTGGTGCGAAGACCTCCAAGTGATACTCCCAAAAACCTGATCTGAACATTTCGTGATAGTTGTGACTACTAAGTGGTTGAAACCAAGCTAAGGCAGTGCCCTTAAGAGTCAGACCAAATGCCTCGTACTGGGTGAACAAGTCCTCAACCTGCTCAGCTCTTAACACTTGTTTGAACTCGGCCACATGATCATAAGGATCTCTTGACCCGTCAAAATAATTCTTCATTGCCTTGATCACTTGAGTGGGTCTGTTAAAGTGAAAAGTGTTTTTCGAATTTACGAGTTAAAATAAACGCCAACGTTAACCCGCAAGGTGTTAAATTAAGCACTTCGATGTTCTAACTGTCAGAACGTGTCTACTCGAGTCGTGGGTTCTTGGGAGTGGTAGGGGTCTGTTAGACAGAGGCCCTTTACTTAGTTCCCAAATGCAACCACCTCGAATATAGAGAGTTACTGGAACCTTGGTAAGATTCCGTTATACGCCGACCTTCACTGTTCACGTCTTAGCTCGGCCCTCACGCAATGAATACACTAAAACACTATAGCGATCACCTTACCACAGATGCCAGAGACATAAACTAAGGGTTCAATCTTTACCAGATAAGTACCATAATCTACTCAATATCTGAAACACAGAGAACTAATCAGGCAATTACACCGCATTAAGACTTAGTATGCGATTCAGGATTCCTTTCTGCAACATTAATCCTTATCGTCTGATGACCGATTACAACATTGAAGACAATGCTATACTTTGCAGTATTATTGCATTAGCACAACTTCTACGGTCCTCACTCGACACTTGGCAGAACATTCCACCAAATAGCACTAACCCAGTCGTGCTCTTAATACACGATTGTAACAAGGACTTACAGACGATCCGCTTCCGACCACAGCTCGATGAGTTACTACACGAAGAATAACACTCACAACTATATCAAAGATCCAAAAATAGCAGACACAGACAATAGATAGAAATCAGCAGATTATAGATTACTCAGAAAACTCAGAGGTTACAAATGAAGTTACAGTATTCGCTCAGACAATCACCCACACGAACAGTCTGGTGATTCCATAACTCTTCGTCTCCGACTCTCTCTCTGTCTCTGTAAGCATTGCTTTATATAAGAAATTCTAACTATTGTGTAACTACTTTTTGCGCGTGCGAACACAAGATTCGGTTTTACATGTCCCCATCCGGCGGCCGACTAACACTGGCACGCACGGTGGACTCGAACCCGCAGGTTGTACAAAATTATTGTTCGTCTATTATTCCTTCTAAATACATATTCCTAGCTAATCGGAAAGTACGGGCTATTTTTTTCTTTAGAGTTTCTAATATCTGTTTTAGAGTTTCCGGATCTATTAGCTGTGCATCTATTCTAACAGAGCTTAGTGCTATTGCTTCGGTGAGCAGAATCTCGGCCTGTGTTTGCAAAAAGGCCTCCTGTAGGTAGAACTCGTTGGACAGGGCTTCATCTCTTGAGACCTTCATTTCTTCCAGTTGCTTCTGCATATTGATTACTCTGTCCTTTTGATTTTCAAGCTGATTTTCTTTTCGTTTAATCTCCTGGTTTTGGTACTGTATAGTTCTAGAGTATGCGTCGCGTTCTCTTTTTAGATCTGTTATCAGCTTCTGTGTCTGAGCTTCTTATATTAGCTTTCGCCGTAAAATGTTGTTTACCTGATCGAATTCTATCTTAAATCTTTGGAGTTCCTCAGTGGTTGTCATCGCCAGCTCGTGCTGCTCTTGTCCTTTTTGTACCACTTCCTCCAGTGTTTGTCTTGTTTCTTCCAGCAAATTTCCTAATGCAACTCTGGCATCCTCCTTATCCTCCAGGTCTAGCTTTAATTGACTGACTTCTGCCTGTGTTTCGGTTAATAACTTGTCTTTTTCGGTGAGCTCTACCAGTGCTATATCTCTCTGATTGACAATTGTCTGCTGCTCTGCAAGCTGAGCTTGAAGACAGGTAATTTGCGACTGCAGTTGATGGTTTTCGGCTTTGACTGCGTCTATCTCTTCCTGCAGTGGCATAATATCTGCTTCCAGGACGTCCACCTTGTGTTGTAACTCGTTGCGAATGTTGTCCGTGACTTCTCTTATTTGGACTGGCAGTTGCTGTGATAGATTAATGAGCAGTTGCCCCATTGAAGCTAGCTCAGAGAATACGGGAATGGACGGGAGTAGAAGAGGGGGTCGAGGTTGCGAAGAGGCTGCGGTGAGGAGTTGTTGGGAGGTCGGTGGAGAGTAGTTGGGGGATGAGGCTGAAGAAGCTGCGGGCTCGACGAGTGCGTTGGGTGGAATAGGAAGGTTTGGGTTTAGTGGAGGTTCCGGTGGTGGAGTGGGAATGGCAGAGATAGTTTCTATTACCTTATTTTGTTTGTCAGTTTGTTGTGTTTCAGCATTGTCGGCTTTTGCGGACTCAACTGCCTTAAGCAGCCTTTCAAAAGCTTCTTTAGCATTTTGTTGTTCATCTCCTTGTTGTTCCTGCTCAGTTTATAGCTGAGAAGCTTCTTCGGTAGAGAGTGGATCTTTCAGGTTCCGGTCTACAAAGGATTGCGTATTCGTTTGACGAGTACCTAGGGAATAACTGGTTTATGGTGGCTAATGGCAAATTCGGGCCATTCTCTCGGCCTTGCGAAGGGAGTCGATATGACTCAGCGAAGGTTTGGAAGGTGATTATGGTTCGGGTGGGTAAGGAAGTGATAGCCCATCTTCGCTCGTTGGCTGGTGATTGAGCGATGGTGGATATGATCTGTGCAAAGAAGGGGTGGGCTTCCACTGAATGCCAAGGCAATTCAGCGAAATTTGCAAGCCCACGGTTGCGCAAGAACTCTCCTACGTCAGCAGGGAGTCCATCACGAAAAGCGACATAATTAGCCAAAGCTTCCATGGCGCAACACAGATAACAGGCTCAAAACGCAGGCACACAGTGATTTCACAAGCATACAAGCACGCAAACACAATAGCAATTTTCGGCGAAATAGAAAAGTTTAAATAGATGCGTCACGGTGGAGGGTAATGAGGGATGATTAATCATCGTGCGGTGTTGAAATGATAATTATTTAACTTCGGTGTGCATGCATTAGCAGCTGGAAAGGGCAAGGCCGCTTATGACATAATTATTAATCAAGATGCAGATATTTACAGACTTAAATTATTAAGCACGCAAAAATAAAAGAAAGGAAAAGAAAAGGAAGGAAAAGCAAAAGCGCCAAACGACGTGGCCCACACGTTTCAGTGCGAGTTAGAAGCGTGTTGGTATGGCCTCAGCTTCGAACCGTTGATGACTTTTGGAAGAGGGTTTCCGGTCAACATAGTCAATCAAAAAGTTGCTGGGCCCACTTGTTCTGAAATCCGATAAGGGCCATACCATCGTAATTTGAATTTACCAGCAGACCGATTCGACTTTGCATTATGAAAAAGGACAA
Organism: Ceratopteris richardii; assembly: GCA_020310875.1. Classification (NCBI taxonomy): domain Eukaryota; kingdom Viridiplantae; phylum Streptophyta; class Polypodiopsida; order Polypodiales; family Pteridaceae; genus Ceratopteris; species Ceratopteris richardii. The sequence continues at coordinate 9,923,950 of CM035441.1, forward strand.
GTTGTCCCACCGTAAAAACTGGAGTTTTCAAGTGTCGATCATGCGTCCGAGCCTGTCTTAGTTGTACTTCTTGCATAGTTAAAAAATTGTGCCAGCGATGCTCGTCTAGTCCTCTGAGTGTATCCAACCGGAATGACAGTGAGTCTTCCGGTAGCAGTTTCTGAGCGATTGCGACTCGCAAACTTGGTATAACTATCTCCATTGGTGCTATTGCTTCTAATCCATAAGTGAGTTTGAAAGGTGTTAATCTTGTTGTTACCTTGTATGTAGTCCGGTATGCCCATAACACTGCAGGTAGCAGTTGATCCCATCTTTCCGGTGCTTCCATAATCAATTTCCAAAGCATATTCAGCAAAGTTTTGTTTGTACTTTCGGCCAAACCATTAGCACGAGGATAATAAGGAGAACTAAACTTTTGCGTGACCTGGAATGACTGTGTAAGTGCCTTCATTAAATTGTTTACAAAATGAGTGCCTTGATCTGAAACAAGTTCCAGTGGTAAACCAAAACGTGGAAAGACATCGGTTAGCAGACACTTTGCTACCGCAACAGCTGTAGCAGACCGTAAAGCCCAGGCTTCTGCCCATCTGGTTGCATAGTCTGTACAAGTTAGTATGTAACGGTTGTTACTGAAGACTGCTGGAGGTGTAATCAGACTGATAAAATCTAGACCCCACTTCTGGAAAGGTTCCAATGGTAAGATGGGTTGCAGAGGGAAAAGATGAAGTTGCAAGGGCTGTCCAGATCTTTGACATGTATCACATTTTATGAAAAACTGTGATACATCTCTGTACATAGTTGGCCACCAGAGACCACTCTACAGAATTTTCCGGTGTGTTAAGTCTGCTGCAAAATGGCCACCAGAAGGAATCGAGTGAGCCAAAGTAATAACTGAGTTGACTTCATGTGGTGGAATACATCGAAGTAAAATTCCAGTATGATCCACATAGTATAATTCTCCAGCAATCAACCGAAATCGACGGCTAAAGACTACAATTTTCCTACGTACTATCGTAGAAGTTTGAGATGGCAGGCATCCATCAGTGAGAAAGGTCAGGATCTGATCATAATATGTAGATGGAATAGGTGGGTCTGTAATTTCATTATGGGTTGGTTCAGAAGCATAAATTGCTGGGGTGGTGTCATCTATGCCTACCGGAGCTTCACCGGAATCTAAGCGGGAGAGGAAATCTGCTAAGGCATGTGAACTGCCTGGCCGATGAATGACTTCGTAGTCAAACTCCTGTAAAAGTAGAACCCATCGTGCTAATCGACCACCTAGATGTTGTTGTTGAACTAGATAGACAAGTGCAACATGATCTACATGAAAAGTAAATTTACGGCCAACAAGTAATGTCTGAATTTCTTGACAGAATACACTAGACCTAGACATTCTCTTTCTGTTACAGAGTAATTCTTCTCAGCAGAGGCTAATCTTCGACTTGCATAGTACACTGGTTTGAACCACTTATCCATTTGTTGCATCAAAACGCTTCCTATTGCGATATCTGAAGCATCAACAAATACATGAAATGGGCGGTCCCAGTCCGGAGGCTATAAGATGGGAACTTGTGTTAATAAACTCTTTAAGCGATCAAATGCTATCTGACATTCCTGAGTCCACTCAAACTGTCGAGGAGTCTTGGTGATTAATCTGTTCAGAGGTATTGCCAAGTGAGCAAGCCATCGTAGGTGTCTGTTGCTCTAGCACAATGGTGAGAACCACGTTAAGAAGCTTCACCTCCTTAATGTCAATCCGAGGGAGAGGTAGGAGTGATATGAAGATCGTGAACGTGAGATGATGTGAGAGTGAAGGTGAGAAGCACCAAAGATGCACACACACATACACACACACAATGAAGAGACAAGCAAGACACAATGGAAGGTGGGAAATTAACTCTATTACTCAAGAAGGCTCTTACAAGCTCAAACTAGCTCTATGCTCACACTAATCAAAATGAACCAACCTCAAAAATGAGCTCTCTAGCTCTTTTTATAGTTTCTAGACTAGTTTTGACCGGTTTCACATCTAGTGACCGGCCTAGTTAAAAAATAGGTCCTAGATGCTATTTGGAAGGGTAAACGATGTCTAAAAATAACGAAAATTGGTACGCGCATTCTACCTAAGCTCCTCAAGCTCGAGGACTCCTCGGCTTGCACAAAATGGAGCTATGGATTACAAAATGGGGTTTTCTTATGATACATATGTTACAATTAGTGATAATAATCACTGTTGAATGTTTGGAGAATTAATGAGAAATATATTTGTTTAAAAAATTGATCCGCCTGGCTCCCTGCTTCGTCTTCACATGCTTCCGTGGCGTCTGTGCCTCTGACTGCTTCCAACACCCCCCTCCCTCTCGCTTCTGTCGTCCCTGACAGAACCTTGTTGTGAGGTCTGCCGGATGTAATTCTGTAGGAGGTCTTGAGCGAGGGTGTGCTCTGATACACGAATACCTCGGGCTAGATCAGCCTCGAGTTTCTCCCAGTCGATAGGTTGCGGCTCGTCTGGTGGTGGGAGCTGATAATGTGTGGAGTACACCATTCGTTCACAGGCGAATAATTGCAATAAGTGTGTGGGCCTGCTTATGAATACTTCGGAATGGTACTCCCAAAAACCGGTGGTGAACATTTCTTCGAATGTTTGCTTGTAACATGCCGGTAGATATTTGATCCTGCAGTGCCAGGCGTAACACACCCGTAGCGATGGCGTTGTGCTCATATCATAGACTAAATCAAAGTTGCCATGCTCAAAGCCCGGGGTGTTAACATGGGGAGCCTTGATGCGCCGGAAGACTTTAAAGACCATCTGCATCATGTCAAAGATTTTGACAGTCATGTGCGCGGCAATGTCATCCATGTGTTTTAATCGAGGGAGCCAGTGGCGGATCGTCGCCATCATGTAGCCTACTGTGGGTAACGCGACTGGTGGCTTGAGGTAGGGATAGTTCAACCAGTCTTGGCACTGCTTATTGTTCTGTAGCTTTATAGCGAAGGCAGTCCAAGAGCGGCGTCGTGGTACTGGTCCCCAGCACGGATTAAATTTTAAGTGAAGCGGCGCTTTTACCCACGTGCTCATCATCTCTGGATAATTTTGCAGTAAATCTTTGCGCCAGTCTGGTTGAAGGATTTCACCTCTCTGCGCCCTTGGTGGCAAGTCCTCTGGCTCGAATTGAGTGGCATGCGTTGGTTTCATGCCGGTTTCTTTCTCTATGGTTAACTGATATTCTGCCATTAACATGAAGTATGGTTTATACTGAAGCTCATGCCCGGATATGTATCGTCGCGGGGCCATTTGAGCAAAGAATGGTGATTGTAAAATTTTCTCTTCAATTATGGCCATGGCATGTAGCTGTGCCTCTACTCTGGCCGAGTGTGTCGTTCCGAGTTCTTCTACTGTCTTCATCCACGCGGGGGTAGGTAATTCGTAGGTCATCTGGCCTTCGGCCGTGACACGTCCGCCTGGGATGGGTATCGGTTCATAAGCCTCTTCGAAGGTCTCCTCCACCGGGATAGTGACGGTTTCTTCCTCAGCTGGTAGCTCAGGTGGGGAGTCTGGCCTTGGTGGTGCTTCATAGATGGCAATCCTAGATTCAAGATTTGTTACCTGGGCCCGGAGTGCGTTGAGTTCCTCTAAAACTTCAGGGGCAGGGTCCACAGGCGCTGGTAATTCCGCTGCTACTGGTACCTGTTGTGTTGCTGGTTCTCTGAGTTGTAGCAGTTTGTGATCTTCCTTTAACTTTTGATGTTCTTCGTTCATACGATCATAGTCCTCGAGCAATCTGACATGGTCGTCTAGCAGCATCCGCATCGACTCGGATGGGATTGCCTTGAATCTGCTCGGACTTAGTGGCTGTTCTGGATGATCTAAAGCCGCTTCCAAGTTCTCTCTGTTCTGCTCTTGGAGTCTCTGGTTCTCCTCTTTTGCTGCGGCTAAGTGTCTTCTTAGTAAGCCCATATTTCTAGTGAGCGTTGCATTGCGGACAGTCTGGGCTCTAAGTAGGTTATCTAAATCCGCGGTGGCCTCTTTGCTTTTTTCCTCACTTTCTATTTCTAACTTGTGATAAGCCTCTCGTAACTCTTGGTATCGGCTGTTCAGTGAGGCGTTCTCAATTGATAACAAATTAAGCTGCGTTTGTAAGTCGTTCGTCGTTTTCTGCAGCTGTTGATAGTTGGTGCCGAGTGATGCAAACTCATCGCGGACTTGCGTCATGCATGCGAACATGTGTTGAAATGCGGTGTCTATGGTGGGCGATAGTAGTAGTGAAGTGCTAAATGAGGATGCAGTGGTAGTAGATGCAGTGGGAATGGGGAGCGGGGTTGGGACTGTGGATGCAGTGGTGATTGTGGAAAATTGTGAAGTGCCTAAGTATGAGGGTGCTGTGAGTGGAGTGGGTGGTGGTGAGGTGGGTGGTGATATGTCCATGCCATTGGACGTGTTTAATGTTGTGACTGTGAAAAGTGGTGTGATTGTGGGTGGTTGCGTAGGTGTGAATACGGGATTTACAAACGTAGAGTAGTTTACAGGGGGGATGGTTGGAGCGGCTTGGTGAAACGGGGAAATAGGCGTTATGGTAGGTTGGGGAGGTGAGACTGGTGAGAAGGTTAGTGGGGTTAGGAAGGGGAATGGGGGTCTTAGAGGTGGGGGAAACGCTGGGAAGGATGAAGGGGTGAAGGGGTTAACATAGGGATGCAGAGGGTTGGGTGTGGGCCTGGTGGTATGAATGGGTAAGGAAGAGGTTGGGGCTATATTGCTTTGTACAGGTGTGGATGTGGGGAAAGCAGGTGGGTGTGCGGGTGATACAGGATGGGTTGGTGAAAGATGAGGTGAAAGAGGAGTCGAAGGGGTGGAGGTTATTTCGAGGATTGTAGTGGTATGTACAATGGTGGTACGGGGTGGCGAATCTACAAGAATGGTTTCTGCGGTTACTGAACGTTCGGGGGCGAGGCGTGCCTCCCTGGCTTGTGCTGAAGATTGGGCTCCTGTTGGTACACGAATATACTCCCCAGGTTTTGAGAGTAGTCGCACTCGGCGGGGATCAAACTGTGGTAGTTGCTTTCTTTGTAAAAACCTGAGTGCTTCATGGGAGCCTACTGATTTGACTAACTCTCTGAACCCTCTGATATAGGCGTCTTCGAATCCTCCGGAGATGAGTTCCTGTTCAATTAATGCCTGGCTCTCCTCTTCAGTTAACCTCTTTCGTGCCCAGACTTTCTCCATGGTATGATATAATTTCTTTATGGCCAATGTGTACGCTGCGGCTTCGAAAGTTTCATCTTCATATGTGCTGGTGTCGCCGTGCGTGTCGGTTTGTTGGCCTTGCCCCTCTGTCTGGTCGTCATGTGAACCCTGGCTGGCTTCATCGTCGCCTTGATCGTCGTCTGTTTCGGTTCTTTCTGCTTCAGAGCCCGACACAGCTTGTCCCTGTGGCAAGTCTCGCGGCGTAGTCGGGTAGCTGGGACGTTCATATTCCTGGGAGAACAGTTGTGCTTCTGAATACTGAAATTCGTTTGAGAATGCATCAGGCATCTCAAAATCGAATGTCGTGTTTATGGGGTCGGCCTCCATATGTGGTATCGGGAAAGAAAACGCTTCCGCACCAATGGTGGTGGGAGCTTCTGCTGTTGTGGTGGCGGGTTCTGAGGTGGCAGTTGCCTGGGGTGCAGCGGTACTAGTGGTGGCCTCTGTAATCACTGGTCTGGACAATCGTATGCGAATAGGTTGTACAGTGGGAGCAGCTTCTGTCTGTGGTCGCTCTGGAGAGGGTTGTGGTGATGGCGACTCTGGCACTTGGAGGCAAGGGATGGTGCCTCGCATGCGCTTACCTGCCCGTGTCCTACTGGGCTTCCTAGCTTTCTTCGCTGTGCTCTTGAATGCCTTTAATTCCTCTCCTGTTAATGCACGCTCGATGGGCAAGTCATAAGCCAAACACATATACACAATTCTTGTGAGTGCACAACATCCGTTAAGCACTTTTTTACGCTCCCATCTGTGCTGTGCCAGATACATTTGGTCTATGATCCAGCTTGCGAGATCAACTGTTTGAGGTCCCGTACATGCCAAATATAATCCGAACCATATTCTTTTGTGTGGCATGGTAAATCTGTCCTGAGCTGGAAATGCAAAATGTTGCATGCATATTCTTAGTGGCTTTGACAACTCAGGTGTAATGGCCGAAATCTCTTCCCACTTCGTGACATCCCCACGTTTCATCGGTTCTGGAATTAATCTCTCTCGGTCTGTGGGAGTGTGGGTTCCATGAATCTTGATGGCTGCTCTGATTAGGTCCTTAGAGAGATAAAATCTCTTGTAAGGTGGATCATCCACTAGGGTAGGCAAGATGAAGGTTCCTGGGATGTCCTTATTCTCTGATGCCAGTAAGGTAGTGATCAAGTAATAGCACCTATAAAAATCCGGTTTGGGTAGAGGATCACTGAAATATTCTGTGAAGCCGGCTCTGGCCCAAACATGAGTTAAATCCTGGGTGCTTTGTAGGGCTTCGAATTCTCTGGAGAAAAACTGGTACTTTCCCCACGTGCGGTCATCAAAAGTCAGAGAGGATTCAAATATAAAGTCTGCGTCCGCAAGGGGTCCTGCAAGGCCCTGAAACCAATGAGAGTTTCTGTGTATCTTTTCGGTGTAGCCCATGGGGGGGTTGTCGATAGGCATGGGCCCTGGAAATCCCTGAAATTCCGGCGGTGGAGCAGTAGGGTGGGACTCTGCTCGTAGCACGTTGAGTGGTACTGCTGCTACACTGGGGCCTGCTCCTGATGTTCCTTCGTCAGTTTGCATGGTGGCTGGTGCGCTAGTGAGAAAGATCTGCTACAAAAGATTAACACATTAGCATGGAAATTAATCATGATCCCATTAAAGTGAGACCGCAATCCCTTTCCATAACTGATGCGTAACCCGTGTAGCCAAGTGCTGTGATGTGATGGATGCAATGTTTCTTGCAGCACTAGTGCAGGTCTCTAGACACCTACACGTTTCAGATTATGCATACATTTCTTGATGAGCTGAGATTACGAGTGGTGTGTGATGATGGTGTGTGAATTTATACCAGGTTTAAAGGTTAGAGATTTAGCACAAGGTTGTATGTTAGTCGGGGGGTAGTTAGACAATGGGTTAGGGGAAGACGGTTGGACACGTTTCAGTATCCATTTCCTAAGAGTCCTTGAATGGGTGGTGGGTTTCTGCTGAGGGGTAAAAGGTGGTGTCGGGTTTGGTGGTATCGAGGGATGAGATGAGTTATGGGGGTTATATATTACATGGCTTATGGGTTGAGCTATGATACATGGTTTGGGTACCCAAATCTGCGTGGGCGTGGGTCTATGGGTAAGGTACTTCTTGGCGATCCACATTTGTCGGATGTTTGGACCTGTAGAAGAAGGTCGAGGGGATGGTGGAGATCGATTCTGTTTCTGTTCGGCCTTTTGCTTGTTGATCTCGGCTTGGTTGGAGTCCTTCGGTGCTTTTTGTCCTTTAGGCACCCATATTTGTCTGGTGCCGCGTCCTTTGGGAGGCCTAAACTGCCTTCCTGGTCGTGTCTTCTGATACTGTCGTCGATCTGGGTTCCTTTGTCGTGGTTGACTCTGTTGTGGCTGGGGTTGAGAGGTCGGATGGACACTCTGCTTTGGAAAAGAAGGGAGTTCCAACACTTGCGTGATCTGCCCATTAGGAAGTGATGCCTTTTGTAACTTTAATCTAGGCCAGTCCGCAACAAGCTTGGAAGAATGAGCACCGTAGGGTGTCGTGCTCATTTGGCCGCTGATGCAACCCACCTGACCTCTGATTGTGCCCTTCTGCCCTTGCTGTTGGGTAACTGTCTCTTCTAGTTTGCAGGAAGTCCCAGGGAAGATCTCCTGTCGTCCTTCTGACTGACAACTGTCTATAGCCAAGCCCGAGTGGGTTGGTGTAGATGTAACGTGACTGGTCGGATTAAAGATCTTCCGGTCTTCCGTCGCATGCGTTTCATAGGGTCTAGGGTCACAACCGTCAAGCGGAATGCCGTTAGGGAAGTCGAGCGGTATCACTCACTTCTGCTCTAAGGTTTCAATCTGTAAGGAGCCGTGTCTAAGATTTAGGTCCACTGAGTGATCGTATAGCCAATCTTGGCCAAGGATTAGGGGTTCTATCAGGTCGTCATCATGGCACACTAATAGCTTCGCTGTCATGGTCAAGTCCTTAATGAGGATAGGAAGGTCCACCTCACCCATGCAAGGGGTTTCCATGCCTCCTAGGCCTATGAGGTATGCCTCAATTGGCCGCATTTCTATTCCTGAATCCTTATAGTGGGACCATCTAATCGCACTAGTCGCAGCACCTGAGTCAATCAAAGCCCTGAGTTCTTGGCTATGTTTACCGTGCTCTAGTCTAACTGTAACGAATGGTCTCCTGTCCACTATGCTAGGATGAGTGGTTGACTTTACTTGACACATGGCCATAGGGTATCTGGGTGATGTTTCCAGATGGTTATAATGTTCTCTCCCTAGTCCTTGTCTTCTTAGCTTCATGCGCTTAATGCGTTCTATGGCTTCTGCCTGAGCTTCTGCTCGTATTCTATTTTCTTCCTCCTTACGCTTCTTTGCCAACGTGAGTCGTCTAAGCATATCCTCAGTAAGAGGTTCTTGATATAGCCTGACTCTACAGCCACTAATGTAATTAGGCATTATATCTCCTTCTAAGGTGGCTAACTGTACTGCTCCACTAGTCGAGAGTCTGTTAATGATCATAGGTCCATAACCTCGCTTTTCTAACTTGCGTGCGTGCTGTTTCAGCGTATATACTAGAACTAAATCTCCTTCTTTTAGGCCTTTATCTTTCACATGCGCATCAAAATATGCTTTCTGTCGCTTCTTCGCTGCGTATATTCCTGCTGCTGCTTTCAGCCTGGTTTCTCCTAATCGTTCCAAGTCCAATATTCTCGCTGATAATTCATGGCCGGTCCACTCATGTTCTTGTGCAACCTTAAGGGTCGGTATCAAGAAGTCCAAGGGAAGCACTGCATTCTGACCAAAAACCATCTGAAAGGGAGTTGCATTGAGTACGGTCTTGTAGGCCACTCGATATGCCCAAACAGCGTGGTGTAGCTGTTTGTCCCAATCTGAACGTTTATTGTTCACGAGTTTCGTCAGTACGGTACAAAGTATCTTGTTAGTGCTTTCAGCTTGACCATTGGCCTGAGGATGATATGGTGCAGATTTCTTGTGAATCACCATAAAATCCTGTAACAAATATTCAATGACTTGGTTTAGAAAGTGAGTGCCTCGATCGCTCACTAACTCTATAGGCAATCCATATCTTGTAAAGACATTTTCAAATAAGAATTTTGCAGTAGTGTGAGCATCATTCTTTTTTGTGGCCTTTGCCTCTACCCATTTTGTAAGATAATCTATGGCAACAATAATGTATTCTGCGTGTGTACCTTTTGCAGGGGGGTTAATGGGTCCTACAAAGTCTATACCCCACTTAGAAAATGCACGTCCGCCCATCATGGGTTTCAATGGCATTTCATCTCTGCGAGTAGGAAACTGAGTTCTTTGGCACACGTCACATCTCTTTACATAGGTATGTGCATCCATGTGAAGAGTGGGCCACCATAATCCTGCAAAGAGAATGGCTTTGATTATCCTATCTGGTCCAAAATGACCTCCTGCAACACCTTGGTGTGCAGTCTCTAGTATGCTAAGATAATCGCTCTCATGAACACATTGTCTTAGATATCCATCTCGTCCTCTTTTGTATAGATTATCGCCAATAAGTGAATAGTCGTGAGCTTCCTGCTCTAGACTACGTTGTCGAGCTAAGGTCATTCCTTGAGGGAATGTGTTCGTCCTCAAGTAGGTCACTAATGGTTCACTCCAGTCTGGTGCGAGAGACACATGATATAATGTCGCATGCTCTACTGGTGGTCTTTCACAGCAAACATGGCATTCCTTACACAACTTGTAGACATCTGCTTCCATTGTAGGCCAATATACTCCTAATCTTTGCAGAGTCTGTAGTGTTCTAAGTTTTGAATGATGTTGCTTTAGTGCACCTATGTGTGCTAATTGCAGCCAATTCGCATGTTCTGATTCATCTACACAACAAGCAAGAATCTTTTGATTATCTTGTTTATATATGCTTCCTGCTATTATTTGGTACCTCTGAGATTTGGTAATCTCTCCTTCTTTGATCTTTATCCTAGGACTCTTGGGTCCGTATGTCAGAATAGGGACTAACGGCTTAGCCCATTCTGGTGCTATCTCAAGGTTGAATAAGTATGCATCTGGTAGATCATCAGCTACTCCTTGAGGAGCTTCTCCTGAGGTTAATCTTGAGAGGTGGTCAGCTCTAAGATGCGTCTTTCCTTTCCTAACTACCACTTCAAAATCATACTCCATGAGCAGTAGAAACCAACGTATCAGTCGTCCTGTGTTACATGGTTTGTTGACTAAATATAATAGGGCTTGATGATCCGTAAAGAACTTGAACTTGTTGGCCAACAAGTAGTGCCTGAATTTCTTTACTGCGTAGATCATCCCTAATCCTTCTCGTTCCGTCGTGGTATAATTTCTCTCTGCTGCGTTCAGTTGTCTGCTAGCGTAAGCTATGGGGAGATCTATGTTACCTTCATTCGTGGGTTGTGCTAATACACATCCTATGGCGTAATTGGATGCATCCACATGTACATGAAATGGCTTACTCCAATCTGGAGTGGTTAATATAGGTGCTGAGCACAAGCGTCGTTTAAGTTCATTGAATGAATGTTCACATTCATCTGTCCACTCAAAATTGGTTAAAAGAGAGTACAGAGGCTTGGCTATGATTGCATACATGTGTATGAATCTCCTATAATAACCGCAATGGCCCATAAATGCCTGTACCTCTTTCACATTAGTTGGTCTAGGTAATTCTGCAATTACCTTCACCTTTTCCTCGTCCGTAGAGATTCCATTTTTTGACACAATGTGTCCTAGAATTTTGCCTTGTCTGACCATGAAAACGCATTTTTCTGGGTTCAAACAAACCTGATATTCTCGACATTTGTCAAATATTTGTCTTAACTCCGGAATATGTGTATGTCTTACATTTGAATGCGCACACAGGTCATCGACATAAACTTCCAAGCTCTTGCGTAAAAATTCCTTAAAAACATGACACATGAGTCGCTGGAAAGTAGCGGGTGCATTTGTCAAGCCAAATGGCATTACACGAAATGCAAATATGCCCCATTCTGTGGCGAAAGCCATCTTGTGTTGGTCTTCTGGAGCAATGGCTACTTGGTTATAGCCTGAGAATCCATCAAGAAAACTGTAAACTTCCTTGCCTGCAACTCTTTCCAATAGGTGTTCCGTGATAGGAAGAGGATAACTATCTCTAATCGTGGCGGCATTAACTTTTTTAAGGTTAATACACACACGCAATTTTCCATTCTTCTTGGGCACAACCACAATGGGGGATACCCATTCGGTATGCTCAATTTCGTAAATGAATCCTGCTTCTATCAACCGATCTATCTCCTCTTTAATCTTCGCAGCGTAATTATCATTGTACGTGTAAGGTTTCTGTTTTGTCGGTTTCGCATCTGGAGTCATAGGGATTCTATGAGAACATATATCTGGGTCTACTCCTTTCAAATCTTTGTAACTCCAAGCAAAAACATCTCTATATTCGTGCAATAGGGCAACTAGCTCTTCTTCTTCTTCTGTCGTCAAATCATGCCCTATGTATGTACATTTTTCTTCTTCTCCTTCGATAGCAACTATTATTTTCTTGGTTTTCTCTCGGTTATCATATGCTTGTCCATCATTCTCTTTTCTATTAGGCCTTCGTACCATGATTCTTCTATCGTCGATTTCATATTTCTTGAAATTCTCGGGTACTTCAAATAAAGATTCCTCTTTCCGACATGGTTTCTTTCTTCTTTCTCTTCTTGCCTTCACTTTTATCAGTCACTTGAGTGGCTAACCTTACCTCGTTCGTAATTTCCTCGTGACTCTGAGTGTGAGTCTCTACTTCGTAGAAATATTCTTCCTCTGATGCAAAGGGTGAGTCCATGATAATTGATTCTAAATCAAAATCGCTCGCATCCTCAAATGCATCAGTGTTTGGTTCGCACTCTTCTAAAATTGCATCGCCCATGATTGGCTCTATCGTGAAAACTGAAATGTCATAGCCATCCTCGTCACAGTGGGGTGTCCATTGTTCTTCATTGATGGCTACATCCATGGTTGCTAGAATCTCTGCCCAACCATGGGGTTCAAACTCCTCATCTGGGAATACTACAGGTGCATAGGCTGGATCTTGGAGGGTTCGTGGATGTTGTTCTGCACCTAAGGTCCTGGCTTCTAACCGCTCTTCCTCTTGTTTAGCTACTTTACACATCCATAAATGGGTATCCTCATGCAACCAAGAAGGATCTGATTCGAATGAGTGCACGGATTCCGTCTCTACTGGTGTCTTATGGATGGTATTCCATTGTATTGGGGGTACATCTCTATGTGAATAGTCTTTAAGGTTGACTTTGGTAGTCACTCCTAAATGTTGCAAGTACAAAGAATTAGTTCCCCAATCTTGTACAATTTGTAACTGACGCATGAATGGTCGTCCCAATATCATCTCATATGCATGATTTTTCGCAAAGTCGCAAATGGCAAAGGTATGCTCAAATTCTACACCACAAGTGGTGAGAGATATGCCTTCTAGTAAGCCTAACGGTTTTTCTATGTGTCCATCGGCCATTTGTAGCTTCATCCTGGTGGGTCTGAGTGCTGGCTTACCCCAACGTTTCCATAAGGCGGTAGTAGCGATAGCTACTCCGGCTCCTGAATCTAAGATGGCTTTCGTGGTGTAGCCCTGATGGGTTATTGGAAGATATGTGTTACCTTCCTCTCCTTCGCTTACGTCTCCAATCTTTTCCACGGGTATCTCTGGTACCTTCTTCTGTGATCCTATCTGAGAGGGTGTGGTAGCTAGCTCAGGGAATTGATTTGCTACGTGCTTCCACAATTCTGGTTTTACCTTTAACAACTCCTCCAGAGTGAGATTACACTGTACTCTAGTATTCTTGATCACTTCCGTATTTCTAGGGATCACTGATTCTTCATTCCTCACTATTATCGTGGGTGCTCTCATACTAATAGACTTAGCTTCCCAAGGCCCTGTGAACTGAGGTAATTCTTGTAGAGAATTAGACTCAAATCCTGTGGGTTCACTCAGTTGTTCCACCTCTACATCATCACATATAGAGGGGATGTCTTGGGGAAATTGTTCCTGCAAATCGTCTATTTCTTGAATAGGAGGATGAGTTCCTTGTTCTTTTCTCCATTTCTCTTCTTGGATTTCTCTTAAAAATTCATGTGAGTACTTATGTATGGAAGATAGGTTATCTTGACTCTCTGTATTGAGTACTTGAGACAGGGATGGTGGATTCCTTTCCTGTGTCTCTGGGACAGTAGGGTTCCTAGACTGATCCTTTTTCTCTTTGCTTTCAATCAAGTGTTCTAGCCTCTCCATTAGTCCTTGAAAGTGTAGTTCCGGTTTTGCCATGTTATTCCAATTAAGATATCTAGAGGCTTCGAACAACGCTTGGGCTAGTTCTACCATCTTCATGCAAAGTTTAGTTCTCTCAATTTCTAGGTCAGCTCGAGGGTAGTTTTTACTCATTTCCGTGACTTGAGGTCCCTCTTTTATTCTAGCCTGATATGCACGAAACATCATGTCTAGATCTTCCAGTATGGGTTCCGCTAAGACTGATCCTGATTTCTGAGCTGGGATTTCTTGGTTTGATTCTTGTGAAGCCAATTCTTGTATTTTGGCTCTAGATTCTCTTAGACTTCCTTCCAACTCACTTATCTTTTTACTCCATTTTCTCTTTATCCTTTCTCTAGAATCTTTCCAAGATTTTGTCTTTTTACTACTCGATTCTGCAACTTCACTAGTTTCGGCTACTTTCTCTTGATTAAGCTGTTGGTTTTGTAAGAGCGCCTGGGCTCTGGTTATAGCTTGGATAGGCACGTATGTAGGGTTGGATCCATCTGCGTTGTTTACAATACCTATCACGTTGATCGATGTCACATTTGATGTGTTAACTGGGTTCTTAGGACAATCTTTGATTATGTGTTCTTTGCCACAATCGGCGCAAAAGCCTTGGATGTTATAGTACTGCGATTGCCTTGCTATTGGGGGATGTGGACAATCCTTAATGAAATGATCTCCTTGGCACCTAAAGCATGGTCCTCTAGGGCCCTGTGGTCTCTGTTGTCTCAATTGGGGCCGTGGGTTTGGGTTTGCGTACATCACATTAGTATAGTCTGGCTCCCAACTAGGTTCCATTGGTGGACTATCATAATGATATGTCTCCACATGTTCTGGTGACTCCGTGTAATAAGCGGGTGGACTAGTTACATGAGTAGAGTCAAAACTGTTTGAGTTTGGGTCACTTTCGGTGATCAGGGGTGAAGAAGGCACTAAGGCCCTACTTAGGTTCTCTTCTGCAGTAGCGTATTTGACTGAGATGACATTCGCTGGTGGGGGTGGCTGCTGAGCTAAGACGGGTTGAGGTCTCTGTTGAGCCTGGTATGGGTAGTTCTGGGGAGGCCTATAGTAATAAGGCTGAGCATTGTATTGGCCTTGATACCTACCTGGTTGCTGGTATGCTTGCGGGTAGTTCTGTCTCACAGTTTGTTTATTGTATGGGCAGTCCTGAGCCGTATGATTCGTGTACCTTCTCTCAATTGTACAATATTGGCCACTAGGGTTGACATGAGGTTGAGGTGCATTGGGGCACATGTTTGCCAAATGATTTCCACCACAAGTGTAACAACGTACGTTCATCGGTAGCTTGGGCACCTGTTTACTAGAAACTCCTAGTTTTTGGGCCACTTTTTCTGCTAGGTCCTCTATCGAATTAGACAATTTTGTGGATGCTAGAGAAGAACAATCTGAGTCCTTATAGACCTTTGAGAGTTCTAATTCATCTCCTAAGTTGTCCTCAATGTCTATACATATTCTTACACACTCCTCTAGCGTTCTGGGTTCTTTTAGGTACACATAAGAGCGTAGTTTAGCGCTCAACAAGCCATCTAGGAACAGTGATACTTGTTTGGCTTGTGAGGGTAGCTCTTGCATTGGGCATCGCTCAACGTATTGTCTGAATCTACGACCTGCCAGTCTTACTGTTTCCTGAGGGGTTTGCTTAAAACTATGAATCAGTGAAGACGTGTCATGTCTAACCCCACTTTTAGAGAATTCAGTAATGAATGACTCTAAAAAGTGATGGATGTCTCTAAATTGCCTTTGTTGCAGTGGTTGGAACCAAGTTAAAGCGGTATTCTTTAACGTTAGTCCAAATGCGTTGTACTGCGTGAACATGTCCTCGACTTGTTCTGCTCTTAGTACTTGCTTGAATTCTGCGACATGGTCATAGGGATCTCCTGTCCCATCAAAGTAATTCTTCATTGATTTTACTAATTGAGTGGGTCTCAATACTCTTGCGTGTTCACGTGGTCTAGGTAGAGGAAAATCGTCTCTACCACCTGGTATTCCATGTTCTCTTTGTCTATCTGTCCTATTAGTGTTCGTGGTTGTTCTATCTCTCCCTATGGGGTGAGTGAAGCTTACTTCCGGTCTCTCGTAATTTCCTTCTCTTTGATTTCCATGGGCTGAGGATGTTCCTGCCCCTTGTTGATTTGCATTCATGTTTGTTTTGGATGGAGGGAATATCATTTCACCTCTCCAAGTGTAGGTGTTTTTAGCGCGCTCAGGCACCACAAAGACTCTTTCTGAAGTCTCATCCAGGTATACCACCTTTCCAGGCGTATCTGGGTCCTTGAACTCATAAATTGTAATGATGCCTACCTCACCAGGGTTTTCCTTTCTGTACCTCCAAAAGGCTTCATCTGTCTCTTTATTTACGAACAACTCGGTGCTCCTGTTATCTTGAGGGATCCACTCTGGGATGATTACTCTTGTTAATACGGATTTCCCTCTCGGTGTTCTAGGTTCTTCTAACGGTTCTTTTCCTTGAAATTTCCCTTCTGTCTCTAATTGGATTGTGCCAAACTCATTAGTATCGTTTGGCTACGTACTCAGGACGTACATGGTTCCTTCTTTGTCTATGTAAGCGTCTCTCTCAAATTTCACCACTGGTCTTTCCAATCCAATGGGTTGATCAGGGTTGTGCAGTTGCACCACTTGCCTTTGCAAACCATCCTCATAGATGCGAGCACCTAGTCGGTTGGTTCGGAGAAACTCTAACTGCGTTCTATAGGGTCCTTCAGGTTTTTCTAGGTATGCTACATGAGATCCTCCTGCTGGTCTGTCTGCGCTGAATGCCATTTCTGATTCGCTAGTTTCTGAGCTCTCGTAGGGATAACTATTACTCAATTGCTGAGCCCAAGATCGTGCAGTGGTTCTTACACTAGCCTCTGATGATCTAAGGCTTCGTCGGTCCGACTTACCTATATGTTTGCCCGATCTAAGGTTCATTAATTTCCTTCCTTGCTCACTCAATTACACACTTAGATCGTCAATGGCTCTTTGTGATTAATTCTTGATTCTTTTTAATTCTTCTTTGGATTCTTGTCTTAATATATGCGTCAGGAATTCGACTTTCCGTTATAGTTTTGAGTTATCGTTCCGTCAGACTTATGTTCTTTTGTTTAGGTTTTCGCGTCACACACACCTTTACTTTGAGTCTTAAACTTGAAAGAATTAGGTATCTTGAACTTGAGGCGTTCCTATCGTCGTTAATCCACAACTACCGTTTAGCCTAAGCTAAGAATTGACTGAGGGGGTTGAGTAATCTTCCAACCTCGAGTCGGCTTTTCTGGTTGCTCTGATGCCCTGTTGCCCAAGAAGCCGTGCTTCCCAAGCTCTGCTGTCTCCACTGCCTTGCTTGCTTGCCTTGGATTGCCCTTGCTAGACCTGGAAAATTCCAATGTTAGACCAATTCACAAGATGATTAAACACTTGAGTATATACACCTTTTAAGCTCAAATTTTCAATGTGTGCCCCCTGACTTCCTAGTCCCAGACTAGGTGAACCTCAAAATAGCTTATCCAAAAATAGATGTAGTACTCGTCACGAGCTTTCTAACGAGCTATTAAGCTCAAAAAACGGACTTCGGATGAAAAAGTTATGAGCGTTCAGGCCCTGGGGGGTAAAAACTGACAACCCAATTTTCCCTCAAATATGAGCTAAGGGGTCTCCTATGAGTCTAATGGTCCAAAAATTTTCCAAAAATACCCTCAAAATTGGTCAAAAATTGAAGTCCAAAATTTGCGATGGGGGTGGGCAATCGCGATGGTCTGGGACCGTCGCGATGGTCCGAGCGAACCATCGCGATGGCGTGGAATTTGGACAATCGCGATGGCCCGAAAAAGCGAACCGTCGCGATGGCCCGAAATGAACGATCGCGATGGCGTGAGGTCGAACCGTCGCGATGGTCCAAAAATTGAACCGTCGCGATGGCGTGATCGGGCGGACAATCGCGATGGCGCGGTCAACGGTCAACGGTGGACAATCGCGATGGTTCGAAGTGAACCGTCGCGATGGTCCGCGATGCGATGGCTTGAGCCAATCGCGATGGTCCGATTTTGGGCTGTCGCGATGGTCCAAAAGTTGAACCGTCGCGATGGTCTATCGTGACACGTGGCACTGTCGTGGCGATGGCATAAGCCAATCGCGATGGTCCGGGGTCAAATGAACCGTCGCGATGGTCCAAGTGGACCGTCGCGATGGCTCAAGTGAACCGTCGCGATGGTCCGAAAAAGCGAACCGTCGCGATGGTCCGGCCGAGCCGTCGCGATGGCGTGAGCCTATCGCGATGGTGCGACACAATCGCGATGGTCTGAGCCAATCGCGATGGTCCACCAAACAACGAATTTTTGAAATGCAACTATGGTGCCGTGTGTGCGCAAGGATCGCCTACCTCGTGGTGTGGTCGCCTACCTCAAAATCCGAAATTTGCAGACCATCGCGATGGTCCGCCACACTCGGAAATTTCTGACAGAAAGTACATTTTTTTACCTTTTGGAAGCTCTCCTGATGCTCTGAAGCTCTGTACCTGCAAGAAAACTCAAGAAAACACAAGCACATACAAGCGCAAAAACTCTCTCTCGTTCTCTCGCACGCACAAATGAGGGAAAATGAGGTGAATGGGTGGATATGGTGAATTTTCTGATTTTTTTGGAGATGGAGATGATGATGCGATGATGAAGATGGAGTATGGGGAAGGTGAAAAACACTAAAAACTAAGTAAAAACAACAACAAAAACTGAAATTTTTACCTTCCAACGCCACTTATTGCTATACTCTTACCATCACACATTCGTCCTAGACTCGATCCCCGGCAACGGCGCCAAATTTGGTGTTGCTCTAGCACAATGGTGAGAACCACGTTAAGAAGCTTCACCTCCTTAATGTCAATCCGAGGGAGAGGTAGGAGTGATATGAAGATCGTGAACGTGAGATGATGTGAGAGTGAAGGTGAGAAGCACCAAAGATGCACACACACATACACACACACAATGAAGAGACAAGCAAGACACAATGGAAGGTGGGAAATTAACTCTATTACTCAAGAAGGCTCTTACAAGCTCAAACTAGCTCTATGCTCACACTAATCAAAATGAACCAACCTCAAAAATGAGCTCTCTAGCTCTTTTTATAGTTTCTAGACTAGTTTTGACCGGTTTCACATCTAGTGACCGGCCTAGTTAAAAAATAGGTCCTAGATGCTATTTGGAAGGGTAAACGATGTCTAAAAATAACGAAAATTGGTACGCGCATTCTACCTAAGCTCCTCAAGCTCGAGGACTCCTCGGCTTGCACAAAATGGAGCTATGGATTACAAAATGGGGTTTTCTTATGATACATATGTTACAATTAGTGATAATAATCACTGTTGAATGTTTGGAGAATTAATGAGAAATATATTTGTTTAAAAAATTGATCCGCCTGGCTCCCTGCTTCGTCTTCACATGCTTCCGTGGCGTCTGTGCCTCTGACTGCTTCCAACAGTGTCGTCCATGCCATCTTACTTGGCCCATGAAGCGCATTACTTCCTTCGGTGTAGTGGGCACCGGAGCTTCTAACACAGCTGAAATTTTATCTGGATCCACCTGTATACCTTGTGCAGATACAATGTGACCAAGTAATTTGCCACATGAAACCGCAAACATGGATTTGTTTGGGTTCAAACAGAGTCTGTATTCTCTACATTTTTCAAAGCAGCACCGTAAATGGAACAGGTGTGCTATCATCTTACCGAAAATTGAAAAATTGTTGAGATAGACTTGCATAAAAGAGGTAAGATAAGGAGAAAATATTTCTTGCATACACCTTTGGAATGTACTTGGGGCATTCCTTAATCCAAACCACATAACAGTACATGCGAAAACACCCTAGTTGGTAATGAAGGCAGTCTTCGGTATATCCTGTTCAGCCATTCTAACTTGATTATATCCACTGTACCCATCTAAAAATGAATACATTTCATGTCCTGCTACTCTATCAAGCATTGTGTCCAGAAAAGGATCGGAAAAGGATCAGGCATTGTTGCTGCGTTCAGTTTCCGGTAATCTACACATATTCGTAACTGTTTATTCTTCTTAGGGACAATAACAATTGGAGAGATCCATTCAGCATGCTCTACTGGTACAATGAATCCGACTTTAAGTAGCCTATCAAGTTCTGCCTTTACCTGTGATGCATAGTTTGGATTCATCCGGTAGATGGGTTGCTTGTTCGGTTTTGCTTCCGGCTTCAGCATGACTCTGTGCTGATAGATGCGTGGGTCCAATCCTTTCATATCTTTGTAGTCCCATGCAAAAACGTCGGAGAATTCTCGGAGTAGCTGGATTAAGTCTGCTTGAAATGTTTCCGGTAAGTTTTGCTTTATCTTCACAAGACGCGGATGACCTTCATCGCCTAAATTATACGTGATCAACTGATCTTCTGGGACATAAAATTGTCGGGGCTTCCCTGTATCGCCAGCTGGCTTAAAAATTTGTTGCAGTTGAGCGTCATCTATAACAACAGTATCTTCCTTCTTATCTTCTTCTGTTACAGTCATTACCGTACAAACTGCAGGGTTCCAATTATCTACAACAGATTGTAGATCAACAGTTCCTAGTGAGATCAAATCAATGTTATTTTTTCAGAAAATCTTCTTCTTTATCGTCTGACAATCCATCTAGCATATGGACTAGTTCAGCAAAATACGGTCTAGCGTGCAACTCGCAAGGTTGTATAGCATCTAATTTTACAACATATTTATGATTTGCATCCTTGAAAGTGAGCTCTTGTGCAGACCAATCCTGTATCACCTTAGCGTACTTCAGCCAAGGTCAGCCGAAAAGGAGGTTGTAATCAAGAGTGGATTCCGGTAGATCTAGTATGACAAAGGTCATCTTAAATGTGGTACCTTGTAAAGTTATGGGTACATTTCGTACAAGTCCTATGGGATGGACTCTTGATTGGTCGGCCATTCTGACAAAAAACTAAACTAGTTCGATTTCGGTCCACCCTAACCTGTTGACTCCAGATCCTCCATCAATTAGTACTTGTGTGATTTTATGATTCTTATACCATACCGTTATCAAAGGAACTGAATGATCGATCGTAGAATCAGGTTCCGGTTGCACGGTTGCTGTTGCAGGAATGCAAGGAGGCACAGGACTGAACTGTTGTTGAAATTGTTGTCGAACTCCCGGTACTAGTGCAAGTAATTGGCCCAAAGGAAGAGTGATGGATGCTTTAGACAAAATTTCCCAAGCCTTTTGTGATTGGATTGTTTCCACAGATTCTGAAGATGATGCGCCTGCTGAAGATGATGTGTCTGCTGTTGATGATGTACCTGCTGCTGAATTGGAATCCTTTTGTTGTGTTCCTTCTTCGGTTAACGGAGTCTGTGTTATCGGAATAGGATCTGGGAAGACTGGAGGTTCTGCGGTGGTCCATTGACTAGCCTTATCATACATCCTTTGTTGTTCGCGTATACCTGGTTCAAATAATTATGCTGCAGGCTGCAGTTGTTTACCGGAGCGGGTCTGAATTACTATCGCTTGCATTTCTACTGGTGTGATTTGTACCATATTAGCCATTGGATTTTGACATTCCTTCTTCCTCTGATCATACTCAGCTGCATCCTTACAGAATCTTCTAATGTGACCAAATTCACCACAAAAATGACAGCACGATGGTGGCAGATTGGGATTTTCCGGTGGCGGTCCGATCTGCCAGCGGTTTCCATTATAGTTGTTATTTCTCTGTCCTCTGTAATTTTGATATCCTTGTTGCTGGTTGTTTCTATTTGTGGAGGCACATAGTGATTGGCTGGTTGTCCTAGTTCCTGTATAATAGCATTGACAGTTGCGGTTCCCTGCACTTTGGCGTTGTATGCACAGTTTTCGGTGGTGTGTCCGGCAGTGTTGCAGATAGCACAGAATAACTGATTAAGTGCACAAGTGGCACTAGTATGGCCTGAATTCTTGCATGTGATGCAGTATACTTGTGTGGTCATATCTTCAGCGACATTTCGGTTTGTTTTTAACCATTCCAGATCTTTTGTAAATCATCCAACCTTGTTTTCTAGCTGTAAAGCCATTGCAATTACTGCATCTAGCGTCATCGCTCGGACACATTGGATGATCATAATCTGCTTAAGTTGTGGAGTCAAGCCATTGATGAACCACTGAGTGATAACGTCGTCCGGTAGGTTGGCGTGTGCTGGTGGTAACTGCCTTAAATGCGTCCTGAATAGAGTAGCGTATTCTTGTACTGTTTGATTTACCTTCTGTCTGTTGTTTTGCAGATAGTCAAAAATTTTGGCTGGATTCTTCTTTAGCCTGAATCTCTGCAAAAAGGCATCTCGTACTGCTTCATAGGTGCCGAAGTGATTAATATCATATTCTGTAAGCCATCTAGCTGCTTCGTTGACCAATGTAGATTGAAAGACAATAGCTTTATACGTGTTGGAAGTGAGGTAGGCCCTTAGGCTCATGTCACAGGTCCATGGTTCCATAGTTCCATTCATGTACAACATTAATTCCAGCAATCTTCCATATTGACAAAACATGAACATACCACAACTTAATCATACAGATGATGAGATAAAGATAGAGAAAGAATAGACGACATGTGTAAGGTGTTACGTAAGCCATCGCTTACTCATAGTATCATATATACCAATGTTCAATGTATAATGTGGGAGTAAAATTCTCAACCATTCTATGTGATGAGAAATAGATGAATGAGTGAATGTACAATGTAACAAACATATTCAGATGTATGGGCAATAATCTGAATATACATGAGATGTGTAACCTTATAGGTTATAGAAGAGTGAATATGAGTGACTAAATAAGGAAGGATCAGTGTGAACTGATGGTCAACAATCCTACATCTAAACTTAGGCTATGGAAGACCCTAAGTCAGATACGTGTGTGAAAAGATCACATACTTATAAAGTAGCATAGAATGCTAACAAGATTGTTGCCGGAAATCCTCAAACTCATGTGAACACACCTTCTTAAACACCTCATAAAATATGCATAAAGCATATAAGTACTGATTCTCTTGTACCTATGCCGAATAGGACTCCTTCTGATATGAACGCCACAGCTGGTTGATTTACAATTTCGTTACACTATTTTGTTAGCTTCGTTGCTTCATTCTCTTCACACACACTTAGATTATTTCGACATAATCTAAATCTTGTATCATCATCTTCTTATTCTTCCATTAGTGAGTGCACCACTTTATACGGTTGAGTAGTACTCCCATGTTGTAATTTGGACATCTATTATTTTTAGTGAAGTAAGCATCCAGCTTACGTTCCCTATCCTTGTCTCAAGATCTCTTTCTTTCTCTATCTCACTTATCATCTTGTCAATTAAGTTGTGTATGCTCAAGAGGTTTTAGTATTGGAACGATCATGGGGCCCCGAATTCCAACACTTGGTATCAGAGCTACATAATTGACATACACACTTAAGATAAGATGAGTGAGATTAGAATTGAGATTGAAGACAAGTTGGATGGATCTTCTAATTATCCCATGTGGAGTTTCATGATGATGAACTTGTTAGTGACAAAGGATTTATGGAGTATCGTCAATGGATCCTTAACAAGACCAAGACGAGAAGGCAAAGAAGGGTCTAGAGAAGCTTCAAGAGGTACTGGAATTGCTATTACAGAACCAACAGAAGAAGAGGTAACCACTTCGACATCCAGAGTCACTGCTAGGTCTTTACCTAGAGTTCCTCCTACTGAAGATCAGGCAAGATGGGATGCTAGAGATGCTTTAGCACTTTCATTCACAGCAATAAGTGTCAAAAATCATATTCTACCACAGATCAGATCTTGCAAAAGTTCTAATCAAGCTTGGTTAAAGCTCGAATCTTTTTCAGAGCAGAAATCCTGCTAGAAAAGCTCACTTAAGGAGACAACTAGCAAATACAAGGATGAAAGCTGGTGAGTCAATTCAAACCCACATTACGAGACTCGTTGACTTAAGAGATCAACTTCTAAATGTAGGAGTTGAGATATCAGATGAAGAAATGGTAAATACACTGATTAATTCACTTCCTATTTCATATCGATCTTTCATAACCACTCTTATCCTTACCACAAGAGATAGAGAGGTTACATTTGAAGAGTTAGAGTTCTTGTTACTTCAAGATGAAGATCAGTTGAAGGGAATGGAAGAGAATGAAGAAGCACTTTCATCTTCATCAAAGGTTAAGAAGAAGAAGGATAAGAAGAAGGAACAAAAATTCAAGAAGGAAAGTAGGTCCCTCTCACCTTCTACTTCAGATTCTGTATCTACGACATCTAAAGAGAATTCTTCTAAGAAGAAGGTAAAAATATGTTCTTTTTGCAAGAAACATGGACATATTCAGTCAGAATGTTATAAAAGGATTGCAGCAGAAAAGAAAAAGGCATCAGGTAATGTTGCAGAAGATGATAAAAAAGGGAAATCTCAAGGTGATTCTTATGCCTGTATCACTATTGAGGAAGTAGCTTTTGATCAAGCAGCTTTACAAGTTCTTTCAGCAAGTCCTTGGATATTCGACTCAGGTTCTACAAAGCATATGACATGTTGTAGAGATGTATTTTCTTCTCTCTCCTATTCTTCAGGTAAAAGAGTTACTATTGCAGATGGCAATGATTTGGATGTTGTGGGAATAGGTACAATAACCCTAAAGTCAAGAGAAGGTGGTAATTTTCAAATTTCAGATGTCCTTTATGTACCTGAAATGAAGATAAATCTGCTATCTATATCTGCATTTTTAAGTGATGGTTTTAAAGTTGTATTTGAGAAAGATCTTTGTAAGATCTTATCACATAAAGAAGACAAGTGTCTTTTACAAGGTAAGCAACAAGGAGGGATCTTTGTTTTGTCAAAAATCAGTCAGGCATATGCAGTCAAATCTTCGTCACCGGTGGAAGATATGAAGCTATGGCATGAAAGATTTGGACATATCAGTTTTGGAGCTCTCAAGAATATCAAAGATAGAGGTATGGTTGAGAGTTTACCCTCATTCAAGCTACCTGATGATTCAGATATATGTGAAGGTTGTCTTGAAGGTAAGATGCATAAACTACCTTTCAAGAAACATGGTCATATTACAGCTACCAGGAAATTGCAGATTATTCATTCAGATGTGAATGGTCCTATGAGAGCAGACTCTATTCAGGGTTTCAGGTATTTTGTCCTATTTGTGGATGATTTTACAAGATACTCATGGATCTATGGTCTTAAGTCGAAGTCAGAAGTCTTTCCTATGTTCAAGAAGTTTGTAGCTATGGTTGAAAATGAAAGTCAAGAAACTGTCCAGATTCTCAGAAGTGATAGAGGTGGAGAATACTTGTCAAATGAGTTTCAGACATTTCTCGATGAGAAAGGTATTACTCGACACCTTACTATTGCTTATACTCCTCAGCAAAATGGTGTTGCAGAAAGAAAGAATAGAGTGCTTGTTGAAATGATGCGGAGCATGATGGCGTCCAAGAGGCTTTCACCGAAATTCTGGTTTGATGCAGTACATACAGCTAATCACATTTTAAACAGGTCATCTACAAAAGCTTTAAAGGTAATCACACCGTATGAGGCTTATTATGGTAGAAAACCTAATGTGAGTTACTTCAAAGTGTTTGGATCACTTTCTTATGTACATGTTGAGAAAAAGGACCGAGGCAAACTAGATGTAAAGGCAAAGAAAGCTGTTTTTATTGGATATCCTGTTGAAAGCAAAGGATACAGGTTTTATGTTCCAGAAACAGGTGAAGTTATTCTTTCACGTAATGCTTATATTGCTGAAGATAAGGTTTATGATAAAGAAGCAGAAATTCTGGAGTTCATTAGTGAAAATGACTATGGAATTTTTAGAAAGATTCTGGATGTACATGTTCAGCCATATCAGGAGGGAGTTAAACCTCAAATTCCTAGTATTCAAGAGAAAATTGAAAGAGGAATTTCACAACCTTCTACAGAGTCAGTTCCACAAGAAACTTTGATTCCAGAAATGGAAGAAGTTAAAGTTCCAGAAAGTCCTAGTACATCGACAGGACAAGTTCCAGAACCTGTGGAAGCTGAAAGCTCAGAAAGAGTTTCACCACTATTCAAGGATACACCTACGTGGTTATATCAGACTTGGAAAGATAGTGGTATAAAGACTTTTACTAGAAGAACAAGGAGTCAGACTAGACAACAACAACAAGATCATGTAAGAACAAGAAGTCAAACTAGACAGCAAAAAGATCATGTAAGTTTTGCTGAAGACTTCGAGATTCATGATATTTTGGCACTTACAACTGTTGAAGATGAACCTGCGTGTGTTAAAGATGCACTTAACATTCCTATTTGGAGAAAAGCTATGCAAGAAGAGATTGATTCTATTCATAAGAATCAAACTTGGCAGTTATGTGAGTTACCAGAAGTAAAGAAGGCTATAGGTGTAAAATGGATCTTCAAAATCAAAAGGAAAGCAGATGGTACTATTGATAGATATAAGGCCAGGTTGGTTGTCAAAGGATATGCACAACAAAAAGGTATTGATTATGATGAGACATTTGCTCCTACATCTAGGATGACTATTATTAGGTCAGTACTTGCTCTAGCAGCACATTTTGGTTGGCATATATATATCAGCTTGACATTAAGACTGCTTTTCTAAATGGTGATTTACACGAAGATGTGTATATTCAGCAGCCAAAAGGTTTTGAAGAGACAGGTAAAGAACACTTAGTGTGTAAGCTTATAAAAGCTTTGTATGGTTTAAAACAGGCACCTAGAGCATGGTATGAAAAGATACATACATATCTTTTATCCGTTGGTTTCCATAACTCAGATGCAGCTCCAACTCTTTATGTCAAAGCTGAAACAGGTATGATGATTATAGCAATCATTTATGTGGATGATATTATAGTCACAGGTCCCAGAGATGAAGATTTGCAGATGTTCAAAGAAGAATTGAAGCAAACATTTGATGTGAATGATTTAGGCATTCTACATTATTATCTTGGGATTCAGTTTCTGTTTCAAGATGAGTGTATCTACATGACACAACAGAAGTACATTGAGAAACTTTTGGAAAGGTTTCATATGGGTGATTCTAAACCTATGCAAACACCTATGGATCAGAACACGTCTTTACAAATGGTAGCAGATGCAGAGCCATTTGATGCTACTCTATATAGTCAAGCAGTAGGTTGCTTGATATATCTTTGTAATACACGTCCTGATATACAGTTTGCAGTTTCTCAAGTATCAAGGTTCATGCAGAATCCGACAGTGTTACATTGGAAAGCAGTAAAGCGGATCTTTCGTTATTTGAAGGGAACTTCAAATTATGCTATGGTATTTTCGAAATCTACACATTTGTTACTAAAAGGATTTTCAGATTCTGATTGGGCAGGTGATAAAGACACAAGAAGAAGTACTAGTGGATTTTGTTTTTATCTTGGAGATTGTCTTATCTCATGGTATTCAAAGAGACAACCCACTATTGCCACTTCATCATGTGAAGCTGAATATCGTGCAGCATTTACAGCTACTCTAGAGTCAGTATGGTTGCAGAAGATTTTCAGTTATCTTGATGTAAGAGTACATCAACCCATTCAGATATTTTCAGATAGCCAGAGTGCTATAGCTATAGCTAAAAATCTAGTGCATCATGCAAGGACAAAGCATATAGAGGTACACTACCACTATATTCGAGAGCAAATAGCTAAGAAGCACATTGAGCTAGTCTATGTTCCATCTAGTGAGAATGTTGCAGATATATTTACCAAAGCATTGACTAGAGATAGTCATGAGAAGATTTGCAGGTTACTGAAGCTTGTACCATTGTGACATTGAAGGAGGGATTGTTGGAAGTCAATGTCCTCATTGGTCCAACAAACAGCTTCATAAAAAGCTTATTCTATATCCCTCAAGGAATCGACGGCCGCAGCACGCATATACATTTTTGTTTGTAGATGAAGATCAAGAGAAGCCGACGGGTACACTTGGTCTAGCTGAGAAGGTCTAAAATCGTTCTCCGCCCACCCGGGTTCGAATCCCGTTAAACTCAACGCGAAGACAGATTTTTTTCTTAGTTGTTTGCTTTTAGGAAACACACGGACGGACGGCGGATTACTTTTCCATTAGCGATCAAATATGATCGTAGATTTTTATTGATCGTAGTTTTTTAAATCAGCTTTTCATGAGTACTTCAAACCTATATAAATAAGGCCTTGGCTCCTTGTATACTCACTCACTCAAAGATCTAGAGCTTGGAGATCTTCTTGAAGACAGAGTGTTCTCACACTCTTGAAGGAGGTGAATTTGTGGTGAAGGAGAGGCTTCTCTCATTGCAGCAAGAAGTCTTCTACGAGGTGGTTGTAACTATCTTTTGTGAGTTAACCTTGTGGTTGATTTACAATTTCGTTACACTATTTTGTTAGCTTCGTTGCTTCATTCTCTTCACACACACTTAGATTATTTCGACATAATCTAAATCTTGTATCATCATCTTCTTATTCTTCCATTAGTGAGTGCACCACTTTATATGGTTGAGTAGTACTCCCATGTTGTAATTTGGACATCTATTATTTTTAGTGAAGTAAGCATCCAGCTTACGTTCCCTATCCTTGT
Organism: Ceratopteris richardii; assembly: GCA_020310875.1. Classification (NCBI taxonomy): domain Eukaryota; kingdom Viridiplantae; phylum Streptophyta; class Polypodiopsida; order Polypodiales; family Pteridaceae; genus Ceratopteris; species Ceratopteris richardii. Next base: position 9,952,079 of record CM035441.1, read on the forward strand.
CTCAAGATCTCTTTCTTTCTCTATCTCACTTATCATCTTGTCAATTAAGTTGCACGATATTCAGCTTCACACGATGAAGTGGCAATAGTGGGTTGTCTTTTTGAAAACCATGAGATAAGACAATCTCCAAGATAAAAACAAAATTCACTAGTACTTCTTCTTGTGTCTCTATCACCTGCCCAATCAGAATATGAAAATCCTTTTAGTAACAAATGTGTAGATTTCGAAAATACCATAGCATAATTTGAAGTTCCCTTCAAATAACGAAAGATCCGCTTTACTGCTTTCCAATGTAACACTGTCGGATTCTGTATGAACCTTGATACTTGAGAAACTGCAAACTGTAGATCAGAACACGTCTTTACAAATGGTAGCAGATGCAGAGCCATTTGATGCTACTCTATATAGTCAAGCAGTTGGTTGCTTGATTTATCTTTGTAATACACGTCCTGATATACAGTTTGCAGTTTCTCAAGTATCAAGGTTCATACAGAATCTGACAGTGTTACATTGGAAAGCAGTAAAGCGGATCTTTCGTTATTTGAAGGGAACTTAAAATTATGCTATGGTATTTTCGAAATCTACACATTTGTTACTAAAAGGATTTTCAGATTCTGATTGGGCAGGTGATAGAGACACAAGAAGAAGTACTAGTGAATTTTGTTTTTATCTTGGAGATTGTCTTATCTCATGGTTTTCAAAAAGACAACCCACTATTGCCACTTCATCGTGTGAAGCTGAATATCGTGCAGCATTTACAGCTACTCTAGAGTCAGTATGGTTGCAGAAGATTTTTAGTTATCTTGATGTAAGAGTACATCAACCCATTCAGATATTTTCAGATAGCCAGATTGCTATAGCTATAGCTAAAAATCCAGTGCATCATGCAAGGACAAAGCATATAGAGGTACACTACCACTATATTCGAGAGCAGATAGCTAAGAAGCACATTGAGCTGGTTTATGTTCCTTCTAGTGAGAATGTTGCAGATATATTTACCAAAGCATTGACTAGAGATAGTCATGAGAAGATTTCCAGGTTACTGAAGCTTGTACCAATATGACATTGAAGGATGTATTCCAATTGAGTCTTGTAAGGTCCCTCTGGCTTTTCTAGATAAGCCACCCTTGAACTACCTACTGGTCTCTCCATGTGATAAGACATTTCAGAATCACTTGTTTCTGATAGGGGATTGTATGGGTAATCACTCAACTGCTGGGCCCAAGACCTAGCAGTGTGATTGACACTAGCTTCAGAGGATCTGAGGCTTTGTCTGTCTCGGCCTAAGTGTCTACCTGACCTAAGGTTCATATGCCTGGTTTATCTACCCCCTTGATCCCAAGTACACTCTCGTTGCAGGTTATTTAACACCAATCACTTTGTTCTTTTTAGTTGATTATTTTGTTTATGATCTTGTCTGATATCACGTCGTCAGGAGTACTTAAATGAGTTTCGCACTTGATAAGTGACCGATTCAAGTTTACTTTATTCCCTTAGGGTTTTCGCACTCAAGCCCTACTTAATGCTTGCACTTAGTTGATTAGTTCTCTTGGACTTGAATCATGCCTACCGTAGCCCTAATTAATCACCACACCTAAGTCGTGCTTAGCCTAGGCTAGGAATTGACAAAGGAGAGTTGAGAGAACTTCCAACCTCAATTCTCTGGTTGCTCAGAATGCTGCACAAGCCCAGGAAGCCTTCTCCCAAGCTTGGTACTCACCCTTGCTAGCTTGCCTTGGAAAGCCTTGCTTGCACACAATGTTCCTGCAAAAGTTCACAAGTCAATATGGCTCTATTACCACAAGGGATTGACTAACACACATCAACAATTACAGGTCCCCCTTGGAGTAACTCACTGTACCCCCCAAAATCTTATGACCACCTAGTTCCACCTAATGGTCAACTTAAAAATACATGTTCTAAAACCCCACATATGATTCTTACAAAAACCAGTCAAGGTCCACGTAGGATTCTATACAAGCTTCCCAACAAGACCAGAATTTCATCAATCGGAGTTCGTATGGTGAAGTTATGACCATTCAGGCACTTAGGGGTCAAAACAGGCTCTCAGGGTTCAGGAAATTCCTCCCTGGTTTCTAGGTCTTTTGCCCACTCCTAAGGCTCTAATGTTATCCCAATGTGTCCCAAAACGAAGCCCAATTGTACCTCAATTCACTCACTTAATTCACTTCAAATTTTATGCGTTAAGGCCGTGTATCGCGATAGGTCAAGTCGGTGTGTCGCGATACTTGGGAGTGTCACAATAGGTCGGGGTCGAGGTGTCGCGATAGGTCGAGGTGTCGCGATAGGTCGGGGTGTCACGATAGGTGGAAGTGTCGCGATAGGTGGAAGTGTCGCGATAGGTCGGAGTGTCGCGATACTTGGGAGTGTCGCGATACTTGGGAGTGTCACGATACTCCGAGGTGTCGCGATAGGTGGGCTCGGTGTGTCGCGATAGTCCGAGGTGTCGCGATAGGTGGGCTCGGTGTGTCGCGATAGGTCGAAGTGTCACGATACTTGGGAGTGTCGCGATACTTGGGAGTGTTGCGATACTTGGGAGTGTTGCGATATTCCGAGGTGTCGCGATAAGTCGTGAGTGTCGCGATACCTCGAGGTGTCGTGATAGGTCGAGCTATGGTGAATTTTGTGGTTCTGTCTTGTGATCCTAGGTGCTCTCAGCCTGCGCCGTGTCGTGGTGCACTCAAAAACGTGATTAGTCGAAGTTTGGGAAGTGTCGCGATAGCTTGAGCTCGATGCCTCGGGGCCTGTGCAAAAGGATTCTGTACCTGCTGAGCTTGTTGGAGATGGTGATGGAGCTGGTACCTGCAAGAAACATGCAAAAAACATACAACACAAATGCACGCGCTCGCTCTCTCTCAAACTCGCACACAACAAATGAGGGGAATGACAAGGAAGAGGGAATATGTAGTGGAGAAGGAGGTGGAGGTGGAGATGAAGGTGGAGATGGAGATGGAGATGGAGATGGAGAAACATCAGAAATTTACCTACTACTTACCATTCCAACGCGTCCGCTCTACGTCTTACCATCACATGCTCGTCCTCAAAGCTCGAATCCCCGGCAACGGCGCCAAAATTTGGTGTAGCTCAGTGATGAGTAGCACCTCCTTTAATGTCAATCCGGGAAGACATGAGGATGGTATGAAGACCTCGAGCAAGTGAAGGCACAAATGTGTGAGTGAGAAGCACACTAACATGCACACACATACACACACGCGCGCACACACGGCAAGAACAAAGAGAGTAAGACAATGGAATCACTTCTATTGCAACAAAGTTCTCATACAAGCTCAAAACTACAAGAAGCTTCTTAAAAATGAGCTCTCTAGCTCTATTTATAGTTTTTGACTAGCTTTGGCCCTGTCCAGACCTAGTGTCCAGCCTAGTTAAAAATTAGGTTCCAGGGCTTATTTGAGGACACAAACGAGATTTAAAAATTATGGAAATTGGCAGGCAACTACTTCTAAGGCTCCCCAAGCTTGAGGACTCCTCGGCTTGTACAAAATGGAGCTACAGAAATGTGAAACAATATTTACAAGGGTTTTTAGTGATGAGAATCACTTTTAACATGGTGTAAGGTTTGGAAAAATTTAATGGGTTGCCTTAGTGCTAGATCTGCATGTATGCTCGTACTTGCTTCATCTGCCAACAGGCACCATAGGCCGAGCTCGCTTGGTTGAAGGGAATGGAAGAGAATGAAGAAGCACTTTTATCTTCATCAAAGGAGAAGAAGGAGAAGAAGGAAAAACAATCCATAAAGGAAAGTAAGTCCCTTTCACCTTCGACTTCAGATTCCATTTCTACTACATCTAAAGAGAAGTCTTCTAAGAAGAAGGAAGTAATATGTTTTTACTACAAGAAACCTCGACATTTTAAGTCAGCATGATATAAAAGGATTGAAGCAGAAAAGAAAAGGCATCAGGTAATGTTGAAGAAGATCATAAAAAAGGGAAATCTCAAGGTGATTCTTATGCTTGTATCACCATTGAGGAAGTAGCTTTTGATCAGGGAACTTTACAAGTTCTTTTAGCAAGTCCTTGGATATTTGACTCAGGTGCTACAAAGCATATGACAGGTTGCAGAGATGTGTTTTCTTCTCTTTCCTATTCTTCAGGTAGAAGAGTTATTATTGCAGATGGCAATGGTTTGGATGGTGTGGGAATAGGTACAGTAACCCTAAAGTCAAGAGAAGGTGGTAATTTTCATATTTTAGATGTTTTATACGTACCTAAAATGAAGAAGAATGTGCTATCTATATCTACATTTTTAGGTGATGGTTTTAAAGTTGTATTTGAGAGAGATCTTTGTAAGATCGTATCACACAAAGAAAACAAGTGTATTTTACAAGGTGAGCATAGAGGAGGGATCTTTGTTTTGTCAAAAATCAGTCAGGCATATGCGATCAAATCTTCATCACTAGTGGAAGATATGAAGCTATGGCATGAGAGATTTGGACATATTAGTTTTGGAGCTCTCAAAAGTATCAAAGATAGAGGTATGGTTGAGAGTTTACCCTCATTCAGATGATTGAGATATATGTGAAGGATGTCTTGAAGGTAAGATGCATAAACTACCTTTCAAGAAACATGATCATATTACAACTATGAGGAAATTGCAGACTATTCATTCAGATGTGAATGGACCTATGAGAGCAAAATCTATTCAGGGATTCAGGTATTTTGTTATTTGTTGATGATTTTACAAGATACTCATGGATCTATGGTCTTACGTTGAAGTCAGAAGTCTTTCCTATGTTCAAGAAATTTGTAGCTATGGTTGAAAATGAAAGTTAGGAAACTATCTAGATTCTCAAAAGTGATAGAGGTGGAGAATACTTGTCAAAAGAGTTTGAGACATTTCTTGATGAGAAAGGTATTACTCGACACCTTACTATTGCTTATACTCCTCAGCAGAATGGTGTTGCAGAAAGAAAGAATAGAGTACTTGTTGAAATGATGCGGAGCATGACGGCATCCAAGAAGCTTTCACCGAATTTCTAGTTTAATGCAATACATACAGCTAATCACATTTTGAACAGGTCATCTACAAAAGCTTTAAAGGCAATCACACCCTATGAATCTTATTATGGTAGAAAACCTAATGTGAGTTACTTCAGAGTGTTTGGATCACTTTCTTATGTACATGTTGAGAAAAAGAACCATGGAAAACTAGATGTAAAGGCAAAGAAAGCTATTTTTATTGGATATCCTATTGAGAGTAAAGGATACAGGTTTTATGTTCCACAGACAAGTGAAGTTATTCTTTCACGTAATGCTTATATTGCTAAAAATAAGGTTTATAATAAAGAAGCATAAATTCTAGAGTTCATTAGTGAAAATGACTATGGATTTTTTAATGGAATCAACTGAGTTCAAAGGTCAAAAACACTTGTATGACGTATTGTCTAGAGTCCCTGATCTAGGCAAGACAATTCAACTGAACTCTGATGTGCTTGAGTACTACATCTTGTGTTACTCTATAGAAATACCACCTTATGAGGGTAAATGGGTCCCATGTGACCTTTTACTCTACATACACAAAGGTGCTGAAGCCTTCATGAAGCGCCTTAAGTGCTTCATGGCAATTGCTGAAAATGCAGGGCACTTATTAGATGACTCTATGTTGTTAGTAAAGAAACTTAACAAAAAGAAGAGGATGGGTACAAAGTACCTTTCCTACATTGCAACAACATATTTTATAATTAATGAGGAGCCCGAACCTACATCTGTTGAACTCTCCAACCTTGTCACTGGGGGTTTTGTTAAGGAGAAGAATGAGCCTCAACTAGAGGCCATAAATTTTGCCAAAGAAAGCATTACAATCCACCAAGAATTTCCTGGTGGTGTTGAGGACAAATTATGTGAGCAATCAAGCATGGAGGAGGCCCCCCTTCAAATCTCAACCCCTCTGAGCCCACATTACCAGAGGTGGAACTTGAATATCTTTCCATCATCGTTGTGGATGGAGAGGAATTTATTTTTCTTCATGACATTGAGAAGGCATTCGATCTACGTCTAGACAAATGCTTGAGTATTTTCTCCACAATGTCAGATGTTCCACTTGACAACACATTTGACATACTTGAAAAGAAGGAAAACCCACTTGGGGATTCTATGGCAGACACCATAGCAATGGTGTGTGCTGATATTTTAAAAGATGACAACAATTATACTATGGAGGAGGAGTTCAACGCAGCACGGGAGAGGATAATGAAGGCAAAAAATTCCTAAATCCCTTGTAGAAGAGCAGAGTGGCATGGCCCACTCTAGCATTGATCTTGATGCCCCTGGAAGAGGGAGGAAGAAAATAAGCTTCATGATGTAAATGGTAATTAAATTAAATAAATGGATAATTTAAGTTAACAAAGTAAGAGCTTGAATTCTCATTTTTTCTTAACAGGAAGCAATTGAGCTCCACAAGTTTGCAACAAGATTTGGTGGGGATCGAGCTTCTCATGGGAGTGGTTCATCCTTGGCAAACTACATCTGAAAGTTTCCAAAGGAAGATTTTGTTATCATACATAAAGATGCAGTCTGGATGGGCACTTCATGACTTGGTGCTTGAAGAAATTTTGTGTTTATGTAGAATTACCCAAGGCACTAATTGTGTCATTTTGGTTACGAAATCCTTAGTTATAACTACATTAGGACTTAATTTTAGAGGCAAAGTACTAGGGCAAATAGGTATCTCCATGGGTCTGGGAATGCAAGACCCCCATGTAATATCAAGATCTGTATTGACTTACCAACTTCCTTGATCTCTCCAAAGGAGAAAGAAAGTTGTAGAGAAATTGAAGGCAGCTGAGAAATGATGTAAATGTTTGGATAGTACAACTTTTAGTTTTTCCTTATTTGTCTAGTCCTGTGTATGATATGTGCTTCATAAATTGAACCTATCATTCTCTCCACAAATTGTATGTAATTTTAAGTCTTTTTAATCATGGTGTACATAGTCTATCTATTGTGCCTATGGTCTGTAGGGTATCACAAAAAGCATTAAAAAGGCCAAAAAAGCCCTAGCCACAGAAACACAAGAATCAGCCCTACAAACATTTTGTAGGGTTGATTCTCGCATTTCTATGGCTGGGGATTTTTTGGCCTTTTCTAGTGTTTATAGGGGCTCCAATGTATGGGAAAGTATGTTATTGTTCAATTTATCTTGGTAATGGTAGCATCAAGTTTACACTGAAGTCAGAGCAAGCCAAAGATAACCAGTGAGGAATAACCTCTGTATTAAACACACGTAACATCTCATCTATACATATTATGCATACACAAGGCCAAAAAATGCAAAAAAAACCCTAGCCATAGAAACACGGGATTCAGCCCTGCAAAAAATTTGCAAGGCTGAATCCCATGTTTCTTTGGCGGGGATTTTTTGGCATGAAAATGACATGTGGGACATAATTAGGTACAACATGTACATATCTAGTCACAAAACAATAGGCAAATGCATGCATGTTCAACTCATTCCATATATAGCTGACTAAAAGAAACGTTATTTGCATACAATTATGTTGGGGAGTCAAAGATAGAGAGAGTGAGAGAGAGAAAAAAAAACACAAAGAATATAGGTTAAAACAAAATTTTCTATTATCAATTGTATTACATCACAAAGTAGGCCTATCAAAGGGTACAATATACACATTTCATGGGTTATTTCCTCTAATTCTTCTTGCTAGCTGAATGTCCTTGGGTTGTATGGTTACTCTCTTGGCATGGATAGCACACAGGTTAGAGTCCTCAAGCATGGAGATGAGGTAGGCCTCAGCTGCCTCTTGAAGCACTTCAAGTGATATCCCTTGTATTCGTAGACCTACATGGTAGCTTTGTAGTTCCTCTTTTACTACCCTTGCAAAAGCTCTTCGTGGTATTAGTAGCTCAACAGACTTTTGGTAGTGTCTGCAAAAGTCCTACAGTGCCTCCTTCGTCTTTGTGGAGCTCTTGCATTGGGAGGTATGTTTGGTTATCGTTGAGATCTACGTCTGGTTGATAGTTTTTCTTTCTCCGATGTACACGATGTGAGGGTCCAGCTTCATCTTGCACATTTTGTTGTCGATGTGGTTGTTGACTTTGCTCTCTTTCCTCCTCTGTTGGTATTTTCCCTTGTCCTTGTGGAAGTGTCTTGTCTCGATGTGTCACCCTATGGCTCGTTGGAATTTGCATATCATTCCATGGTGGTTGATTGCTGCTTTCGTCATTCGGGGATGACTCCTCATCGCTCTCTAATACAACCCTTCCCATCAGCTTCTGTTTGGGTCTTGCCTTGATGGGTGTCCTTGTTGGTGGCTCATCATCTGAAATTGACTCTGATCATCTTGGAGTGAAATACTCCTGTCTATTGGACACTTCATGTTCTCGCTCTCAGGTGGTGTGCCATCATGTGACACAGGCACATATGTGCTCTGGGAACCACTTCGTGGTCTTTGGGGGGGTTGCAACCATGGTGGGCATTGTGTCCCTAGATGAGGTCTAGGAAAGAAGACGGGATCTTTCCTTGCAGTTTGCTTGGTGCGGGCCATTCTCTTGAATTTCAAAAAGTGTGAAATGAAGTGAGTTCTCTCTATTTATAGAGATTTTTTAAAAACTGTTTGTTCACACTAGAATGGACAAAACCTGTTTAAAACCATACAGGATATTATAATATAAATAATAACACATTGAAACCAAGATTAAAATAATCATAGGTTTTACCACATAATGGGAAATAATGAATTCACTTTACTTCCAAGCTGAGCCTTCTTGTTCTCTCCTAGCATGCCACTGAGCATGATGGAGAGGTCCTAATGATGACTTCCATTTCTCACTGGCAATGTTGTGTTGCATCGTTCTCGCAAGTTTTGCCAATTTTGAATCCCTAAGTCATTCCACATAAAACTTTCTTGAGAATGTAGTGCAGTAAAACCAATTAAACATCTCCTCCATGTAGTTTGATTGCATTGGACCAGCACCATGTCGCGTGTTTTTGAAGTAGACACCCCTCGCTTTGTAGTGTGACTTTTCCATTCCTTGGGTACTGAAAATCTCTAATGACCCATAATGATGCATGAAATAAGCTCCATGTGCAAATAAAATATGCTAAAAATTGTTAAGTACATTGGAAAAAGGTAAGTGCAATGAACACTTGTAGAAGAATATTACACTTACAATGTAGTGTGTTATATTGCTCTCTCCCCAAGATTGAATGAAACACTTGGTGAACTCCACTAATGTTGCTTGAAACAATTGACGTTGAATAACACTAGACCTAGTCAGACCCATTAAGCCTACCAAATTATCAAAGTTCGACCAAACCTTCTTTCTTTTATTACAAAGATCAACTTGAGATTCATTGTCTATTGTGATCATGCATAGGTCTTCCCACAGCTCATAATGTTCATTATTTTGAGTGCTAGTACCTCTTCTAAAAAAATGTCTTGCTTTATTCCTTGTCATTGACACTTGTTGCAAACTATCTTGAGATTCTCCAACTTTCTTAACAACTAGGGTTACATTTCCACCATGACAAACATTATATTATTTAAAATACTATGAATGTCATTATCAAAACAATGGATATACCTTGAATTGTGGATTTGTAAAATTCAACCATTTCCTTTTGAAGCCTCTCCAAATTGACAAATATATTGTTGTACTTTGTGTAGATGAATCCCTTTCTAGATGTGTTTTCCAACTCTTTCTTTGATGTAGATGAATGATAAATGAATGCAAGCATACCATCTGCTATATGCAGGTAATTGCCAAGAGTATTGGCTACATCCTCATTTGTCATCTTCTTCTTTAGAGATACCTTGTAAGGGCATGGAAAAATGTTTTGGAAAATACCTTTGTTTTCCAGAGCCTGCTTCAAAAGATTGTACAATGCAGTGTATGCTCTAGTACTAACATGCTTCATCACATACCGTTGAGGTTAACTTGATAATCAATGGTTTCTTTGATGTTCGAAATTTTTCTTAGGAAATTACCATTGTACCATCTGAGACCAAGCAAGCTCGACGTGTCGTGCCCCATGAGAAGGCGAACTTTAGAGTAGTCCCAAGTGAGACATCAAATTTGCAAAGCATTCCATTTTTCATAGGAAATGTTGATGCTAGGGTCGATATCCTCAAAGTTGATCCACTGGTTGGTGTCTTGCTTCTAGAGATGTTTCCATTTTTTGAAGCCTTTGTTCCATAGCCTCTTGGCGTTTCAAATGTTCCAAGAATCCACGATCCGGATGCCATGGATCAAAAACCAGATAGAGTCATTTTGTCTGATACTGGCTGCCAACTTCCAATCTTCACTTATTCTTGTGAAGCTTTTGACTTTATTCCAACTCTTCCATAGGGAGCACACAAGATTTGAGCCTTTCGGGAATATCTGGATCGAGGAAAAAAAAGGGTCAGAATGTCAAGATTCTTCCAATTTGGGAATCCCACAAAATCCAACGCGTTCTTATTTCTAAAGATCAACTTGGCCCACGAGGCCTCCCCATTGCACAATGCCTTAATCATCCATTTTGCCGCAAGTTTGTTAGCCATGCACCCAATGTTTAGAATGCCAAGGCCCCCACTATCTCTTTGGCTGGTGTAGATGGACCACTTGAATTTAGGCACCCCCCTCCTATTGTGGTCGCCCGTCCAAAGGAAGTTTCTGCAAATACTTTCCGGTTTGGACAGGTCTTGCTCTTTCGGTCTCCAACAAGAGAGGAAATAAATGGTCAATGATCAAACACATTCATATTATCGGCAAAACGTCTCATGGTGATCTGGCTGTGGTCATGAGGCAATCGGAGGCCTTTGATATTACCTGCTTCCACCTATTGTTTCACTAGCCGGCTAAGCCCTTTTGTGGCAATGGCAAAGAGAAGGGGAGCCAACGGGCACCCTTGTCTAATCTATCTTCTTAGTTTGATCACCTTCGAAAGATTTCCCAGAAGGATCAAGATCACCTTGGTGAATTTCTAGCTGCATCCGAGATCTTTAAGCAACCCAAGAATATAGTCCCATTCCAACCTATCATAGGCTTTGTCAAAGTCGATCTTGAGGAAGACCACATCTTGTCTTGACTCATTTGCGAAGCCGATACCTTCCCAGATATCTATAATGGCTTCCAAAATTGACCTTCCTTTAATGAAACCTTTTTGGTCCTCACTTAACCACACTCTCATATGGCTGGAAATTCTGTTGGCTATGACTTTGGCAATGATCTTATATCCCATTTGGAGCATTGTAATCAGATGCCAGTTCTCAACTCTGTTCTTTTCCCCTTTTTGTATATTAACTTGATGATGCCATTGTTGAGACAAGTCGGAAGCGCACCAAACTTGAGCGCCTCTTGCCATACCAGATGAAGAGGGGTGGCCAACACCAACTTGAAGGATTTAAAGAACTCGTTAGTGATCCTGTCTGACCCTGGGCTTTTACCACAAGTGAGGGCATCAATGACTTCAATGGTTTCTTCTTTCGAGGTAGGGGCATCAAGCAAGGAACGAAGGCTGTGTGGGATCCTATGAGAGGATACCCTAGATATGGCTGCCATGCAGTCTCGTCTATGGTGGGATGATCCCAAAATTTTCTTCTTCCCTATTGCATACATCGCCATTTGAGTCTAGCGATAGGGGATCGATTCTCTGTTTTGTTTCCTTTTAAGGATGCAACACATCTCTTTGGTGGGTTTGTCGGCTCTGCTAGCCCACCACTCCTTAAAGAAAATTTGCAAATTTTCCTTTGTATTTCTTCCTTGTATCTTAGTAGCACCCTTACAAACAATCAATCAGTGGGGGAACCACTCATTGTGAAGCCACTGGCGCATGGTTTCAAGCGGAGGCCTAGGGCCAAACACTTGTTCGACAAGACAAACTTTCTTGAGCTCTTCTTGCGTTGATAGAATTGCGGATGTACTGAGAGAGACCAAGGGAGGTTCATCACTCTTGGAGGCCCCATGGGCGACACAAAATCCCCCCTCCGAAACAGGGGCCAGGTTATTGATCTCCCTTGGGGGTGGGGCCAGGTTTCTTCTCATGAGGGAGGCGGCCGCCAGAGCCATGAGAAGGACCCCAGATTTTGTGCTAGAGTGAAAGTTCTGGGAAGACCACGGACCACACAAAAAAATAATCCACCTTAAAAAGCTTGAGTCAAACAAAGAATCACCCCCTTTTTTTCGAAAATGCTCTACGAATATCATGAAAGACCCACCTTTAAACGAATGACTGCCCCCTAAAACAGCCCCCTTATCACCCACTTCAAGAGAAAGCTTTCTTCTTTTCTTCCTTTTTTTTTCATTCTATTTTTTCTTTTTCTTTTTTTTTCTTTTTTTCTTTTTTCCTTTTTTTCTTTTTTTCTTTTTTTCTTTTTTTCTTTTTTTCTTTTTTTCTTTTTTTCTTTTTTTCTTTTTTTCTTTTTTTCTTTTTTTCTTTTTTCTTTTTTTCTTTTTTTCTTTTTTTCTTTTTTTCTTTTTTTCTTTTTTTCTTTTTTTCTTTTTTTCTTTTTTTCTTTTTTTCTTTTTTTCTTTTTTTCTTTTTTTCTTTTTTTTCTTTTTTTCTTTTTTTCTTTTTTTCTTTTTTTCTTTTTTTCTTTTTTTCTTTTTTTCTTTTTTTCTTTTTTTCTTTTTTTCTTTTTTTCTTTTTTTCTTTTTTTCTTTTTTCTTTTTTTCTTTTTTCTTTTTTCTTTTTTTCTTTTTTCTTTTTTTCTTTTTTTCTTTTTTTCTTTTTTTCTCTTTTTTTCTTTTTTTCTTTTTTTCTTTTTTTCTTTTTTTCTTTTTTTCTTTTTTTCTTTTTTCTTTTTTTCTTTTTTTTCTTTTTTTCTTTTTTTCTTTTTTTCTTTTTTTCTTTTTTTCTTTTTTTCTTTTTTTCTTTTTTTCTTTTTTTCTTTTTTTCTTTTTTCTTTTTTTCTTTTTTCTTTTTTTCTTTTTTTCTTTTTTTCTTTTTTTCTTTTTTTCTTTTTTTCTTTTTTTCTTTTTTTCTTTTTTTCTTTTTTTCTTTTTTTCTTTTTTTCTTTTTTTCTTTTTTTCTTTTTTTCTTTTTTTCTTTTTTTCTTTTTTTCTTTTTTTTCTTTTTTCTTTCTTTTTTTCTTTTTTCTTTCAATAAAAGGAAGATCGACCTTGGCCTATTCTCCCAGACTTTAATTAAAATAAAGGAGGAAAGTTACAAGTGAATGGGAATAGTGCCCATGGGGCCCCCCGAATCCCACAATGCAGGGGACAAGTTCGGTAAGCTAGAGGGCATTACAGATGAGGCGGATAAAACTGTCATCTCCCTCATGCAAGACCCATTTGTTTCAACTTGTTATAATCGAGGAGATAAATACAATGGTGCCTAAATGGAGGAGATCTCTTATCTCGGGAGATTCTTTTACCTAGAAGAAACAAGGATTTCTCAATCGACCATTCCTTTGTAGTTTGGCCAAAATTGACAACACATCGCTCCTTCCAAATCTTCCAAAGGGCCTCACCCCTGACGGCATTTCACACCTTGATGAGCAGCCAACTGCCTCCCCCAACAGAGCCTGTTGCCAATTGATTTGGTTTGTGAGTCTCAAAACTTGCGTCACGTGATACCAGATAACATGGGACTTGGGGCAATCAAAGAAAAGGTGAACCAAATCTTCGATGCATCGATGGAAACGTTTGCACCATGGAGGAACCCCACAAATTTTATTAGGCCTTGCATTGCACCAGATACCCTTATGCAAGATCTGCCACATGAGAACAAACTTTTTGATCTCAATAAGGGGGTGCCAAATAGACATGAACTTAAGTTCCCATCGAAGTTTGGTCCAGGAAAGGCACCACCTCTTGTTAAGGGTGTGATGAACATCTAAGTTCTCTTTGAAGTTGGGGATTCTGGAAAGTTTCTTGCCATTGCTCCATTTGAGGCCCTCCAAGCAAGGAAGATCCTGTCCGTAGAGCCTAGGCGGGTCGTTGAGCGGTCCCAAACTAAACACCTACCTTGAAAAAGAGTCCATTCCTCGAGGGTAACTCTATGCCTTGGATCTAAGTCTTCAAACCTAATCCACTAGCCGGTCTCTTGTTTCCAAAGATGTGTCCACTGCTTCAACCCCTTGTTCCATAACCGCTTAGCCATTTCAAGGTTCCGGGACTCCACCCCCTAAGGCTGCTAATCAGGAACCAGATGGAGTCACTTTGTCTTATCCTAGCCACCCACTTCAACTCATCACTGATTCTGATGAATTGTTTGGCCTTGTTCCAACTCTTCCATAAGGAACACACGAGGCTAGAGCTTTTAGGGGACACCAAGTGGGGAGAGAACAAAAGCGTGAGGATCCCTATGTCCTTCCAACCAGGATGGCCAACTAAGGTAAGGTCTTTCGTGTTTTTGAAGATCAATTTAGCCCAAGAGGATTCATTGTTGCTCCAAGCCTTGATAAACCACTTTGCCGCCAATTTTTTAGCCAACCCAGCAATATCCAAAATGCCCAAGCCCCCCGAGTCTTTCGAGCTAATGCAAGTTTCCCATTTGATTTTGGGGATCCCCCTCCTATTGTGGTCCCTAGTCCATAGGAAGTTTCTATTAGATATGCTCAATACTCCACCCTCATGTGACCACAAATGATCCATGGTGCTCTAAGTTGTAAGGCCCCCATTATGAGGAGAAGTCATTATGAGAGCCCGGACATTTGTGGAACCCTAACTTCCAAGTTAGATGAGGTCTATGTGTGACCGTTGATGGTTGAAGATGATCTTTGTGAGCCTAGCCGTTAGGTTAGGTAGGGCATAAACTTCCAGGCCATTGGGTTGCCATTTAAGGTGAAAATAAAGGCCCTGTGGCGTCGCGCAGTTTCCCCATAGAACCTTAATGGGGGGAGTGCAGAGGGGGGCTTGCCCCCTTCTACGGGGTCCGGGGGGCCTATCCCCCCAGCCCGTAGGGCCGAGATGGTAGGACTTTTGGTCGTGGAGATATTGTCGGATCATATATTTTACCGACTATTTTGTATCTCCCGACTATGTTTATCTATACCGAACCGCCTTGTAAAAGCTATATAAGCACGACCCAGGTTGAGCTTTACATAGCATTGCACACTAGTAAGCCCTTCATCTAGAGTCTATCTAGATCGCCATCTAAGCTCCATAGTGGGAGTGCACGGGTGGACAACACCATCATTGTAACTGCATTATGCTCGGCAATCTGAGAATTTGAGTTCTCTATCTCTTAGTCTGCATCTATCTTTGTCTGCGTTTTTCTCTCAACTCTGTCTACAGGTCTATTCCGCTATGCTGTTATTATTTCTTACATGGTATCAGAGCTCAAGAGGCTCTAAGTGGTGCAGAAGTAGAAACGCAGAGGTTGCATAGTTCATAACAACAAAAGAGAGAAGATGTCAAGCGGTGCATCATCATCTACGACTGGGGGCCAAGGCGGTTCATCAACAGGAGTAGGTGGTGCACAAGCAGGAGCAGCAATGATGCCGGTCATTCCAACATTGCGGATGCGGCCACCAGCCTTCACATAAGGTAAACTATATGGTACGAACTACACCCTGTGGAAGTTCAAAATCACTTCTATTCTTGATTCGTATGAGCTTTTGGAGACTATTCTTGGGACTGATCAAGAGCCCCAAGAAAGACCTGATCCAAATAATCCTGGTCGAATGATTCCTCCTTATGCTGATCTTCTCATGCTTGGAAACGTAGAAATGCAAATGCACTTTCTGCTCTTGTTACAAGTACTTTGATAGTGTTCTGACTCTCATTCACCATACTACGAAGGCCTGTGAAGCATGGAACATATTGAGAAATCAATATGAAACTCATAATCAGACACGGATTCAGAACTTGCAGAATCAGCTTGCAACAGAACGGTTTGCTGATGGGGAGACTGCAGAGGTGTTCGTCACTCGCATAAAGAATCTACGAGATCAAATGGCGAGAGCAGGTGTTCAAAAGTCAAGTGAGGAGCTAGCTCGACGTTGTCTTCGAATGTGTCCACCTAAGTTTGATGGTTTGGTAACTGCTCTTAACACTCAAATCAGACCTCAACCACTAACTTTTGAAGAATTCAGTGCCTTACTCATGGAGGAGGAGCTGCGGCTTAAGGCAAGGAGTGGTGGTAGCAAAGGAGATGCTACATTCACAACAAATGCCAAAGGAGGCAAAACAGACTCTTCAAAAGATGGAGACAAAAAGAAGAATGACAAAAACAAGTTCAAGGGAGATCGTTAAGAAGGCAGAAGAGAAGAGTGGCTCTTCAAAAGGTGGCAAGGGCAAGGAGTCTGCCAACACAACAGAAATAGAGCTTGAGTTATTTGTTACGATAGAGGAGGTGTGCTCCTCGGCTAAAGATTCAGGAACAGATGACTCATGGGTGTTGGGCAGTGGTGCATCTCGTCACATGACAAGTAGAAAAGACCTTTACAGTTCCTTACAGCCTCTAAAGGAACCCATCACAGTAAAGGTAGGGAATAATGCAAGATGTTTTGCAGAGGGCGAAGGTACGGTTTCTTTCATTAACTCTAATGGTGATATCAGAAAGCTTTCAAATGTGTTGTATATTCCACAAATAAAACGAAATCTACTTTCAGTAGCTTCTATAACTGATCAAGGTCACCAAGTATCTTTCAGTAAGACAGGAGCTAAGATTATGGACAGTAACAACAACATCGTTGGGACTGGCATAAGGAGGAACAACTTGTATGAGTTGTGTGCTCTTACAGCCACTACAAACGTGGGCACAAGTAAGCTATGGCATGAGAGATTCGGCCACATTGGATACCCTGTATTGAAGGAGATGCATTGTAGAGGTATGGTTGCACACCTACCATCGATTGCAGAAATGAAGGAACCATGTGAAGCTTGCATGATGGGCAAGTGTTGAAGCGGAAGGTCAAGGACAAAGCATAGGAGCACATCTAAGAGGTGGACACACAAGAAGAAGGAGCAAGTAGGGAGCTCCAAGAAGTACATGTCAACTTTTCATAAGAATCCCCTACAAAAATAGTGATTTCCATCATGAAAACCATTGTAAATACCATTTTCTATTTTTGTAGCTCCATTTTGTGCAAGACAAGGAGTCCTCAAACTTGAGGAGCATTAGAAGTATCATCCTACCAATTTTCATAATTTTTAGACTTCGTTTGAGCCCTCAAATAAGCCATGGAACCTAATTTTTAACTAGGTCGGACACTAGGTCTGGACAGGGCCAAAACTAGTCAAAAAACTATAAAAAGAGCTAGAGAGCTCATTTTTGGGGTTAGCTTGTTAGAGAATAGAGCTTTTGTATGAGAACTCTTTTGCAATCGAAGCTTTTCATTGTTCCTCTCTTGATCTTACCTTGTGCACGTGTGTGTGTATGTGTGTGCATGTTCGTGTGCTTTCACTCACGCACTTGTGCCGTCACGTGCTCGTGGTCTTCATACCGGTCCTCACGTCTCCGCGGATTGACAAGTAAAGGAGGTGGTGCTTACGCTTGAGCTACACCAAATTTTGGCGCCGTTGCCGGGGAGAGAGCTTCGAGGACAAGCGTTGTGATGGTAAGATCGTAGATTTGCAACGTTGGAAGGTAAAAAAACTCTCATTTTTGTTCATTTTCTGATTTTTCTTCTTCATCTTCTTCATCATCATCATCTTCACCTTCTTCCATCTTCTTCTTCATAGAAAGTTCTTGTTTTTTAGTGCATTTTCACCATTTTTATACCATTTTTCATACATTATTGTGTGGGAAGGAGTTAGGAAGTGCAAGGGAGAACAAGCGCCTGTGTTTTTCATGATTTTCTGCTCATACAGAGCTCGCCATTGCTCGGCGCTCAAAAATTCGAAGTTCCTGCCAAAAAACGCGATTCTGTGATGAAAATCGCGATTCTGTGGAAATTCAAATTTTTTTGAAAATCACAATTTTCTGTTTCCCGCCTAAAAGCTTGCTGAAAGAATCACGATTCTGTGGTCATTCTCAGAATCGCGATTCTGTGGTTGTGCTCAAAATCGCGATTCTCACAAATCACGATTTTCAGGCAAAAACACGATTCTCTAAAACACGATTTTGTGAAAACATGATTCTTTGAGACAAAATCACGATTTTCATGTCAAAAAACACGATTCTAAGAACCACAATTTTGTGAAAAACACGATTTTGTGAATCACGATTCTCTGAGACAAAATCGCGATTCTCTAGAACACGATTCTGTGAAACACGATTCTATGAAAACACGATTTTGTGAATCACGATTCTGTGAAAACACGATTCTCTGAGACAAAATCACGATTCTCTAAAACACGATTCTATGCTCAAAATCGCAATTTTCAAAAAACACGATTCTGTGCTTGTACTCAAAATCGCGATTCTCTAAATTTTGAAAACCACGATTCTCTAAGACAAAATCGCGATTCTCTAGAACACGATTCTCTAAAACATGATTCTCTAAAACACGATTCTGTGAAGACACGATTTTGTGAATCACGATCCTGTGAACCACGAATTTGTGAACCACGATACTCTGAAACACGATTCTGTGCTCAAAATCGCGATTTTTAAAAACACAATTCTGTGCTCAAAATCGCAATTTTTTGACTTCACAACATCGCGATTCTCTGATTTCACACAATCACAATTCTCTGATTTCACACAATCGCGATTCCCTGATTTCATAAAATCGCGATTTTTTCCAGAAGGTCCTGTTTGCCTGTTTTGACCCCCAGGAGCTTGATTTGACATAACTTTTTCATCCAAAGTCCATTTTTTGAGCTCTATAGCTCGTTGGAAAGCTCGTTTGGTATCCTACACGACCTCAAATATTTTTTATAATAATAATGCATTGATTTTTAGATAGACTAATTTGAAGTTGACCCTCAAGAGGGACGTGGAACCAAAGGGGACTCCAAAGGATTTTTGAACCATACCAAGGGGAAATTTTGGACTCTTAGCCAGAGCTTATGAACCTGAGATCTGGTAGACACATAGGCAAGGATAGACAAAGCATTAGATCTTCTCAGTCCAGTGTCAACCATACAGCTAAGTCTTGGGCACAACATGGGGAAACCTATAGGTGGCTCAGGAACTGCCCATCTACAAACACCAGAAGGACCCTATAAAACACAATTGGAATATATTCGGACCAACCGATTAGGTGCTCGCATCTATGAGGATGGCTTGAGGCAATCAGTGGTCCAACTCAAAAATCCAGATCAACCCTTTGGACTTGAACACCCAGTGGTCAAGTTCGAAGAGGGTTCATACATTGATAAGGAAGAAACCATGTATGTGGTCACCAACCTACCAGATAGGACTGATGAGTTTGGAGATATCATTCCTGAGAATGAGATAGGAGACCTAGAACAAGGAAATGTAGGACAGGGACCCCAGACTCCTAGAGGCAAGTCAGTTTTGACCCGAGTGATCACTCCGGATTGGATCCCTCAAGACAACAAAATCATAGAACTATTCTTGAATAGAGAAACAGAGGAAGCCTTTTGGAGATTCAAGCCAGATCAACCTAGCCAATTGGGCATAGTCATCATCTACGAGTTCAAGGATCCAGAGACACCAAGCAAAGTGGTCTACCTAGATAACACATCAGAGAAATTTTTCTTGGTAACAGAACATGATAGACATGCATATACTTGGAAGAGTGAATTGATTTTCCCTCCACCAAGATCCAATGTTTCCCATGGCCTCCAAGGAGTAGGATCATCCCAAGCTCATGAAGCCTAGAGAGAAAGAACTAGAGAGAGACCTGAGGTAAGTTTTGCACACACCGTGGGCAGGAATAGGTCAGGATTTGAAAATGAAAGACCTGAAAGAGAGAAACATCAAGCACATAGGCAACAAAGAGATGAACAGGATTTTCCATTGCCTAGACCTCGAGAGCACCCAAGAACCCTTAGACCTGTTAGTCGGCCGCCAGATGGGGACATGTAAAACCGAATCTTGTGTTCGCACGCGCGAAAAGTAGTTACACAACAGTTAGAATTTCTTATATAAAGCAATGCTTAGAGAGACAGACAGAGAGTCGGAGACGACGAGTTGTGGAATCACCAGACTGTTCCTCTGGGTGATTGTCTGAGCGATTACTGTAACTTCATTTGTAACCTCTGAGTTTTCTGAGTAATCTATAATCTGCTGGTTTCTATCTATTGTCTGTGTCTGCTATTTCTAGATCTTTGATATAGTTGTGAGTGTTATTCTTTGTGTAGTAACACATCGAACTGTGGTCGGAAGCGGATCGTCTGTAAGTCCTTGTTACAATCATGTATTAAGATCACGACCAGGTTAGTGCTATTTCGTGGAATGTTATGCCAAGTGTCGAGTGAGGACCGTAGAAGTTGTGCTAATGCAATAATACTGCAAAGTATAGCATTGTCTTCAGTGTTTATAATCGGTCATCAGACGATAAGGATTAATGTTGCAAAAAGGAATCCTGAATCGCATACTAAGTCTTAATGCGGTGTAATTGCCTGATTAGTTCTCTGTGTTTCGGATATTGAGTAGATTATGGTACCTATCTGGTAAAGATTGAACCCTTAGTTTATGTCTCTGGCATCTGTGGTAAGGTGATCACTGTAGTGTTTTAGTGTATTCATTGCGTGAGGGCTGAGCTTAGACGTGAACAATCAAGGTCGGCGTATAACAGAATCTTACCAAGGTTTTAGTAACTCTCTATATTCGAGGTGGTTGCATTTGGGAACTAAGTAAAGGGCCTCTGTCTAACAGACCCCTACCACTCCCAAGAACCCACGACTCGAGTAGACACGTTCTGACAGTTAGAACATCGAAGTGCTTAATTTAACACCTTGCGGGTTAACGCTGGCGTTTATTTTAACTCCTAATTCGAATAACACTTTTCACTTTAACACTTGGCGCCATCTGTGGGAAAGTGGGATCAAGATCGTCATTCGTCTGTCGAAATCGAACATCATGATTACCGTTCGTTTGTCAAAAGTAGCAACAGAACCAGATTGTTGCAACTTGTCGTGGAAACGTGATTATAAATTTTTAGTTGATAGTGATACTACATGATTAGTACAAAAGATGATACATGCCGGTTGCTCGATCCGATGAAACGTATCCCAAGAACCGTCAGACTGGAGTACTTAATTTACTAAAGATAACTCCAGGAGGAAGAAGTACAACTAGGTTTGACCCAGTTGTCAAGAAAGTCAAGAACGTCAGAAGTGATTCCGGTCATATTCCGGTGGAACGTGTGACGCCTCTGGTGAATTCCGGTACTATTTCGGCATAGTCTGTCGAAGATATAGTAACTCCAGAATCTACCAAGACGCAGTCTGAAGTTAGTTTAACAATCTTGGATAAAGATTCAAATTTGTTTACGACTAGAAACACGTTATCCAAAGAAATTGGCGAAGGCGAAAAAACACCTTATTCTGGCATAAATTCGGCACATTCCAATCATATTTCGGTAACAGAATCACAATTTTTCAGCGACGGTTTACCATTTTTTGGTGAATCTTCAGCCCAGCCACCGCTTTTTGGAGTAAGTTCCCCTACACTCGACATCAAGAAGGAAGGAACTTTGTTCGAAACCGAGATTCGAAGCATACTGAGTAAGATCATCGAACCGGAAAGTGCACTGTCCGACGATATAGATTCCGATAGTTCAGATATTCAGCCCCGAGATACAGAAGATAGTCACAATACACTCGCCATGAACGGGCAACAACAACAATAGCAGCAGCAACAACAGTTATGTCCACCCAGGCCGCCTCCAACACGAGTAACATACACCAAATTTGGTGGATTCCCAAGTGATGACCCAGATGCTCATGTACACACATTTGAGATAATTTACGCAGTACTCAACCATCCACCAGATCCGGCGTATTGTTGGAAACAATGTCCTATTTGTCAAAGGTTGGTCATGCTCTCAGATCACAGCATGTGTAGCATCTGTTATCACCCTTTGTACAACAAAAGCGACGGGTGCCTTGGATGCAAGAATCACCTTTCAAAGAACCCACCAGGGTTCAAATCCCTTGCGACGCAGCGGCATGCGTGAAGATTTTTTGTCATGTTATCATGCTTTTCATAATAGCTAAGCGGCGCCAAAAACGGGCAACGGACGGAGTTGGTTTTTCGCAACATGTTTTTGCTTTTGGAGAAGTGCGATCGCATAGCTTTATGTGCTTTATGTGCTTTATTGTGCTTTTCAAGATACAAAAAATAGTATAAAAGAAGTACTTTGGGTCACTTATAATCATCCTTCACCTAGGATCAACACAAGCTTTCTAGAGCTTGGACCTCAGTAGAGGTGGTGTTTCTTCTAGCACATGGGGCAGCCATGGTGCTAACTTGAAGCATGTTGAGGAGTAGCTATGGAGTTCTTCTTGGTGATTCTTCTTGATGAAGATGAAGGGTGTGCTCACACTCTACCTCATGGAGAGGAGGTTATCTCTTGTTCATGGCAAGAAGACTTGGTCATTAGCAGCTTGATGGTGAGGATCGCCCATCTACATGATGTATTTGAAGATTGTCTTCTACAGGAAGATGTTAGGTTGAAGATTATCTTCTACAAGAAGATGTCTGGCTACTTCAAAGACATTGGATGGGACCATCTACATGATTTTGAAGATTATCTTCTACAGGAAGATATTAGGTTGAAGATTGTCTTCTACAAGAAGATGTCGGGCTACTTGAAAGACATTAGATGGAGATTAACATAAGATTCACATCTTATGTTAAGTATTCAGGTACATATTCTCTTTATGCACACAGGTACTACTTGAAGTTTATGGAAGCTGTGGCGTTCATATCAGAAGGAGTCCTATTCGGCATAGGTACAAGAGAATCAGTACTTATATGCTTTATGCATATTTTATGAGGTGTTTAAGAAGGTGTGTTCACATGAGTTTGAGGATTTCCGGCAACAATCTTGTTAGCATTATATGCTACTTTATAAGTATGTGATCTTTTCACACACGTATCTAACTTAGGGTCTTCCATAGCCTAAGTTTAGATGTAGGATTGTTGACCATCAGTTCACACTGATCCTTCCTTATTCAGTCACTCATATTCACTCTTCTATAACCTATAAGGTCACACATCTCATGTATATTCAGATTATTGCCCATACATCTGAATATGTTTGTTACATTGTACATTCACTCATTCATCTATTTCTCATCACATAGAATGGTTGAGAATTTTACTCCCACATTGTACATTGAACATTGGTATATATGATACTATGAGTAAGCGATGGCTTACGTAACACCTTACACATGTCGTCTATTCTTTCTCTATCTTTATCTCATCATCTGTATGATTAAGTTGTGGTATGTTCATGTTTTGTCAATATGGAAGATTGCTGGAATTAATGTTGTACATGAATGGAACTATGGAACCATGGACCTGTGACATGAGCCTAAGGGCCTACCTCACTTCCAACATTTGGTATCAGAGCACTAAGGTTTTGGTTACAGAACTTTAGATCTTTGGCATCAATGCATTAAGGCTCATTCATAATCCCAGGTTCCTAGACTTCCAGATTTACAACATATGATTTGAAAGCATCTTCTAACATTTGACATTTGACATACACACTTAATCTAGATGAGTAGAGATTTGAGAATTAGACATTTTCAGTTACATGTGTATTCATCAGTGTGGAGTATGAAGTTGATGATCTGTTAGCAGCCGAATATTTTTGAAGAGTATGCAAATACTTTACAAAAGTATTGTTTGAAGACCCAGACTTGATGAAGAGAAGACTACTTCAAATTCAAGGAAGAACAATGGTTTAGAGAAGATGAAGGAATCAGATCAACATCAAATCACAGGTATCAATGTTTACTATCAGATTATCATTTGCAGGTCATATCTTAGAAGAGCAGTTATGAAGAGATTTGAAGAAATTCAAGGATTGCTTTTATACGCTTTCATCATTCGAAAGTTAAAGGCTACATCAAAACAGGTATCTAGAGGTTTTTCTAAAAAGTTTTGAGAGATCTCTTTCATGGCAAGAAAGTTCATCTAAGAAGACAAGTGCAGAGATGAGATGAGTTTTTTCAGCCAATTTTCTGTTGTAAGTTGGTTGGATATCAAGGTACAAATGTATCTAGAGAAGGTAACTCTAGAAGGGTAATTCATCATTCAGACAACGATTGGTGAATTTAGTCGATTCAGACATTTGAAGCAGAATTTTGATTCAGAGATATGAGGAGATGATAAAACATGTTTCTATATTCAACTTCCATTTATATACCATGTTTGTTTTATCTCTTACTCTAAGCATTAGAGGAAGAGAAAAGTTCATTTGAAGAGGTCAAGAGTGTTTGCTACTTCAAGATGAAGAGAACAAAAGGTATGGAAGTGAAGTTTGAAGATGTTAACATCATCAGGTGGAAGAAAGATGCAGAAGAAGAAAGTCCATCATTTCCAAAAGAAAAGTAAGGCTTCCTTTTCTCATATATTTTCCATATACTTTTCCTATTTTATCCTCTACATCCAAAGACAAGTCTACGAGAACATCTTGTTTAAAGAAGAAGCAGTTTCTTGTTTTGCATTACACTTGGTCATGATTTAGTAGATTTGACAAAGAATTGCATTGAGAGAAAGAAAAGCAGCAGATATATGTTTTAACTCATATATGTATGAGTTATGTTTTAGTTGAAGCTTTTAAGCAGGCAGCTTATATGTTCCCTCAAAGAATTCTTGGAGTGTCAATACAGAGCTACTTGGTATATGACAAGTTGCAGAGAAGTATATTTCTTCTTTATCTAACTCTTAAGGTAAAAGAGTTTTTTGTAGCAGATGTTGAAGACTTGGGTTGAGGTTTTATGTTTGGAAAAGGTTACCTCATATTCAGTATTTTCAGAAAACTTCAGAATATTCAGAATCTTGTTGATGTAGGAGTCAATGAAGAATCTACTTTCAATGATTGTCTAGATTTTTGGATACATGTTTGTATTCCAAAAGGTGTTCCATCATATCCTATAACTTGATTGAGAAGTGGAGTTAGCCAAAAGAAAGTCAAGCAGGTACTGTCACATTTCACCCGGGTAAAATATGAAAGTTATGAAGTATCAACTTGCAGCTTTTGGAGTTCTCAAGGTGAGAAGTTTGTCCACTTATGGTTCAAGTAGGAATTTCAGATTCCTTAAAGGATTTGTTTGAAGAAAAGTTTTACAACTTTTTGAGAAGCATGGACACTTGGAGACATTCAGGTAGCAAATCAAACATTCAGACATGAAGGTTTGATAAGAGCAGATTCTACACAGGAGAGATCATTGATCTTGGATAGATCTTGTATGATCTTGAGTATTTATGATTCAATTGTCTATCCTTTGTTTGATAAGGTTCTTAGCATTGGAAGAAGTAAGTCAAAGATTCAGATTCTATCATATTTGTGTTGCAGAGAAAAAGAAGATACTTGTTATGTTACAGAAGATTATGGATCCTAAACTTTTGTTTCAGATACAAGTATGGATTACTGAAGATCAGATTTATTGAAAGAAGGAAGACGTTCCACATTTCATAAAGTCTGATATACTTTGAAGAATACTGGATACTAGTGTTAAATCATCCAGGGGGGTGATGAAACATGAAGACTTATTTTCAGCCATATGTAAAAGAATGCAAAGTCATACCTACAGGTATTCCTATTTCAGGTATTCCTATATTTCCTTTGTCAGGTTCTCTTTATGTTCCAGCTTTGAAAGAAGAAGGAAGAAGAAGAATGTTTGGAGAAAGTTCTTGTTCAGGAGAAGGTTCCAAAATTCTATTGAAGAGAAGCTTGATATTTCAGAAAGGTATATTTCAAAAGTGCGCACATATATGTTTATACCAAGTTCTGAAGGAAAGAGGTATGAAGGATTTAAAGGATGAAGACATGATGACATCATAGATTTTTTGACTCAGATTTCAATTGAGTTGAGTTGATTTGACTTGAGTACAGTCAGAGATGAACCAGCAGTGTTCATAATGCACTAAGTTGTGAGTTGTCAATCACAGGTTCCAGGATTCAGTTCCTGATTTTGTTTAGTGTATTAACATGACACAGCAGAAGTATGTTGAGAAACCTTTTTTGGTAAATGCAAAAATCTAGATCCAGTGTATGTTTTCAGGTTTTTGAAGACAGGAGATAGCAAGTTCAGAGACAGTTCATGCTATATTTGTTGTCAAGTAGTGATTGCTTGATGTATACACTATTGGATATCTAGTTTGCATATTTTCTCCGGTATTATGGTTCATATTCAACAAGGTCAGGTTTTTTGAAGGGAAGTCAAATTCAGTTTTGAAGAAGACTTTTGAAGAACAAGTTCTGAACTACGGGAGTACAAGCTTGAAGCTTGTGGCAATTTGCAGATTATAAAGTTTGCAGATCCAGTCCAGGTTGTACCAATATGACATTGCAGGGGGGATTGTTGGAAACAATGTCCTATTTGTCAAAGGTTGGTCATGCTCTCAGATCACAGCATGTGTAGCATCTGTTATCACCCTTTGTACAACAAAAGCGACGGGCGCCTTGGATGCAAGAATCACCTTTCAAAGAACCCACCAAGGTTCAAATCCCTTGCGACGCAGCGGCATGCGTGAAGATTTTTTGTCATGTTATCATGCTTTTCATAATAGCTAAACGGCGCCAAAAACGGGCAGCGGACGGAGTTGGTTTTTCGCAACATGTTTTTGCTTTTGGAGAAGTGCGATCGCATAGCTTTATGTGCTTTATTGTGCTTTTCAAGATACAAAAAATAGTATAAAAGAAGTACTTTGGGTCACTTATAATCATCCTTCACCTAGGATCAACACAAGCTTTCTAGAGCTTGGACCTCAGTAGAGGTGGTGTTTCTTCTAGCACATGGGGCAGCCATGGTGCTAACTTGAAGCATGTTGAGGAGTAGCTATGGAGTTCTTCTTGGTGATTCTTCTTGATGAAGATGAAGGGTGTGCTCACACTCTACCTCATGGAGAGGAGGTTATCTCTTGTTCATGGCAAGAAGACTTGGTCATTAGCAGCTTGATGGTGAGGATCGCCCATCTACATGATGTATTTGAAGATTGTCTTCTACAGGAAGATGTTAGGTTGAAGATTATCTTCTACAAGAAGATGTCTGGCTACTTCAAAGACATTGGATGGGACCATCTACATGATTTTGAAGATTATCTTCTACAGGAAGATATTAGGTTGAAGATTGTCTTCTACAAGAAGATGTCGGGCTACTTGAAAGACATTAGATGGAGATTAACATAAGATTCACATCTTATGTTAAGTATTCAGGTACATATTCTCTTTATGCACACAGGTACTACTTGAAGTTTATGGAAGCTGTGGCATTCATATCAGAAGAGAATGAAGCAACGAAGCTAACAAAATAGTGTAATGAAATTGTAAATCAACCACAAGGTTAACTCACAAAAGATAGTTACCACCACCTCGTAGAAGACTTCCTGCTGCAATGAGAGTAGCCTCTCCTTCACCACAACTTCACCTCCTTCAAGAGTGTGAGAACACTCTGTCTTCAAGAAGATCTCCAAGCTCTAGATCTTTGAGTGAGTGAGTTACACAATGAGCCAAGGGCTTTATTATATAGTATTTGAGTATCCATGAAAAGCTAAAAGAAAGCTTAAAGCTACGGAAAAATTATGTGATCGCTAATTGGAAAAGCTTATCGAATATAACGCTGCCATCCGTGTGTGTTTTTTTTAATAAAGCACACAATAAAACAAAAGTCAGCCACTGTCGCGTATGGGATTTGAACTCGGGCAGATCGGAGAATGCTTTTCGAAACATTGAGCTAGACCAAGTCGACCACGTAGTTTTGTTGTGCAAGACTTTAGAAAGAATCTTCTATATCGATGTTGCGCCCGCCTAGAAGAATATGGAGAAAGCTTCTTATGAAGCTATTTGTTGGACCAATGAGGACATTGACTTCCTTTTTATCAGGACTAATCGTCTAGGTGCTCGCATCTACGAAGACGGACTGAGAAGATCTGTGGTCCAGATTAAGAACCCCGATCAACCCCATGGACTAGAGCACCCGCTAGTCAAGTTTGAGAATGGAGCATACCTAGATAAAGAGGGGACTATATATGTAGTCACCACTCTTCCTGATCGAACTGATGAGTTTGGAAATGTGATGGCGGAGACTGTAGCTCAGTGATGAGTAGCACCTCCTTTAATGTCAATCCGGGAAGACGTGAGGATGGTATGAAGACCACGAGCAAGTGGAGGCACAAGTGCGTGAGTGAGAAGCACACAAGCATGCACACACATACACACACACGCGCACACACAGCAAGCCAAAGAGTGAGTAGCAATGGAGTTCTTAGATTACTTTCAAAAAGCTCTTACAAGTTCATTTCAATTACAATCTAACCCCAAAAATGAGCTCTCTAGCTCTATTTATAGTTTTTGACTAGGTTTTGGCCTTGTCCAGACCTAGTGTCCGGCCTAGTTAAAAATTAGGTTCTCTACCCTATTTGGAGGTTCAAACGAAGTCTAAAAAATGTGAAAACTGATAGGTAGATACTTCTAAAGCTCCTCAAGCTCAAGGACTCCTTGGCTTGCACAAAATGGAGCTACAAAAATGTGAAATGGTATTTACAAGGGTTTTTAGTGATGAAAATCACTATTGTTGTAGGGATTTCTTCTAACATTTTGATATACATTTCCTGGAGCTCCCTACTTGCTCCTTCTCCTTGTGTCCACCTCTCTTATGTGCATAAATGTCTTGAAAAAATATTGGCCTACTTGCCAGATCGTCGTTGACTGCTCTGTCTGCTTGTACTTTCTCTTCTCTCTGACTCCCTTCTTAAGCTTCCTTGCCTAGTGAGTCCTTCAGTTCCAACACCCCCCCCTCTCTCGCGTCTGTCGTCCCTGACAGACCCTTGTTGCTGGGAGTGTTGGATGTAATATTCCACAACCTGAGTGGCAAGCTGATGTTCTTGTATGCGTAATCCTCTGGCCAAGTCTGTCATCATACGATCCCAATCAATTGGTCCTGGAATGTCCGGATGTGGCAGACGTAACTGATCTGCATGGATCGCTTGTTCTACTGCGAATAGATGTAGCAAATGTGTGGGTCTGGGAATGAAAATTTCTGAATGATATTCCCAGAATCCCGTAGAGAACATTTCCTCAAATGTCTGCTTGAAGCATGCGGGTAAGTACTTTATTCGTGCATGCCAGGCAAAGATTATAGTAACCGAGGGAGTCTGGCTCATGTCGTAGACTAAATCCTTGTTACCTTGAGAGAATCCAGGGGCAGAGATGTATGGAGCTTGTACATTCCGAAAGGTTTTGAAGACAATGGTCATGAGCTCGAATATCTTCATACACATTTTCGCTGCTATGTCGGGTACATTATTTAGACGTGTAGACCAGTGCCGAATTGTTGATATCATGTAGGCTACGGTTGGGGTCCCTCGAGGTGGAGCAAAATATGGATAGTTAACCCAAGCCGAGCATTCTTTATTGTTGCATACCTTGATCGCAAATGCTTGCCAAGATCTACGACGTACCATTGGGCAATAGCATGGATTATACTTGATATACAGTGGCATGGTTGCCCAGGTGCTCACATCTCAGGGTAATCGGTTAGTAGACGTGCACGCCAATTAGGCTGGAAAATCGAGCCCGCACGCGCATCTGTTGGTAAGTCCTCTGGCTCAAATTGAGTGGCAAATGTGGGCTCCTTCCCTGTATGTCTTTTAACTTCTGCATTATAATCATGTAGCAAGACAAAATAAGGCATGTATTGCGACTCTGATGTTGTGATTAACCGTTGGTGGGATAGGTTCTGAAAGTAAGAAGACCGAAGGACAGTTTCTTCCAGATTTGTGAGAGATTGCATTTGCACAGCAACGCAATCATCATGTGTCTTACCCACTTTCTCGACCCTTTTGACCCAATCTGGAACTTGAATTTCTAAAGTGTCCTGTCCTTCCTCTGTAGTCCGACCACCGGGTGTTGGCATTGGCTCGTACGGCTCTTCATAGCTGTCATCGACGGGGATTTCCACTACTGTTTCAGGTTCTGGTTCTTCAGTGGGCGAGGGTGGCCTTTCATATGGTAAGAGGCGTGCTTGGAGTTCTGCCACCTGTTTTCGGAGGGTCTCTACTTCTTCTGTAGAGTGTTGCAAGATTATCGGCTCCTGTTGAGCTCTGGGGGCACTGGCTATCTGTTTCTTTAGGTCTGCACATTCAGTCTCTAACTTTTCATATGACTCCAAGAAATTTTCATGCTCCTCAAGTAAGATGCGAATGTCTTCCGATGGGACTGCTCTATACTTGGTAGGGCTAATGGTGGCTCCTGCAGTTCCTTCCATAGCCGCTTCAAAGTTGTCTTGGTTTTGTTGTTGAAGTCTCTTGTTCTCTTCTAGTGCTACTGCCATATGCTTCCTTAATAGCCCAAGGTTGCGCCTGAGTGTAGCATTAGATATCATTTGCGCTTGGAGCACTGTTTCTAGTTCCTTGACTGCTTGATCATCTACTGTTGATGTCTTTGATTCCAATTCGGAGTGAGCCTGCTGTAAGGTGGTATGCTCGGTTAGGAGCGTTTGGTAATCAGCTTCAAGAGTGGTGACTCTAGCTTGCAGACGTTGAGATTCTGCCTGGAGGGCAGCAGTGCTTTCTTCCAATTGATGGTATTCTTGTTGTAGTTGATGTGCACACTGAAGTAATGTATTGAACGTGCTATTTACATTATGAGATGCAAGGGGAAAAGTTTGAAATGCAGGGGAGGTGGGATTGGGTAGGGGGGTAGTGAATGTTGTGTGTGCCAATGATGTGAGTGGTGAGGTGGGGGGTAAGGGAGGGGGAGATGGTGGAATCGTGGGGAGAGGTGCTGTGGTTGGTGAAATGTCCATTGGGTCAGACAAGGTGGTGTGTACAGGGGCTACCATGTAGGTGGGTATGGTAGGTGAAGTGAGTGTGGTGTTCGTGTAAATTGATGTCGTTGCGAGCAGCGGGGAAATGTGCCTCTGAAACATTGGAGAGCGGATGAACTGCTCCACAAAGGACGGGTATTGGGGTGGTGAGGTCAGGTTGAAAGAGGTGTAGGGGCCAGATGGGAAGTGAGGGTCATGGAATGGAGGTACCCGTAGTGGGGAATAGGCTGGGAAACACAGGGTGCCTTCGGTGGGTGCCGGGTTTCCAACCACACTTGGAATTATGGGATGGCCAATTATGGGTTCGGAGGGTAGAAGGGTTGAAGTGTACAAGGGATTGGGGATGAAAGAGAAGAGGGTGTCTTGTGAGGTGGGTTCTCGAAATGAGAATGACGTGAATGAGGATGGTTTATACGTGAAGGTAGAGGTGATGATTGTCGTTTCTTCCATGGTGGGAGGTGGTGGTGGGGGTGGAGAAGGTGGTGATTGGGGATGCTGGGGTGAGATGGGTGATGTCTGAACGAAGGTTTCGGCAGAGAGGTCAATGGTGGTGGTGGGGGTAGCTGTGGTTTCAATGGGTACTTCTTGTTCTGTGATGGGTATCCTGATAGTCTTACCTGCGCGTGGTAATGTGTCAACTCTACGTTTGTCATACCTCACAGATTGGCGGACTGCCGTGTGGACAGCCTCCGGAACTCCTAAAGATTCTGACACTAATTTGAGGGTGTCAATGAAATGTTGATCCAACCCATCATCTGATAGCATTTCTTGCATCAAAGCTTGACCTGACACAAGAGAGAGTTGATGCCTTTCTTGTACTGCTTTGATTGTGTCGTATAGCCTTTGTAGTTGAGATGTATATGCCGGTGCACCTACAAGTTCTGGCACTTCTTGTTGCTCATCTTGATGCTCTTGATCATAATCCTCCTCATCTTCCTCCTGTTCTTCATCTTCCTCATCCTCTTCATCCACTTCAACTGTGGTGACAGGTACTTGGGAGGTTGTTGCCTGTGTTTGCACATTCTCCACTTGTTGTGCCTCTTCTGCCTCCAGCTCTACATCTTGTAATAATTGTTCGAAATCTTCATTCGTGAGTTCTTCCAAAGGTGCACCACTGGGAAATTCAAGATCGGTTGGGATGGGAGGGAATATCAAGGTAGAACCATCGGTGCTGCGTCTTGGAAGTCGGAGTGTGAATGGTCGGACTCTTCGGGGTGGAGGGGTGACGTCTGGTGTTAGGGTGGCTCCACGTGGTTGAGCACATGGGACTTGGACAGTGCCTCTCATCTTCTTAGAAGGGGGTCCAGTGGATGTCCTGCCTCTAAACTGCTCTACCCGATTCCACATTAGGGCCCGTTGAATAGGGATGTCATAAGCCAAACACCTATAAATGATTCTCGTCAGAGCACAGCAACCATATAAAACCTGTTTCCGCGGCCATCGTTTGTGAGCTAGGTGTATCTGATCAATTATCCAGTGGGGTAAGTTGATGGTGAGGCTCTGTGTCTCTGCTAGATACAAACTAAACCAAATCTTTTTGGGCGGCATGGTGAATCTATCTTGTGCGGGAAAAGCAAAGTGTTGCATGCACATGCGAAGGTGTATTGCAATATTAGGCGTCATGGACACCATGTCCTTGAGTTTGGTGAGACTTCGATTCTTCATGTAATCCGGTACTAGGGTTTCCTTCTCTGTAGGAATATGCATTCCGTGCATATCTAGAGCCTCTCTCACCAAGTTGTTTGATAGCCTGAACCTCTTGAGCTCATTCCCCTTTGTCAGAGATGGAATCACAAATGAGCTTGCACCTTTTGGGTTCTGGTTGGGAGTCAAGGTGTTGATGAGATAGTAGCATCGCATGAAGTCAGGCTTTGGGAGCCGTGCACTGAAATATGCATCCAATCCTGCCTTCTCCCATATTGAAAGTAGACCTTCTGCATTTTGTAACTTCTCGAATTCTCTTGTAAAGAAATGGTATTTGCCTTGCTTCCCATTGAAGTCCAACTCTGATTCCCATAGGTACATTCCCTCACCCAAGGGTCCTGCCACTTCACTAAACCAGTGGGAAGTCTTTCCTACGGGCATGGTATGGCCACTGGGAGGGTCTGCAATAGGTATGATTTTGATGGCCCGCAATTCTTCTGGTCTTTCATTTGTCTCAGGCCAAATGGGTAAACTGTCTAAGTCCACCACTTGCTGGCTTGTTTTTGTTTGAGAGCTAGTTCCTGCCGCCTCAGCCATGTTGAAAACTTCGCAGCTGGTTCTGTGAGAATATATGAATAAATGTTAACATTGCAATGGACACAAAAATGACACTGTGTCCCCTGTTACAACATTAACATGAGGTTTGGGAGAGGTTAGGGGGTTAGTAAGTGCTTGGTGCTTGTGTGTGTAGTTAGGAATTGGGTAGACCTAAGAGCTAAGCGGAATGATGTAGTGTGAGAGTGAAGTAGTTAGTAGGTGGACATGGATTTACAATTGGGATCCGGGGGTTTATTACAAGTTTTAGGTTGCCAAATGCAATGGATAGGTTTTGATTTTGACTTTGTGGAGGCTCTGGAGAGTGTGATAGGGTATTTACTTGAAAAATGGGGCTTTTTAGGGACCCATTTACAAGTGATTCTACTTGTGCTCCTGGAAGAATACGTGTTAGTGCGTGATGTGTAAGACTGGGCCTCAGATGTTCGCGTGAGTGAAACATGTTGTACAGGGTTTGGCCTTGGTGTAGCTATTTGAGCCCGCAAGCAAGCCTTAGGCACCCAGATTTGTCGTGATTGTGGGCTGGCCTTCATTGACTTCTTGGGTACCCAAATAGACTTCACTTTCACAGAAGAATTTAGTGTTGTGTTGTTGATTACTAATAAGAGGTTTTGGCCGTGGTGTTGGCCTGGTCGGAACAGGGTGTTCGCCTTTTCGCCTCCATACTTGTTTCCTCGGCTGAAACAATCTGCTTTGCTCCTTTTTTTGGCCTCCAGTATAGGTAGTGTTCTGCTTCTTCTGTATTCGATCTGCCTTTGGTTGCTGCATCCCTCTGGCCTTTGGAACAGAAGGGAGTGCCTTCTTATCCTTGACTCCGTTGTTGAGACAATCCTCTTTCTGCATCATACATTTTTGGACAAGAATAGCATTGTCAACTTCATGTGCACCCCTGGAAGGACCAGGAGTTCGTGCCTTACCTAGTTCCTTGAGTGCCTCATTTTCCAATTCAACTGTAATTCGACTATGATTTACCCATACCTGAAGAAGTCCACTTCTTAGGTTTAGGGTGACTGCATGATCATAGATCCAGTCCTGACCCAAGACAAGAGGCTCAGTGAGGTCCTCATCTTGACACACTAGTACTTTGACTGTCATTACTTCGTCTTGAATATAGAGGGGAAGTTCCACCTCGCCCATGCAAGGGGTTTCCACACCTCCCAATCCTATGAGATATGCTTCTATAGGATTAACAATTAATTTCAACTCTTGACAGTAAGACAATTTAACAGCACTAGTGGCTGCACCTGAGTCAATCAAGGCTCTTACAGTCCTTGCACCCTTTCCTTGTCCTATATCTAAGGTCATAAAAGGACGTCGATCAATTATCCTATGGGAGCTGATACCTGAAACTTCACACATAGCCACGTGATATCCTTGATCTGCATATGCATCTGGCACATGTTGCTCTCTATCTTGTCTTCTTAATTTCATTCTCTGTATGCGCTCTAAGGCTTTTGCTTGGGCTTCTTCTCGAATTCGCTTTTCTTCTTCTTTGCGTTTCTTAGCAGTATTGAGTCGGCTTAGCATTTCCTCTGTGAGAGGTTACCAATATAACTTGACCCTGCATCCGCTTATGTAGCTCGGGAGAACGTCACCTTCTAATGTGGCTAGTTGTACTGCTCCACTTGTTGAGATTCTATTAATGATCATGGGTCCGTAGCCTCTCTTCTCTAGTTTCCTCGCATGTTGTTTCAACGTGTATACTAGTACTAGGTCGCCAGCCTTCAAACCTTTATCCTTAACATGGGCATCAAAATATGCCTTCTGTCGTTTCTTAGCTGCATATATCCTTGCAGCTGCCCTCAGTCTTGTTTCTCCTAATCGTTCAAGGTCAAAAAGTCTAGAGGATAGTTCATGACCCGTCCATTCGTGTTCTTGTGCTACTTTCAGTGTAGGTATTAGGAAGTCCAATGGTAGCACTACGTTTTGGCCAAACACCATCTGAAAGGGGGTGGCTTGGAGTACCGTTTTGTAGGCGACTCGATATGCCCAAATAGCATGGTGTAGCTGTTTATCCCAATCAGAGCGTTTATTGTTCACTAATTTCGTCAGTACATTGCATAAGATTTTGTTGGTGCTCTCAGCCTGGCCATTTGCTTGAGGGTGATAGGGGGCAGACTTCTTATGCACTACCAAGAATTCTTGGAGCAGATTTTCAATAACTTCATTCAAGAAGTGAGTGCCTCTATCACTAACTAGCTCTATAGGTAGCCTGTATCTAGTGAACACATTCTCAAATAAAAACTTAGCTGTTGTTTGAGCATCGTTCTTCGTTGTGGCTTTTACCTCTACCCACTTTGTTAGATAGTCTGTCGCAACAATGATATATTCTGCATGGGAACCCTTAGCTGGGGGATTAATAGGACCTACGAAGTCTATTCCCCACTTAGAGAATGCACGTCCACCCATCATAGGCTTCAGTGGCATCTCATCTTTGCGTATAGGAGGCTGAGCTCGCTGACAGACGTCACACCTCTTCACATAGGTATGTGCATCCATGTGAAGGGTCGGCTACCAGAAGCCCGCAAATAGTATTGCCTTGATCACCCGATCTGGTCCAAAGTGTCCTCCTGCTACACCTTGGTGAGCAGTTTCCAAAAGCTTGAGATATTCACTCTCATGGACACATAGTCTCAGGTAACCGTCTTTACCACGTTTGTATAGATTATCACCAATGAGTGAGTAATCCTGGGCTTCTTGTTCTAAACTCCTTTTCCTAGCCAGAGTCATGTCTGGAGGGAATGTTTTCGTCCTCAGAAAGGATACTAGTGGTTCACTCCAATCCGGCACTATGGACACTTGATAGAGAGTGGCATGTTCCACAGGTGGTTTAGTGCAACAGATTGGGCATTCCTTGCACAACTTTTGGACGTCAGCCTCCATAGTAGGCCAGTGCACTCCGAGTCTCCTTAGTGTCTGTAGGGTTCGTTGCCTTGAGTAGTGTTGCTTTAATGCACCTACATGTGCTAATTGCAACCATTTAGCGTACTCATCCTCTTCCACACAACAGGCCAAGATCCCTTGATCTGTGTGCTTGTACATACTTCCTGCCATGATGTGGTACTTTTGGGCTTTTACTACCTATCTATCCTGTGTGGCTATTACTGGGTGGTTAGGCCCATACGTCAATACTCGCACTAATGGCTTAGCCCACTGTGGCACCACTTCCAAATTAAACAAATAAGCATCAGGAAGGTCATCTGACACTCCTTGTGGGGCTTCTCCAGATGTGAGCCTAGAGAGATGATCTGCTCTTAAATGAGTCCTCCCTTTTCTCACCACTACCTCAAAGTCATATTCCATTAGTAAGAGAAACCATCTTACTAATCTACCTGTATTGCATGGTTTGTTTACCAAGTACAACAATGCCTGATGGTCAGTAAAAAATTTAAACTTATTTGCAAGCAAATAATGTCTAAACTTTTTAACTGCATATACCATGCCTAATCCTTCTCTCTCCGTAGTGGTATAATTTCGTTCAGCTGCGTTCAATTGTCTACTAGCATAGGCAATTGGAAGATCCATATTACCTTCACCAGTAGGTTGAGCAAGCACACATCCAATGGCATAATTGGATGCATCCACATGAACATGGAAAGGCTTATTCCAATCTGGTGTGGTTAAGATTGGTGCTGAACATAATCTTCGTTTAAGCTCCTGGAAGGAATTCTCACATTCATCAGTCCAATCTAAGTTAGTCAGAAGTCCGTACATGGGCTTTGCAATGACAGCATACATGTGAATGAACCGGTGGTAGTAACCACAATGTCCCATGAAAGCTTGTACTTCCTTGACATTCCTTGGCCTAGGTAGCTCTGCTATGGCTCTCACTTTCTCTTCATCAGTGGATATGCCATTCTTTGACACTATGTGTCCTAGAATCTTGCCTTGCCTAACCATAAAGATGCACTTTTCTGGGTTTAGGCAGACTTGATATTCTCTACATTTGTCAAAGATTTGTCTGAGTTCAGGAATATGGGTTTGTCTAATGTTGGAATGAGCACAAAGATCATCAACATAGACTTCTAAGTTTTTTCTTAGGAACTCTTTAAATACATGGCACATCAGCCTCTGGAAGGTTGCTGGTGCATTGGTAAGCCCAAACAGCATTACTCGAAAGGCGAATATGCCCCATTCTGTGGCAAAAGCTGTCTTATGATGATCCTCTGGAGCTATGGCTACTTGATTGTAGCCTGAAAATCCATCGAGGAAGCTGTACACTTCCTTGCCTGCTACTCTTTCTAAGAGATGCTCTGTGATAGGAAGCGGATAGTTATCTCGAATTGTGGCTGCATTAACCTTCTTCAAATTAATGCATACACGCAGCTTTCCGTTTTTCTTGGGCACCACTACAATGGGGGATACCCACTCAGTGTGCTCAATTTCATAGATAAATCCAGCTTCAACCAGTCTATCTATCTCTTCCTTGATCTTGGCAGCGTAATTATCGTTATATGTGTATGGCTTTTGCTTAGAAGGTTTGGCATCCGAGGTCATGGGGATAGTGTGTGAGCATATGTCTGGATCAACACCTTTCAAATCCTTGTAACTCCAAGCGAATACATCTCTGTATTCTCTTAGCAAGGCTATCAATTCTTGCTCTTCGTCTTCCGTCAGGTCATGTCCTATGTAAGTGCATCTCTCTTCTCCTTCCTCTATGGCTACCACTATTTTCTTGGTGGTTTCTTTGTTATCATAGGCCTCCCCTGATTGCGCCTCTCGTTTAGGCATTCTGATCATGACTCTCGTGTCATCTATCTCATACTTAAAATTTTCTGGGACCTCAAACAAAGATTCTTCCTCTTCTGGTGTGACTTCTCTCTTCTTTTTTTTCTTTCCTTCTTCCTTCGGGGTCACATGTGTGGCTAGTCTTACATCACTTGTAAGCTCTCCATACCTCTGGGGTTGAAATTCTACTTCATGGAAGTATTCTTCATCTGATGCAAAAGATGGGTCCATAATGATTGACTCTAGATCGGAGTCACTCGCATCCTCAAATGCATCAGGGTTAGGTTCACATTCTTCTAACACTGCCTCTCCCATGATTGGCTCTATGGAGAAAACTGAAATGTCATAGCCATCCTCATCACAGTGAGGTGTCCATTGTTCTTCATTGATGGCTACATCCATTGTTGCTAGGATTTCTGCCCAGCCGTGGGGTTCAAATTCCTCGTCAGGAAAGACTACCGGTGCATAGGCTGGGTCTTGAATTGATCTATGTGTTTCTTTTGCACCTACCTCTCTGGCTTTTTCTCTCTTCTCTTCTTCTACTGCTACTTTGCACATCCATAAGTGGGTGTCTTCATGCATCCATGAGGATCCTGACCCTATGGAATGCACCGATTCTGTATCATCTTTGGCTCTATGGATGGGATTCCATTGGATGGGCGGGACATCTCTATGAGAGTAATCTTTGAGATTCACTTTGGTCGTAACACCTAAGTGTTGTAGGTACAAGGAGTTGGTTCCCCAGTCCTGTACCACTTGCAACTGTCGCATAAATGGTCTTCCCAAAATCATCTCATAGGCATGGTTCTTGCTAAAGTCACATATGGCGAAAGTGTGCTCAAACTCAACACCACAAGTAGTGAGAGTTATTGCTTCTAGCAAGCCTAAGGGTCTCTCTATGTGGCCATCAGCCATTTGCAATTTCATTCTCGTTGGCCTGAGTGCTGGCTTGCCCCAACGCTTCCATAGGGAAGTGGTGGCAATTGCGACTCCTGCACCTGAGTCCAAAATTGCCTTGGTGGTGTACCCCTGGTAGGTAACGGGAAGATAGGTGTTCCCTTCTTCACCTTCACACATGTCTCCTATCTTATCCAAGGGTATTTCTGGCACTGTTCTCTGGGATCCTACCTGGGAACGAGGTTTTGCTATCTCTGGTACTTGTTTGGCTACATGTTTCCATAGCTCTGGCCTTACTTTGAGTAGCTCTTCTAAGGTGAGGTTGCACTGTACTTTAGTGTTTTTCACTACCTCTGTGTTCCTAGGTATGATCGAGTCTTCGTTTCTTACCATGACCGTGGGTGCTCTCATACAAGTAGACTTAGCTTCCCATGGGCCTATGAAGTGGGGTAATTCTTGTAAAGAATTAGACTCAAAGTCTAGTCTTTCCTGAGAGTGGGTGCTCTCCTGCTCCTCATAAATGGATGGGATGTCTTGTGGGAATTGGTCGCGTGCATCATCCACAAGTTCAATGGGAGGAGGTTCTTCACTTTCTTTAGCCCATTTGTCTTCTTGAATCTCTTGTAGGAATTCTGGTGTGAATCGATTCATAGAAGATGATGTGTCTGGCTCCGTAGAGTTAGGCACATAAGCTTCAGGCACATATGCTTCCTGGGCAGGAAGACCTGCTCTTTCACTTGCCTTGTCCTTATGTTGAGAGGCGGGTTCCTTTTCTGATTGTGCAATTAGCTTCTCTATTCTTTCTAACAATCCATCAAAGTGCAACTGTGTCTTCGCTGAACTAGAGATGTTAAATAGGCGACTGGCCTCAAACATGGTCTGAGCCAACTCCGCCATCTTAGCACAAATTTTGGTTCGTTCTAGCTCTAGTTCTGCTCTAGGGTAACACTTTTCATGATCAGTTACGTTTGGCCCTTCTTGGATTCTGGCCTGATATGCTTTAAGCATCATATTAAGGTCTTCGGGAGTGGGATCTGCTAGGACTGATCCTACTCTAGGGGGTGGTGGAATTAGTTGAGGCGGGTTGGAAGGTGGAGGGTCGGATGGAGTTGGGAATGGTGGAGGTGGGGTAGTGTGAGAGGGAGTTTGAGATGTGAGTTCAGTTATCCTGGCCTTTGTTTCTCTGAGGCTTTCCTCGAGTTCACTCATCTTTTTTGCCCATTGCCTTTTCATCATTTCACGGCTATCTCTCCAAGCTGTAGTCCTCTTCTTTGTCATGCTCTCTGTTTCACTAACATCTGGGCTCTTTTCCTGGTCTACCCCTTGGTTTTGCTGCAATGCTTGAGCTCTAGTGATCACTTGCACGGGTGTAGTGGACATCACACTTCCTGTGGAGTCTACAACTAACCCAATAACATTAATGGGAGTTATTTTTGGCATATTGCTGGGATTCTTTGGACAATCTCGTAAGAGATGCTCCTTTCCACATTCTTGGCAATAGCCCTGGATCGTTACTGATTGGGCTTGGGTAGGTGCGGGCATGGGGCAGTCACGAATGAGGTGATCTCCCTGACATCTGTAGCATGGTCCTCTAGGGAATGGGGGTCTTACTTGCCTAGGTTGAGATCTAGGATTGGGGTTTGCATACATGACGTTTGTGTAATCCGACTCCCAACTAGGTTCATTTGGCTCTTCACTATAGTAGGACTCACCATGTTCAGGAGATTGCATGTAGTAAGCCTGGGGACTATCAACATGTGTAGAATCAAAGCTATGGTCACTGGGATCACTTTCTGAAAGCACTGGTGTTACAGGGACTATAGCTCTATTCAGGTTTTCTTCTGCAGCAGCATACTTTACCAGAATCACATTAGCTGGAGCAGGGGGTTGTTGTGCTAGCACAGGCTGAAGCCTTTGTTGGGCTTGATATTGTGGTTGATAATTTTGTTGAGGCCTAGTATACTGTTGTGGTGGGTATTGACTCTGGTATCTGCCTTGTTGAGGGTATGGATGAGGGTATGGTTGCCTAACCGCTTGCTTACTGTATGGGCAGTCTTGCGCGGTGTGATTGGTGTACCTTCGTTCCATGGTGCACTACTGGCTACTAGGATTAACTTGGGGTTGAGCCATAATGGGACAGACATTCGCCATGTGGTCGCCACCACAAGTATAGCATCTTTTCACAGGGGCATACCTTGGGATCTGTTTGCTAGTGACACCTAATTTCTGAGCTACCTTCTCTGCAAGTTCCTCAATTGATGTGGATTGCGTGGAAGAGAGGCTAGAGGCACTATCTGAATCTTTGTATATCTTGGAAAGCTCTAACTCCTCCCCTAGGTTATCCTCGATGTCAATGCACATGCGTACACACTCTTCTATAGTCCTAAGGTCCTTCAGATACACATATGATCTCAATTTGGTACTTAGCAATCCATCCAAGAACAAAGCCACTTGCTTTGCTGGTGTGGGTAACTCAGGGACAGGGCATCTTTCAAGATATTGCCTAAATATTCTTCCTGCAAGTCTCACGGTCTCTTGAGGGGTTTGCTTGAAGCTGTGAATCAGCAAGAAGGTATTATGTCTTATGCCACTCTTAGAGAATTCAATAATGAAAGCCTCTAGGAGTTGGTCTATGCTCCTGAACTGCCTCTCATTTAGTGGCTGAAACCATGTCAAGGCAGTGTTCCTAAGGGTTAGACCAAAGGCATTGTACTGCGTGAATAGATCCTCCACTTGTTCAGCTCTCAAGAATTGCCTAAACTCAGCCACATGATCGTATGGATCTCCAGTGCCATCGAAGTAGTTCTTCATGGACTTAACTAGCTGAGTCGGTCTCAAAGTCCTTGTGTGCTCTCTAGGTCGTGGTAGAGGGAACTCATCCGCATTTCTTTGATTCCTGTGAGCTCTAAGTATCTCAGGTTCTACTCTATTTGTTTCCATTCTTGTTCTTTCTCTGCCCCCTGGGTTGGCAAAGATTACTTCTGGTCTATCTCTACTTCTGTCTCTTTGGATTCCATGAGCTTGGGATGTTCCAGCTCCAGGGTGACCATAGGACACATTCGATCTTGGTTGGGGGGAAACAAATTCACCCTTCCAAGTGTAAGCATGTCTATCATGTTCTATAACCACAAAGATCCTCTCTGAAACATGATCTAAGTAGGTCACGCTGCCTGGGCTATCAGGATCCTTAAACTCATAGATCATGATTGTTCCTATATCAGTTGGCTGATCAGATTTATACCTCCAAAAGGCTTTGTCAGTTTCTCGGTTCAGAAGCAGATCTATGCTCTTATTATCTTGAGGAATCCACTCTTGTGTGATAATCCTAGTGAGAACAGATTTGCCTCGGGGGGTCCTCGGTTCTTCACCCCTGTTTCCTTGCTCTAGGTCACCTAAGTCCGTTCCTGGGATCTCATTCCCAAATTCATCAGTCCTATCTGGATGACTGGTGACTACATATATTGTCCCTTCCTTGTCTAAGTAGGCTCCATTTTCGAACTTGACAGCTGGGTGCTCTAATCCTATGGATTGGTCAGGGTTTTTAATCTGGACCAAAGATCTTCCTAGGCCGTCCTCATAGATGCTAGCACCTAATCGGTTGGTCCTAAGGTATTCTAGCTGCGTCTTGTACGGGCCTTCTACCCTGTGCAAGTATGGCACTCCTGAACTTCCCGTAGGTCGGTCCATGCCTTGAGACATCTCTGATTCACTAGTCTCAGAGCTAGGGTAGTATGAGTGGTGGCTCAACTGCTGGGCCCAAGACCTAGCAGTGTGGTTGACACTAGCCTCTGAAGACCTAAGACTTTGTCTATCTCTCCCTAGATGTCGCCCTGATCGAAGGTTCATAAGCCTAATTGAATAGCCCAATTTTGCCCAAGTACAACCTCTTTGCTGAGTTCTTTTGTATCAGTCACTTGATTCTTTTTTCGTCGATTATCGTGTTTATGCTCTAGTCAGAAATCACGTCGTCAGGAATATTTGAGTTAATTTTTCGCACTGTAAGTTGATCGTTCCATGTTAGATTCTTTCCTTTAAGGTTATCGCATCACGAAGAGATTATGTTTAATCTTGAACTTGAGTGCATAGGTAGTCTTCAACTTGATTGATGCCTGTCGTTGCCCTGACTTACTCCTATCACTAGTCGTTCTTAGCCTAAGCTAGGAATTGACAGAGGGGGTTGAAGTTTCCAACCTTTTGTTTCCTGCTTGGTTGCCCTTGAATGCCCAGGAAGTGTGTTCCCAAGCTTGCACTTACACTTGCTTAGAACGCCTTTCGATGCTCTCAATAGATCTGTAAGAGTTCCAAAGTTAGCTTTAAGATTTAAATTCCAAAGAAAGAACCAATGATTCTCATTCCTGTAGCACAAATACTAATTTGCATAGTGATTTTTAGGAAAACAATTCTTAAGACCTCTGACTTTGATCCCCCTGGGTATGGTCAACTTCAAAATACCATAGCTGAAAATCAACGCATTATCTTTATAAAAAACAGTTGAGGCGTGTAGTATATGCCACAAGCTTTCCAACAAGCCCTAGAGCTCAAAAAATGGATTTCATATGAAAAAGTTATGACCGTTCAGGGTTCTAGGGTTAAGACAGGGTTCAAACAGGATCACTGTGCAACAGGTTTTCCCCAAGTTGTTTTCCTAAGGCCTCCTTATGTGCTCTAGAGTAAAATGTTCATGCCCAAAATTAGCCAAACTCTTCAAATTAAAAACCCTAAAAAACTGGCTAAAACTGGCTGTCAATCGCGATGGACAGGGCAGTCAATCGCGATGGACAGGGCAATCAATCGCGATGGACAGGAGTCAATCGCGATGGACAGGGCAATCAATCGCGATGGACAGGAGTCAATCGCGACGGACAGGCAGTCAATCGCGACGGAGAGGCAGGTAGTCAATCGCGACGGACAGGCAGTCAATCGCGATGGACAGGAGTCAATCGCGACGGACAGGCAGTCAATCGTGACGGACAGGCAGACAGTCAATCGCGACGGACAGGCAGTCAATCGTGATGGACAGGGCAGTCGATTGCGATGGACAGGAGTCAATCGCGACGGATAGGTAGTCAATCGCGACGGACAGAGCTGTCAATCGCGATGGATAGAGCTGTCAATCGCGATGGATTGAAATTTTGCAAATTTTTCAAAAACTTTTGTGGAAATGTGGTGTGCAGGGTCTCTAGTCCACTGTGGTGCACTCAGATTTACCAAAAGGTGAAAATTTCTGTCAATCGCGATCGACAGAAGTCGGTGACTACGAGACAGTTCTGCACATTTCCGTACCTGCGCGACGTGCTGGAGGGGATGATGATGCTGAAACCTGCAAGAAACTCCAAAAGCATGCAGAAAATAGCACACAACAGTTCGCTCTCTCACTCTCTCTCACAAATGAAATGAGGGAAATGAAAGGAGGAAGGGGATATAGTA
This sequence comes from Ceratopteris richardii, assembly GCA_020310875.1. Taxonomy (NCBI): domain Eukaryota; kingdom Viridiplantae; phylum Streptophyta; class Polypodiopsida; order Polypodiales; family Pteridaceae; genus Ceratopteris; species Ceratopteris richardii. Next base: position 9,996,178 of record CM035441.1, read on the forward strand.
AAAAAACTAAAATTTTTGCGATGATGGAGATGGAGATCGGATATGGTGATGATGATGACGGTGATGATGGTGGTGAGGTAAGAAAAGAGAAATAAGAAGAGTGAAGAAATTACCTACAACGCCAACGTCTCAAATCTACGTCTTACCATCACACGCTCCTCCTCAAAGCTCGATCCCCGGCAACGGCGCCAAAATTTGGTGTAGCTCAGTGATGAGTAGCACCTCCTTTAATGTCAATCTGGGAAGACGTGAGGATGGTATGAAGACCACGAGCAAGTGGAGGCACAAGTGCGTGAGTGAGAAGCACACAAGCATGCACACACATACACACACACGCGCACACACAGCAAGCCAAAGAGTGAGTAGCAATGGAGTTCTTAGATTACTTTCAAAAAGCTCTTACAAGTTCATTTCAATTACAATCTAACCCCAAAAATGAGCTCTCTAGCTCTATTTATAGTTTTTGACTAGGTTTTGGCTTTGTCCAGACCTAGTGTCCGGCCTAGTTAAAAATTAGGTTCTCTACCCTATTTGGAGGCTCAAACGAAGTCTAAAAAATGTGAAAACTGACAGGTAGATACTTCTAAAGCTCCTCAAGCTCAAGGACTGCTTGGCTTGCACAAAATGGAGCTACAAAAATGTGAAATGGTATTTACAAGGGTTTTTAGTGATGAAAATCACTATTGTTGTAGGGATTTCTTTTAACATTTTGATATACATTTCCTGGAGCTCCCTACTTGCTCCTTCTCCTTGTGTCCACCTCTCTTATGTGCATAAATGTCTTGAAAAAATATTGGCCTACTTGCCAGATCGTCGTTGACTGCTCTGTCTGCTTGTACTTTCTCTTCTCTCTGACTCCCTTCTTAAGCTTCCTTGCCTAGTGAGTCCTTCAGTTCCAACAGAGACCGACATGGGTGATATAGAGCAAGGGAATTTAGAGAGAGAGCCAAGAACTCCCCGTGGTAAATCCGTCTTGACCAGAATCATGACTCCAGAGTGGATTCCACAGGATAATAAAAGCATAGATTTTCTTTTAAATCAAGAAACTGATGAGGCTTTTTGGAGGTATAAACCTGCCCAACCTCAGGAAGTAAGTGCTCTCACAATCTATGAGTTTAAAGACCCTAATAGTCCAGGCAAAGTAACCTACCTAGACAATACATTAGAGAGGATCTTCGTGGTCACCGAGCATGGCAGACATGCCTACACATGGAAGGGTGAATTTGTTTTTCCCAAACCACGGTCCAATATGTCCCACAGTCACCAAGGAGCTGGCACCTCCCAGGCTCATGGATCTCAAGGAGATAGAAGTAGAGATAGACCTGAAGTAAGCTTTGCCAACCCCCAGGGAAGAGAAAGAAGGAGAACAGGGACGGATAGAGAAGAAACTGAGAGACATAGAGCCCCATGGAATCAAAGGAATGCTGACGATTTCCCTTTGCCAAGACCTAGAGAACACACTAGGACCCTAAGACCAACTCAACTGGTAAAGTCCATGAAGAATTACTTCGATGGCACTGGAGACCCTTATGACCATGTGGCAGAATTTAGGCAAGTCTTGAAAGCTGAACAGGTAGAGGATCTGTTCACACAATATAATCCTTTTGGTCTAACCCTTAAGAACACTGCCCTTACGTGGTTTCAACCACTGAACGAGAGGCATTTCAAAAACATAGACCAGCTCTTAGAGGCATTTATCATTGAGTTTTCTAAGAGTGGCATCAGGCACAACACTTCCTCACTAATTCATAGCTTCAAGCAAACACCTCAAGAGACGGTCAGACTAGCAGGAAGACGGTTTAGGCATTACCTAGAGAGATGCCTGATGCCTGAGTTACCCACACCAACCAAGCAAGTGGCCTTGTTCTTAGATGGATTGTTGAGCACCAAGCTCAGGTCATATGTATATCTGAAGGACCCCAGAACTAATGGACTGACAAATGTGAGAATTCCTTCAATGAGCTTAAACGAAGATTGTGTTCAGCACCACTCTTGACCACACCGGATTGGAATAAGCCATTCCATGTCCACGTGGATGCCTCCAATTATGCTATTGGATGTGTACTTGCACAACCTACGGGTGAAGGCAATATGGATCTTCCAATTGCCTATGCTAGTAGACAATTGAATGCTGCTGAACGGAACTATACAACCACCGAACGAGAAGGATTAGGCATGGTATATGCAGTTAAAAAGTTTAGACATTATTTGCTTGCAAATAAGTTCAAATTTTTTAATGATCACCAAGCTCTACTGTACCTGGTAAACAAGCCATGTAATACAGGCAGATTAGTAAGATGGTTTCTCTTACTAATGGAGTACCACTTTGAGGTAGTAGTGAGGAAAGGCAGAACTCACCTGAGAGCAGATCATCTTTCAAGGCTCACATCAGAAGAAGCCCCACAAGGAGTGTCAGATGAATTACCTGATGCTTACTTGTTTAACTTGGAAGTTGTAGCGCAGTGGGCTAAACCATTAGTGCCTGTATTAACCTACGGGCCTAACCACTCAGTAATGGCCACACATGATAGAGAGGTAGTAAAAGCCCAAAAGTATCACATCATGGCAGGAAGTATGTACAAGCACACGGATCAAGGAATCTTGGCTTGTTGTGTGGAAGAGGACGAGCACGCGAAGTGGTTGCAATTGGCACATGTAGGTGCATTAGAGCAACACTACTCAAACAACGAACCCTACAAACATTGAGGAGACTTTGAGTGTACTGGCCAACTATGGAAGCAGACGTCCATAGAATGTGCAAGGAATGCCCAAATTGCCGCACTAAGCCACTAGTGGAACATGCCACCCTATATCGCGTGTCTCTAGTGCCAGATTGGAGCGAGCCATTAGTGGCGTTTCTGAGGACGAAAACATTCCCTCAAGATATGACTCTGACGAGACAAAGAAGTCTAGAACAAGAGGCCCTAGATTACTCACTCATTGGTGATAATCTATACAAGCGCGGAAAAGATGGTTACCTGAGACTATGTGTTCATGAGAGTGAATATCTAAAGATCTTGGAAACTACTCACCAGGGTGTAGCAGGAGGACACTTTGGTCCAGATAGGGTGATCAAAGCAATTCTATTTGCAGGCTTTTGGTGGCCCACCCTTCACATGGATGCACATACCTATGTGAAGAGGTGTGAGATTTGTCAGCGAACCCAGTATCCTACACGCAAAGATGAGATGCCACTGAAGCCTATGATGGGCGGACGTGCATTCTCTAAGTGGGGAATAGACTTTGTAGGTCCTATTAATCCCCCCCGCTAAGGGCTCACATGCTGAATATATCATCGTGGCCACAGACTATCTAACCAAGTGGGTAGAAGTGAAAGCTACTACAAAAAATGATGCTCAAACAACAGCAAAGTTCTTATTTGAAAATGTGTTCACCAGGTATGGATTACCTATAGAGCTAGTCAGTGATAGAGGGACTCACTTCTTGAATGAAGTTATTGAAAATCTGCTCCAAGAATTCTTGGTAGTACATAAGAAGTCTGCCCCCTATCACCCACAAGCTAATGGCCAGCCTGAGAGTACAAATAAGATCTTATGCAATGTACTAACAAAATTAGTGAACAATAAACGCTCTGATTGGGACAAACAGCTACACCATGCTATTTGGGCATACCGAGTGGCCTATAAAACGGTCCAAGCCACACCCTTTCAGATGGTGTTCGGTCAGAATGCGGTGCTACCCTTGGACTTTTTGATACCTACATTGAAGGTAGCACAAGAGCATGATTGGACAGGCCATGAACTCTCCTCTCGAATCTTTGATCTTGAACGTCTAGGCGAGACACGATTGAGAGCTTCAGCAGGAATCTACGCTGCGAAGAAGAGGCAAAAGGCATATTTTGATACACATGTGAAGGATAAAGGCTTGAAAGCAGGAGACCTAGTCCTAGTATACACATTGAAGCAGCATGCATGAAAATTAGAGAAAAGAGGCTATGGACCAATGATTATCAATAGGATCTCCACAAGTGGAGCAGTACAACTAGCCACTCTAGAGGGTGACATACTACCAAGTTACATAAGCGGATGTAGAGTCAAGCTATATCAAGATCCCTTAACTGAAGAAATGCTCAATTGACTTAATACTGCAAAGAAACGCAAGGAGGAGGAAAAGCGAATTCGTGAAGAAGCACAGGCCGAAGCTTTAGAACGCATCCGACGAATGAAACTGCGAAGGCAAGGTAGAGATCAAGCCATGACTGACAATCATGAAGCTCATGGTTATCACATTGCCATGTGTGAGGCTTCAGGTAAGCTGACCCATACGATATTTGATAGGCGACCTTTTGTAACCCTAGAAATAGGACAAAGATACAGCACAACAAGCGTGAGAGCTTTAATTGATTCAGGAGCAGCCACTAGTGCAGTTCGGCTTTCTTATTGCCAACAGCTGCAATTGGAGGTAAAACCCGTAGAGGCATATCTGATAGGATTAGGAGGTGTTGAAACCCCTTGCATGGGAGAGGTGGAACTTCCCCTCTACATACAAGAGGTCCTCATGCCAACAAAAGTGCTAGTATGTGAAGACGAGGATCTTACTGAACCTCTGGTCCTGGGCCAAAACTGGATCTACGATCACGGAGTCAACCTCAACCTAAGAAGTGGACTTCTTCAGGCTTGGGTAGGCAAAAGCCGTCTTACGATTGAATTAGAAAATCAAGCACTCAAACCCTTAGAACAGGCACCAACTCCTAGTCCCTCCAGGAATCCACATGAAGATAACAATGTTGTTCTTGTCCAAACTTCTATGGTGCAGAGGATTGTCAATCTTACCAAAGGTACAGGAGTCAATGAGGAGTTCGCAGTTGGGTCAAAGGAGATTCTAAACATGAAGACCAAACACTATACAACACGAAGGAGGTGTTGATCAAGAAGCAGGAGCGCCAACTAGTGCAACATGGAATTCCTCGTGACACAAAGCAGATCTGGATACGCAAGGATGGAAAACCCACAGCTCTAGTAGCAGACTCTCGAGGAGGCAACAAAAAAGCCACACCATCACGGACACAAGTGAAGGAGTACCCTAGGCGACCTCCTAAGCACACCACGTCTATTTGGGTCCCCAAGCGGTCAATAAAGGCTAGCTCCAATGCTGGAATCATATGGGTGCCCAAGGCCTGTTTACGTGCCCAAATAGCTCCAACTCTAGTCACTAACATAATTCATCACCCACAAGTCCTCTCGAAAAACAACGCAGGAACTCTACCTAAAGACCACCCTAACCCACACTCAACCAAATCGAGGAATGTCTAGAAATGGGTGCCCAAAAGGCCCCAACTCCATCACACTCTAGTTCATAAATCTCTACCTGTCTTTAGCTCTAAGAGCTACGAACCCTCTATCAAAGTTTGGAGACTTAAACCATGTATCAAACCCCCTGACCCAATTTTTGTAAATCCATCCACTCTGACATAGGCACATTCTGAGTCCATTGCATAACCAAAGTAGGCATCTAGGATGATACTGACCTCTAATCACCACTCACATCTATCACAAGCACTTCACCTCTAACCACTAACCTTCGGGATTGTCATGTTAGTATTGTGAAGGGAACACCATTACATCCTGTTTCCTATGCAACACTAATGTGCCTTTCTTCTTCTAGCAGATAAGCATCCGATTCCCATGGCAACAGCAGCAGGCATGAGCTCTCAAACAGGCACCAGCACTCAAATCAATTGGGATACCATGCCTGTGGAGGTTCCACTGATGGCTAGGCCGGAGGAGCTTTTGAACGTAAGAAGAATTCCCATTCCGGATCCACCAAGCGGCCTAACAGAAAGATTAAAGGGGCATTCTCATTGGTTCAATGAGATGCCAGGAGATTTGGGAGACGCAGATCATATCTGGGAATCCAAGTTGGAATGTGGAGGAGTGTGGTGGACCTTTCAGTTCTTCTCACGAGAATTTGAAGCATTGCAAAATGCAGCTCCTCTTCAGGATATTTGGCAGAAAGCGGGATTGCAAGATTACTTTAGTGCAGCTTTGCCTAGACCAGATTTTCTTAGGTGCTACTACTTGATTGCCACACTGAAGCCGACAGGAGATAAAGATCATTCAGGCACATTCTGGGTGCCCTCCCTATCAAACCAGGAGGAAATGAAGAAGTTTGAGTTGAATGTTACTTTAATCAGGGAAGGTCTTCAGATGTATGGCACCCATGTGCCTTCCGATCGCGATCCCTTGATACCAGAGTCAATGAAGAGCAACAGAATCAAGAAGTTGAAGGACATGTGTGCCCTCACCCCTAACATCGCCATACCCCTGCGAATGTGCCTTCAACACTTCGCATTTCCAGCTCAAGACCGCTTTACCCAACCTCACAAGAAAATATGGTATGGATTATATTTAGCAGAGACTGGAAGCTTGCCAATTAAGATGCCTGTATGGATTCTGGACCAATTGTATGAAGCAGGCAAGCGGGGTGTGAGGAAGCATACGTTACATGGCTGTTGTGCGATTACCAGAATTATTTATAGATGTCTTGCATATGACGTGCCAATAGCCAGGGCCCTTAAATACTCACAACAGGAGTTTTTCAAGGGGCGGAAGTCAGGGAATCAACCTGCGAAACGAATGTGTGGATCACTCTCCCAGGTCATGATCCCTCACAAGGCCACAGTCGAAGCTCCCCCTAGAGAAGAAGCCCACGTAGCACCTTTCACGGTACATCTCCAAGGAACTCAATCAGGTGGCGTGGTACAGCCCACTCCATCCGCCCCTCCACTACCGACCGATGCCGAGTTTGCATCTATGGCCACCTTAACTGAGGATCCCAATTTTGATTTTGAAAGATTCCTGCAGACGGCGCACTTATCTGATAGTGAAGGTTTTCCTGACAATGCCGATCCGGGACCATCATTCCGAAGAGAGCAGCCACAGGGCGAGGCAAGCAGGGTACATTGGGGAGATGAGGCACAACATCCTCATGATCCAAGCACACAAAATCAGGAAGAAGAACGGGGAAATGAACCAGAGGAGAGTGAAGAGGAGGCCCCTGCCTACACGGCACAACTCAAACGGCTATACAAGACAATCAAGCACGTACAGAGAAGACATAAGATGACAGAAGAGGCGAATAGAGCTCTAGTGAACCAAATGCTTCAAGCTGAGAATGTAGACTCACATTTTGTTGAATCATTGAATCTATTGGCGGAGACATGTGGGATCGGGGAAGCATTGAGGACAATGGTCTATCGGGAGAACCCTACCTATGATCAACGAAGGATTGATACACGGCCATGGCGAGGAAAAATGATTCAAACGGAAGTCTCTACTGCCTTGCCTACCACAATTTCAGAGGATGTTCACATGACTAGCCCAAGTCCCACTGACGAACAAGATGTAAATACACAGGTACCATCTCCACCGTCACCTTCCATTCAACCCTCAGAACCCTTCTCCACTAGTCTTTCTGAACAACCGATAACCACCCATCATGAAACCATTGTACACACCTCCGTTTTTACATCCTTCCCTTTACCCATATCCATCACTTCCGCCAAAATTTTTGAACCTCACACCGGTCATCCTACCACCGATCAAACCATAATAGGTCACCCTTCCTATCTCCCGCCCTTGGACAACCACCTACCACTAGCCAGACCTTATCCCATCCTTTTCCATTCACCCACACCCAAACCCTATCCACCACTTCCCTTGTAACTGCCTCAGGCTCAACCCAAGTCACACAACTGTCATTCTGGACAAACCTTGTAAATATACTCCAACAGGTTGAGAACTATAATAAAAAGTCCCTTTCCCAACCCCACTCCCCCACATTCACTGCCACCAATAACACACCACCTAGTGTTCCCGTGTTCACAATTCACACTTCACACACTATCACATCCGATCCCATGGATATTTCACCATCCACAGGAGCACCCACCACCACGTCTGTTCCACTAACATCTCACTTCACTCATAGGCACATCATCCACTGTTCCCTTTCCCATTTCCCGACCCGTTGCATGTTCCACCTCTACCTATGCACCCACATCATTTAGTAATGCACTAGATACCATGGTTGAAGCGGCCACTCAGCTGAAGCAAGAGTATAAGTTATTGGAGGAAAATAACTTAGAGCTGTGCAATCTCTGGGCACAACTCCAGGAGCATGTCAATGCATTGGAGTTCAGCACTACGGCATCACAAAACGAAATTTCCGCTCTCAAACAATCAAATGCACAGATGGAAGCCAGGTATACGAAAGCAAGTAAGGATATGGAGGAACAGCTCCGAGATCAAATGGGCCGCAATGCGAGGCTTCAACGCAACATGGCCCTACTACGCCGCCATCTAGCAACGGCTCAAGAAGAGAACCGAAGGCTACAACAACAAAACCAGGAGAACCTAGAAGCGGCCATGGAAAACACCCCGGGAGCACCTATAGACCCTGCAAAATTCCAAGCTGTCCCCTCAGAGCATATTCAACAGGTTTTAGAAGGTTATGCAACCCTCTTGGAAGCCCATGATCAGTTGGCAGACCAGATAAAGGAACTACAAGGATCAAAAGTACGGACAACACACCCACCCACACCTAAAGAGACGGTCGATGCCGCTACTTCACCAGAACCTGTACCTTCAATGAACAGTGAGGTACTTGAGCTACGTCAATAGATTGCAGAGTTGAAAATCAAGTTGTTACAATATGAATGACCTCCTTCCCCACCTGAGCAACCCATAGAAGAAGAAGCAGTTATTATTCCAGTGGAGGAAGCATTTGAAGAGAACTATGAGCCTCAACCACTTCCAGGAGGACGAATCACGGAGGAAGGACAAGATACCTATGAGGAACCCCCATCGGCCTGGATGAAACAAGTAGAAGAAATGGGGAAAACTCATCAGGAATGTGTCTCCACTCAGATGCTAGCAATGAAGGCCATTGAGGAAACCATACTTCAATCTGAGTATTTCAGGCACCTTGCTCCTAGACGACTCATCACGAGCTCAGAATTACAATATAAACCATATTTTATATTGTTGGCCGACTACAACGCAGAGATCAAAAGAGTCACCAACAAGTGCCCTACCTTCGCCACCCAGTTCGAGCCAGAAGATATACCAGAGGCAGCCAGAAAAGGGGCTATATTCCAACCTACTTGGAGGCAAAGATTACTTGAAACATACCCAGAAATGCTTAGAACATGGGATCACGCTCCCATGCATTTGAAGTATAACCCTTGTTATGGGCCAGTACAAAGAAGAAGATCATGGAAAGCCTTCGCCATCAAGGTTCAGAACAATGTAAACTGTAAAGAATGGCTCAATTACCCTGCCATTGCACCCCCAACCAGCACCCCCACAGTATCCTACATGATAGCAACCATCAGACATTGGATGCCACGCCTCCACCCCATGCCAGATGTAGCTGCCCAGATGATGCTCAAGATATTCGATATGATGCAGGTTGTGCTCAAAACTTTCCGCAATGTATGTCATATTCAACCTCCGATTCCCGGGTTTGTTAATGGTAATTATGACCTACTATATGATATGAGCACCACCCCGAGTATACGATTTGCTTATGCATGGCACACATGCATCAGATATCTCCCTGCCTGCTACAAGCAAACTTTCGATGATATGTTCACCACGGGGTTCTGGGAAGCATACTCAGAGGTGTTCACACCAAGGCCCACCCATTTGTTACACCTCTTTGCATGCGAACAAACGATGCACTCAGAACTCTACACAACACCACAGCCAGACATACCAGGCGCAGTCAATTGGGATACCCTTCAGAGAGACCTGATCCGAGTTTTCCGAATCAAAGAACATGATGTGGCAGCTGACATTCTCCAGGAATATATTGACCAAACCGAAGATCAAAGGTCTGTCAGAGGTGACAGACCCTAGGGGGGGGAGAGTGTTGGCAGATGAAGCAAGTACGAGCATACATGCAGATCTAGCACTAAGGCAACCCATTAAATTTTTTCAAACCTTACACCATGTTAAAAGTGATTCTAAATATTGTTTCACCTTTTTGTAGCTCCATTTTGTACAAGGCGAGGAGTCCTCAATCTTGGGGAGCCTTAGAAGTAGTTGCCTGCCAATTTTCATAATTTTTAAATCTCGTTTGAGTCCTCAAATAAGCCTTGGAACCTAATTTTTAACTAGGTCGGACACTAGGTCTGGACAGGGCCAAAGCTAGTCAAAAACTATAAATAGAGCTAGAGAGCTCATTTTTAAGAAGCTTCTTGTAGTTTTGAGCTTGTATGAGAACTTTGTTGCAATAGAAGTGATTCCATTGTCTTACTCTCTTTGTTCTTGCCGTGTGTGCGCGTGTGTGTGTATGTGTGTGCATGTTAGTGTGCTTCTCACTCACACATTTGTGCCTTCACTTGCTCGAGGTCTTCATACCATCCTCATGTCTTCCCGGATTGACATTAAAGGAGGTGCTACTCATCACTGAGCTACAGTGCCCCATGAGAAGGCGTACTTTATAGCGGTCCCAAGCGGGACGTCTGCTTTGCAAAGTGTTCCATTCTTCATACGAAATGTTGATGGTAGGGTCAATATCCTCAAAGTGGATCCACTCGTTGGTGTCTTGTTTTCAGAGATGTTTCCTTTTTTTGAAGCCTTTGTTCCATAGCTTCTTGGCGTTTTGAATGTTCCAAGATTCCATGCTCTAGATGCCATGAATTGGAAACCATATAGAGTTGTTTTGTCTGATACCGGCCGCCCACTTCCAATCTTCACTTATTCTTGTGTAGCTTTTGACTTTATCCCAACTCTTCCATAGGGAGCACACAAGATTCAAGCCTTTCGGGAAGACTGGGATGAGAGAAAACAACAGGATGAAGATGTCAAGATTCTTCCAATTTGGGAATCCCATGAGAGCCAACTCGTTCTTGTTTTTGAAGATCAGCTTGGCCCTCGAGGCCTCCCCATTGCACCACACCTCAATCATCCATTTTGCCGCAAGTTTGTTAGCCATGCACCCAATGTCTAGAATGCCAAGGCCCCCACTATCTCTTTGGCTATTGCAAATGGACCACTTGATTTTAGGCACCCCGTCCTATTGTGGTCGCCCGTCCAAAGGAAGTTTTTACATATACTATCCAATTTGGACAGATCTTGCTCTTTCGGTCTCCAACATGAAAGGAAATAAATGGTCGATGATATGCGGAACCTGTTGATAACCATAAAATGACTAGCAAGATTGATTTGCATACCTCTCCAATAGTTTAGCTTGTTTTCGAGTCTGGCCAGCACCCAGTTCCACCGCTGCTCCATTGAGATACCAAACCCCAAGGGAATCCCAAGAAGCCAAAAAATTTGGCCCTCCGGAATGATTTGACAGCCATGATCAATGAGAAGGTCAGGCTTGGTTCCGACAATAGCTCTGAAGGTAGTCTTAGAGTGGTTGATAATAGATCTAGAGGCTTCGCAGAAAGTATCTAGACACCTCCAGAACGTCTCCAAGCTGGTACTATCATTGTGAACAAATGCGTTCATATCATCGACAAAACATCTCATGGTGATTTGGTCATGGTCATGAGGCAAACGGAGGCCTTTGAGATTACCAGCTTCCACCTGATGCTCCACCAGCCTACTAAGCCCTTCCGTGGCAATGGCAAAGAGAAGGGGAGCCAATGAGCACCCTTGTCTAATCGATCTTCTAAGTTTGATCGCCTTCAAAAGTTTTCCATTAACATTAATTTGAGTCGATGCATTTCTCAGAAGGGTCATGATCATCTTCGTGAATTTCTGAGTACATCCAAGATCTTTAAGTGACTGCAGAATATAGTCCCATTCCAACCTATCGTAGGCTTTATCAAAGTCGATCTTGAGGAAGACCACATCTTGTCTTCACTCATTAGCAAAGTCCAGACCTTCCCAGATGTTGGCATACAAGTCATATGAAGAGCATACAAGTACAACGGAGCAGTCATGCACAATATGGAAATAAGGCCTAATCATTTTTTTCCAGGAACTAATTCCAACTTTAGTGATTTTCATCACTACACACAAATTGTAAATTCCGTTTTTGGTAGAATAGACTGCATTTTGTTCAAGCCAAGGAGTCCTTGAGCTTGAGGAGTATTAGAATTAGCTGCATGCCAATTTTCATAATTTTTAGAGTCCGTTTGAGCCCTCAAATAAGCTCTAGAACCTAATTTTTAACTAGGCCAGACACTAGGTCTGGACAAGGCCAAAGCTAGTCATAAAACTATAAAAAGAGCTAGAGAGCTAATTTTGGGGTTAGATTGTTTGTGAATTGAGCTTATGTAAGAGACTTTTTGACTAATGCAAAGAACTCCATTGTTCCTCTCCTTGTTCTTGCCTTGTGTGCACGTGTGTGTGTATGTGTGTGCATATTGGTGTGCTTCTCACTCACGCACTTGTGCCTTCACTTGCTCGTAGTCTTCATACTAGTCCTCACGTCTCCATGGATTGATAATTATGAGGTGGATCTCCTCATGTTGGTACTCACCATTGTGCTAGAGCGACACCAAATTTGGCACCGTTGTCGGGGAGAGAGCTTCGAGGACGAGCGTGTGATAGTAAGACGTAGAGTTGAGACATTGGAGTCATAGGTAATATCCTTTCTTTTCCTTATTTTTCTTCAATTTTTCTTGTTTTTTGCATCACCATCATCACCATCATCATCCTCACCATCTCCCACCTCCATCTCCATCTTCACAAAAATTTCAGTTTTTGGTGATATTCCACTCCCCACCTCATTTCCCTCATTTCACTTGTGAGAGATAGCGAGAGAGAGGTTGTATGCTATCAGTTTTTGTGTGTTTTTTGAGCTTTTACTGCAGGATCTTGCTGTACCACCATCTCCAGCAGCTTGCGCATGTATGACAGACTCTGCACAGGTCCCGGGATGATGACCTCTGTGTATCGCGATAGACTGAAAAAACTTAACATTTTTTGAATGCATGTTTGGCACGATAACCTACACCATGAGAGCATTCCAAATCACTAAAAAATTCTAAAAAATTTGCATTTTTTCAGTCTATCGACAAACAGCAGCCCACGACAGAGACCGTCTATCACGATAGACACTGTCTATCGTGACAGACAGGCCCACGACAGACGATAGACCCCGTCTATCGCGATAGACACTCGTCTATCGTGACAGACAGAGACCCACGATAGACCTAGCCTATCGTGACAGACACCGTCTATCGCGACAGACCAAACCACGACAGACGACAGACAACGTCTATCGTGATAGACACCCGTCTATCATGATAGGCCAAACCACGATGGATGATAGAGGTCGTCTATCACGACAGACACCTGTCTATCGCGATAGACAGGACCCATGATAGACCCCGTCTATCGCAACAGACCAAACCACGACGGACGATAGAGGCTGTCTATCGTGACAGACACCCATCTATCATGACAGACAGGACCCATGATAGACCCCGTCTATCGCGATAGACACCGTCTATCGCAACAGACAGGCCCACGTGACAGTCAGTGTCTATTGCGATAGACACCGGTGTCTATCGCGATAGACAGAGTTTTTCAGCAAAAAAATTAGAGGGCTAAATTTTTGAAAATTTAGGCTAAATTTTGGGCATATTTGCATACTCAATTACTCCACACTCACAAAGGCCTTAGAGAAATGCACTAAACTCCTGAAAGGATCTGTTTGTCTATTTAACCCCCCAAACCCTGAACTGTCATAACTTTTTCATATGAAATCCATTTTTTGAGCTATAGGGCTTGTCAACTGTTTTTTATAAGAATAATGCATTGATTTTCAGATAGGGTATTTTGAAGTTAACCCTCTATGGGGTAGGCACACCAAGGGAGCTCTAGAGAAAATTTTCTGGCAATAGAAAAGGGGGAAAAAAGGGTCATTAAAAGTGTCTGAACTAAATTTCTGTCAATTGAGGGTGAAAAGTGGAGCTAAACTTGGAATCTTTACAAGATCATTAAGAGCTTCTGGAGATAGCAAAGCAAGTGCGATTGTGTGCAAGCTTGGGAATGCGCTTCCTGGGTAGACGAGCATAGCAAGAAGGAGCGACTTGAGGTTGGAACATCTCTTAACCCCCTCAGTCCATTCTTAGCATAGGCTAAGTGCTAGTAGTGGTCCAAATTGACTAAGGATACGATAGGAATACTCAAGTTTGAAGAGCCTTTAATTTCTCAAGCCCAAGAATAGGCTAAATTGCAGTTAAGGGACAACTTAAGGAAAAGAAATTAAACTAAGTGGACGAAGAACATCAAGTAGGACACACTTAAATGCTCCTGACGATGCTTAATTGAAGACAAGAAAACACATACAAAGGAACTCAAAAGGAACAAGTGATTGGTATCAAAGAATCAGCAACGTGGTTGTACAAGGATCATTGGGTTAATTGGAAGGGCATATGAACCTTAGATCAGGAAGACACTTAGGGAGAGACCATCAGAGTATTAGATCATCTGAGGCTAGTGTCAACCATGCAACCAAATCTTGGGCTCAGCAATTGAGCGATTACCCCTACGCTCTAGACTCAGAAACTAGTGACTCGTAGATGTCTTAGAGCATGGAGAGACCTGTAGGTAGCTCAGGAGTGGCATACCTAGAAGAACCCGAGGGTCGTTATAAGACTCAATTGGAATATATCAAGACCAACCGCTTAGGTGCACGCATCTATGAGGATGGCCTGAGAAGATCTGTTGTCCTAATTAAAAACCCGAATCAACCCATTGGACTAGAACACCCTATAGTCAAGGTTGAAAATGGTTCCTATATAGATAAAGAAGGAACAATGTATGTGGTCACCAGCCAACCTGAAAGGACATATGAGTTTGGCAACATAATCTCAGAGGTCGAAATAGGTGACATAGAGCAAGGGAACCTAGGAAAGGAGCCAAAACCCCTCGAGGCCAGTCGGTTCTGACGAGAATAATCACTCCAAAATTGGTTCCCCAGGACAATAGGAGCATAGATTTGCTCGTGAATCGAGAGACAGATGAGTCTTTTTGGAGTTATAAGCCTGAGAAGCCTAATGAAGTAGGAGCACTTACCATCTATGAATTCAAAGACCCCGATAGCCTAGGCAAAGTGAGCTACTTAGATGATGCGTCGGAGAGGATCTTTGTGGTCTCAGAGCATGGAAGACATGCATACACTTGGAAGGGTGAATTTGTTTTTCCCCAACCTCGATCCACTGTGTCTTATGGTCACCAAGGGGCTGGAACATCTCGGGCTCATGGAACACAAAGAGAGAGGAGTAGAGATAGACCCGAGGTGAGCTTTGCTAATCCACTTGGAAGAGAGAGAACAAGGATTGAAACTGATAGGATGGACAGGAAAAGACATAGGGATCCACGAAATCCAACAAATACAGAAGAATTCCCTCTCCCAAGGCCTAGAGAAAATGCTAGAACTTTAAGACCTACATAGTTGGTCAAGTCCATGAAGAATTGCTTCGATGGCACAGGAGATCCATATGACCATGTAGCAGAGTTTAGGCAAGTTTTGAGAGCTGAACAAGTGGAAGACTTATTCACTCAATACAATGCTTTTGGCCTAACACTCAAGAACATTGCATTGACTTGGTTTCAACCACTTCATCAAGACCAGTACAAAAGTATAGATCAACTTCTGGAAGCATTCATCAGTGAGTTTTCCAAGAGTGGTATTAGGCATAACACGTCCTCCCTGATATACAACTTCAAAAAAACACCTCAAGAGACAGTGAGGCTCCCAGGGAGAAAGTTTAGGCAATATCTAGAGAGATGCCGTGCTCCAGAGTTACCCACTCCAGCCAAGCAAGTGGCCTTATTTCTAGATGGATTGTTAAGTACCAAACTCAGATCATATGTGTACTTGAAGGACCCTAGATCCATAGAAGAATGTGTACGCATGTGCATAGACATTGAGGATAATCTAGGGGAGGAATTAGAGCTCTCAAAGATCTATAAAGACTCGGATAGCTCTACTAGCCTCACTTCCTCACAATCCACATCGATTGAGGATCTAGCAGAAAAGGTGGCTCAAAAATTAGGTGTTTCTAGCAAGCAAATTCCTAGATTTGCCCCAGGAAAACGATGCTACAGTTGTGGAGGAGACCATATGGCTAATGTGTGCCCTATCATGGCTCAACCCCAAGTTCATCCCAACAACCAGTACTGCGCCATAGAAAGGAGGTACACCAATCACACAGCACAAGACTGCCCATATAACAAACAAGCTGCTAGACAAAATTATCCTCAGCCATATCCACAACAAGGAAAGTACCCTAATCAGTACCCACAACAACAGTATGCTAGGCCCCAGCAAACCTATCAACCACCCTATCAAGGGCAACAAAGACCGCAACCAATCCTAGCGCAGCAACCGCCTGCCCCCACCAATGTGATTCCAGTGAAGTATGTAGCTGCAGAAGAAAATCTGAATAGAGCTTTAGTGCCAGTTACATCGTCGCTTTCAAAAAGTGATCCAAGTGATCATAGTTTTGACTCTAACCATATTGATAGCCCATAGGCTTACTACATGCAATCACCCGAGCATAATGAGTCATACTATTATGAAGAACCGAGTGAGTCCCGTTGGGAGCCAGAATATGCAAATGTCATGTACACAAACCCCAACTCTAGACCTCAACCTAGGCAGATAAGACCTCCATTTCCTAGAGGACCATGCTTCCGATGTCAGGGAGATCACCTCATTCGTGATTGCCCTCTACCTGCACCCACACAACCCCAATCTGTGACAATTCAAGGTTTTTGTCCAGATTGTGGAAAGGAGCATTTGTTATGAGAGTGTCCCAAGAACCTCGCCAATATGCCAAAAATCGCTCCTATCAATGTCGTTGGGCTAGTGGTAGACCCCACGGGAAGTGTGACCTCCATGGCCCCGGTGCAAGTCATCACGAGAGGTTAGGCACTTAAGCAAAACCAAGACTTAGGTTAGGAAAAGAATGCGGAGGTTAGCGAGACTGAGAGCGAGAATAAGAAGAGAACAAGAGCTTGGAGAGATAGCCATGAACGTATGAAAAGGCAATGAGCAAGAAAGATGAGCGAACTTGAGGAAAGTTTGCGAGAGACCAAAGCCAAAATCATAGAAATCACATCTCAAACGCACTCTCACACATCACCCCCACTACCATCCCCATCACCTTCCATTCCTCAACCTTCTAATCCACCACACGTAACCCACCCACCACCCCAAGTAGGATCAGTCTTAGCAGATCCCACTCCCGAGGACATAGATATGATGCTTAGAGCATATCAGGCCACGATCCAGGAAGGGCCAAATGTAACAGATCATGAAAGATGTTACCCTAGAGCTGACTTAGAGCTTGAATGAACCAAGTCGTGTGCCAAGATGGTGGAATTGGCTCAAGCCATCTTTGAGGCTAGTCGACTCTTCAATTGCTCTAGCTCCACTAGAACACCATTGCACTTTGAGGGTCTATTCGATAGACTGGAGATGATAATTGAAAAGTCTGGAAAAGGAACCAACTCCCAGGCTAAGGAGAAGGCAAGTGATAGAATAAGCATTCCTCCCAAGGAAGCTTATGTGCCTAACTCCACTGAACCAGACACCTCTTCTTCTATGAATCGATACTCACCAGAATTCTTACGAGAGATTTAGGAAGAAAAATGGGCTAACGAGAGTGAAGTCCCTCCTCCCTTTGAACTTGTGGATGACGCGCATGATCAATTCCCACAAGATATTCCTTCCATTTATGGAGAGCATGAGAGTGCCCAATGTCAAGAGAGATTAGACTTTGAGTCCAATTCCTTACAGGAGCTACCCCATTTCACAGGCCCATGGGAAGCAAAGTCTACTTGTATGAGAGCACCGACGGTCATGATAAGAAACGAAGACTCAATCATACCTAGGAACACAGAGGTAGTAAAGAAAGCTAAAGTGTAGTGCAATCTCACTTTAGAAGAGCTCCTCAAGGTCAAGCCCGAATTGTGGGAACATGTAGCCAAGCCAGTGCCAGACATGTCAAAACCTCATTCGCAGGTAGGATCTCATAGAACATTGCGCAAAATTCCTCTACACAAGATAGGAGATATGAGTGAAGGTGAAGAAGGAAACACCTATCTTCCCATCACCCATCAAGGATACACAACCAAGGCCATTTTGG
The DNA here is from genome assembly GCA_020310875.1 of Ceratopteris richardii. Lineage (NCBI taxonomy): Eukaryota > Viridiplantae > Streptophyta > Polypodiopsida > Polypodiales > Pteridaceae > Ceratopteris > Ceratopteris richardii. The sequence continues at coordinate 10,014,266 of CM035441.1, forward strand.
ACTCAGGTGCAAGAGTTGCAATTGCTACCACTTCCTTATGGAAACGTTGGGGCAAGCCAGCACTCAGGCCAACAAGAATGAAGTTGCAAATGGCTGATGGTCACATTGAGAGACCATTAGGGCTATTAGAGGGAATAACTCTTACCACTTGTGGTGTAGAGTTTGAACATACTTTTGCTATATGTGATTTTAGCAAGAATCATGCCTATGAGATGATTTTGGGAAGACCCTTCTTGAGGCAATTGCAAGTAGTGCAGGATTGGGGGACAAATTCTTTGTATCTGCAACACTTGGGTGTCACAACCAAAGTGAATCTCAAAGATTTCTCTCATAGAGACGTACCCCCCATTCAATGGAATCCCATCCATAGAGCCAAAGATGACACTGAGTCAGTGCATTCCATAGGATCAGGATCCTCATGGATGCATGAAGACACTCACATGTGGATGTGTAAAGTAGTAGTAGAAGAAGAGAAGAGAGAAAAAGCCAGAGAGATAGGTGCGAAGGAAACCCATAGATCAATTCAAGAACTATTCTATGCACCTGTAGTCTTTCCTGATGAAGAATTTGAACCTCACGACTGAGCAGAAATTTTAGCAACTATGGATGTAGCCATCAATGAAGAGCAGTGGACACCCCATTGTGACGAGGATGGCTATGACATCTCAGTCTTCACAATAGAGCCAATCATGGGAGATTTGGTTCTGGAAGAATGTGAACCTAGCACTGATGCATTCAAGGATGCAAGTGACTCCGATCTAGAGTCAATTATAATGGACCCTCCTCTTGCATCAGATGAGGAATATTTCTACAAGGTAGAAGCTCACCTTTAGAGATATGAAGAAATTACAAATGAGGTGAGATTAACCACACAAGTGACTACCAAGAGTGAAGGAAAGAAAAGGAAGAAGAAAGAAGCCACACCAGAGGAGGAAGAATCCGTGTTTGAGGTCCCAGAAAACTTTAAGAAGTATGAAGTAGAAGATAGGAGAGTCATGATAAGAATGCCAAAACACGATGCACAAGCAGGAGAGGCCTATGATAACAAAGAAACCACCAAGAAAATAGTGGTAGCCATAGAAGAAGGAGAGGAGAGATGCACATACATAGGACATGACTTAAGTGAAGATGAGGAACAGGAATTGATAGCCTTACTACGAGAATATAGAGACATGTTTGCATGGAGCTACAAGGACCTGAAAGGTGTAGACCCGAACATATGCTCAGATACAATCCCCATGACCTCAGAGGCCAGACCCTCTAAACAAAAGCCATACACATACAATGACAACTATGCTGCCAAGATCAAAGAAGAGATAGACCGATTGGTTGAAGCTGGATTTATCTATGAAATTGAGCACATTGAATGGATATCCCCCATTGTAGTGGTGCCCAAAAAGAATGGAAAATTGTGTGTATGCATTAACTTGAAGAAGGTTAACGTAGCCACTATCAAAGATAGTTATCCGCTTCCTATCACTGAGCATCTGTTAGAATGGGTAGCAGGCAAGGAAGTGTATAGCTTCTTGGATGGGTTCTCTGGTTACAATCAAGTAGCCATTGCACCAAAAGATCAGCATAAGACGGCTCTTTCCACAGAGTGGGGTATATTTTCTTTTCGGGTAATGCCATTTGGGCTTACCAATGCTCCTGCAACCTTTCAAAGACTAATGTGCCATGTATTTAAAGAGTTCTTGAGGAAGAATTTGGAAGTCTATGTTGATGATCTTTGTGCTCATTCCAACATTAGACAAAAACATATACCTGAACTCAGGCACATCTTTGACAAATGTAGAGAATATCAAGTCTGTCTGAACCCAAAAAAGTGTGTTTTCATGGTCAGGCAAGGCAATATTCTAGGACAGATAGTGTCAAAGAACGGCATCTCCACTGACGAAGAGAAGGTGAGGGCTATTGCAGAACTACCTATGCCTAAGAATGTCAAGGAAGTGCAAGCTTTCATGGGGCATTGTGGTTATTACCGACATTTCATTCACATGTATGCCATCATTGCAAAGCCTCTGTACGGACTCTTGACTAATTTTGAGTGGACTGATGAGTGCGAGAAATCCTTCAATGAGCTTGAGTTGCGATTGTGTTCAGCACCAATCTTGACTACACCGGATTGGAACAAGCCATTCCATGTCCATGTGGATGCATCCAATTATGCTATTGGGTGTGTGCTTGCACAACCTACAGGTGAAGGTAATATGGATCTTCCAATTGCCTATGCTAATAGACAACTAAATGCAGCTGAACGGAATTATACCACTACTGAGAGAGAAGGATTGGGCATGGTATATGTAGTTAAAAAGTTTAGACACTATTTGCTTGTAAATAAGTTTAAATTTTTTACTGATCATCAAGCTCTACTATACTTGGTAAACAAGCCATGCAATACAGGCAGATTAGTAAGATGGTTCCTCTTGCTAATGGAATATGACTTTGAGGTTGTGGTGAGGAAAGGAAAGACTCACTTGAGAGCAGACCATCTCTCTAGGCTCACATCTAGAGAAGCCCCACAAGGAGTATTGGATGACCTTCCTGATGCCTACCTGTTTAATCTAGAAGTTGTACCACAGTGGGCCAAGAACCTAGTGCCAATATTGACATATGGGCCTAAAGAACCAGTAGTCAACACTCAAGATAGGGAGGTAGTAAAGGCACAAAAGTACCATATCATGGCAGGGAGTATGTACAAGTACACGGATCAAGGAATATCATCTTGTTGTGTGGAAGAGGATGAGTACGCTAAGTGGTTGCAATTAGCACATGTGGGTGCATTAGAGCAACACTACTCGAGGCAAAGAACTCTATAGAGACTAAAAAGACTCAAAGTGCATTGGCCAACTATGGAAGCAGATGTTCATAAGTTGTGTAAGGAATGTCCAATCTGTAGCACTAAACCACCAGTCGAACATGCCACTCTTTATCAAGTGTCTTTAGTGCCAGATTGGAGTGAACCATTAGTAGCTTTTCTGAGGACGAAAACATTCCCTCCAGACATGACCTTGGTTAGGAAGAGAAGTTTAGAACAAGAAGCCCTAGACTACTCACTCATTGGAGATAATTTATACAAGCGTGGCAAAGATGGTTACCTTAGACTATGTGTTCATGAGAGCGAATATCTTAAAATCTTGGAAACTGCTCACCAAGGTGTAGCAGGAGGACACTTTGGTCCAGATCGGGTGATCAAAGCAATACTATTTGCACGATTATGGTGGCCCACCCTTCACATGGATGCACATACCTATGTGAAGAGGTGTGAGGTTTGTCAGCAAACTCAGTATCCTATACGCAAGGATGAGATGCCATTAAAACCTATGATGGGTGGACATGCATTCTCTAAGTGGGGAATAGACTTTGTTGGTCCTATTAATCCCCCAGCTAAGGGTTCACATGCTGAGTATATCATTGTGGCCATAGAATATCTAACCAAGTGGGTAGAAGTGAAAGCCACAATGAAGAATGATGCTCAAACAACAGCAAAGTTCTTATTTGAAAATGTGTTCACTAGATACGGATTGCCAATAGAAGTAGTGAGTGATAGAGGCACACACTTCTCGAATGAAGTCATAGAAAACCTTCTCCAAGAATTCTTGGTGGTTCATAAGAGGTCTGCCCCCTATCATCCACAAGCTTATGGACAGGCCGAGAGCACAAATAAGATTCTATGCAATGTATTGATAAAATTGGTTAATAATAAACGCTTTGATTGGGACAAACAGGTACACCATGTTGTTTGGGCATACAGAGTTGCCTATAAAATGATACTCCAAGCCACGCCCTTTCAGATGGTTTTCGGCCAAAATGCAGTGCTACCTTTAGACTTTTTGATACCTACGTTGAAAGTAGCACAAGAGCATGACTGGACAGACCATGGGCTATCCTCCAGAATCTTTGATCTTGAATGACTAGGGGAAACAAGACTATGAGCTGCAACAGGAATATATGCAGCTAAGAAAAGATAGAAGGCGTATTTTGATGCCCATGTGAAGGATAAAGGCTTGAAAGCAGGAGATCTAGTTTTAGTCTAGACTCTGAAGCAACATGCACGAAAGCTAGAGAAGAGAGGTTATGGACCTATGATCATAAATAGGATCTCAACGAGGGAGCAGTTTAGCTAGCTACACTAGAAGGTGATGTCCTCCCTAGTTACATTAGCGGATGCAGAGTCAAACTATATTAAGAACCTCTCACTGAGGAGATGCTCAATCGACTCAACACTGCCAAGAAACGTAAAGAAGAGGAAATATGAATTCGAGAAGAAGCACAGGCAAAAGCTTTAGAACGCATCTGACGAATAAAATTGAGGAGATAAGGTAGAGATCAACCGAGGTCTGGCACTCAAGAATATCTAAGCTATCACATGGCCATGTGCGATGCCTCAGGTGAATGTTCCCATAGGATAGTCGATCGACGACCTTTTGTGACCCTAGAAGTAGGACAAGGAAGGAGTGCAAGGACTGTGAGAGCTTTAATTGACTCAGGAGCAGCCACTAGTGCTGTTCGACTTTCTTACTGCCAAGAATTGCAATTGAAGGTCAATCGTATAGAGGCATATCTCATAGGATTAGGAGGTGTGGAAACCCCTTGCATGGGCGAGGTGGAACTTCCCCTCTACGTTCAAGAGGTCCTAATGGCAGTAAAAGTGCTAGTATGTGAAGACGAGGATCTTATTGAACCTCTTGTCTTGGGCCAAGATTGGATCTATTATCATGCAGTCAACCTAAACCAAAGAAGTGGACTTCTTTAGGCTTGCGAAGGTCAAAACCACATCACGATTGAACTAGAAAATGAAGCACTCAGGCCACTAGAAAAGGCACCAAATCTTGGTCCCTCCGGGAACAGACCTGAAGATAACAATGTTGTTCTTGTCCAAAGTTCTATGGTGCAAAAGATTGTCACTCTTGACGAAGGTGTAGAAGTCAACAAGGAGTTCCCTTCTTTTCCAAAGAGGATTTGAGGAAAGCAAGCTGGGCAACACACGACACAAAGGAGGCCGATGATCAAGAAGTATGAGCACCAACCTGTACAGTATAGAGTACCTTGTGGCATGACGCAGATCTGGGTACGCAAGGGTGAAAAATGAGCTACCCCATCGAGGATCACAATGAAAGAATACTCTAGGCAACATTCTAGACAAACCTTTCTATTTGGGTTCCCAAGCAGTCAATGAAGGCTTTCCCAAATGCTAGAGAGATATGGGTGCCTAAGACCTGCTTACTAGCTCAAATAGCTTCACCTCCATTCACAAGATCGAATCAACACTCACAAGCACTTTTGACACAAATTCGAGGGCAAACACCTATGCCCCACACCATTACATCTTCGGTCACACCTAGGAATGTGGGGAGATGGGTACTCAAAAGGTCCCAAATCCAACACACTCTAGTCCACAAACCTTCACACATCATCACCAGTAAAAGCTACGATTCCACCATCAAAGTTTGGATACTTAAACCCCGTGTCAAACCCCTTGACCCACTCTTGTAAATCCATCCACTCTGATGAAGGAGCATTCTGAGTACATTGCACACCCAAAAGTATGCATTTAGGATGCACACTAACCTACTAACTAACATTCTCACACATCACAAAACACTCCACCCACTAACCCCTAACCACTTGAATTGTCATGTTAGTATTGTGGAGGGAACACCAGAACCTTCTCTTTCCTATGCAATGCTAATGTGCCTCTCTTCTTCTAGCAGATAAGCATCAACATCTACTCGTAATCTCATGGCAGAAGCAGGAGGCTCAAGCTCATAGGAAGGAGTAAGTACTACAGGATTGATGTGGATAGTCTACCTATTGATGTGCCACCAACTGAACGTACAAATGTTTAAGAGGCTCAAAATGGCCACACATCAATCCAAGCGCATGAGGGGCTCGATTCCTTGTGTCCAGAAGTATCACCACGAGGGGATACTTCTGACTACTCCTAAAGTATCACCACAAGGGGAGACCACTGTACCTCCCTTTACCATTAGAATACCCAGATCTAGATCTGAAGGTACAACACAACCTGCCCCTTCGGCTCCCCCTGTCCCATCAAAATTTGACTTTGCTACGATTGGAGATGTTGAAGGGATGAGCACCTTCGACTTCGAATCATTCTTGCAGAATACCCAACTCTCTGATGTCGAATTCTTCTCGGACACAGAAGAACAGGGCACCTCTTCACAAAGACGAAGGAAATCCACAGAAGGCCGCCATGTATATTGGGGTGACGATCAGCAAGGTCAACAACAAGGACACTTGGAAGAAGAAGAAGAAGCAGAAGAAGAAGAAACCACCGGAACCCCCGGAATTTTGGTGAAAGGATGGAAAGCGATGACGATCGGGTAGTGATCAGAGATGGTGAGATCAGTGCATTGCGAGAGGGAAGGGTGGCCCCACTGATGGGTAATGTTATGAGAAATGTAGCATCTACCCAATCTGGCTTTCCTCAAGTCCTCACCCGCTTGGAGATTTGACCACGAAAAGCCATTCGAATCTTTGAATTTGACCAAATCCAAGTGCAGTTTGGTTTTGTCCCACAGTTCTTTCTCCCGACTATCGATGACCTTGCCCTTGCCGTTCCATCTGTCCATAGGGTCCTCCACCATGTTAAAGTCACCATAAATAAGCACGTTGTGGGGGAGCAAGTCCAAGGAGGCCCAAGAGTTTAGTCTCCCAACTCCTCATTAGGGGCATACATAGAAACTAAAGTAAAACGAAAGGGGGCACCAAAGGAAACAGCAATCCATCGATGGTGCTCATCTTCAATGGAGTTCTCAAGCTTTTCAAACCAGAATCGATTAATATCGATTACCGTCCCACCGAACCCTTGTTGGTACGATGTTGAAATCCAAACATGGGTCGAGGAGACATGTTTGAGCCGTTTCTAGAGGTCTGCTCCATCGATTTCAGTCTCTTGAATACAAATAAATTCTGGGTTTAGGTTAATGTCACGAAGCCATTGACCAATGATGGTCACTCTTGAGGGTTCGGTTAGCCCTCTAGCATTTAACGAGATGATGATCATTGTCGTAGTGTACCCTCTTTGCAGGAGGGTGCCTTATCCTTTCTCTTCTTGGATTCACTGGGAGGGAGTCCTGACTTAGCAATAAGCTCTTGTGGGAGCTTTTCTAGGGTATCTCAATAGGTTGCTTTCCCTTGCGGGATGCCTCATGTTGGAAAGAACTGGAAACTGTTTTCGGGATAGTCGATCCGATGATGGAACTTTCAGTATCCATGTTATCTTCGTTACTAGTAGTAAAACCCTCTTCTTTTCTTGTAGTGTAACCCTCTTGGAAGGTTTCTTTATTGTCAGGGATCTCTAGGGCTTTGTCGTTGGTGTCCACCTCAAGTTGGTTCCTACCTGGGTAGTCAAACTCATTGATCTCCTTTTCCAGATTGCAATACAAGTTGCTGGAGGGGGTAACTGGCATGTTGTTTCACCCAGAAGTCGCCCTAGGGCTTCTTTTGCTTCTTCTTCTGACTTCTATGAACCCATCTGCATCAGCTTCTGGATTATGGGGGCCCTTAACTTCCTCTTTGTTTGTTGGGCGATTCAATGTCTCTTTGTTGTCTTGAGTGTTTTTGGGGGCTTCTTGATTTTTCTTGCTTTTTTGTCTTAGTGGGCGATCTTTAATCTTGTGACCTTGTTGGGCACAACGAAAGCACACATTAGGATGGTTTTTGTAATTGATGTCTTGCTCCCATACATCCCCTTTGCCCAATTCCACTTTGATCTTCGAAGGAAGCGACATGCTTAGGTTAGCCTTGACACAGATTTGAGGGTGCCACTGAGTGTTGAACGAGTGTCTTGCACCTTCATAAATGAGACCACCAATGTCCTCGCGTGAAGCCAACGACTTTTTGATAGGAGAAACAATGTCCCACACGAAATTGTACAAGAAGTATGGCAGGTTCGGGAGCTCAACCTAGAGAGGGTACCAGAGAGATTTCGATTTGTCGGGAATAAAATCGGGGGACCATCTGAATAGGCACATGGTTGCCGGCTCGAGTTGCCAGGTTCCAACAGTGAGGGCTCGAAATGCCATATCTTCATTCTCAAAGTCTAGCAACAAGTGATTAGCTAGTAAGAACTGACACTTACAAACAATTAACCCACAGGGGAACCACTCATTGCGAAGCCACTGGTGCACGATTTCAAGGGGGGCCTAGGGCCAAACATTTGACTGACGAAAAAAACTTTCTTGAGCTCCTCGTGTGTTGATAGAATTGTGAATCTACTGAGAGAGACCAAGGGATGCTCAGCACCCTCGGAGGCCCCAAGGGCGACACAGGATCCCCCCTCCAACAAAGGGGCCATGTTACCAATCTCCCCCAAGGGTGGGGCAAGGTTACTTCTCATAAGGGAGGGGGTTGCCAGATCCATAACAAGGACCCCGACTTGCGCGAAGGAGAGAAAAATACCCCCGCACCCGAAGCACGGATAAGACACGAGTCAGTTGGCCATGAAGTGCCATCAAAAATCCACACAGTCACAAAGGATCACCTCCGACCCCAAATTGCTTTGGAAACCAAGAGAACAATAAAACCTTCTATGAAAAAAAGGGCAATCTTGAGCCACTCGATCTTGAAGAAATGCCCAACGTTCACACCATCCCACTTAACTCTTACTCTTTTAATTTCCCGTCCCCTTTAAGTCAATGATTGAAGTTTTCTTTTGGAAAGTAGAAGGTTTAGAACAAAGGCTGATGCGACAACATAAACTTGAAGTGAAGATCAGCACGCTTTATACTCCATAAAACATCGCTTGGGCTATTCTCCACGTGTTGCGTGCTCCCGGTCAATCGCGTGATGGACGCACAGAACGACGCCTCTAGAAACTCGCCCCTCCTGGTGATGGACACACGTGCAACGCCTCCTATCAATCGTGAATGATGCCCCTACTCACGATGGACAGAGATTGCGATGGACAGGCACGTGGCCTCTCACTCGGTCGTGATGGACACAGTGAAGCCTCCACAATGCAGAAGACGGTCGACGTTGCCGCAGGTAGCTGAGCCTCAACCGATGAGTCACGACATTGCTGCTCAACGATGACCTGTGGCGTCACTCGGTCATGATGGACACGCTCGGTCGCAATGAAGAAACCATCTCGGTCGCGACGGACACACTCGGTCCCTCCAACTCAATCAATTTTTGTGTTGAGTACTAGGAGTATTCATAATTCTTGTGTGTTGTTTATCCTCCCTTGATGTTTCATGTTCAGTCGCGATGGACACAGTGAAGCCTCCTCAACGTAGAAGACGGTCGACGCTGCCGCAAGTAGCTCAGCCTCAACTGACAAGTCACGATGTTGCTGCTCAACTCACAACATATTATTCTATAGTAGCAATGCTCAGTAACATAGAACTTTCTTGATACACCCGTGCTACTAAGAATTTAATTCCCATTCCTTGTCGAGATGTTGTTTACATGATTCTGTTGAATTTTGTACTCATTTGCTTTGATTGTATTTAAGGTTTAAGACCTAAAGAGATTTGACAGGTAGAATTCTCTCTCAAAAGATATGAGAAATGGTTTTGGAATTTTTCCCCTGATCTTTGATATATAAAGCAAAAAGGAGTAGTATGTGAATTATTTTGGAATGCGTGAATAAGATGTTGTGCATGTGGAAAATGATGAACCAAATGATATTTGGGGAGCTAGAGATGTTGGGTGTGAAGCTTTGCTCCGAGGGAAAGATGTAACATCCTCTTGATAGGTGGCACAGGAGATCGGAGTTCAACTCTCGCTTCCATGAACCCTCTCTTTCTTAGTGCATAGATGAACATTTGTCGGATTCCTGTGTTGTTGAGGTAACTTCTCTCTATCCAAATTATAAATACACATCAGTAGAAGAATACCTCAACAAATTTTGGATGTTTTGCTCAAAATTTTAGAGGGCAGAATGTGAATTATCGGGCTTCCGGTACTGCTGCACATGAAGTGGTTTTGCTTTCTTGTTAAAAGTGCTTACAAGCTTGTTGCAGTTTAGCAGTAGTATAGTTCTAGAAACACTGATACATGGAGAGGTTCTAGAGCTTGATGTGGAGGAGTAATGTCATCTTCAAAAGCTAGGATATCATGGTTCTTGTTGAGCCTTTGGATCAGTAGAAATGTTTTCTTGTAATCTTTTGTGTCCAATATAACGAGAAGGTTCTCCTCTCAATAACAGATTTGTTGCCTTGTTGTGTAGTTGTTTTGTTTGTTCCATATATTTGAAAGTTGAAATATCCTTTACTGGATAGGATCATTATTTCTTTAGAGAAGTAATGGATGTGCTATAATGAATGTTGAGAAAAGACTCGATCAGGGAATCCAGTTGAAGTGCCACGACATCAAAACTTTTAATGGTGATGTTGTCATCACTTTGAGAAGCAAGGCAATAGTGAGAACTGTTGAGAGTTCCATGCTCCACCCTTTTGTCCAAAGCTAGAATCATTCTCATGCAAGCACATATATCCCACATGCAAGGGAATTCACCCAAACTCCATATAAGCAAGGCCTCCCTTCACTCCACACAAGTCATTCCACTCTAGCTCACTGCCAAGAGAGTGCTTCCACTCCTCATGGAGTCTCCATGCTCATAGAGCAATCTTTGTAAGTTCATTTCCATTTTCATCTATTCATCATGTTTTCATATCTTTTGTTCCTTCCTCCATAGTTAATTTATTTTGTGATTAATTGTAGAGTAGGAGTAGCTTCTTTCATTTCAACATGGTATTAGAGCATGGGTTATTTTTTCCTTTGCATTCATGTTCTTATTTTCTTCATCATCATTAGCATAGATGTATTTCTTTTCCCTCCCTCCCTCCCTCCCTTCATAAATAAAAGTGTTTTTAAGCACTATTCCATTTTTGTTTCTATTATAATCCTTTTGTTCTCTTAATCTTGCCTATCACCCTTAGTTTGATTTTTGTTCGAAGTTGCATTTTTTATTTAGTTAACCCATTACTAAGAAGTGCTTTTAAGCACTGTGATAGTACATCTCGTCCTTCATCTTGCATCTGAGATCTGCTTCATAGTGGGCAGTTTATAGAGCATCTCATCTACTCAGTTGTGGAAACGTGATATTGAAAGGGTTCCTGTGAGAACAATTCATGTGACTTGCACCTAGCAACCACTTGCTCTTCCAATCAAACAGCTCCACCGTTATGCACAACTAAACTAGTACAAGGAGGAATGCAAATTGGATTAGCAAGATATCCTTGAACAGAGAAAACCTCAGAAGGCACACTTCAATTGTATGTGGCTCGCGAAGGTGTTGTTCGATTCAAAATCAAAGAAACAGGCGAGGGGTGCTAAGTTGAGAAGAAGTTTGGCTGAGCGAAGGTCTGCAAAGGAGTGAAGCCAGCGGAGAGAGTTTCTAAGGCGTCCGATTTGTTCCATGGAAAGTCAAGGTTATCTGCCACAGAAGATATCAGAAGTAACTCAGACACAGAGATAGCGCATGTACACGGTAACATGTCTTTCTTTGTGGCAGAAGATCATCTGAAAAACCATTTGTTTCCTGCTTCGAACAGTGATCATCATGAAGCATATCCTACAGCTGCTTCTGATTTTGCACACTAATAAATTCTCTTCACCATCTGATGCAAAGCTCACGCAAGATGGTATCTGTGATGCATCTTCTAATTTTTTCGCCCCAAGTTATTCAGAAAGTTCTGAAACAAGTGCAGGAATGAGTACAAAAGACGCTTCTTCCATGGGGAAATGAACAGTAGCCGAACACAAGTGCCAAGTAAAGAATGCAGAAGTGAATTCTCATGAAGTTAGGCAGCTGAGTTAGTGCCCATCCAAAAGAAATCTGTAGCTTTAGAAGTACTCCGTGCGCACCTTCACTCAGGCTTCAGCTACATGGCAAGGCACAATGGTAGTGCCTATGAAGCATGCACCTACCGAGAACTGTTGAATGTGCACCTTAGTCTTCTTCAAAGCAGCCATTGTCAACCGATTGCAGAAGTACTGTGATGTCCATGGCCATCACCTAGAGTGAGAAAAGAGAGAGAGCAATGCCAACCTTGAAAGCACAATGTTCAGAGAGGGAGGTGAAACTGTTCGAATGTGTGGAGAGATATGCGGAGTTAGCGCCACGCACCAGAAGGCAGTACAATGAATCCTTCTAGCAGAGAGATAGTGACATAAGCACTTATGTCAAGGAAATTTTCTTCGTATCACAATCTATATTCGATCGCCATGTAGCCGCGTCAATGCATGATATAGTATGGAGAAGTAAGATGATCTTTAGAAATCTACATAGTGAAGGATTGGGCTTGGGCACGGAGGACGTAATCACTAATATCTTTTTTTTTTAGATCACGGTACACAACGTTATTGGCTAGCATGCATTGTATCTATTTGACTATGCTCAAAGTCTGCACGAGATAGAAATGGACAGCCGCTGCTCAAAAGTTTGCAAAAATAGAACTCGGTACATACATTCTTATAGATATAAATATCTACTTCAAATCACTCAAGCCCCAATGTAATGGGATTAGACACTGACACATATATGTGGTAAGACCTTCCCAATATCATACAAAATTATAAGTCATGTGCCCATGAATACACTATACATCACAAGAAGATTATGGCGATAACATCAAAATGGCTACACTAAACAACACCCAAGGATCCCCCACAATGGATCTCACATGCTAAGAAGGGAGGATCAAGGCTTCTACATCAATATCCGAAATGAAAGAAGAACGAGGACTACCAAAGGATCCCATCAATGGATCACATGAAGACTACAACAAAGGATCAATTCTCAATGGTGGCCAATGGTTCCATAAGCACTACCTACCCCATGATGTAAACCCTTGTACATGTCTAGGGGTCCCATATGTCCCTAGATCCCATTAAAAACCACTTCGATCCCAAATGTCCAAGTATAAGTCTTGGGATCCCATATGTCCCAAGATCCCAGGGATGCCATGTGTCCCAAACTTGGATCCCATATGTCCAAGTTATGTCCAAGGATCCCATATGTCCCTTGATCCTAAAAACCCATGGACTAAGTGATCCCATATGTCACTAGTCCTCCATATTAAAATCAAAAGGGTCATCACATGGAGGGGGGGTGTTGAGAGTTCCATGCTCCACCCTTTTGACCAAAGGTAGAATCATTCTCATGCAAGCACATATATCCCACATGCAAGGGAATTCTCCCAAACTCCATATAAGCAAGGCCTCCCTTCACTCCACACAAGTCATTCCACTCTAGCTCACTGCCAAGAGTGCTTCCACTCCTCATGGAGTCTCCATGCTCATAGAGCAATCTTTGTAAGTTCATTTCCATTTTAATCTATTCATCATGTTTTCATATCTTTTGTTCCTTCCTCCATAGTTAATTTATTTTGTGATTAATTGTAGAGTAGGAGTAGCTTCTTTCCTTTCAACAAGAACTATATTCAAAGTGTCATGCCCAATTCAGCTTTTGTAGTAGAAAGGCTTTGGCTAGGTCATAAAAGAAAATTGGGCTCAAGAATTGTTTAGATACATCTCAGATAAGTGGGTAAGAACTTTCCATATAAGCAGACGTGTGCTATCCAGAGAAGAGAATTACTTTGTTCTATTGGACCTGTCCATGAAAATATGGTAAAAAATCTACACATTAAACTTGATAAGGAATTCATGATAGGGTCCCGATTGACACAAAGGTAATTAGATATAACTATATGATTTTTGTCTGATGGTCGTCTAGAGGAAAAGAGAGTGAGTGCGAGAAAGTGAAAGACAATGTGTATGAGAGTGAGAGACAAAGACTCAGAAAGAGAGTAGGATAGGGGAGAGAGAGAGAGAGGGAACATGTGAGGGAGTAGAGGAGAGGAAGTGTGAGCAGATGAGTGGGTGGAAGGGTGTATGAAAGAGAAAAACACGAGAAAGAGTAAGAGTGAGGGGGGTTGAAGTGAGGGAGGAAGTAAGAGTGTACATGCAAGTGATAATATGTGTGGTTGTGTGTGGAAAAGAGAAAAGAAGGTGTAGGAGAAGGTAAGAGTATGCAAAAGAGAGAGAGAGGGCGTGAAAGTACATGTGCTTGTGTGTGTGTGTGTGAATATAGGTGTGCGAGTGTGTCTGTGTGAGTGTAAGAGTGAGTGGAAGTGCGGGAGAGTAAGAAGGAAAGTGCAAGAGAGTGGTTGTGCGTGAGAAGTGTGTATGAATAAAGAGGGAAGGAAGGGAAATAACAAGAGGAAACCCTTGAAGATTAGATCCCCACATGCATGTGTATTTATGCATCCATCCCCTCCTTCTATAAACACCTTTGAGTACATTTGCGGGCAATTTGACAAAATTCAAGGAATTTGAGCAATTATAATTGCAATTATCCACATTCTTCCTTGGGCTTAGGACTTATCATTTTGGCGATCCTATTCGGGATCCCAAAGGAGAATAAATTCGAGGGCAATTGAGGACTTAGAGCAAAAGGAAGTGATAGAGTACAAGGAAATTGAGCAAAACATAAGTGTGTAAGGCATTTTCCCCTAGGCTTAGGACCTAACAGTGCATGTGTATGCATATGTGTATATGTATAAGTATGTGTGTAAGTGTATGTGCATGCATGTGCATCTAGATATTTTTCTACATGTGCATGTGTATGTATATGCGTATGTGTGTATATTTGCATGTGTATGTGTATGTGTATCTGTATAAGTATGTGTGTATGCATGTATGTGTATGTGTATGTGTATGTGTATGTGATGTGTATGTGTATGTGTATGTGCACACATGTGCATGTAGATATGTTTGTGCATGTGCATGTGTATGTATATGTATATGTGCATGTGTATGGGTATGTGTATCTGTATAAGTATGTGTGTGGATGTGTATGTATGATATGTTTATGCAGATATGTTTATGCATGTGTATGTGTATATATATGTGTATATGTGTAAATGTGCATGTGTATGTGTATAAGTATGTATATGTATGTGTATGTGTATATGTATGTATATGTGTGTGTTTGTGTGTGTAAGTGTATGTGTTTATGCATGTGTGTGCATGCATGTACATGTAGATATGTTTGTGCATGTCCATGTGTGTGTATATGTGTATGTATGTATATTTGCATGTGTATGTGTATGTGTATGTGTGTATCTGTGTAGTATGTGTATATGTATGTATGTGTCTATGTGCATGTATGTGTGTATGTGTGTGTATGTATGTGTATGTATGTATGTGTGTGTAAGTGTGTTTCCATGTGTGTGTTTGTTTGTGTATGTATGTGTATATGTGCGCATGTGTGTATGTCTATGTGTATGCATATGTGTATGTGTATATGTTTGTGTGTGTATGTGTGTGTATATGTGTGCATGTGTATGTGTATGTTTATGTGTATATGTATGTGTATGTGTATGTATATGTATATGTGTATGTGTACGTGTATGTGTATGTGTATGTGTATGCATATGCGTATGCGTATGCATATGCGTATGCGTATGCGTATGTGTATGTGTATGTGTATGTGTATGTGTATGTGTATGCGTATGCGTATGCGTATGCGTATGCGTATGCGTATGCGTATGCGTATGCGTATGCGTATGCGTATGCGTATGCGTATGTGTATGTGTATGCGTATGCGTATGCGTATGCGTATGCGTATGCGTATGTGTATGTGTATGTGTATGTGTATGTGTATGTGTGAAAGAACTTGGAGAAGCTTGTAGGAGGTAGTTGGTCCAGCCAACCAGCAAAAAACCAGCCCTTAAGCTTATGGAGACTCAAATAGAACTTATATGCATGTGCTAAGTGCAAAGAAATGCACTATGTACTTTGGAGCATCAAGGAGAAGGAGTCGATACAAAACAGATAGGTTCACGCATCGACTAGCTCAAAAAACTTACTATCTATGGAAGAGACAATGAACTTCAAATGCCCATAGCGACTAGTGTGATTAAAATTAGTTAAAATCCTTTTATGGGAGTGATACACATAGGGTTGAGTGTATTAATGCACAAACTTATAAGGAATAATCAAAATATGCTATAGGAATGAATCAGATACTCAACGGTGGTACCTCCTATTTTTTAGAAATACGTAGAGATTGATCCCGAGATAGAAAAACTGAGATTTCTCTCACTCTAATGAACCAAATTCTATGAAAATTTATAAGCATAAACGAGACACCTAATATCGTTCTAATGCGCTATGTTTTACTCAATTGGGAGCTCTCTAGAGAGAGCAGCAACCTCTACAAGATTAGTGTTGGCGAAGAAGATTATGCAGAGAATTGAAGGACCAAGACAATGATGGTCACAAGTGTTAGTGGATTTCGAATTCAAATGAAGGTGGGAATGGCTATTGGAGGGAATCAATTCACTTTCCTATAATCTAGGAAAAGTGAAGAGCTAGTTTGATCTACTTTTATGTGCTTGATTGAATGCAAGTCAACCACCACAAATTCGTGGGATTTGGGCTCTATCTTTCTACTTTTACATGTGTAAAGCTCAAGGATTTTAAAATGGTAAAAGATCCATGAAAAATTGTTTTTAAAAAATACAATAAGTGAGCATAAGAAAAAGAACTCTCCAATAGATATTCTTTCGACGCATTAGCCTTTGATGTAGATCAAATCCACCTCAAGCATAGTGTAAGCTTGATGTTCCAACAACTCCCCCTCAAGCTAAAGTATGCTTGAGTCTTCATTCTCTGATAGGTTGAATACCTATCATAACTTTGAATCTATAAAGCTTTATTCCATCAAGTGCCTTTGTCATCATATCTGCTACTTGCTTTTCAGTTGAACAAAAGAAATGTCAATCTCCTTTGCCATGAGCTTCTCTCTGATGAATTGGTAATGAACCTCTATGTGTTTGGTTCTTGCATGGAGAGTAGAGTTTATGCTAGATGCATGGAACTTACATTATCTCCAAATATGTGAGGTTTGGAACATACAAGTCCCAAATCTATATACAATGCTTTTAACCATATTGCTTCTTGAGTTGCTATGGTCAAACCTCTGTACTCTGCTTCAGTTGAGGATAAAGCAACTGTAGGTTGCTTCTTGGAACTCAATGACACTAGCTTCAAACCTACAAATGCTAAGTAACCAGAAGTACTTCTTCTATCATCCTTAGCTCCTGCCCAATCTGCATCTGAATAGATTTTGATGTCCAAATCTGAAGAGTAAGGATAGAATATACCTTTGAGATACTTAAGTACTCTGTTAGCTGCATCCATGTGTGGTCTTCTTGGTGAGTGCACGAATTGACTAAGCACTCCCACACTATATGAGATGTCAGCCCTTGTATGAGTAGCATATATCAAGCTACCTACTAAGCTTTGATGCTCTTTAATGTCTTCGATTTTCTCACCTTCATAAAAACTAAGTTTATGATTCATCTCCAAAGGTGTACCTGCAGGTTTAGTGTTCTCCGTTTTGAACTTGAGAAGAAGATCTTGAATGTATCTTCTCCAAGTCAAATACATTCCTCCATCAATGTATATCACCTGCATACCTAGGAAATATGTGAGCTCACCTTGGTCACTGATTTTGAACTCCTCTTGCATATGTCTCTTGATCCTTTGAATGCCATTTAGATCATCACCTGTCACAATAATATCATCTACATATACTCATAGATAGATAACCTCATCGTGATCCATTCTAATGAATAGAGAAGGATCTGAGCTGCTAAATTTGAACCCTTGATCTTGAAGATATGTAACCAACCTATAATTCCAAGCTCTAGGAGCTTGTTTCAATCCATACAATGCTTTCTTAAGTTTACAAACATAAGATGGATGATTAGGTTTTTCAAAACTTTGTGGTTGTGACATGTATACCTCTTCACTTATCCAACCATTTAAGAATGCATTTTTCACATAAGGTTGGAGGAGTCTCCAATTCCTTGCAGTGGCTACACTTATCAATGTTCTGATTGTAGTCATCTTTGCAACTAGTGAGAATGTTTCCTCATAGTCTATACTATGAATTTGTGAGCATCCTTTGACAACTAATCTTGCCTTGTACCTGCAAACCGATCCATATGAATTTCTTTTAACTTTATACACCCATTTGCAACCAATTACCTTTTGATTCGGTGACATTGGAACCAAATCCCATGTGTCCATCATCTTCAATGCATCTATTTCTTCTTTCATGGACTTTTCTCAATTAGCGTTTCCCTTTGCCTCTTCATAGGTTGATGGTTCTTCTAAAATTGAATATTTTTCCAAGTAAATTGAATGCTTTCTAACAAATGTGGAATCATATCCATACCTTTCTGGTTGTTTCTTCTCTCTTGCTGATCTTCTAGGTGCTTGTTTGGAACATTCTCCAACCTCTTGCATCTTTGCTTTGCCTCTTGACTTCCATAGCTTCTAATCCCTTTCTCTTTCATCTTGGTCATCGTCTGTATCACTTCTTGGATCTTGGACCCATGTATCATGCTTGCTTCATAATTGATGAGAATCATAATCAAGCTCATATGGTAGAGTTATCTTTTGTTTGTCTTCATCATACCAATACTTGTGTTCTTCAAACGCAACATCTCTACTTGTAGTGAATTTCTTGGTTGAAGGATTATAGAACATGTAACCCATCTGAGTTGAATCATATCCAATAGTCACTGCCTTTGTTGCCCTTTCATCTAGCTTACCTCTTATTTGTGATGGTACATGAACATAAGCTAAACAACCAAAAACCTTGCAATGTCCAAGACTAGGTTTTCTTCCATTCCATGCTTCATAAGGAGTCATACCTTGAAGTAATTTGGATGGTAGTCTATTGACAAGGTACACAACAGTTAAAATAGCCTTTGCCCATAGATAATATGGTAACTTCTTCTCTTCAAGCATTGTTCGGGTTGATCCAACCAATGTCTTGTTTCTCCTCTCTGCAATTCCACTTAGTTGAGGAGAGTACCTAGTAGTCACTTCCCTTTTGATATCTTTGTCCTGCAAGAACTCATCAAACTCTTTGGAGAAGTATTCTCCCTTGATAAAGTATAGAACAATCCATCTAATATGGTTGTCAATAAATGAGACATAATACCTGGATCCTCCCAATGAACGTTCTTGACTTGGTCCCCACACATTTGTATCTACTAAGTCCAATAAGTTGTTGGTGGATGTAGCCTTTTGGTTGAATGGTTGCCTTTGTGCCTTCCCAATCTGACATGCATCACACCTGTTGATCATGTGTTGCTTTGATATGTTCGGAAGTCCTACAACACTTTGATCCCTGCACATATCCTTCAAGGTTCTTTCATTCACATAAGCAAGTCTCTTATGCCACACTGCAAGCTCACTTAGGGTTTGAGACCCAAACGTGAGAGCTATGTTCTTAGTTTCTCCTACTTCAAAAGTAAAGAGCCTACCATGCTTCTCACCTTTGGCTATCTTCTTGAAGCCTTGACATGGATCTTCCACAAAAGCTCCATGTTGGGTTAACCTAACTTGCAAGTGTTTTTCAACTATTTGGCCTAAATTTATTAGGTTTTTACTGATAGTGGGTACATAGAGAACCTTATTTAAAAATGTCTGTCATGCCATTGGAAGCTTTGACATTACTAATCTTCTTCACATTGTTCTTTGTATCATCCCTTGTTTGTACTTCATATCTATGCTTTGGACTTTCCAAATCAGATAGAAGAGCTATGTTGCCTGCAACATGATTTGAACATCCTGAATCTATGTAGAACAAATGATCATCTTCTTTACCTTGTTTGTGGCTTAGATTCATAAGAAGCAATGAGTCCTCATGTGGTTGGTCTTCTAAATAATTGTTGAAGTTCCTTCTATTATAGCCTCTATTATTATTGTTGAAGTTGTGTCCACCTCTACCTTTACTACTGCCATATCCACCTCTTCCACTTCCTTTCTGGGTCTTCCCATTGAACTAGCATTTTTGAGTGGTGTGGTTGGTCTTATAGCATATGGCACAAGGTTGAACATTCTGACCTTTGGCTTTGTCTTGCTTTGGTCCTTTCTTCTTCCCTTTCCACTTGCTCTTGCTTGCAAAGTTGGCTTGAGAAGTCTCTTCTTCATCTTCTTCCTTCTTCTTGCCTTTCTGCTTCTTATCCTTCTTATCTGCATATGGAGCACTAGTTGAATTACCCTGATAGGAGTTACCTTCCTTTATGCTATTGTTGGCTTCTTGATTGAAGAATTGTCCAAGAAAGATGTTGAAGTCTGGAGTTTGCACATCCATGATGAGATCATAAGCCTTCATGAAGGATTGCCATTGCTTATCACTTCGAATGCCATTGAGAATTTGCCTCATGATAGCCTCTTCTTCAATCAGCTCTCCAATGGATGCTAACTGATCCGCAAGCTCCTTGGCCTTGGTAACAAACTCTGTGATGGTTTGTTTAGGTATCTTCTTCATTTGGTTGAACTCGTTCCAAAGATGATTCTTTCTTGCTTTGGTACTAGTAAAAAAGAAAGTCTCGAGGGCATCCCAAGTGTCTTGAGATGTCTTTCATCCTCTAGTATGTGGTAATAGAAAGTCAGAGGTAGATTTTAGTATGTACAACCTTGTTTGAGCATCCCTCGTGCACAAAAGTGTCAGCTTATCTGTCTCCTCTTATGTAAGTCCTCCTTTGGATCTTGGAATAGGCATAGCTTCATCACTTGCTACAATTTCATAAAGATTTCTACCTTGCAAATAGGCCTCCATTCTGATTTGCCAAGCCGCATAGTTCTATTGATCAAGCTTCTCGATCATTGAGGGAAAGTTGACACCAATCTTGATCTAGCTCTAATACCACTGAAAGAACTTGGCGAAGTTTGTAGGAGGTAGAAAAGTGTGTTTCAAGCGACGAAGTTTGGTCTAGCCAACCGGCACGAGAGCAGCCCTTGAGCTTATGGAGACTCAAACAGAACTTATAGGCATGCGATAAATGCAAAGAAATGCACTATGTACTTTGGAGCATCACGGAGAAGGAGTCAATACAAAACAGATAGGTTTGCGCATCGACTAGCTCAAAAAACTTACTATCTATGGAAGAGACAATGAACTTCAAATGCCCATAGCGACCAACATGATTACAATTAGAGACAATCCTTTTATGGGAGTGATACACAGAGGGTTGAGTGTATGTAATGCACAAAATTATAGGGAATAAGCAAAATATGCTATATGAATGAATCAGACATTCAACGGTGGTACCTCCTATTTTTCAGGAATATGTAGAGATTGACCCCGAGACAAAAAAATTGAGATTTCTCTCAATCTACTAAACCAAATGCTATGAACATTTATAGCCACAATCTAGACACTAATATCCTTCTAATGTGATAAATTTCACTCAATTCGGACCTGTTTAGAGAGATCAGTAGCCTCTGCAAGATTACGATTGGCCAAGAAGATGATGCAGAGAATTGAACGAGCAAGACAATGATGGTCACAGGTGTATGTATATTGCTTCCATGTACTGTACAAGTGATTTCAAGTCTTGATATAGAATCTAGGAGTGTTCTTAGATTTCTACAAGTGGATTTTGAATTCAAATGAAGGTGGGAATGGTTGTTGGAAGGAATCAATTCACTTTCCTACAATCTAGGAAAAGTGAAGATCTAGTTTGATCTACTTTTAGGTGATTGATTGTTTGATTGAATGCAACTCAACCACCAAAAATTCGAGGGATTTGGGCTCTATCTCTCTACTTTTACATGTATAACGATCAAGGCTTTTACAATGGTAAAAGATCCATGAAAAATCTTTTCTAAAAAATACAATTAGTGAGCATAAGAAAAAGAACTCTCCAATGGATATTCCTTCAACGCGATAGCCTTAGATGTAGATCAAATCCACCTCAAGAATAGTGTAAGCTTGATGTTCCAAAGTGTGTATGTTTTGTGTATGTGTGTTTGATTGTGTATGCATATGTGTGTATGTGTGTGTCCATGTGGTATGTATGCGTGTGTATTTATCTATGTGTGTGTATGTGTATGAGTATGTTTATTTTATGTATGTGTATGTGTATGTATATGTGTCTATTATATATGTGTATGTGTGAGTACATGTGTATGTGTGTATGTATGTGAGTTTGTGTCTATGTGTATTTTTGTGTGTGTATGTGTGTATATTAATTTATGTATGTATGTGTGTGTTTGTGTATGTGTTATGTGTATTAATTTATGTATGTATGTGTGTGTTTGTCTATGTGTTTGTGTTTCTATGTGTATATGTGTGTATATGTGTGTATGTGTGTGTATGTGTGTGTATGTGTGTGTATGTGTATGTGTATATGTATGTGTATGTGCATCACTATACATTATGCATGTGTATGTTGATTTATGAAAAAAACAATTAAATAGTATAGAAAAAATAAAAGTTGTACTTACAATAATTAGCCATATACTTTGCTCGATGAACTTCTTCAATAACTTGAAATAGAGTAAGAGAGAGAGAAGGGAGAAAGAGAAGAGAGTGAGACAAACAAAAATAGAGGGGAGACAGAGAGAGAGAGAGAAACAAAGAGAGAGCAAGAAAGATAGATCGAGAGAGAGAGAGAGAAAAAAAAACAAAGAGAGAGATCGTGTGTGTAGTGCAAATATGAACATTGGTTTGCTCTTTGGACAGACATACCTAGAATGATGATCGAAGAGAAATGTGCTTTTGTTTTTGTTTTCATTAAAAATGAGCATTGCATAAGTGATGTTAAAGCATTGTATAAACAAATGAACATGCATTAGTTATTGGGGTTGCATAAGCAATGCCACTAGCATGGAAAAAGTGTTGCTTAATATTAGCATCACATATGCAATGCTTTTTGGCATTGCATAAAGGAGAGTGTCATATAAGAGATTGTGTAGCATAAGTGATATGTTGTCGTCAATATTTTCTCTCCTCTCTCACTTATGAAGGCCCACAGGAAACACATTCAGTGAAGGTAGCCATATTTCCCTAACAAGTCCAAGACACATCATGATGTCAAAGGGAGTTCACATGCAACGTTTGGAAGAAACCAAGCAAATCCTGGGTAGTGGTCAAAGCTGATCAAATTTTGGAAATTAGGGTAAAATTTTCACTATCACCAAATTATATGAAAATTCATATACTCGTAAATCCTATCAAAGGCACTCTATACCCTAAATTTCACATGTAAATGGATTTTCTAGCACATTGATATGCCATGTGCATTTTATAAAAATATAATTTTTCCACTTAGACCCTATAAAATCTTGTATAGGAATTTTTGTTAGCCATATGGCCTGGCATGGATAAAGGTCATATGTGGCCACACACTTGTACAAATTTTTAAGGCTATGAGAGCTTCCTAGACACCTTAATGCCATCTTGCAAACTTCCAAATACAGTCAAACTTGTATAAGGGACATTCAGCTGGGCGTTTTTTATGCATATTCCTAAAGGAGACCTTTAAAAACATAGCCCACCAAATTTTCATCTTCATCAAGGAATATTTGGAGGGTCAAAAAGGACAAAATCCAATTTTCAACTCACCCTAGTTTTCTAGAATAAGAAAATTGAAGGCTTGAAGGGTTGTCACATAGCAAACAATGATTGAACCATGTTGTATAGTCAAGATGAGCTCACATTCAAGGGTGTGTAAGACAATAGTTATGCAATATAACACAGGAGCAATAGCAGAGAAGATAACAGATATAGGAGAATCTCAACAATTTTCTACTAGCAGCAAGTACAAAGATGATGGCGTTGTCCACCCGTGCGCTCTCAAGGTAGAGCTTAAATGGTGATCTAGACAACTCTAGATAGGGGGATACAAGGTAGAGGTATGCTGGCTCAACTCAGTGTCTTAGGTAGTGCAGAAGTCATGTATATATAGGATCATGGGTGGCCTGCCATGGACGGCTATACATGGGCGGTAGAGCGTGGGTGGCCACCGCCCGCGTAATTGCCATACACGGCTTAGACTGGTTGAACCGACCTAACAAATATAAATGATTTCTGACTCCGACAGGGAATATTCCATGGAATATTCCCTTTACCGTTGTGCCGGGGGTGCTGCCCCCAGACCCCCACCAGGGGGCCCGCTGGCCCCCTGGGAACCCCCAACCAGGGGGCCCACTGGCCCCCTTGGACCCCCCAGCCGGGGCTGCTCACCACTGCCCCGGACCCCACAATTGGGGACCCTGGTAACTCCCTTTCCTTATAATACCTTACATGGTCCAATATGACCTTCATCCAACATGCAAGTTGGGATTCCCATCAATTGGGTAATGCACGCTTCGCTTCTCCTCGTAAAGGGGGCCTTACAAAATGTGCATACAATCATGAGGGGTAGACATTGATCATATACTAACATCCCCCCTCAATGTTTACCGATGAAAAATCAAGTAGGTTTCGGTCCTATGCCCATCTGTTGTAGATGTCTGTTGAGTTGCTCTCTTCCAAGTGCTTTAGTGAATATGTCAGCACAATTTGCCTCTGTTGGACAATATTCTAGCTCCACAATTTCATCTTCAATTAGCTCACGAATGTAATGGTACTGTACTTCTATGTGCTTGGTGCGAGCATGAAATACTGGGTTCTTTGCAATAGCCATACAACTTTGATTATCACACTTGAGTACAGTCGCCATATTTGATGGAAAGGCTAGATCTGCAAGAATTCTCCTTAACCAGACTGCCTCACAAGAAGCAAAACAAGCTGCTTTGTACTCTGCTTCAGTGGAGGAGAGTGCAAGAGTTGGTTGCTTTCTACTTACCCAAGAAAATATTCCTGAACCAAGTGAGAAACAATATCCAGAAACTGATTTTCTAGAATCACAATCTCCAGCCCAATCTGAATCACAATATCCTTGAAGTGTATCACCTATGGTATAAAAAATACCAAAATCCAAGGTTCCCACAATGTACCTTAGAATTCGCATTCCAGCATTCTAGTGAGTCTCCTTAGGTTTGTTGGAAAACCTGCTTAATACTCCAACAGCATAGCAAATGTCTGGTCTAGTGTTGCACAGAAAAATAAGACTTCCAACGAGCTTCCTATACTTCTTAGCATCTACATTAGGCATGTTATCATCCATAGATAGCTTATGATTTACCTCCATAGGTGTGCTAGTTGGTTTGCACTCCATCATTCCAAATGCCTTGAGAATCTCTTTGGCATATTTTTGTTGTGAGATGAAAATGCCATCCTTCCTTTGCCGTACTTCAATTCCCAGACAAAAATGGAGTAGACCTAAGTCTGTCATTTCAAACTCATTTCCCAAGCTGATCCGAGTTTGATTGATGAGTTCCTGATGATCTCCTGTAATGATCAAATCATCTACATATACGATGACAACAACTAGCTTGCTATCCCTTTTCGTTACATACAAGTTAGCATCAGAAGTACTTCTTTCAAAACCCATATTTTTGAAAAAATGATCTATTCATTGGTACCAAGCCCATGGAGCTTGCTTAAGTCCATAGAAAGCTTTCTTCAACCTGCAAACTTTATTTTTTGAATTGGGCACCTCAAAACCTGGTGGTTGAGATACATATACCTCCTCCTTGAGGTGACCATTCAAAAATGCAGATTTGACATCCATCTGGAAAATAGGCCAGGCCTTTTGTGCAGGGACTGCAAGTACTGTCCGAATAGTTGTCATGTGTGCTGTTGGTGCAAAAGTTTCTTGAACATCAAATCCTTCGATCTGTGAAAAACCCTGTGCAACTAATCTCGCCTTATACTTTTCTAATGTTCCATCTGCTTTATACTTAGCTTTCCAAATCCATTTAGTACCTATTACCTTCTTCTTTGGCGGCAAGTCGACTAGATCCCATGTATCATTTTTTAGTATACTATCATACTCCGACTGCATTGCCGCTCTCCAACCTGGATCATCAAGGGCTTCTTCAATGGTGGTAGGTTCCTTTATCGAGCCCATGATATCTGCCATATGAGCCATGTTAACAATGTGTTCTGAGGCTCTTCTTTGCTCCTCTATTCTCTTTGATCTTCCTAATCCATCCGATGATGATTCTGGTACATCTACATGTGGACTGTGATCATCAAAGAGCTGTTGTGCCCACTTCGGTAGTGGCTTACGTTGTGCAGCTACAACTGGTTGGCTTTTTATTGAGGAAATTTCTCCATCAGATGTTTCCTCCTCCTCAACTTTAACCTGTCTTTTGATAGGCACAAGGTGAGATATTTCTCCGTTTGATGAGATAGTAGATTTACCTTTATCTTCTACTAAGTGTGGTCGTTCATCAAACACCACATCTCGGCTGACAAAAATCTTCCTTGCCTCAGGATCCCGCAACCTGTATGCTTTAGACTCTTCACTATATCCTAGGAAGACACACTTTTTGCTTTTTGAATCCAACTTTGATCTTGTTGAATCAGGAATATGTGCATAACAGAAACAACCAAAAATTCTGAAATGCAAAACTGAAGGCTTTTTACCAGAATATGCTTCTTGAGGAGTCATCCCCTTCAGAGCTTTTGTGTAGCTTTGATTGAGGATGTAGATTGTTGTATTGACTGCTTCTCCCCAGAATGAATCAGGCATGTCTTGAGCCTTTAACATACAACCAACCATTTCAACTACTGTCATGTTCCTGCGCTCAACAACGCCATTTTGTTGAGGTGTATGAGCTGTGGTAAGTTGCCTTTTCACACCATGCTCCTTACAGTAATTGTTGAATTTTGTTGACAAGAATTCACCTCCTCTATCTGTTCTAAATTTCTTCAGTTTCATTCCTGATTCATTTTCTACATACTTATGCCACGCTTTAAATTTTTCAAAAGCATCAGCCTTCTCTCGAATGAAATAAACCCACATCTTTCTACTATAATCGTCGACTAACAGCAAGAAGTAGAAAGATCCTCCTAAAGCAGGTATAGACATTTTACCCCAGAGATCAGCATGTACCAACTCTAGAGGAGCTTGAGATCGATTGCTGGTCTCTCTTGGAAATGCCTTTCGTTGTTGCTTGCCCATCATACAAGCTTCACAAGGTTCCTGCAACTCTGAAAATGCAGGCAAATGAGCAACCATCCCTGTTCGTTGCATCTCCTTCAAAACTGCAAATCCGAGATGCCCAAATCGTTGGTGCCATAACGTGCTTACATCTTTATCTTCTGTAGCAATTAAAGCACTTAACGTATACAAGTTATCCCGTCGTATGCCTTTACCTACAACATTACCTGATGAATCCATGATTTCCGCACCACTCTTATTGAAGTGAACTTCGAGTCCACGATCTGTTATTGCAGAAACTGACAACAAATTTCTTTTGAGTGTAGGTACATAGAGAACATCGGATAACTTTTTCTCAACACCTGGAGAAGTGATAAAAGAGATGGTTCCAGTTCCTTCAGCTGGACACTTGGAGTCATTTCCCACCACTACATTGATGGATTCCCGCAGAGGCACTAGGGAACTATACCAATCCTTTTTACTAGTCATATGGCGAGAAGCTCCACTATCTAAAATCCATGGCTCATCAACACAAGCTTGAGCAGATGAATATACCTCTTCAATAGCTACCCAAAGTTCCAGCTCTGTGTTGTTTGCAGACTCTTTGTTCTTCCATGATGATTTTACAGTTCCATTCCGTTCATCAGCTTGCTTCTTTCTGCAATCCTTGATGGCATGGCCTTTCTTTTCACAATAGAAGCAACTTCCTGTGAACTTTTTCTTCTTTGGCTTCTTCTTTGATCCCTCTGAAGAGCCTTTACCTTTTGCATTTGCTGAGAATGCAGATGATTAGTTGTACTTTGCCGATTCTTCAGCCGCATCTCTTCTTCTAAAATCATTGCACAAAACTCTTCAAATGTAAGAGGATTTGGCCTTACCTGAGTGTTAAGGGCTGTTACGAATCCATCATACTTTGCTAGAAGAACACATACAGATCTTCGAGCCAGCTCTTCTGGTGTTATAACAACACCAACTGCATCCAATTGATCTTGAAGATGCTTTATCCGTTTGATAAAATCTTCAGCCTTTTTCAGAATCAGAATGCTTTTCATTTGCCAACTGATTTTTTAAATTCTGTATCCTAGTGTGGTTCTTGGTCTCATATTGTCGAGCCAATATGCCCCAAGCCTCATGTGCTTTAGTAGTATGTTGAACTAAAGTAAGCACAGAATCACTTACACTAGTGACAATCGCACATAATGCATCAACATTCCGCCTCTTCCAAGCTCGTAGAAGATCTGGATCTGGCTGAATCATCAATCTTGAATTTGCTGGATCTTCAATTGGTATAGGCTCTGGATCCAATCCCATCGGTCCTATGACACTGTCAAGTAATTCATAGGAGTCCAAAATTGCAGAAATTTTGAACTTCCAGAGTGTATAGTTGGTTCCATCCAGCTTCCCTTCAGTGAATGCAGGTGGACGAATTCGAATAGGTGCAGCATTAACATTAGTTGAAGCACCAAGACTAGTGTTCGACGATGAAGCCATCATGTAATCACTCGAATAATCTACTGATATTCTAGTCTGCTAGTAGGCTAAAATAATGATACTTCTCAAGCTATTCGAACCTTACAACTCTGATACCATGTAAGACAATAGTTACGCAATATAACACAGGAGCAATAGCAGAGAAGATAACAAATATAGGAGAATCTCAACAATTTTCTACTAGCAGCAAGTACAAAGATGATGGCGTTGTCCACTCGTGCGCTCTCAAGGTAGAGCTTAAATGGTGATCTAGACAACTCTAGATAGGGAGATACAAGGTAGAGGTATGCTGGCTCAACTCAGTGTCTTAGGTAGTGCACAAGTCATGTATATATACGATCATGGGTGGCCTGCCATGGACGGCTATACATGGGCGGTAGAGCGTGGGCGGCCACCGCCCGCATAATTGCCATACACGGCTTAGACTGGTTGAACCGACCTAACAAATATAACTGATTTTTGACTCCGATAGGGAATATTCCATGGAATATTCCCTTTAGATCGTGCCGGGGGCGCTGCCCCCGGACCCCCACCAAGGGGCCCGCTGGCCCCCTGGGACCCCCCAGTTGGGGCTGCTCACTGCTGCCCCGGACCCCACAATTGGGGACCTTGGTCTCCCTTTCCTTATAATACCTTACATGGTCCAATATGACCTTCATCCAACATGCAAGTTGGGATTCCCATCAATTGGGTAATGCACGCTTGGCTTCTCCTCATAAAGGGGGCCTTACAAAATGTGCATACAATCATGAGGGGTAGACATTGATCATATACTAACTGGGTGGAGATACACTAAAGCTTAAAGCAAGTAGGATGCACGAGTTTTTTCATCAGATAAGGTTATTTGGATGACCAAAGATCAATAATGCAAAGTTCTTCCAAAAATAGCAGCTTATTTTATCCAAATTGAGATCACCACTCATTAGACGGTCAAGATCTTCCCTAGATCCAATGGTGGAGAATGAAGGAACCTATTTTTCACCCCTTAGTCCTAGATATCATATAAAGAACCAATCCTAGCCATCCATTTGATAAATCCAATGGTTGTAATCAAAAGCACATGATCCTACGTTTGAGAGTTGATTTCTCTAGATCCAAGGGTTCTAATTCATTCAAAAAGCTATAAAAATCTGCCTTCAAATTCATAGAGCACCATTGTTAGCCATCCATAGGGCCCTTGCTAGCATATGGTTTCCTTGAAACGATCATCCTCAGTTGAGTGTGTGAGGATCCAATATGGGATAGTAAGAGCATAGTTCCTAGAATCAACTTTAAGTTAGACTTCCAAACTAGGATAGGCTCATAAGCCCAATGGTTTCTCTATCTTTGCTCATCCTTGGTGGAGTGTGTGAGTGAGTTAGAGTTGGTTTTATGAGTCTTATACTTCTTTAGTTAGATGTTACCCTCCTAGAAAGATATAGAATCAATGAAGTGGAACTTATCCTTTCATGTGTGGTATTCGGTTGGTGAGAGGGTCATGCAGACCGCCTTTGATCAGTAGATTGCTTAGCTTGATGTATCACAATACTCATGTATATTTCTTGCATTACAATCTCTTTTAATTCATGTCTCTTGTTTCTTGTCTCTTAGTCTCTTATATGTTTTTACATGTCTCCTTTTACCCCTTTCTATGTGTGAGAAGGTTTCGCAATCTTGCATTGAACTAGTGAGGGTTATCCATTGCGATTGAGAGAATAAGTTTTTATTATTCATAAATCATGACCCACATGCATTCATGCAATCGACAAACACTCATGCATATGTTTCAATTTTAAAAGTTTATAAGAAGCTCCATTCTTGGAACATTCTTCCTTTCAAAATTGATTCATGTATATGGTTTTCTTTTATTCTCATCATGCATACATCGATTCATGTGTATGCTTTTCTTTTGTTCTCATCATTCATGTTTATGGATGTATCTTGTATTCATATGTTCCCCTTCCCATGATCAAATCATCACATCTCTCCTCTCCATACCCTCACTTCACCTTCGCATTTTGATCACATAAACCTTCCAACAGTCACTAGTTTCATACACTTTGCTTGTTGCGATCGGACCCAATCCACCCGGATTGCAATCACCTCCACATTTGAACCTGAAGTGAAACGCTTCATGGCATTTGCTTATGATCTTGTTGGGAGGTTGTGATCCATATCATTTGTTGCATATTTTTCATCATCATCATCATTCTTGAGTGTTGCACTAGATTTCTCACAATATTGTGCACATCTTTGTCATGAAGTAAATGCATTTGTGGGAGATCTAGAGCACCATAAATCACTTGCATATTCACTTAAGATGGAGGAAGGATTGAAATCCCTTATTGTTGAGAAACAAGGCTCAAGAACAGTTTCTTCTATGTTGAGAAAGAAGGAAAAATTCAATGGCATCAACATTACAAGCTACTTAGATTTGTTTGAAGAGCAATCTATGATTTTTGGTCTTCTTGAAGATCTTTTGATAACATTCTTTGAATGAATTGTTGATAGCTCTATCATAAACTATGTCACTCAATATGAAGTCTTTCTTGGAGTGATTTAGAAAGTAGATGCTCAAAGAATTCTATCTTGAGGATTGTCGCCAACATAATGGGGATGAATTCCTACAATGGATTAATTCCCCAAAGCCTAGTAGCTCTATTACTGACTTAAAAAATGAGTATATTAGATGCTATGAACAACTTCCTAACAAAGATAAGTTTGAAACCTGATCTTGTGATCAATTTTCTTAAGCTTCTTCATACTAAAACTTGTAGGGAAGTTGAAGGATGATTAGAAGAGCTAGCTAAGCGCTATGGTTTTATTGACAATTGGCAAAAAGTGCATAGATTAGTAGAGGTTGTAGCCCATAGACATCAAAGAAAATCCATGCTTTATGAGCAAACAAGTCTTCCTCAAGCTAGCCTTCCATAAGCTAAGGACCAATTTATAGAATAATCCCATGCTATGCTTTTTGACTCTACTCCTATTTCTAAAAGCATGGAGCCTAGTCAAGGTTTTAAAGTAGAGCCGAATAAAAGTGTAGTTGAACAACCTCAATTCGAAATTGTCACTAAGAAAATGGAAAGTCTTATTGCTACAGAATCCAATTTGACCAGGACTGTAGATGCTTTACAATCAAATTACATCAAAACTTTCCAAAATCAAATGAACCCAATGTCTTTTTAAGAGTCTAATCAACATGTTATAGCTCCCAATCAAAACCCACAGGTAGCTCCTACTCAAGTATATCAAGTTCCTCCAATGCATAATCCTTCAATGCAAAATCTTCATGTGCAAAATTCTCACTACAACACATCAAAGGCATACCGACGATCAGAATACCGACGGCCACGGGTCGGCGTCGGTATGACCATCGAAACATTTTGGAAACCTGACTAGGCAATGGAAGTGTCGGTACAGCTGCGTCGGTATGTGTGTCAGTATGAGCGTCGGTATAAGCGTCAGTAATTTACTAGAAATTACCGACGTTCATATTGACGCCCTGTTTTAACCGGGCCCGAGAGCGAAAATTCGACATTTCAAGCGTTTTGAAACTAGTTCTTCTACTGTCGACTTTGCACGCCCGAACAACCTATCTCTGTTTGTCACTCTTTCTCTCTCTCTCTCTCTCCCTGCCTCTCTCTCTCTCTCTCCCTGTGCCTCTCTCTCTCTCAAAGCACACCTCTATTGTTCTAGATCTCAAGTTTTGGTAAGTATATCGCACATATTGTAGCACTCTTTTTTCTTTGTTTATGTTTTTCCTTTTCTAATATCTATTCTCTTTAGTTTTGCAAGAGATTTTGGGATCAAGTCTTTGGAAATTCGATGAAGGACAACTTCAAGTGGATTTTGACCACGATTCAAATAATTACATCGATGTAAGTGATTGTTTTGTTTTTGATTGACATAGAGAGAGAGAGAGCGAGAAAGAGAGAGAGAGAGAGAGAGAGAGAGAGTGAGAAAAATATACATATACATACACACTCACATATGTATAAACACACTCACATATACATACACACTCACATATACACACACACTCACATACACACATGCATACACACATGCATATGCATACACACATGCATATGCATACACACATGCATATGCATACACACATGCATATGCATACACACATGCATATGCATACACACATGCATATGCATACAAACATGCATATGCATACAAACATGCATATGCATACACACATGCATATGCATACAAACATGCATATGCATACACACATGCATACACATGCATATGCATACACACATGCATATGCATATGCACATGCACATGCATATGCATACACACATGCATATGCATACACACATGCATATGCATACACACATGCATATGCATACACACATGCATATGCATACACACATGCATATTCATACACACATGCATATGCATACACACACGCATATGCATACAAACATGCATATGCATACAAACATGCATATGCATACAAACATGCATACACATGCATATGCATATGCATACACACATGCATATGCATACACACTTGCATATGCATTCACACATGGACACATGCATATGCATACACACATGCATATGCAAACACACATGCATATGCATACAAACATGCACATGCATACAAACATGCACATGCATACAAACATGCACATGCATACAAACATGCACATGCATACAAACATGCACATGCATACACACATGCATATGCATACACATGCATATGCATACATATGCATATGCATACACATGCATATGCATGTGTGTATGCATACACACATGCATATGCATGCACACATGCATATGCATGCACACATGCATATGCATGCACACATGCATATGCATGCACACATGCATTTGCATACACACATGCATATGCATACAAACATGCACATGCATACACACATGCATATGCATATGTGTATGCATACACACATGCATTTGCATACACACATGCATATGCATACACCCATGCATATGCATACACACATGCATAAGCATACAAACATGCACATGCATACACACATGCATATGCATATGTGTATGCATACACACATGCATATGCATACATACATGCATTTACATACACACATGCATATGCATACACACATGCATATGCATACAAACATGCACATGCATACACACATGCATATGCATATGTGTATGCATACAAACATGCACACATGCATATGCATACACACATGCACATGCATATGCATACACACATGCATATGCATACACACATGCATATGCATACAAACATGCACATGCATACACACATGCAGATGCATATGCATACACACATGCATATGCATACAAACATGCACATGCATACACACATGCATATGCATACACACATGCATATGCATACACACATGCATATGCATACAAACATGCATATGCATGTGTGTATGCATACAAACATGCATATGCATACAAACATGCATATGCATACAAACATGCACATGCATACACACATGCATATGCATAAAAACATGCATATGCATACAAACATGCACATGCATACACAGATGCATATGCATATGTGTATGCATACACACATGCATATGCATATGTGTATGCATACACACATGCATATGCATACAAACATGCATATGCATACAAACATGCATATGCATACAAACATGCATATGCATACACACATGCATACAAACATGCATATGCATACAAACATGCATATGCATACAAACATGGATATGCATATACACATGCATATGCATACAAACATCTCCACATTGGATTAGATGGGATCTTCATGTACAGCTTGGGGAGCGCATGATCATGACGACTCCAAAATATATCACATACGTAATGGAGCTCCAGTCGTGGATGCACTACAACAGATCGATGGTATACCGAGGTTTTTACCGAGGAAAATGAACGCGGCTTTATTTGCCGCGACGCCGGTGTAAAGGTCGATGTGCGCGTCGGTACCATAGCGTCAGTAAATGTGTCGCTATATACGCCGGTATATGCGTCGATATATGCATTGGTATATGCGTCAGTATATGCGTCGGTATATGCGTCGGTATTACCGGCGCCGATACCGGCGCATATACCGAGGCTTGTGCTGGACATACCGTCGCCTGCTGGGTGTACCGATGGTTATTCGGATGACACTACTGGGAGTACCTTCGCGTATACCGATAACCATACCTACAAAATTTGTTTTGGGCAGAGTGTTTTGTCTTTTGCTACAAAAACATTACCATGATGTTGCTTAACAAAAGATAATACACTCTGCCCAAAAAAAACCGAGTACATGTGATGTGTACTCTAATGACAACCGAAATATGATTTCATGAAATAGAGTATTATTGGACACAAAAGAGATAATCAGAATGAACTATGAACCATGTACAAAATAAGTTATATATTTCAATAATGAAGCATGTACAAGAGTGTGGCAAACCACTGTCATATATGACGCTTTTACAAAATGTGGCAAAGCAATGTATTGCCATATGAAAATCAAATACAAAATATTGGTCTTCCACTACGATACACATGCAAAGATTGATCCATATCAACAGTCCTGCAACAAAGAACATTAATGGAATGAGATAAATTCACATGAAAATTACAAACAACAAGTAAAAACCAAGTTTATAAATTAATTACCTCATCGCAAATGCTCCCATGAAACTACCGCACCGTGTCCCTCCAAGTCTTGCAATAGTCCAGTCAACCCATGCTATATCCATAAGACTCCTCCGTTCGTGTCGGAGGACGACCCATTGCCAGCTCCTGAAACAAATATAAAAAGATTAGAGAAACATACATGAGAAATTTAACATAAATAAATTCAATAAATGAAATGGTACTTACAAACTCATGACGCATCGTGTCATATCCGCCGCTGCCCAAATGTGACGGTCCAATCGTATCTAAACGTGTGGCTGTGGCATTTCGCTGCTGGCAATATCGATCAGGAGTCTGCTGCTGCTCCTCACGAATCATGTCCCACTCCTCAGCATCTAACCATACAAGCTTTGGTAAGCCTTCTCTGAAAGCATCACGAGCCTCAGATCGTCGATGGGACATGACCTCACGTGCGGTGTGCAGAATCCACTTTGAACTGACAATAGACTATCCATCGGCTGGTCGGAACTCTTGATAAATCATCTGTGTGATATAATTCTTCCGATCTTTATCTTCTTCACTCCATTTCAGCATGATGGAGTGTCCAAACTAGATGGAGCAAAGCTGTGGTATGCGTGCACGCATTGCTTTGCTAGCCGCATCCATCACCGGAGCTCCATCTCGGATAATATACACCTTGGAGTCATCATGGTCATGAGCACCCCAAGGTGTACATGGTGTTCCACGTGGTGTACTGCGTGGCGTACCTACATCTGAGGTACTCGTCCTAGGAGTAGAAGCGGGCAACACAACGTCCGTCACACTACCTCCACAACAACCGCCTCCTCCACCTCCAGACCTACCTGTAGATCCACTCCTAGAACCTCCTGCTCTAGAGCGTGACCTCGATCTACGAGACGAGCCTGAACCTGTATCGCGTTGAGGTGTCAAACGCACATGTCTACTAGTAGACCCAGTAGGAGATGGCTGCAAAGATGGTCGTGGTGGAGTCACAAAGCTAGGAGACATACCTCCTACGGGAGTAGCACCACCCGCAAGAGTGACACCGGCATGAGTGACACCGGCAGGAGTGACACCGGCAGGAGTGAGGCCAGCGGGAGTGAGGCCGGCAGGAGTAAGGCCGCCAGGAGTGAGGCCGGGAGGAGTGCTACCATGAGCGATCCAATACTGTGATGCAGCAGCCATATACGCAAGAGGAACCTGAGAGATCAACTCCAAAAACTGCTCCTCTGTCATGGAATGTGGAGTGACTAGAGGACTGTCTCCCATCGTGCTCTGTAATATTACTTTTCTTATCGTGCATGCGATAAGAAAAGTAATATAGAGAATAAACAAAAAAAATAAAAATTAGTACGTACAAGTGTTTTATTCAAAAGTCCTCTATTCTAGCATCCTCTTGAAGATCCGATGCACCGAGAATATCTATCTCTATATTGATGGCTTCTAAATCGCTTGCTATGCTGGTTTCCTCCTAATCATCATCTATTGCTTCGTCTTCTCGAACAATGACCTCTTCTTCAATGATCTCTTCTTCTCGAACAATGATCTCTTCCTCCTCGACTATCGAATGAATCTCTGAGTCCACTAGAGATGGACTTTCTTCTACATCTATGTTTTCAAAAATTTGTCTACTATGTGGAGCGACTTGTAAAAAAAATAGCCACTCTCGGTCTTTTGAATCTGGTATAAAAACAACTTGCTCACAGTGTTCAGGAAGTACAAATGTATCCCTTTCATCTGTCCAGAATCTTGTGGAGTCGACTTGAAGCAAACCGCTCTTATCCCGTCTCACTGTTGTGTTTCTTCTAGAGGTGACTACTTTGAATCATTTCACATCAAAAACAAAGTAATCAAACTTTCTGAAAGATAGTTTCAAGATGTCTTGAATCACACCACAATAATCTAACTCGCCTTCTAGAGCATTATCATCTCTTGCACTCGCTCTACTTTTCTGCAAAAAATTCACCATCACTCCACTATCAAAAGTAGACCTATTTTGCTCGATTCGTGCGATTCGAAAGTGTCATCCATGAGACCATAGTGCACCATAAGCGAGGCATTTTTGGATCCGATATATGTAGAAACTCAGTTATGAATACAAGAGATTCTTGTACAAGCCATCCCTCTGCCATGCTACCCTTTGGACATGCTCTCTGTTGAACAAACCCTTTTAATGTCTTCATAAAGGGCTCTAAGAAGAATATCCATCGACTATGGACAGTTCCTGCTATTGCAACTTCATCTACCACATGAACCAGTAAATGAAGTTGAATAGTGAGAATACTTGTGGGAAAGTATTTCTCTACCATACAAACATCCTCGATAGCATTGAGTTTCGCACTCTCTATGCTATCTCTATTTATCTCTTTAGAAGATATCCACTGTACTAAAGAACTGAATTTTATAAATGGTTTTTCGTACATCCTCTGAAAGACAATCTTTTAGGGCTACAGGGAGCACAAACTGTAAAAACTTGTGCCAATCATGAGACTTGAGTCCTGCAAGATCGTCGTTTCATGTGAAAGTAGTCTTTAGACACCTCATGCATCCAGTAGGTGTACGAAACTCTGAAATTTTTTCTTCACTTGTTGCTCTTCCATCCTGCGAAGCACCCAAGGAGCTCTTGGTAACGATACTGTTCCGTTGGGCTTAGTAATTGGCCACAACTCTCGCATACGACCTCGCTCTTCTAAGTCCTCCCTTTGTGCTTTGCTTTCTTTCTTTCCGATGAAAGTTTTCCAAAGAATCTCTCCCACATTCTTAAGAATATGCATCTGGTCTACCAAATGATTGATCACCAATTCACTCCAATAAGGGAGTTCATGAAAAATGGACAACCGTTTCATGCCAGCAACTGGATTTTCTCCATCCCACAGTTGTTTCCAATCGCTAGCTTTCATTTGGTGTTGTGCTTGTCGACCAATTTTTCCTTCATGTAAAACATGTCCATCAGGCAAATATCTATGATGTCCTTCATAGACAGTTTTACGTAGTGCTTTGGAATAGCGTGCTTCGAGTCGTGGTCCGCATAAAGGACAAGCATGGTAACCCGAAATCGATAAACCTGAAGATTCACCATAACCAGGCCAATCATGCATTGTCCATATAAGTATGTCTTGCACTCGCACATCTCGTCTTCTTATAGGTTGAGACATGTCACGCACAGTAATCCCATCCCATCCCTTTTTTGCTCTCTTTTATCCACGAGAGGTTACCGATGCAATGTCGTTTGGGTCCATCTGCTCACCTGGGGGACCATGCGAATGATAGCATAGGTTTTCCAGTCAGCTCCTATCAAAGGATCCATACTCTTTAACATGTGCAGTACAAATCCGTCATTTCTGATAAATTTGATACTTGCGCTGTGTGCAAGGACATGCCATTCTCTCTTCAGGATCCAAATAAGCCATCTGCTACAATATGGACATTTTAGAACATTTGTTTTTTTAATTAAACCTAAAAATCTAACTCTTAAAGACTTAAATCTGAAATACTAAACCTAAATACTTAAATACCTAAAAAAACTTAAAACCCTAATTTTAAAACCCTAATCTATATAGCTATCCTATTTTATCTATATATTTGGATTTTTTCTTGATTGATCCTATTTTATATATATATTTATTTATTTATTCATATTTTTTTCCTCTTAATTGAGTTATATGTATGCCTAAACCCTAAAACCCTAATTTTAAAGATCTAGTCCTAAATTATATATATTTCTATACACATGTGTATATACATGTATATATGTGTTATATATGTATGTGTATGTGTGTATATATGTTATGTAGGTGTTAAAACCCTAAAACCCTAATCCAAATGACCTAGACCTAAAACATGTTTATATATGTATGCATGTGTATATAAATGTGTATATGTATATATATATGTGCATATAGATAGGTGTATAAGTATGTGTGTTTGTGTATTGTATATATATTCACTCTATTTAAAATGATTAAATCTAAACCTATACATTTAATCATATATATTTCATTTATTTATTTAAAATACTAGTTCTTATCATATTTTATTATCTATATAATTATCCTACCTTATATATGTATATTATTTATATATTCAGATTTTTTCCTTACTTAATCCTATTTTTATATATTTAATTATAAATATTTAATTAAATTTTTTAAAACACTAGTTCTTTTTATATTTATTTATCTATATAATTATCCTATTTTATATATATATTTATTTATATATTCAGATTTTTTCATTACGTAATCCTATTTTTATATATTTAATTATATATATTTAATTAAATTATTTAAAACACTAGTTCTTTTTATATTTATTTATGTATATAATTATCTTATTTTATATATATATTTATTTATATATTCAGATTTTTTCCTTACGTAATCCTATTTTTATATATTTAATTTTATATATTTAATTATATATATTTAATTAAATTATTTTAAACACTAGTTCTTTTTATATTTATTTATGTATATTATTATCTTATTATATATATATATATATATTTATTTATTTATATATTCAGATTTTTTCCTTACGGAATTCTATTTTTATATATTTAATTTTATATATTTAATTATATATATTTAATTTTTGTATGCATGTGTATCTACATGTATATATGTATTATATGTGTATGTGTATGTGTGTATATATGTTATGTAGGTGTTAAAACCCTAAAACCCTAATCTTAAAGATTTAGACTTCAATCTGAAATACTAAAACCTAAATACTTAACCACCAAATCTAAACCCCTAATCCTAAAACCCTAATCATATTTTATATATATATTTATTTATATATTCAGATTTTTTTTCTGATTTTTCTCTATATTTTTTCTTAATATCAATATAATTGAGTTATATGTATGTCTAAACCCTAAAACCCTAATCTTAAAGATCTAGATGTAAAATATGTATATTTCTATGTACATGTGTATATACATGTATATATGTATTATATGTGCATGTGTATGTGTGCATATATGTTATGTAGGTGTTAAAACCCTAAAACCCTAACTTAAAGATTTAAATCTAAAATATGTATATTTTTGTATGCATGTGTATCTACATGTATGTATGTATTATATGTATATGTGTGTTTGTGTATATATGTTATCTACATATTAAAACCCTAAAACCCTAATCACAAAGACTTAGACTTAAATCTGAAATACTAAAACCTAAATACTTAAACACCTAAAAAAAATCTAAACCCCTAATCCTAAAACCCTAATCATATTTTATATATATATTTATTTATATATTCAGATTTTTTTCTTATTTTTCTCTATATTTTTTCTTAAGATAAATATAATTGAGTGATATGTATGCCTAAACCCTAAAACCCGAATCTTAAATATCTAGACCTAAAATATGTATATTTTTGTATACATGTGTATATACATGTATATATAAATTATATGTGTATGTGTATGTATGTGTAAATAGCGTAAAAACCCTAATCCTATTTTTATATATTTGATGTAAAAAAAAAACTTCAAAATAAAAATAGGATTATATGTGTGTATGTATGCATGTGTGTATGTATGCATGTGTACATGTGTGCTTGTGTATGTATGCATGTGTATACATGTGTGTGTATGTGTATGTGTGTGTATGTGTATGTGTGTGTATGTAGGCATGCATGTGTGTGTATGTGTGTGTATGTATGCATGCATGTGTGTGTATGTGTATGCATGTGTATACATGTGTGTGTATGTGTATGTGTGTATATGTATACATGCATGTGTGTATATGTGTGTATGTATGCATGTGTGTATATATGTGTGTTATATGTATGCATGTGTACATATGTGTGTGTATGTATGCATGTGCATACATGTGTGTGTATGTGTATGTGTGTGTATGTATGCATGCATGTGTGTGTTTGTGTATATGTGTATATATTGTATGCATGCATGTGTGTATATATGTGTGTGTATGTATGTGTGTATGCATGTGTGTGTATGTATGCATGTGTGTATATGTGTATATGTGTGTATGCATGCATGTGTGTATATGTGTGTGTGTGAATGTATATGTGTGTATATATGTATGTGTGTATATGTGTGTGTGTATGTGTATGTATGCATATGTGTATATATGTGTGTGGATGTATGTGTGTATGCATGTGTGTGTATGTATGCATGTGTGTATATGTGTATATGTGTGCATGCATGCATGTGTGTATATGTGTGTGTATGTATGCATGCATGTGTGTATATGTGTGTATATATGTGTGTGTGTATGTATGTGTGTATATGTGTGTGTATGTGTATGTATGCATATGTGTATATATGTGTGTGTATGTATGTGTGTATGCATGTGTGTAAATTTATGTGTGTGTATGCATGCATGTGTGTATATGTGTGTGTGTATGTAAGCATGCATGTGTGTATAAGTGAGTGTATGTAAGCATGCATGTGTGTACATGTATGTGTATATGTATGCATGTGTGTACATGTGTGTATATGTATGCATGTGTGTACATGTACGTGTGTATGTATGCATGCATAAATGTGTAAATGTGTGTGTATGTATGCTCTATTTTCCTATCTCTATCTTCCTTTCTTTCATTATTCTTTATCTCTCACTCTCTCTCTCTTCTCTCTCTCTGTCTCTCTCTCTCTCTCTCTCTTTCTCTCTCTCTCTCTCTCTCTCTCTCTCTCTCTCTCTCTCTCTCTCTCTCTCTCTCTCTCTCTCTCTCTTTCTCTCTCTCCTTCTCTCTCTATCAATAGAGAATAAAACAATCACTTACAAGTATGCCCCTCTTTTGGATCATTGTCGTCAAAGCATAATGTATGTCGTCTATCGTCCAATTCCAAACAATCGACGCCAAAGAACTTCTGCAAAATCACATAAAAGAGAAATTATAGAACCTAAAGCATAGAGAAACACAAATGCTAACAGTACGCGCAGCACTTACCAAGATGTGAGATCTAAGCCGAGAGAGAGTGTGTGTGTGTGTAGAGAGAGATGTGTGTGTGTGTGCACAAGACAATGTAGGTCGCTATTTGGTTCACGCGCACAAGTTCGATAGAAGACCAACAATACTCAAACACGCGCAAAAATGTGAAGTTTTGCTCTCGGGTTCGCGGTATGTTTAAAACTCACCGCCGGTATAGGCGTCGGTATGGGCGTCGGTATACGCATCGATAATTCCTAGTAAATTACCGACGCTTATACCGGCGCCCATACCGACGCCTATACCGATGCATATACCGACGCTGCATATACAGACGGACACAATTTTGATTGAAGGTGTAAATGTTTTGATCCCCTTGCGTATATGTATGGTAGTGCTTTGCCACAATTTTGTATTGCACTCCTATGTGGCAATGATGTACCATAATTTTGTATTCGATTCTTATATGGAAGTGCTTTGTCACATTGCCACAATTTTGTATTACACTCCTATGTGGTAATGATGTACCATAATTTTGTATTCGATTCCTATATGGAAGCGCTTTGTCACATTTTGTATTCGGTTCCTATATGGAAGTGCTATGCCACTTTTGTACATCCTTCATTTATGGAATATACAACTTTTTGTATATGATTCATGGTTTACTTTTGCTCATATAAAATCATGTTTTGGTTGCCATTAGAGTACATAACACATGTACTCGGTATAGAGTTGGGCAGATGTATTGTCTTTTGCTAAACAACATCATGTTGTAGCAAAAGACAACACACTGCCCAAAAACTTTCTACAGATATGGTCGTCGGTATTAGCGTCAGTACACCCAACAGAATCGTCGGTATTAACGTTGGCACACCCAGCAGTGTCGTCGGTATGAGCATCGGTATAAGTGCCGGTATTACCGATGATTATACCGGCGCTCATACTAGCGCCCATACCGATGCCTATACCGATGACTATATTGGCATTATGTTTCTGACACGCATACCGACTGCGACACTGACATTGCGAAAAAAAATAGGCCCGTTCATTTTCCTTAG